>CM052885.1:5863636-5941008 GCA_028534135.1 Potos flavus | reverse complement strand
ATTACATTAGGTGGCAAAGCACCAGCTCTTCCTAGCCCCCGGGCCTCTTGGTCATGAGTCCCGGGCTTCCTAGGACATGGGCAGGGGACTCTCGCTGTGGGGGTGTCAAGCGAGTGGGGTGCCTCTTCTGATCTCTTTCAGCAACTTTCAGCTCTTCTCTGCTGGTAGGAATGTCAGCCTCGAATTTGTCCTAACAAACACCGCTGTTGCCTCTTGCTGGCCAGAACTGGGTCATCCCTGTGGTTAGGGGACGGCCGTGCCCTGGCTGGCGTGGGTCTGGGTTCCTGAAACAATCCCCAGTGGAAGAGGGTTGCAGCAAGGAGGATGGGAGGATGCTGAGCGGAGATGGCCGTGGTGCCCATTACCCTGGAATAGTGGCCCACTGCCCAGGCCTGCCCCCCACCTTTCCCCTCACCTCTGGGCAGTCTCTAATGATCCCACCCCTTCTACAGGAACACAAGAAAACACTGCCCCATCTCTGCCTGAATTCTTCCTGCTTGTCTTACATTCCTCTGGGTCACCTCCTCCAAGAAGCCCTCCCTGATAGCACAGTCTAGGTGTGCTGTTCATCTCTGAGTTCCTTGGCCTCCCTGCCTCAGAGCACTGGCCTCGTCTTGTCGCTGCTGCCATGTCTCCCCTCCTGGCCATGAGCTCCTTCAGATCGGGAGTTGCGTCTTAGCTCCCTGTATCACGGAATTGACAGGAAGCCTACTAAGCATTTAAGGGAGCTGCGGTTCTGACAAACCCTAAGCCCAGCCCAGCCCAGCCCAGGACCCAAGTGTCCATGGAGTGAGTAAGGTAACGAGCAGGTGGGGGAGCAGAGGCTTTGTGGGGGGACCCGGCGGTTTTGGGGCAGGGAGGGATGAGAGCTAGTGCTCCTCAGAGGGGGGTCCCATGAGGGACTCAGCTGCGCCCAATACCTCTGAGAGGCCGACGGCAAAGAAAAACGGGTTTTGTCAACAGCTGTGCATTGATGGGGGTTCCGCAGCTCTGGGCAGGGGGGCTGCACTTGACCCCCTGCACCCAGAGCCAGGACGGATTCGAGAAGCCCCCATCTGTGGCTCCAGGCCCTGCCAGTGCCCTGTGGGCGCCTGGTCTGAGGGCGTGCACACTGCCTGACGGGAACGTGTCGGGGAGAGGAGCACGCGCCCGTCCCATCGGCAGGTCCTGCCTTGAACAAAGGAGGTCCGATCCCTTGCCCGTTTGGTAGCATCAGAAGACGCTCTGTCCGTTCTCCATGCCAAGGCCCAAAAGATGCGTCCGAAACACAGGGCGGAGGTATCACCCCTCTGCCTAACACCTTCTATGGCTCCCCGTTACTGTGGGAGAAGATCCAGGCTCTTCAGGGCAGCTCCCAGCCTCCGTGGTCTGCTCCGCCCTCCTGTCCTGACCTCGGCATGGTCACAGCCACCCAGGCGCCCCAGAGGTCAGGCTTTCTCAAGGACAGCACCCACCACACTTTGGACAGATTATTCTCAATTGTGGGGAGCCTTCCTGTGCATTGTAGGATGTTTAACAGCAACTCGAAGCTCTACCCCTGGCACCCCCCACTCTCACCCCCTAATTGTGACAACCAAACATGTCTCCAGACCTCATCAAATGTCCCCTGGGGGCACAGTCACCCAGGCTGAGAACGACTTCTGTAAATGCCCTGTGCTCTTTCCCTCTGTTCTCTTAACTCTAGGGGCCTGGCTCTGAGGGCTCACCCCCCCTTGCCAGCTCATCTCCAGTTAGATGCCCCCCCCATTGGTGTGGACGTCCCCTTCCTTAGGCCAGCTTCCTGGCCAGCCCCCACTCCCCTGGCTGCCCTCCTCGCTGCCCTCCTGCCCCCGCAAGTTCATGGCGCTCTCACCCTCCCGCACTGACCTGTCCCATGTCTGTCTGCCGAGACGGGGGGACTCCCGGAGGGCAGGTGCCTGCTGCTGGAACGGGGCCAGCAGGACCTAGCATTTCCGTTCTAGGATCTTCCTGCCATCCTGCGCTTGGACAGGCCTGAGGGATCAGGTATCTTTGTTTGTTCTCTGGGGAGACCAGATAATGGGAGTCCTTGGGGATTGACGTCAGCAAATACCTGCTCCGGATTTGGGGTGCCCTCCCCCCACGGGTTCTGAGTAGCTGCCTCTGGCTTCTCCACCCACATTCAGATGCTACTGGGCGCGGCGCCGCTTCTCGTAAATCCGGATACGCCTCCGGCCCACAATCACCTCAGGCGCCCCGACTCCAGGCTCCCTGGAGGGCCTGCGAGGCAGCCTGGGTCCCCGGGCAGGGCAGTCACCCCTTTTCGCGATGGGGAAACTGACCCTCAACGAGGTGAGCGACTTGTCCAAGATAATTTGGAGCCTGGACTCAAACTCAAGCCCCAGCCACAGCTACCAGGGCCAGCTCCTTTTTCCAGAAAAGGAGGAAAACCATCCTCGGCGGATAAACAAAATACGGGCTCTCCATGCAGTGGAGTATTGCCTGGCCATCAAAAGGAACGAAGTACTGACGCGTGATACGGCTTGGAAAAATCTCGAAAACATGACGTGACGTGAGAGAAGCCGGGCGCACGAGGCCACGGAGCGTGTGAGTCCATTTACACGAGGCGAGTCTGTAGAGACAGAAAGTAGCCTGATGGTCGTCGAGGGCTGAGCTGGAGGGCAGAAGAGAGCATGGGGAGTGACCGCTGAAGGCTCAGGGTTTATTGGGGGGGATGAAAATGTTCTAAAATCCACTGTGAATTAGATCGTATGTGAATTAAACCCCAATAAAGCTGCTCAAACCCCCACACCCCCCCAACCTGAAGAATGCAGGTAGATATCATGATATCTGTTGTGTTGTGCAGAGAATCTTTTTTTCAACTATGGATTTACAGGTGGTTCTTAAATGAGATTCTTTTCTTGGAATCCAGTGCCTTAAAGCGATGGTTCTCGAACGTCTGGCATCCATCAGAATCACCTTGACGGTTTGTTAAAAGGCCTACTGCTCCCCTTCCCGGCCCGAGTTCTGACTCAGCAGGTCTGGGCCTGGGCCCGAGCACCTGCATTTCTAGCAAGTTCCCAGCACCGCTGACGCTGTTGGTCCAAGGCCCACGCTTAGAGACTGATTGTCTGAACTCTCTCATTAGTTCTGAGGAATTTTCACTTGCTTTCTTTTGATTTATAAAGAGGTCTTAAAAACTTTATTATCTGCAAAGAAGGATGCTTCCGTTTCTTTTAAAGTTAAGCCCTATTTTGTCTTGTTTTTCTGTGTGGTGGGGCACCTCTGGCACAGGGTGGGCTCCGCATCCTTCCCTTGGCGATATTTGCTGTCTGACGGCTTGATGACCTTGATCAAGTTAAGAAAGTTTCATTCTTCTCCTCACTTTTCAAACAATGTTTAAAAGTTATGAATAAACTTTTTAAATTTCACGGAATGCCTCTTCAGATCTACCGAAATGAGATGCTTTTGTATATTTTATATTTCTTTAATGTATTAATGTGGAGATGTAATAATTAAATGTGTTCCTAATGGTTGCACACCCTGGCATTCTTGGAATAAAACCTATATGGTCATAAGGCATTTTCTCTTAATTTACAACCAACTTTCACTTGCTTAAGTTTAATTTAAGACCATTAACTCCATATTGACAAGTGAGGCTGGCCGTCAGTTTTCTTATTTTGTGACACCCTTTTCCCTGAGAAAGCTGGTATCAGGCTTACATCAGCCTCATAGAATGAGCTGGAAAACCTTCTGCCTTATTCAATTCTTTGAAACAGAACATGGTAATGACTGCAGCACTTTTAGACTCAAACCTTTCCCCTGGTCCACAGAGCTGTGCATCCCCGACCTACCTACTTTCCAGCCTCCACCTCCACTGCCTGATCTTTCTTTTGTTACATCCTCTAGGATCTTGGTCTTCTTTCAGGCTTTCACTTCCTCCTGCCACAGGGCCTTTGCACATGCTGCTTGCTCCCTCTGCTTTCTCTCCTCTGCTTGCTTACTTACTTGGTATCTCCTGACTCCCCCCAATGTAGAAGTGAGATTAGGTTCTCATGTTTCCCTCTGCCTTCCCATACTCTCTGGCCCCCCAGGCCTCTCGTTTGTGCATTGCCAAGCTTTAAACCAGGTACTCTGTGCTGAGTAATTAACTCTGTGCTTTGACTTTCAACTGGTTCTAAACAAATTGAAACCGATAGCCAGCATTTTCAATATCATGATTATGTGACAAATCTTCATTGCGGTTGTGGAGAGGAAGATGGGATCTGATGTCAACAGGTGAAGGGGGCAGTGCACAATTTTTTAAATCCCATGTTTTGATTTGCCTTCTTGTTATCCCTGGGATTGTCCAGTTCTTCCCCGCAGTACTTGCTGAAGATGAATGTGCTTTTCCCGTTGGAGGTGCTGTTTCCAGAGCCTCCCAGTTTCCTGACTGGGTTTGTGCCATTTGCTCTCGAGGTTTGTGACCTTCGTTCACGCTGCGTCCTTGGGAGTAGAGGATAATTTTTAGTTTCTTGCCTACCATGTCATCCTCTTTCTTGGGTCCCGTTTTTGTCTTGCTGGAGACATATCCTTGCGTATATCTTTCAGGATAGACATATGGACGGTAAACTCTCTAGTCCGTGTCTGTTTGGATTTCAATCAACAGATTGATGGTTGGGCTGGGCGGATTCGTCCAGACAGCTGCTTTTTCTTCTTTTACAGGTCATTTGATTTTTCACTGTCGAGGCTTTTAGGACTTTTCTGTATCTTTGGAATTCTGAAGTTCTTTCAGGACATGAAATTTCACCTAGAAAGTATGAGCCTTTTTACGCTTTTCCCGTTCAGTGCTTGGTAGACTTGTAGTTTGGAAACTTAAGATGTTCTTTAGCCCAGAGAAATTCACTTTCATTATTGCTTTATGTTTTCTCCTGATTTCTGTTTGTTTGGTTTTTTTCTTCAAAGACTTTTATTAGAAAGTGAGGGTCATGGGCGCCTGGGTGGCTCAGTCATTAAGCGTCTGCCTTTGGCTCAGGTCAGGATCCCAGGGTCCTGTGTTCAAGCCCTGTGTCAGGCTCCCGTCCCAGCGGCAAGTCAGCTTCACTCCCTTCCTCTGCCTCTCTCCTCCACTCCTGCTCTCTCTGTCTCAAATAAATAAATAAAATCTTTAGAAAAAAGTGAGGATCAATTCTACACATGTATTAATAGTAACTTTGATTTTGTATGTGTGGCACAGGTAGTTCTGTTTTCTTTTGCCTTTCTACCCCCTGTTTGAAGATTTTCTTGGCTTTCTCATCTGTATTATTGATTTGGTGCTCAGCTAAGCCCATTTTATCATTCTTCTGGTTGTCTGAATATTTTTTCAAAGTATGACTCTTTATTTCCAGGAATTCTTTCTTTTCCAATTGCTCCTGTTCAGTATTGGCTATTGTCCTGTCTGACATCGTTCTCGTGTGCAGACGTTCAGGAAGTACAAGTTGAAATCGCTCTTGTGGAGCCCGACCTTGGAAGAGTGCGGTGGGAGGAAGTGGGGTCTTTCAGTGCCTGAGCCATGTCTGCGTGGAAAAGGCAGGGCTCTGGGCACAGAGAGATCACAGCTCAAATTCCTCCCTGGGCACGGACCAGCAGTGTGATCTTAACTTCCGCAGCCTCAGCTTCCCCGTCCAAAAGTGGGAAAACACTTCCTACCCGGATGAAAGGGCCGATGTGGGCAAAGCTCCCAGTGGGCCCCTGGATTTGCACGTCGGTTGTGAATGAGTCTTCATCAATTAATCCAGCACAAGGCCCTACACGCCTCCCACACCCTTTCACCAGAGTGGGAAATTGCCTGTCGTTTGTCTTCACCCCAGACCTGTCTGGCTTTTTGACTATATATGTGTATGTATGTATTTTAGTCATTTCTGGGCAGCTTCTCATGCATATTCAAATCCATGCAGTTAGGATTGAGAAGGATTCGAATGTTTGTTGCCCCGTGTAATTGATCTTAATATAGCCGCGATCACCAAAGGCTGCGGTTCTCTGCCAGCCTCCGCCACGCCCCCACAACCTGTCTGGGCCAAAGATCTACGAACCGGATACACTTCCGCCCTCAGGCCCGACGAAGACTAATTGGCAGGACTGGAGGAGCCCTTTTCATCCCCCCGGATTTTTGTTTTTCTTTTAACCCAGCTTGATTCTTTGTCCATCATCCTGTCCATAGACAACCCGAAGTGGAGAGGAATGTCAGGGAGCTCGTGCGTGTCCCTAAGCTCTGGCCTGAGCCGGCTCCTTCCACAGAGCCCCTGGGTTCAGATCTCAAGTCGTGGGCCGTGTGGCTGCCCTGGGGGGGACACGGAAAGGGGGCGCTGTAGGTCATGGGATGGAAAGGGAGCTGCCCCTCTTCCCAGTGCAAGGGTTGGCACAAGTCATCCAGCTTCTCCGGCGGTACCCTGGCCTGGGCGGGGGCTCAGAGTACGGGAAGTGCTGGGGTCACATCCTGGCTGACCCAGCTCTCTGGGTGTGTGAGTGGGGGCGCATGTCCCCCTCTGCAGAATGGGGGTGGTAGCGAGAGTACTGAGCCTCATAAAATAAAGCACTTTCAGGTGCCTGCCCACGTGCGGGCAGGACAGGCCGGATGCGGACACTGGGCCCTCCGTGGGCTCGGACCCGGAGCGGGAGGCCCTCGGAGACAAGTCCTTGGGGAAGGTGCCCTTGCACGTGGACACCAAAGCTCTTCTTCCAAAGGCTCCAAGAGCACAGACAACTGATAGTCGCTCGGCACGAAGCGCCTGGGCAAGTCCTGTCCCAGAAGGAGCTGAACGGCACTGTTGGGCCCGGAGGAACACCTGTGTCCCGTTTCCCACAGGGAGAAGCCCAGACCCCCTCCCGGCGCTCCAGGCCCCCGGTGCTCTGACCCCTGCCCCCATCTCCCATTTCCTCCCTACCATCTACAGGCTTCCTCGTTCAGTCCCCCAGGAATCGGCCCAAATCCCAACTTCAAATCCGGTCCCGTTCCTCTGGGTCCTGACCCCCTGGTTTACACGCTTCACGGCCCCCGTCGCCAGCCTGGATGGTCATCCTCTCTGGGAATGGAGACCGCGCTCTGGTCAGTCGCATAAAGGGGCGGCTTAGGTCAGCGTTCTCACACTTGAACCTGTACCGGGATCCCCCCAGGGTGTGTTAAAACACCACAGCTGGTGGGGCTGAGAATTTGCCTTTTGAACAGGTTTTCAGGTGATCCTGATGCTGCCGATTGAGCCCCACACTTGGAGAACCACTGGCTTAGGGCTGCGGGAGCCTGGACAGGGTCTGGAGAGCAGCTCCGGCCACCCCGGCTCCGGGACCCACCGATCTGCAGCTTTGACCTTCGGCAAACACTCACTTATGGAACTGAGCCCAGAGACTAAAGAGCAGCCGCTTAGCCTTCCGGCCCCCCCTTGAGAGGACAGTGACTCCAAGGATGACGAGGACTGCGACATCATAAGAAATGTATATTTGATCTCTGTCCCCAGTTCTTGACACAGCGCTCCTAAAAACACCCTATAATTTCTTGAGTGAGGGGGGTGATAGGAGTGTCTACACAGAGCTCCTAAATCTCTTAGGCTGTGCAGGGCCTGCATGGCGCCATGTTGCCATGTGGGACTGTGTGTCCCGGATGTTCCATCCCCTGCCCCGGGGCGTCCGGGCTCGGAGCTCAGGAGAGCTCAGGAGGGGTTTGTGGACTGAATAAACATGAGGCAGTTCCGTTTCTTCTAGAGACCCCCAAAAGGCACCTCCCAGGGGCTCTGGCTTAGGCTGTGAATAAAACGAGGCCTGTGTCGGGGGAGAGTTGGCCGTTGGGGCTCCGATTGGGATGGGCCCGGACTGTCAGAGTCTGTAGTCATCGGAAGGGATGGAAACACTGGCGCTGAGGGATGGGAAGGACCATTCTGGAGAACCTACATCAGGCCTGCTTGCCAAGCCTCTCTGGGGCTCGAAGATTTAGGGTTATCCCTGGGTTGAGAATCCAGTCAGGCAGGCGGCCCCAACCTCCTCAATCATCTTAGCTGACATGTGACATGGAACGTGGTGGGGGCCACCAAGTGGAAGTATGACACAACTTCTAGAAATTTACCTCCTGGCGCAAGGAGGGGAGCTGTCGGGGGGTGCAGGATTCCTCAGTGCTGTTCCCATCTTCCCCACACCAGCAACCCAAGTTGAACGGGGAGACACTTGACTTCCAAAACAAGTGTAGCTTCAGCCCTCTTTTCTCTTGTGGGACAGAGGTGTGGGATTTCTTGGGTCTGTAGCTCCCTTGGGCACACGTGGGGAATTGCTTCTTGGATTCAAGCCTTAATCACCCACTGTCCATGGGATCACGTGCGGGTCATGGTCATCAACGAGATTCCTGCACAGCCAACCCAATGCTGCCTGGGCCAGGGCTTTGAGACGAATAAGGCCCGAGCCCTGGCCTCGGGAAGGAGGGACAGAGACGTCACAAATGTAGGACGTCCCTCCATTCTGAGGGAGGATGTCAAGATGAGAACAAATCCCCGGATCCTCTAGAGGCTCGGAGCCCTAAGCCAAAGTTCGTGGCCCCGTGCTGGTGACAAACCTCGTGACTTCTGGGTGCGGGGGAGCTCTGGACATCATCTCAGTGTGCAGACTGGGGTTTCCAAGACATCTTCATGGATTATGAAGTGAATGTGACAGATCGTCTGAAATAAGGACTATCCCAGAAATTGCTGGCCTTCGGATCTGTGTGCACACAGTTTCCTGATTCTGAACAAAGGCAGGGGGCTGAGCACTTGGCCCTTGGAACCAACCATCTCTGGACCATTGGACAAAACATGGTCTGATGGAAAGAACAAGGCCTTCGGAGTCAGCGGACCTTGGTTCACACTCTCACTGATTCCGTTACATCTGAGGGATTGCCGAATTTCTCTGCGCTTGGACGTAAGAGAGCTCCTGGGGCTGGTGCCAGTGAGAGGTCACAGGACCTAGTGTCCAAGCCAGTGGAGGCGGCCACCTCGCTCCTCCCTCTGGCCCCTTCCCTGACCTCTCTGCCTCCTGGACTACACCACAGGCCCTCCAGAAAC
Source organism: Potos flavus (assembly GCA_028534135.1). Lineage (NCBI taxonomy): Eukaryota > Metazoa > Chordata > Mammalia > Carnivora > Procyonidae > Potos > Potos flavus. The sequence goes on along the minus strand of CM052885.1, from coordinate 5,932,015 downwards.
GTCTATGGACCCTGCTCCCCACCTGACTGATGATCAGGGAGGAAACTAAAGGCTCTGCTATGTGGAGGCGACCCCAGGATATTGGCTTTTCCTCGGGGCCGCCAGCACCAGCCTCAGGGACTCTGGGGCTGAGAGGGAAGCTGAACGGGGAACCCACTGGGGCAGGAAGCTGTGGGCGCTACATGGGTCCAAGAACAGGTACCAATGGTGTGAAAGAACAAGGTGGCACAGGGGCCTGGGCCGGGGGCTCCCGGTCCGGACCAGGATGCAGGGACCATCTTCCCAAGATCTAGGGACTGGGGTCTCTGGAGTCCCAAGTGTCACTGAGGGGAAACAGCCAGAGAGAGCTCCCGCATTCTCTGAGTTCAGAAAGCTGAAGCACTACATGAAATTTAAGGCTCTGCTTCAGAGACATGGGAGGAAACAACAGGACGCGACACGGGAGGAGACAGGCGGAGACGCTAAGTGGAGGTGGGCCTCTTGCTGCCTGCGCCCGGCCCCAGGCCACCTGCCCCCCACGCTACCAGCTAACACGAGCTCCAGGCGGTCGTTGTAAGTGACATACATCACCTGCCCGTGGACTCAGGTCCTGACAACAACCCTCCCGAGGAAGTTTTTTGTGTGTTTGTTTGTTTTAAGATTTATTTATTTATTTATTTTAGAGAGGGGGAGAGAAAGAGAGCACAAGCAGGAGGGGCAGAGGGAGGGAGAGAGAGAGGATCTCAAGCAGACTCCCAACTGGGCGTGGGGCCTGACGTGGGGCTTGATCTCACGACCCTGAGATCACGACCTGAGTCGAAACCAAGAGTCAGACGATCAACCAATGGTGCCCCCCAGGCGCCCCCTAAGGCAATACTATTTTGACCACCCTTGCTTTGCAGATGGGAACCCAGGTGCAAAGAGGAGTCCTACAGCTTATGGGGGGTGAGCAGGACGCAAGCCCTCCAGGTCGGACCCCAGGCCCACACAGGAACCACCGTGTCTGCCGTCCTCCCGGGTGAAGGGTCTGTGGGCCTTCCCGCCAGGGCTCATGGCTGGGCAGGGCCCCCCGGCTCGGGCACTGGGCCCAGAGCTCAGCCCACTCTCTGCTTTCCGTGCACCTAAGGACATCGAGGTTCCAAGGACCAGGGGTCCCCCCCCAGAACAGACAATAATCGGAGCAGTGTGTGTGTGTCCCCAGGGCCCGGCCAAACCCCGCGGTGTGCAGACAAAACCAGACAGGAAAACAGTCGGCCCTTCGTACATCGGGGAACTTCAGGGACATGGAAATATTTCCAAGCTTTAAAAAAAAAAATTCCTAAATCCATATTTATGGTTTGTAATAGCAACGAGAAAAGAATATCTACACCAACTGTTAGAAACAGATCAATAGGCACTGATTCGGGGGAGGAAATATGCACATATTACCAAAAACCAGTCATCTGCATTTGGTTTTGAGCACTTGACAAGAAAAGCGTGTGATTTCTGTACTTCCTGCCTGCGACCCCCTCGGCCCCGTGCCCCGCTCTAAACACACCCGAGAGCCCAGGGGAGCAGAGGCTGTTTGGTCGCCTGCAGCAGCTGGGAACCACGGCCTCCTGGACGCTGGCCTGTGTGTCTCCCCCGTCCGCCTCCGGAGCCGACGGGGGAGCGCGAGCCCGCCCCGGTGTCTTTCCAGCCCAAGGAAGTGGGGGCTCCGGGGGAGGGCTCTGGGCAGCCCACGCAGAGAGAATTTACTAAGCTTTTCTCTCTATTGGAAACGTGGCACATGCTTATTATACGAAGTTAAAATAACTCATACAGGTCTGCATTAAACGCGTAAATCCCGCCGCCCAGTGAGGCATGAAGCCACTTGGGCGAATGCCTTTCGGATCCCTCTCCAGGCACAGACACCCTTCCCCGCAGGGAGCCTGCAGGGTGAGAAGGGAAGGGGCCGCAGCTCTGCGGCTGTGTCCCGCAGGCGGGGGGAGAGAGGGAGGGACACCATGCCAGCTGGCATTTAAACGAGATGCCTCTTTTGCTACTAGGTGAAGGTTTCATGAAGAAGAAAATCCCAAAATGGCCCCAAAGGGAGGGAACTGCCCTGTTAGGAGGCTGGGGGGCAGCTCTTGCCCTTCTCTTGCCCCTCCTCCCTGCTCCGCCCGCAGAGGCTCCCCTGGGGAGGGATGGACCGCGGAGGCCGCTTGGCAGGTGCACGGAGCCAGATGGGACCCGGAGACGCCCCGCATTGACCCTCCGCGTCCCAGAAGGCGTTTCTCAGAACACCGCGGCTGTGACATCAAGCCTCCAATCAGGCAGAATAAGTCCTTAAAGACAGTTTTCTCGAGCGATTCCACTGGCTGTTGAGTAAACCTTATTAGTAATGAGTTTGCCAAAGATAGCAGCCCCTCGGAGATCAGAAGAAACGGTAACCGCTCCAGGCACCCGCTCCGGCTCTTTGCTGCAAAAATCAACACCCACCCCCCGGGGGCTTCTCTGCCATGATTTACACCCTGGAGCCTCGGGCCCCGGGCTCTGTGGCTCACCGAGTACAGCAGCCTCTTCGCGACTCAGTTTCACCCCCGCACGGCACTTCACATCCTGCCTTGCAGACCCGCGCCCTTGCCAACTAGCTGGGGTGCGTCGTGGATCTGGGGACGGACGGCCGAGATGAGCAGCCAGGGCCCCGTCAGCAGGAGCCTGGGGAGTCCAGGGAGCGCAGACGAGGGAGGGGGAGGACAATGTTGTAAATGACCTGGGACCTCACACCAGCGTGAGAACAGACAAAAGCAGATCATTGGTGGAAAGGAAAACACTCAAGACAGGGCAGCAGTGGGCTGGAAGGCGGTAGGAATGCAGGTGGGGAGACCGGCGAGGGGCCCATGGCAGTGACTATGGGGAGGGGGGTGTCAGAGATCTGCCAGGGGGAGTGACAAGTGGCAGATCTCTGCAGACCTTCCCGTGGCATTCAGCAGAGGGTGGATAATGGGGAGGTGTTCGAAGTTTTGTTTCCGTGGGATTTAGGATAATCTGGGACCTCTCTGTCCCACCCCCATCACGCCTTCCATCCAGCGGTGACTGGGGACCATAACGGCAGCCCCAGGAGCAGATGGTCTTCCCAGAGGGAGGGCAGACTGAGCAGACGTCTGCGTTTAGGAGCTGGAGGGGGGCCCGGCTCGGGAGACCAGGAAGAGCGTCAGAGCTGGGTGAGCCGGACCAGGAGAGGTCGAGGTCACAGGCAGGTGTCACGGGCAGAAGGAGCACCAGAGACATGAAGACTTGAGAACTTGTCGGGGTGCCCGTGGCGCGGGTGGTGGGGACCTTTGCTGGAGCACGAGGCGGACACAGGGCACAGCCGAGGAGTGAGTGGAGATGCGAAGGGGAAGGCAGGAGCCCAGCCGCTCTCCTGAGAGCAGGGAGAGCCCTGGGCATGAGTGCGGCGGGCAGGGAAGAGGCAGTCGTCCTGAGCACAGGGGAAGGGTATGGGGGAGCCCGTCCTGGAAGTGAGGAACCCGGACCGGAGGCACCGTGGAACATGAGAGACGGTCTGCTCTCAGGCCCACCCCCTGTTGGACTCTGGGCAGCTTCCCACTGCTCTCCGGGCTCCGGCTTCCAGAGCTGGCTTGGTGGCTCCACGGTCCTTAATCCCCCTTCAGTGCGACGATTCCCGGGCACTGACGGCCTGGGCCAGAGGGGTCTGCTGGGCAGGCTCTCTCAGTCCTTGTACGTCTCCTCTAGGGAGGTGCAACCGTCCACACTGTGCAGGTGAGTCAGCCGGGACTCGCACGCCCCGGGCTACACGGTAGTGAGTGGCGATGCCAGGCTTTGACCCAGGCCCTCCTGGCCCCAGCCGACGCCCTTGGCCCTCCGTGTGAGCATCGCTGGGACAGGTGTGGCACAGACAGAGGGGGCCAGTCGGTGGCTGGCCGGCTGGCTGGCTGGTTGGATGGATGGATGGACAGATGGCTGGGTGGGTGGATGGGTACATGGGTGGATGGAGAAAGAAACTAATTTGCCAATAAATGCATCTCGTCTCTTCCGGCCTGATTTCTTCAGGGTAATTTTTTTCTCTTTTGGGTAAAGGCTCAGACTTCCGGTTATCTTCCTCCTCCAGCCTGCTCCTCCTCTGAGATGTGGGTGCGACTGTGTAGAGGAGGGTGCGTGCCTGAGAGTGCGTGAGTGTGTGTGCCCGGGTGTGCCTGGGTGTGTGAGGACGAGAGGGCCGGTGTGTGAGTGGGTGCCTGTGCGTGTCTATGTGTGTGCATGGCTGTGAGTGCAGTCTCCTGTGGCCTCACGGAGATGGGTTGGGTCCCTGGCGCTCTCTGCTGCAGTCCCTAGATTGGTCTTGCTTGGGCGCTGGCTTTGAGCTGGGCCACTTGACCTCCTAGAGTCCGCGATGCTATACATTGGATTCTGGCCACTGTCTTGCCCCAGGAGCATCTCCATTCTGCCCAATGGCCTTTTCAGGTCCACCAGCCTCCTCGGCATCTGAGCGTCCCTTCCCCAGGAAGCCTGGGAACTTCCAGACCCCCTGCAGTGTGCAAGGTGTTTGCTTCGGCGTCGCACACCAGGATGCCTCCCTCCCTCACCAGCTCCTGCACACCAAGAGGAAGGTGGATCCTCTCCCAGGCCAGGGGTCTGCTCACACAAGTCCCCCCCACCTTCCCAGATGTCGGCATATGCGTCCCAGCCCTGGGCCGCGCATAGGGTGGGGAGGATGGGGCACAACTCGTGGCCCCTTTCCCTCCTCCGTGCTCCGCCCCGCAGTGCTCCAGGTCAGAGGGGCAGGTGTCCATTCCCAGGACCCCAGCGTGGTAAATCTGGAGTTACCACGGGCTGGGTTTAGTTCTTGATGTGTCAGGAAGAGGTTAGGATTCAGGAAGGCTTTCTTTCTGGACAAATCCTGGTTTTCAGGGAGGCTATCTTGCTTGCTACAGGCTCAAAATCCTACTCTGGATGTCAAAACTGGATGTTGCCTTCCTCTCTCTCCGAGTTTCTGTCTCAATAACCCAAATCGTCCCTGAGGAAAACTGGGGATCCCGCTGCCGCACACGAAGAAGTGTAAAGACAAAACTCACTGTTTTGGGAAGTCCTTCTCTCCATTACGCTGGCTCAGGGATCTGCGGGCTGAAATGCCTGGTTCAGACCTCAAAGATTAGAAGGGAAAAGGTGGAGGCAATCGACACTCGATAAACAGTCTCGTGGCCAAGTGCTTTCCCTCCGCCTCCCTAAATCTCCCCCGTCCCCCTGCAGCCTGGGATTCTCCAGGCAGGGAACAAGGCTCAGAGACAGAAGGCAGCCTAGCCAAGACCACACGACTGCAGTGAGTGGAAGAGGCGGGACTCCAACCCAGAAGTCCTGATCCCAAGCCTGGGCTCCTTCCAGTTGCCGTGCCGATGTCCTCGCTCCGCGAGCACAGCTGGGGCTTGCCGCCTGGCACCGGGAATATCCGGGACGGCACCGGGCACCGACGCCGCACCCTCACCCGCCCAACTTCCAAGCTGTTTGGAGGGGAGGTAAGGACACGGTCTCTGGTCCCCACCCTCCGAAGAGCAGCCTCTGGGTCAGAGGAGCAGGTGACACCCGCACAAGGGCAAGAACCAGGAGGTGAGAGAAAGGAGGAAGGGGGAACACCCGCGGAAGTGGGGTAGGAGGTGCTCAGGTAAGGGGAGCCTGGAGCGGAGAGAGCAGTCGCCCCTTCCAGGAGCTGCCGGTCCCCGGGGATGGCTGCAGCAAGGGCGCGGGAAGCTGGCTGCCGGTGGGAGCACCTCCCAGCCCCGAGGTGGAGGACCAGCTGAGAAATAAGAGGAGCGAGGAGGAGCCCGGCCAGCTGCCGGCCTTTTTCCTCTGCACAGCGGCACGGATGGCAGAAAAAGGTTCACACGCCAGACCAGTCTGTATTTTTGTGGGCAGGCGGAGAACGTTCATCTGGTGCATGGGATTATGTGGGGATGGTGGGTAAAAATCCAGATGGCCACTGACTATTATTCCGTGTCGCAGAGATGCTCCTCAAGACACGCCACAGATGGGACGGACCATGTTGCCGGAGGGTCTTAGGGACCCTCTCATCCACCCCTCCTTTCCTGGGGCCTTGACGAGGGAAGTCACCGCGGCACCCGAGACGTGGGGTTCTGTCCCCAGCCTGGCCCGCTCCCCTCTTCCCTGCGCGGCCCCTGGGTGCCCTCTGACGAACTATCCAGAATATAGTTTTTAAAGATATACTTTTCTGATTAGAAAAGTAATTTGCATTTAGTAAAAATGCAAAAAAGCGTAAGGAAGAAAGTAGAACCAGCTAGACAAGTGATATTCACATACCTGCAACCTTAGGCATCGCTTCGTAATATTCTTATGCATATTTCACATAAACGCCCAACGCACGTATCGTATATTCATATGCGTAAAATAAATTCATAACTGATCACATAGCATAACATCATTTTGGAGTCTGTATTTTTGGGGGTCAAAAATTCTTCAGAAGCATAACTTTAGCAACCGCCTGACAATAGCCCGTCGTATAAAAGCACCCCACTGCGCCCGGTGGTGGGGCCGCCTTTCTCCCCCAGAAATACTGCGGCGCGCAAGGAATGCACAGTCCTCAGGCCCTCCTGAGTGCTCCTGAATGCTCTCCTCAGGCCCTCCTGAATGCTCAGGCCCTCCGGGGCTGAGGGCCCAACCTGCCTTCGAGGTCAGATACTTGGAGAATGTGCCAGAAGCAGGCTGGCGGTGGGGGTAGGATCCCGGAAGGCCCGGGCACCCGGCTGAACCCTCTCCCCCTCCCCGACCTGAAAGGGAGCGCCTGTTTTCCACAGCATGGCCCATCTCGAGCACCGAAACACACTGCTAATGCAAAAGGCAAAAATGGCATCTCTTTGTATTGCCTAAAAGCTCGTTGAATGCTAAACCCCACCGAGCCACGGAAAGCCATCATCGCCCTGCTTCTAAGCCCTTGACCGGTTTCCCGTTACTCAGCAATCCAGCAGCTGGGCTTCCAGAAGCAGGCTTTCGCAGTCGGCCTGTGGGTACCAGGCCCGGCGGGAGGGACCGTGGCAATGACCCCCGCCCTGGGCCTGCCTCCTACAGGATGCAGTTGCAGCGCACTGAGGCAGGAAGTTATCCCAGCGGAGTGCCGGCACATTCCCAGGGAGCCCAGGGCTAAGAGCTGAGGCAAAGGCTAAGGCTAAGGCCTTCCCTCCTGCCTGGAGGAGGCAGCTGGCGTGACTACGTTTGTTTGCATCAGGAACCACCAGTTGTGTTTTGCTCAGCCCAGAGGGTTAGGACCTATTATGAAACAAACCCCCGAACCACAGGGTGGCAGAGTTGGAGGACTGTGACATGGAGGCCCAGAGAGGGGAAGTAACTTTTTGGAGGTCACACAGCGGGGTGTTAGCCCAGATCTTTGCCTTTTATCTAGCTCCTCGACAGCTCTGGGGGTCTTTTCAGAATGCTCCGTGCTCATTATTCGATTTTATTCTCAAAAGAATCCTATGAAGTAGGTAGAGCTGAGAGTATGGGTGTGAAATCGCTCCGGCAATGATACCGTCTGGTGACGGTAAGAATATCAGTGATGAGAGCTAACGTTTACTTGCTCTGTGCCTGGGTCTCGACTTGGGTGCTTTATAAGAATTTTCTCGTTAAATTCTTGTAACAACCCTAAAGACATTTGCTCTTTCATCAATTACCGGAGAGGAAACAGGTTCAGAAGTTACCCCGACACTCGCGGCGGCCACGTACAGGACGATCTCAGACGGCCCAGGAGACCTGGGGCACAGCTGCTGTCAGAGAACTGCTCCAGTGCTCGCCGGGGCCTGCCACCACACGGAAGGTTCTAGAAACGAAGCCAGCAGTCCTTCCGATGCCCACCGTGGATAGCCATTCGGCCCTGGTCAGGACAGCCCAGCCTCCAGAAATGGGGTGAAGAAGAGGCAGCGAGGGTGTGGCAGGGACGTGGGGGACATGTGGTCAAGACGAGGAGCCACGGGCAGGAGGACCTGCATCCCCTCTTCCTCATCTTGGATTCGAAATATTGGCGGCACATCCAGGCTGTGAGGCCCCAAGCCCTGAAGGGAGGGGGTGGAGCACAGGAGAGAAGGAGAAGCTGGAGCGTGGGCGGCATTTGCCAAATATTCGCAAAATTCCCACCTGGTGCTGGCGCTACGCCGTCCAGGGCTCTGGGAGGGGAGCGGGAAGGGCGAGGGGGCCGCGTGACCGTCCTCGTCCCGCAGGAGCCCGCTGTGGAGGAAAATCAGCTGTGTGTATGTGCGGCCTGTGCCGCGCGCTGCTCGGGACCCCACGCGCGTCAGCTGTGTCCTCACGACGGCCCTGCAGACCGGGACCATTGCTCCCATTTCACAGATGAGGAAACCGAGCGTCTAAGCGAACGAGTAACTTGCCTAAGACCAAAAAGCGGCGGAGCCAGGATTCATCACGCACCTGCAAGCCCAGACTCGCTCTCCTCCTCGATGTCTCTCTTTTAGCTAAGTAACAAGACCCCCCGAAATGCTGCGACAGCACTGTGCAAGTTCAAGGCAGGAGGGACCCCAGGGGGTTTCCTGGGGGCCGGGCGGCTGGGTTTGGTCCGGGGAGGCTCCGGCTCTCCAGGGCGGGACCTGAGGTCCGGCTGCGCCAGCTGCACTGACAGACCAGGGGAGCATGGCCGCACGGCCCGCAGGCTGTGGGCTCCTGTTGCTGCCCCCCACATCCGCCCCCCGCAGCCTTCTGCCCCCGCCCCCCCCGCCCCTCTTTGCCTCGGGAACCCTCCGCCCTCTGGGGTGCATCGGCCGCCCACAGGGAGGGCGCCGCTGGCGGGGCTGGGCCCCGTGTGGGAGCAGCCGTGGGCCTGGGCTGTGCATGCCTCTAGTGCCCTCACCCCGGGACGGACAGACGGACATCTCTGCCCCCTGCAGGGCCTCTCCGGTGTTCTCTTTCCCGCTGGAGCTCCCCTCACCTCCCAAATAAGCTCCTTGCATTTTAGTCCCGTTTCGGGGTCCTCTGCCCGGAGAGCCCGGGTTAACACAGAGGGCCTTGAATACTACTGAGTCTTATTTGAGGTCAAACCGGGGAGTCGCTGAAGGTTTTTGAGCGATAGGAGTGACGTGTCCAGCCTTGTGCCTTCTGAGCTGTAGCAGCAAGGCTCGGCGCTCTGCAGGGGAACCCCGGACCCCGGGCCTCTCTGAGGCCACGGGACTAGCGGTGGCAGGGGGAAGGCCTGGGTGAATGGGACCTGTGGCCTCACTCAGACGGCAGGAAGGCTGGGGAATGGGCAGCGTTGGGCGGGAGCGGAAAATGGGGCAATGGGGGGGCGGTCCCCCCTTCCTGATCCCCACCCTGCCTCCTGTCCCTGCTCTCCCCCGTGCCAACCAGAGCTCTGCTTGTCACCTGGCCCTGGGAGCAGCCCCCCATGGGCAGGCCGACCTCAGAGCCTCCGGGAAGACACGGCTGGCCGTGGTCTGCCTTCCTCTCTCCTGCCAACTGTCATTTCCAAAACAATTCCTGCTGCATGACGCATTCTTCCTCCTAACTCCAGGGGCAAGATTCCTCGTCCTCTCCCATCTGCGCTCAAGGTCTCACTGAAGAATCTGTTTGGAAGAAAGTTCTAGTCCTGTCCACAGCCCCCCACACCTCCACCTTCAGCATCTCTGGCCAAACTCACCAGGGGAGAAAAGATACCCTGGGTCTGGACCTCTGGCTCAGTGGGAGCCTCCTTGAAGCTCCCATGCCCCCCCCCCAACCCCCCAGCTATTAACCACGAACATCTGACTTTCTGGGCCTCAGTTTCCCTAGAGCGAATCCCCATCTGTCCCTTGGACTGTGCAGCCGTGGCCTGGGGAATGGCAAATAGGCTCCCGGGACCTACCAGCCCCTTGCCAGCTGGCTGGCCGGCCCCACGCCCTGGTCCTCGGGCTCACCTCTCTCGCACCAGGGATTTTCCCGTTCACCACGTAACCCCTCTGCGGAACGTCTTCCTCGTGGTTCATTCTCGGCAAATGACTCGGGCTCCAGCTCTGAGCAGTCCCTCTCTCTGCCGTCCCCATTATGCTTCATACTTTCCTCCAGGGCCGCTCGGACGTGTGCGCCTCCGGCCCCTCGTTCAGGCCAGGAGCTTCTCGATACCACAGTCCGAGTCTGCTTTGACTCCTGGTGGCGCGCTCGTGTGGACAGCGAGCCAACAGTGGCTGAATACGGGACCTGGGCGACGTGGGGGGATCTGGGAGGTGCTTCTCTGTCTCTGTGTATATAAGATCTTTCTAAATGGATAAGAAGAAGAACTTGAAAGCCTGCTCGGCCCCCTTGTATGATCAGAGCCGCCCTTCCTCCTCTTCTGGGCTGTTTCTCCGCCGGGCCCCATGCACATTTGTTGGGGGGCTACTCCAGGCCACCTCTGAGAAAGCCTTCCCTGGTGGCCGGTCCTCTCCCCAGGCCGACTCGGGTGCCCTCAGTCATTCACCCCTAGCCCCTGCTTAGCTGTCTGGCCGGCCCGTGAGCTCCTCGTCTCTGGCCATGGCTGGGTCCAGGGCCCGTTTCGTAGGTGTTTGTTGACTGAATGAAGGGCTGACAGAGAAGGACTGGATTCCCGCAGGTTGAAATCCACAAGCCCCATGTCGTGAGATGCCCTGTCCCCCGAGAGAGGGCTTCTCTGCCTTCGTCAGTCATGCCGAGCTTTGACAACACACGACGAGCCACCGCGGCTCTCATGCTGCTGACCTTTCTGGGCCACGTGGGTTCCCGCCGCAGCTCGCCTGCGCTGAGCCCCTCTGCTCCCCTCCCCCATCCAAGGTGACCCCTTGTGGGGTCTCACTCCACCTCCGGGCTAGGCAAAGGCCACCCTTGCCCTTTGGCCCCACCACGAAAGCAGAGCCAGTGAAAGCAGCTAATGGCAGTTTCCCCAGGGACCACGGACATTTCACGTTGGGAATGTGTTCTTGGCTCCGTTTGCCAAGAAGATTGCAAAGTGGATTTGAAACTTTCCGACTCCAGGGGAGGAACAGATACAAAATCACCAAACAGATGGCCTTCCCGATCCTTTCTCACTTCCCCGCCGGAATCCCATTTCTGTCACCTTGCAACGATACAGAATTTATAGACATCTTCCTCTCCTGTAAAGGAAAATCAAGTCTGAGAAACACACACTGAGTCCTTAATATGACACTTCTCTCTCCCAAGGGTCCCCTCTGTGTCCTGTGGAGCACTCAGTCCACATCGGCTGCTGGGGCCAGACGGGCCCCTTCCTCCAGGCAGGGATCTGCACAGGAGGTGGACAATTTTCCTCCCCCCCTGCCCCTCCGAGGGCATCGCGCGGGCTGTGAGGTCACCGGTCTTGGGGGTTCCAGAGTGAGAACTGGAGATGAATTTCAGTGGTGAGTTACGAGCTCTTGCTTACTCTAGTGTCTCCTCTTCATAAAATGAAATAGTAATACTTTCAGGGTTGTTTGAGGATTAAACCCCCAAATTACCCAAAGTATGGGTCTAATGCATAGATAGTACGTAATAAACTCTGCTTCTCCTTCCCTCTCATGCCACACCTGGGTGTATATCCTAACAGGTGCTGTGGCTCACATCGGGGCTGGGACCAGGGACCGGGACCAGGGGCCGGGGCCAGGGGATATTTGAGAATCGGAAGCATCCGTTGTGTAAACCAAAGTTGTTTTTCAAACAGCAGCAGAAAACCAAGTGTGCGACCAGAACAGAGAACGCCTGACAGCCAAGGGGGGAGAGGGAAGGAAAGACATAGAACTCCAAATAGGCTATTTTCATTTCAAAGAAGTGGTAAAACAAAATAAATAAAAAAAACTCATACCATAGAACTAAATACATGAACTGGACTAGACATTATGTGTTTTAAAATGTTTTTTAAATACCAGGAGAAAATATTGTTTATTATCTACATATCCTAGGGGGCACCTGGGTGGCTCAGTCAGGTAAGTGGCCACCTTCAGCTCAGGTCATGATCCTGGGGTCCTGGGATCGAGCCCCTGCCTCGGGCTCCCTGCTCAGCGGGGAGCCTGCCTCTCCCTCTCTCTCTCCCCCTGCTTGTGCTCTCTGTCTGTCAAATAAATAAATAAAAGCTTGTTTTAAAAAATTATACTCTTTTAAAAAAATAATATCTACATATCCTAGAGGTAAGAAAAGACTTTCCAAACATGATGCCAAAGGTAGAAACCATCAAAGAGAAAATCGGTAGATCTGATCATAGAACGAGAATAGCTTTACTTCTCAAACCAGCCATAAATACAACCAAAGGCAACCCACAACCTTGGAAAATATATTTATAATGTACAGGGGTAGAAAGAGGTCTAACAACCAGAATATATAAGTAGCTGGTGAAAATCAGTAGAAAAGAAATATCCAGTAAGAAATGTGGAAAGAGCATGGAGAGATGATTGGTCAATATACGACTAAATGTTCAATGATGTGTTAATCAAAGAAGGGCTAAATTATTATTATTTTGCCCCATTCTTTGGTTGGCAGTATTTGGAGTGAAGGTGCAGATAAATTGGCATTCTCATATCCTACTCTTGAGTATATAAATGGATAAAGCTTTTATAGAGGTATTTTGGTGATATATTTTTAAAATCTTAATTTTTTCATACCCTTTGACCCAATACTTTTATCTCCAGGAAATAATCATGATTATGTAGAGAGACTTAGCTACAAGTACAATTGTGACAGCCTTGATCACCCAGGCAAAAATGTACATAAAATAGAGGGCTGATATAACACTATCTTTAATTCTGTGATCTTTAAAATAATGTAGTGGAGAGATAATATGTAGGAGAATATATGTGTGTATATATTATTCATATGCATATACACCTTGCCATTTACATGTGCATATGTATATGTATTTAAATAATATATAGGTGAACAGTCAGCGACGTAGAGAGAAGTTATTATATATTGTTAGCTGAGAAAAAAGAGCAGGTTACAAACCAGTAAGGTGTTCATTATAAGCTCTGGGTCGTGTTTTTGCATACATATATGCATCGAGAGTGATATTGTGTAAACATGGACGGCATACGTTGATCTCAAGAGAATAATTTTCGCGCTGTACTATTTGGTTCTCAGCGTCTTCTGCTTTTCTCTGTGATGAATATTTATTACTTTGCAACAAGACAAAATTTTTATTTTAAGAAATTTTTTATTTAAAGAAAAAAGTGCTCCGCTTTGACTATGGCTGGTTATATCGTCCTAAGCTTATTGCCGAAATGTCAGTTCGTGAGGGTGATCGATGCAAAGCGAATGCCGGCTTATGGATGAAAACATCTCCTCCAGAAGGGAGTTAAATAGAACATCTGGCGACAAAATCTCCGCTCTGGGAAAAAAAAAAAAGAGTGAAGCAGGAACATATGTTAAAATAAAGGGCATATTCAAGTCATTTAAATATAGAGCCAAGATTAAACAATTTTGGGAACATTATGATGTGAGTATTATAATTTAAAAATAAATCGTATGTTATAAGATACAAAAATAATAAAACTACACGCTGAGTGTAAGAAAGTAAAAGAATACAAACTCATCTTCTTCTGTATTAGTCAGATGAGATGCTGATTTTAAATTTAAAATTTAAATGCACCGTTATAATTATTTGTCCAATTTAAAAATTTTCATGACCTTAGTCTTGACACTCTTGATATTTTGAGCCAAATGATTCTTTGTTGAGAAGACTGTCCTGTGTGTTGCAGGGCGTAGCGACACCCCCATCCCCTGCCCCTGTAGAAACCGGTCGTATCTCCTCTTATACCCATTTTGTGACAATTAGAAAGTCTCTGGATAATGCCAAATGTCTCTAGAGAGACGGCCCTCTTAAGAACCACTGCCTCGGAGGAATCTTTAAAGAATCTTTTCTTATAATGGGAAAAATAAAAGATCTAAAATTTAAAAAAATAATAATAAAGGACAAAGATGGTCCCCAAAGTCTCATCTAGATAGAAAATTGGTTTTCTGCATTCTCTCACCGGTCGTGGCTTTGCTGGCTGCGATCACCATGCAGATGGGCAATCACGGAGTGAGCGTCCGGCGGCCACAGGCGGGGCTGGGTGGGTCGGGCAGGAGCTGCAGAAGGGCTGCGAAGCCGGAAAATCGGTACCAGCGACACGGGAAGCCAGTGCCAGGAAGGCGACCCGTGGGCTCAAGAGGTGGGGTGAGGGTCACAGTGAGAGCTTGCTGCCTCCCCGAGGAGGGATGGGCTTGGCTTTCTTCCCATGGCCTCGTTGCTCTCCCGGTCCTGGGAGATCCTCTTCCAAGAGACAATGGCCTCAGCCCAGGGTCGCACTGAAGCAAAGCTGCATGTGAGAGATTGTTCGCATCTGGAGATGGAAAATGGGGTGGGCAGTGGGTCAATGCCCCCCGGGTCCAGGGCGGTAGCTGTGACGGGGATCTCCCCGCCACCTGTGGGGGATCACATTGGATTTCCAGACTCGACCACAGCGCAGAGTTGCCTGGCATCCAAGAGACAGGGCGCACCTTTTCGTCTGTAGAGAGAGCTCAACATGAGAGCGATACCTTGGGGAGAGTAGACATTTCACGCGGAGTCCCGATCCCAAGAGTGGGATGTGGTCCCACCCCAAGCTGTGCTGAAGGAACCTCAGGCTTTGGACCCTCGGGTCCCTGTCCCTGCTGGAGCCAAGGGAAGCTGCTGGGGAGAGGACCGCAGGCACCACCGCCAGAAACCTAGTGAGCTGGCCCGTCAGATCCCTTTCCGAGGAGTGTAGAGAGAATCCGAGGTAGCTAGTTAGAGAGGACCCGAGGAGAGACACGCTGGCAGAAGCCCTCAGAGCGGCATCGTGGGGGGCCCAAGAAGGGCAGACGTGAGCTGCCGCGGAGCTGTGTGACCACGGAGCTGCGCATCCCGGCCTCGGGCCCGAGGCCCCGTGCTCCCAGGACCGGCGCCCGCACCTGCCCGTGCAGGTGAGACCTGTGCCCGCACCCCGGGCCCGTGTTCCCGCAACACTCCACCGCGGCACCTTGAAGTTCTTAATAACTTCTGAACAAGGGTCCTCGTTTTTCCACTGTGTCCTGGGCCAGTCGTGAATTATGCCCATTGTGAATTAGGGACACAGCCCCCGTTTTCTTAATTGTTACTAGGGTAACATTCAGATAACACGAGAGTCACCCTTTCAACCATTTTTAAATATACAGTTCAAGGGCTTTTAGGATAATCACAATGTTATGCCACCATTATGGCTACCTCTTTCCAGAACGTTTGCATCCCCCACAAAAGAAACCCCCTCCATTCGGCTTTCAGCTCCCCCTTTCTCCCCGTCCCCAGCTCTTGATAAGTGCTGATCTATTGTCCGTCTCTGTGGGCTCTGCCTATTCTGGATATTTCCTATAAATGGGGTCATAGGACCTGTGGCCTTTTGGGTCTGGCTTCCTTCCCGTGTGGTTTCCGGGTCCTTCTGTGTTGTACCGGGTGTCAGCACTGCCTTCTGACGGCTAATAACGCTCATTGCGCGGAGATCCTCCGTTTCGCTACTCCGTGCATCTGTCGATGTCCATTTGCGCTGCTGTGACTTGTCGGCTGTTCTAAGCCGGTACTGCCGGGGGGAGCATTTGTGGCCACGTTTTGGCATGGCATGCGTTTCCATTTCCACTGCGGAGTGGATTACTCTCGCTTCACTTTTTGAGGCAGCGCCAGACCGTGTTCCAGCAGCTGGCCCATTGACCTTCCCACCGGCATGTCTGAAGAACACGGATACTAAACTTTTGACAGTTTCCTCCCCCTTTCCTCGAACCCCCCTCTAAAGGGGCTAGTCTCTCCTTTGGTTATCATCCCCCCACCCCAAACTCCCCACTGCCTGATACTTTGGGCAGAGTCATCCTGGCTCACTTGATATTTGGGACTATTTTTAAATTCACCCATGAAACCTTAGACAATTAGCATAATTCTGAGACTTCCTGCCCATTTGGGAGGAAAGCAAGCCCATCAGCGAGGGGCCATTAGCGGGGCACTTCCCATTGGAGGCAATCACCAGACGGGAGGTAACTCTTCCCTTCCTAAGTCTGACACGTTGGAGGTTGTACTTTGACGGTTTTGAAAGGACCGAAATGTTCTGAGTGCGGTCCGGGCTATGTTATGTTTCTGACAAGCCTGGAGAAGAGTGATTTCTCCTGACACAGTCTTACGGGAAGGGTTTTTTTTTTTTGGCATGACTACCCAAGATCCCCCAAGGCGCTGGGATGAAGGCCACCGACCCTCTCCCTCCACGGGGGTCCAGCGGCATCTTCATTCGATGGAACGCACTGCACTGGGCAGTCACTCGTTCTTTCTGCCTTTTTTCTGGTATAAAAAATTGAGTGTATCTTCCAGCTGGGGTAGATTTCAGAAAAGAGAAAATAAAATCAAGAAACTCATATTGCGGTTCAGACTAGGACTAAGCACCAAAGTCCCAAAGTGGTGGGAATGGCCGCATGACTGCTCAGCTGCCCAGCAGCCTGGGCCTTGGAAGCCCCTTGAGCCCCCTCTTTGGGGACTGGGTTCCCGCCGTGGCCCTCGGGCGAACTCCAGGCCCTCACCTCCTCTCCTGAGACCTCGCACTTGCACCAAAACATAAGAGGGCACAACCCGGGGAGCCCAGCCCAGGGTCCCGAGAAACCTTGGTCTTGATTCTGAATGTGGATGACCTTTATAAAAAGAAAAAGAGAAAAAAGCCGTCATCTCTCTGCTGGTTTATTGAGAGAGGAAGGGAAGAAGGGAATACAGGGTGCCCCTTGCTGGGTGGGGCCAGGCGCTGTGCCGAGTGGTCCCATCCAGTGACCGCCTAGGCCCCAGGGTCACCTGACACTTCTCCATGCGTCCCGTGCCCGCTGCTCGTTCTTGGCAGCCCAGACAGCTACAGGGGGCAGACCTCTCCTGCCCGTCTCAGCCCTGCTTGTTCCTGCTTATTCCCGCCATCCGGGCCAGCCTGCAGGAGGCCGCCTCCTCTGTGCCGGGGCTGGGGGTGAAGAAGCCTTGGTCCCATATCCCAGCAGCTCCGTCGGAGGAGACAGATGCCTCCAGAAACAACCGTGGGCCAGGCAGATGGCCACGAGGGCTAAAATAGAGGCTCGTAGACTGTGGGATCTGAGAGAGAGAGACGGACCGCGATGGGGAGCTGGGGGAGGGCCTCTACGAAGATGCTTCGGAGGAGGTGGGAGCGGGGCTGGCCCCCGAAGAACAATGGAAACTAACAGTTGTCGAGACTGGTAACAATCGCTACCATTTGTGCCCAGAGCTATTCTAAGCACTTAACACCGCTCACATCGGAGGAGGCTGCTCGTATTAGCGATTATGTCACAGAGGAGGAAACGTGGGCGCGGAGACGGGCCATCTTTTGACAACGGCCGCATGACTTGAATGTGGCAGAGCTGAGTTTTGACGCTGGCAGCCTGACTCCAGGGTGAGGCTGGGCAGAAAGGCCTACGGACTCTACGGACAGCGCGAAGCATGCGGAAGGCACTGGAATGGGGGGTGGGGGGCAGTGGGGTGTGTGCTGAGAGCTGACCGCCGGACAGAGAAGGGCCCGGAGTACTGAAGTGGGAGGTCCAGATGCTGTCATGTGCAGGGGACACGGGCAGAGTTGTGGTTTCTAAAAATCATCCTAGGATGCGGAGACGTGGCTCGGAGGGAGGACAAGAGAGGGAGAACGTTCAGCCCGCTGAGTCACACACTTCGGGAGTCTTGTCTGAGTTGTCGTGCATCTAGACATGGAAATCGCAGCGGCTTACATGTCACACGGTGCCTTCACGAGCGTCCTTGACGGGACGCCTGGAGTCAGCCCCCGGGTGACCACGGCTCAGCCACCCCAGGCACGCTCTCGGGCGCCCCCGGGCTGCCGGGAGCCGCGTCCCTGTCTCTGGAGCCTGGGATACCCCCGGGGCCAGTTCTTCCTAAATGACAGCTCCCAAGACCCTTAAGTTTTCCTCTGCTCTTCCCAAGCAATCTGGAGGAAAGTCCTGTGGTCACGACAGGGCATGACCGTCCCCATCTGTCTCCCAGTGCAGTGCCCGCCGCCTCAAAGTGGGGGTTAAGCCCTCAGCGGGCTCCACCCTTTGCACGTGTCCCTCTGCCCCCTTTTTTAAAAAGAGAAAAATCTAGAACACCAGATTTTGACTGCAGGTCAGATCGCTCTCGGCAGGCTCTGACCTCATCCCTGGACCAAAATCTCCTTCCGTCCGTCAATGGCCAACTCATACCTAAGATGACAAGTGTAGAAAACAGGCCTGAGGGGTTCTTCCCAGGACAGTTGCACGCACAGGGGGGGCCTAGAACACAGGTTCCCCTCGAGTTTCCAGCCTCCCATCAGCCTGGGGATGGGGACGGGGCGGGGGCTCTCCCCCAGGGCATCCCAATCCAGGCAGGGGGTGTCTCCGGAGGACCCTGCTTCAAACCCCCGCCCGGCCGCCGGAGCCGGATGCACGCGCCGGGTGCCAACTGATCTGATCGGCCTCGGGGGTCCAGAGAGGCCCGGGGAGCTGTGTGCTGCCACCGTCAGGGAGGGCCTTGGTCACCCCTGGCCGCCACTGTCCCGCTTACAGCGGGGCGGGGGGCGGGGGGAAGAGTCACGGAGGAAGGAGGCCATGTCCTCTTCCCTGGTGGGCTCCTCCTGGAAGTCACAGCCCCCGCACCGCGTGTACCCGTGACGCCACAGACGCAGGAGCTACGCGTTCCCGGGGGAGTCTCGGGCGGAAGCCGGAGAGTTCTTGCGCCCTCCGTCCCCGGACCGACTGGCGGTGGGAGGCACGAGCCCCGACCGCCTCCACGGGCTGCCGGCTGCCCTTTAGTCATTCCCCAGCCATTCGTTCGGCAACCGCTGCTGTGCCTGGTATGTGACTGCTGCTTTGGCGGAGAGACGGGGAAAGAAAGGAGAGAAAGAAGGAGCGAGGGAGGGAGGGAAGATACGGAGACGCGGTGGCCAAGCACACAGGTAAGGCGCTCACCGGCGTGAGCCTGGATCTGCCCGGCAGGGGACAGATAGGTGAGGACACATGGGGGCCTCTGCACTCGGGCCACGGAAGCAGAACGTGGCGGCCTTTGGTGGCAGGGAAGGCACCCGAGGGCAGGTCGTCTGCACGCACCCTGTGGGGAACGGTGTCTCTCCCTTCGGACACGCCAGAGGGGGGTGCCAGCGGGAGAGAACGGGCCCGGGACACTCAGGGACTGGACACCGCCCTGCGGACACTGTTTCACAACGCTGTCACTTCTCAGGCGCCGCAGCGTACGAGCAGATAAATGTCATGTCTCCGACTGATAACGAGACTCGAGTCTTTGGGGAGGCGGGGGAAGGGGACACGTTTTCAAGCTGAGTCTCTCTCTGAGCTGGTGCTGGCTCGGCTCAGCCCGCTTTCGGAGGGTCTCAGACCCGCACGGCCCAGCTCCCGGTGCTGGGCCTGGACGCGCTGTGGCCGCCGGAATGGGGAGGGGTCTGTGAAGCACGTGGCCCGGGCTCTGCGACATGGCAGCTCCCGGAAGCAGGCCGTGGCCTTCCAGGGACTGCAGGCCAGCTGTCCCGCCAGCAGGTGACAGGGACTTGCGTGCTGCCCGATGTGAGGGAGGCATGAAGCATAGGGCCCATGGAGTGTGGTGATGGGCCAGCCCTCCCCAGGACCCCAGGCCCCACCTTCTAGGCCCTTCTCTTTGTCCACGGAACCCCCGGGCCCCCCACACTCAGGGGCCTGGTGTCCTCGCTCTGGCTTAGTCGGCTGAGACTCGCCCTCAGCGGGAGCTGGTGAGGCGGGGAGGGCGGCCTTCCACTCCCTGCATGTCCGGCTCTCGAGCTCCGGACGTTTCTGGAATGAATCCATCCTGAGCTGTGACCCGCTCATACAGCTTTCTCGTCCCTGTGTGCCCCTCGTCCCTGACCGGTGGGGGGTGGGCACCGAGCGGGCTTAGAACAAAGCACCGACGGGGGACTTTCTGGAAGCAGGGACTTTCTGGCGGGTGGGGGCTGGGGCCGCCTTCCCGAGGCGCCTCTGAAGTCACCTCACACGGGCTGTTTCCTGCTTCACGGCTGCGTGGGACCAGCCCTCGGAATAGATTTCCAGCTGGTCCTCTTCTAGACTGAAGTCAATTTAAGCCGAGTTAAAATATCAGAAAGGATACGCCTGAAGGATTACGTGCCTCCTTCCGCCTCCCAGGATGGGAAGTTTGGAGTGAGAGGAGATACTGAGAAAAGGCTGAGTAGGGGACCCATGTGTGCTCACAGAGGCCTCTTCCTGCACCAGCCTCCCCGGGGGCACCCCGTGCTTTGTCCCCCCCAGAAGCCTCAGCACTGCGTGGCATCCCATTTCCCATCTTCTGGATGGAGAAACTGAGGCTCAGGGAGATTAAAGTCCTCAGCCAGGGCCTCTTAGCTAATTGAGGGCAGAGCCGGGCTTTAAACCTGAGCTTCTTGGGCTCGGGCATCCTTGCCTCCCACCCATCAGGCCCCAGGCCGCATTAGGCAGCAGCATCTCCGAGCACAATAAAAAATGTTTAAAAAGTAACTTGAGAACGTTTGGCTACTGTTTCCTCACACCATTAATCACTTGGTGTGTTTATAAGGGGATAAAATGCACCTTCTTAAAGATTCACGATCAGTCTAGGAATAAGTAGGGTTTGTAAACGCCCGGGCAATGTTCCTCTTGGTTTTCTGATGGTGGCTTTCATTCATCATTTACCGTAGATCCAAGCTCCGGGTACAAAGGATAAGTTGTCAGCAAAGCCCCGATGGGCACCCACTCATTTGTCCAGCGCGGGGTAGCTATGCTGGAATGCCAGGTCATTTTGTCCCCCAGGCAAAGGGTCTGTCCTTGGAGGGTGTCAGGCACAGATAGAAAGTGGCCTTCACTGCCCTTTGGCCTGGAACAGCTGCCGTGCGTTTCCAAGGTCTCTGAGCTCAGGACGTCAGCAACCACCTTGCTTTGTACTTGCTCCTCAAACTTCCTGGTGACCAGGTTATGAATTCCTCAGGTCCTGGGTGATTTCCACCCCTTCGCTGGTTCAGGATTAATTTTTTTTTAAATATATTTCTGTGAAAGCATGACTTTCACAGAAATATAAAACGAACAGAGAGCAAAAAATTTTTAGCTAATGAGAGACCCAGTAAGATGAAAAAACCAAGTTTAAAGGAAAATCCCAAGAAGAGACATCTGTGCATACGTCTATATGTGTATATCTGGCTATATGTCCACATACACATACTCGGGGATGCAGAGATAAATTTGCTATCAGAAGCAAGACTGACTTTTTCCAGAGGGGGTGGTAATCAATTGCGATTTGACAGGACAAAATTATTTACATTTCCACAAACAGAGATAATTTGCATTGCCATCTGCTCTCCACAGTTAGCTTTAATCTTTAAAACTGAATAATAATCAAAGACAGTTAAAGACACAGTAAATTGGGTAACCCGGGGGTATCCCCTCCACGAGGTCTAGCAACCCACTAAAAGGGGCATCCAGTCATTTTTGGCCCATTTCGGAGTTTCACATTTTTTTCTTGCCAGGTCCCATGCCCCGAGACCAAGGGACTGTGGCCAGAGTGGCAGAGAGCTGTGACAGGTGCACAGCCCTGCCCCCACCGCTCTGTCCAGGAGGCAGGACCTATAGCCTGAACACAGCTACGCGGAGCCCGTCTGAGGATCCTGGGGTCTTCCCAGAGATGGTGAAATGTCTTATTTGGAATCTCACTGCCATTTTGTCCCCACGTTGTCCACTGTGACAGCTTACAGTGTGAAGTCTGCATCTAATTGTCCTCTCTGAACCTTCTATTGCCCACACTTCCTGAGGGCAAAACCCTGTTTTTAAGCCGTTTACATGTACGCCTAAGTTTCTAATGATTTCTTCCGGTCCGGTTTTCTGTTTATGTAGCGATTTCTGAAGTCTTCATCGTACTGACTGTGTATCATTCGTTCATTTGCTCAGCGTACAAGGATGAGCCCGGCTCCGTGAGCGCAAGCCGTGCGCAGGGCCGAGTGTGGTTGGGGGTTGAGTGTGGCTGAGTTCATGCCATCGACAGCCAGGCATAGACAATATTAAATTCTGACATCTGAATTCACGTTTTACCAAATTTCAGGCTTATAAGCTGGGTCTCTACACATGTTTTTTTCATTTTGTGCTTCTAAAGTTATATCGGTCGGGGTAGAAGAACGAGATGTGTTTTATTAGGTTGGTATATAGCCTTTAAATGCTTAGACACATGGTCTGAGGGCCTTCACTTGTCCCTGGCCCCCATCCTAGGAGCGCGGTTCGTGGAACTGCATACGGCCCGCCCCCCCGCTTGCCGCCGGCGGTCCCCCTGCAGGTCCTCCAAGGCCGTGGATGTAGGATGTGAGGGTCAACGTGAGAGCGGAATGAAAGCCAGGCTCCCCGTACCCAGGGCGCCTCTGCCGGTCATTTCCCACACAAGCAGCACGAGTCCTCATGCTCCGAGCTCTGCTCATCTCCAGGTGAGCTCAGCTGGCCGACAAGTGGCTTTGCATCACTTCTAACCCTTAGTACCAGAAAAGCTGACCTTGACCCCCCAAATGTATTCCTGCTATTGTTCAAGGCTCTGTGTTTTCCTTCATGGGGAACAGAGGGGGAGGCCCCATTCTGATGTATTAGGTTCCAAAGGCCAAGACAACATGTACGTGGCTTCAACCCCACTAAGAGAGCTCTGGTGACCGGCAGGAAGCACGGGGCCTGACCTTGGCCTCCCTGGGCCTCAGACTCTCGGGTGAAATGTTCTAGGATGCAGGGTGAGATCGGCTACTGAGATTGGAGGGACAACCTTGGTGACTGAGCAGAGGAGCTTGCACGGGGACTCTGAAGAGCATTTAAAGGACACCACGAGAGTCCCTCACCTCTGTGGGAGGACCTCAGTAATGACACACTCTCGGTTCCTTCAAATGAGCGCGTAATTGGGTACAATGGCTATACCCCGGACGATTAGCTACCCAGTAATACTTAGATGATCTAACCTGATTCATTCAGTGCTCTTTCCTGGTATCCCACATATCTGATTAGCACCTTCTGCAGGAGGCAGCGGGGAGGAGTCCTTGACTGCCGGGGTCCCACAGTGTCTGCTTCAGACCGGAGCCACTGTCCCCTGTGCCCGGCGGAGGGCCACACGGCGCCTGGGGAGAGAAATACAGCACGGAGGGGTCCAATACGCCACAAGGCAATGACCGTGCCAGACCGGGGGTCAGGTGGGCGACATTGGAGCTCAGGACGGGAGGGGTGGCCTCCAGCTGGGGCATTAAGGGGAGCTCAAGGGAGAGGGGCTGGGGTGCTCTGGGTAGAAGGGTCACCAGCACTCTCCTGGTGCACTCCCATCTCCTGTAAAGTCTTTGGGTTCCATGAGGCTGGCAACACAGAGCATTTGAGAACTGGCTCCTGCTTGGGTGGATCCTGGTTTCCCGGCTCACAAGATGGTCCAGGAGCCCGGGCTTGAACGGATGCGGGTGCTGGTCTCTCTCCAGACTCCCGGGGTGCCAAGGTGGGACAGAGCTTCCTGAGATCCCACAGGAGGGGCTTAGCTGGCTCTCTGGGCAGCGTTAGCTGTCAGGAGGGGGCCGATGGCACAAGGGCGACCTAGGGCTAACAGCACAGAATTCAGACTTGTACACACAGGACAAAGTTCCCTTTCCACCACAGCCTCACAGAGTGGCTCTTTTTAAAAAAGACCTAGGACATCTGGGCGGCTCAGCCAGTTAAGCGTCTGCCTTTGGCTCAGGTCATGATCCCAGGGTCCTGGGATCGAGCCCTATAGGAGTCTGCTTCTCCCTCTCCCTCTGCCTGCCACTCCCCCGGCTTGTGCTCTCTTGTTCTCTCTCTCTTGCTCGCTCTCTGTCAAATGAATAAATAAAAAAAAAATCTTAAAAAAAACCACGTCGTTATATTCTGCTTAAATCATTTTGGAATATGCAGTCCCGCTAGACCATGCATTCCTTCACAGTAAGTGATACTACTCCCGAGAGGGCAAAAATGGGTCCTCAGAGTGAAAAATTATTACTCTTTTTATGCGTAAGACACAGAGAGCCACAGAGAGCGTGAACCGATATGCTGTGGGTCTGCGCTATTAAAGATCGGGGGGAGGAGTGAACAGGAAATCCAAGTCTCGAAAGGCCGTTAGGGACGATAATGAAGATGATCCTGAGCGATGCCAGGCTCGATGGAAAGGTGCCTGGTGACCCCATCGCCCCCATTTTTAAGAAGTATCTTTGGAGGTGAGTTTGGGTGCCATGCAGATCAGTAAGGACACATAATTTACTGTGTATTCAATTGTTCAGCGAATAGTAATGAGCCCCCCTTACCCGTCAGGCGCTGTTCTAGGTACTGGGAATAAAGCACAACCAAGGTGCTTGTGCTCAGTGGTGGGGGTGGGGGTTTCTTCTGGGGGGGGAGGCAGCAGACAAGAAACAGTACGCTGACATGCAGGGAGTTCTGTGCTGAGAAGCACCCTGGGGAAAAGCAAAGCCAGAGGGAAAGCATGTGGGTTGGCGGGTGCAACTTAGAGCAGGGAAGTCAGGCAAGGTCTCACGGCACAGGTAAGGCTGGGGCAAAGGTCTGCGGGCGAGGAAGCTGCTGCAGGAGCTCGGCGGCTGTGGTTGTGGTCAGGGACACTATTCGGGGAGGAGGGAACTGCAAATAAAGGCCCCGAGTGGGGGCGGGGGTGCCCGGTGTTTTGGAGGGGCAACGAGGTGATGGGGGAGGGGAGAAGAGTAGGTGGCGAGGGCAGAGGGATGGGTGGCTTCAGATCACACTGTCCCTGTGGCTACAGCGAGGTCATGGGTTGTCACTCTGAGTGAGGTAAATGGAAGCCAGTGTCGGTTTGAGCAGGGGGAGACATGCTCTAACACATTTTAAAAGGTTCTCCCCAGCAGCAGCGTTGAGAACCTACTTCAGGTGACAAAGAGGGAAGCAGAAGGGAGGAGGGTGGCTGCGCCCAGGGTGGCCCGAGTCCGGATGGACATTTGAAGGTGCGTCTGGCTGGATTTGTTCACAGGCTGGGTGTGGGCTCTGGAGAAACAAAGAGATACAGAGCGACTGGAACTAACCACACACACTTCAGCAATTGGAAGAGAAGGTGTTGGGAAGAAAAACATTGTCCATCCTTCTGGAAAAAGACGCTCATGTCAGGGTACAGAGGGGCAAGCAGCTCCCGGGGCTCCAGTTCAAGATCGCCGACGGCGCATCTGTAAAAATCCTCGCAGAGCCCCAAACCTTTGCCCCTTCCCCCAGAAACCCTTTGAGGTGCTGAGAAATGACAGGGGCACAGCAGCACCCCCAAACCACGGTGCCTCTCTGGAAGTTAGAAGGGCATGTGCTCAAACTGACGGCCACGTCAGTGAAGAGAGCCCAGCTCAGAGCGGGTGAGAGAGAGATGGTCCGACAAGGAAAGGAACAGGATGGGAGAAAGGATGGAAAATAAGAAGATTCAGTACCCCCACCCCCACAGTATGAGCAAGGACACACAGACGCTCTACTCCATAAAAGTCGTGGCTTCCTTGACGTGGTATCTCTTGGGGGTGAAAGCCTGCCAGTCAGAACCACCACCACCCTCCTTGGACAAAGATTGAGCATTCTCGTTCAGAGAGAAGCTGATGGGGCAGAGGAACCCACCGCAGCTGCTCCTGTTATGAATCTCCTTGGACCATCATTGGAAATATGAATTAAGACAACACTGGCCAGATACCTGCGGGAAATAGCACGGAGGAGAAGGGGCCAAGATGAGCCAAAGGCCCCTGAGAAAATAATTTAGGGAATGAAAAAAAACCCTTTAAAAATAACTATAATTAGTATCTTCAGGGAAAAAAAAAGAATGCATTGCCTTAATAAAACACTCTGCTACAAAGAGAGAACTCAGAGAGTAGAAGGAATTTGTTGAAATAAAAAAGATGTTACTGCCGAAGTTATAAAACAACATCGAAGGAAGGGCAGTAAGAGAAAGTCAAGAAACATCTCCCCGAACATAGAGCAAAGAAGGAGAGGAAGAAAGTATAAGAACTAAGAGACACACACGGGTCTCAGATGGCATGAAGGAAGTGGAGGGGGACCCCCGAACTCGGAGGGCGTGTCATCAGATAAATACATACAGATAAATATAAGATAATATAAATATAATATAATATAATATAAATTAATAAGATTATTTATCTTATTTATAATATAATATAAATTAATAAGATAAATTAATAAGATAATATAAATATGAGATTCAAACCCAGATCTACCCTTAAAATTGAGAGCACCAAATGTAAAGAGAGGATCCTAAAAGCTGACAGAGAGAACAATTATTATTTTTTTATTGATTTATTGTTATCAGTATTATTATTTTGATAACTACTTGATTGGCGTAAGGCAGCTCATCAGCAAAGTTGAACATGAGAAGACAATGGAATGGAGTCTTCGAAGTTCAGGCAGAAAATTATTTCAATCCTGAAATTCTATACACAGCCAGTCAGACAATCAGGTGGAAGAGAAGAGTAGAAGCTTTTTTAGAAATACAAGGGCTTATACAATTTACCTACTATTCACCTTTCCAAAAAAATTACTCAGGTATGCACCGTAAAAAGATGAAAAAGACACCCAGCTGCTTTGGGTTCTATTCACACGTAATTAGGACCAGGCATGCGATGTCCGTAAGAAGATTCTGGGATAAAGTTGGGTCAGCGGGAGCTGGGATGCAAACAGGTTGTCCGCTCAGAACAATAAACAATGTTCAGATCTGGCACTGATATCTGAGAGAAATTATCGTAATTCCTGACTGCCCCCCTCAACCTGGCCTGGGAACCCTGCACTTTGGTCGGCAGTCTCTCATACGGTTGCAGGCAAGATGTCGGCCCACGTGCAGTCACGTGCAGTCAACTGAAGGTCTGCCTCAGGCTGGGAGATCCACCTCCAAGGTGACTCACTCAAGTGGCCGGAAAATTGATGGTGGCTACTGGTGGAAGGCATCAGTTCCTCTTCACCTGGGTCTCTCCATACAGCTGCTTAAGTGCCTTCATGACATCCCAGAGCAAGTGATCCCAGAGAAGCCTGGGAAGTCACACACTGTCACTTCTGTAGTATTCCATGCGTTACCCAGGCCAGCGTGATTCACCGTGGGAGAAGACTACGCAAGGGCATGGCATCGGGAAGCAGAGATTGCTGGTGGCGGCCATCTTGTAGGCCAACTACCACAGTCTGCCCTTTGGCTCCCGGTGATTCAGGTTCTTCCCACATACAAAATATATTCATCCCTCTCCAAGACCCTCGAGGTCTCATCTCATTACCTTTATTTTTGTGATGTCAATACTCTTTTTCCAAGTATTAAAGTCTACGTTAAAGTCTTTAGTAACAATAAATTACCACAAAACTAAGAAGCTTAAAACAACCATAAACATTTATTTTCTCTCATGGTTTCTGTGTGTCAGGAGATCAGAAGCAGCTAGGCTAGGCGGCTCTGCTTCCGGGTCTCTCAGGAGATGCATTTCGGCGTCAGCCTGGGATGCTGTCATCTGAAGGCTCATCTGGGCTGGAGGAGCTGCTTCTGAGTGGCTCTCTCCTATGACTGGCAAGTTGATGCCGGCTGCCAGCAGAAGGCCTCAGTTCTCTTCCATGTGGGCTTCTCCACGTGCCTACTTTAGTGTCCTCACAACATGGCAGCCTGCCTCTCTTGGAACAAGTGATCCAAGAGACGTCAAGGAAGAAACCACAATGTCATTTGTAAGTTAGTCTTGGAAATAACCCACTGTCATTTCCATGGTATTTTCTTGGTCCCATGGGTCCATCACTATTCGATGAGAGAGGGGACTACACAAGGGCATGAATACCAGGGATGGAGGATCATCTCGAGCCATCTGGCCATGCCCAAGCAATAATTAAACAAGACGCAATTTTGAACAACCGAGAGAATATAAGAAAAGGGAACTCATTTAGACTTATTTCCTTTCCAACATCACAGCTCTAGTGACAGAGGTTTTATTTCCTTCTCTATTAACTGGAGGTACACTGAATATCATTTACATAGTCATTATATTACACAATTGTCTGTTTGACTTCAATGGTCAAATGTAGGAAAATCATGGAAGACTTGAAAAATTTGAAATACAAGACAGACTATCAGTGTTTGAACAAAAATGATATGAAAGCAATGGAACAGCAGAAAGCAGATGTGTGTGTGCAGTGAGCAGAGGTGGAAAGCAGTACAGGGACGTGAATTTTCCATCACACACGGTGGCGGGGTTGGGAGGGAAGAGGAGACTTCCTACCATTGATGGATCCATGAGTAAAGGTTTACGTGTAGGATGTATACTTATGTAGGGAGGCTTTAGGTTCTTAGGTAACCTCAGAAAAACTATAGACACCACTTTTTAAAAATATTTTTTAAATTTATTTGACAGAGACAGAGAGAAAGCACAAGCGGGGTAACGGGAGAAGGAGAAGCAGGCTCTCCATTGAGCAAGGAGCCCAATGTGGGGCTCGATCCCAGAACCCTGGGATCATCACCTGACCCAAAGGCAGATGTTCAACTGAGGAGCCACCCAGGCGCCCCTATAGATACTATTTTTAAAATTGCAAGGAGATGGGGCACCTGGCTGGTTCAGTCAGTAGAATGTGTGACTCTTGATCTCAGGGTTGTGAGTTCAAACCCCACACTCGGTGTAGAGATTACTTAAAATCTTAAAAAATAATAATAATAAAATAAAAATAGAATTGCAAGGAGAAGCTGGGGGAAAGAAGTGAAGGCTAGTGAAAGTGATCTCAAGGTTTTAGTCTTCATGGATGGGAGTCAGTATCTATCGCTTCAAATTAATAAAGCAAAAGGATAGGACTAAACATTTTATTAAGGCCAAACAAAGCAAAACCAGGCAAATGGTTTTTTCACCTTCGAAACACATACTACGTACTCTACAAACACTACTTGAAATTATAGTTCCAGGTACATTTATTGCTTTGTAAAATAATAGGCATTTTATAATCTCACTCTGGCTTTAGACAGCCAACATTTGAAGAGTCTGAGCTGGAGTTAAAAGACACAAAGAGAGAAAAAGTCCAGCTTTCCCAGCGCGCAGAGGGACTGAGAATTTAGACTACAAAAGATGTTATGAACTGACGGGTAATATGGACCAGAGAACTATCGTGTGTATTAAATAAAATATTTCATGTAAAGCATTAAACTCAGTATCTGACACAGCCCGACTGTTGTTATAAATGTCACGCTATCAATGCCAAAAATATAATATGTCGATTAAAAAGGGAAAGGGCCTTTTGATGTTAAGTCGTAGGGAAGTAATAAATTCAGATATATTCGTTGATCAGTTCAAGAAAAACACTGCTGCAAGGACAGCGGGCGTGCCTGCACCGGTGAGAGGCTATGAGCCGTTGCAAATGATTTTGAAAGAGATCGTTTTACTCTTACAGAAGGATATTAAGTGAAAACACCGTTTATGCCATATGATGCTAGCTTTCACAGACTAAGCATTTGATAAATGGGTGCTAATAAATATTTACCGAATGCGTAGACGACCATAATGGCTCTATATACGTTTTCTCTCACACACACACGCCTGCACTCACACATATGCACACGCGTGGACGTCCACACACACCCACACGCACACGTGTGTATGCACGCACACGCACACACCATCCACCAAAATATTAATCCTGCTTATCACCAAAGTAGAAAAATTTGGAGTGGTTTCTACTTTCTTCCTTTTTAAATTTGCATCCTCTGAAGAATCCTTAAAAATGTCGAATTACCTTTGCAGAACGAAGCAAACAAAGGAAAATAGAGAAAGGAACGGTAGGAAGTTGTTTAAGGATGTATCAGAAACTCGGAAAAACCGTTCCCATTATGACTTTTCTTTTTATTACAAAGAGCATTTTGGCAGAAAATGCATAATTGTCCGAGAAAGGTGCTACATGACCCATCTTCTCTCCGTCGTTCCCGAGCGACAAGCACGAGACTTGTCGGCTAAGTGTCTGAAAGGAAATAACCAAACTTTGAAGGGTTGGCCTCACAACCCAAAATCGATGGCGAAGCGCCCCCCCCCCTGCCCCCGCGCTGGGTGTTGGGGGGGGGGCGCTTGGTGCCGCCTTCCCTGTCCACCCAGGATGGCCCAGAGCCTGCCGGCCTATATCACAGGACAGGAAACACAAATCCACCCTGCTCGCTGGCGTGCCTTATCTTTTCTGGACCTAATGTATCCATTCATGCAAGTTCGATCCCCATGCAGAGTTGAAGGAGATTCTTTAAAATATTAAATGTGGGCTCAAGTTTTTCTCTCCTGTGATTCACTGAAAAGCTTCAAGTTGCTTTGTGATCATGATCCCAAATGACAGCTCTTCCCAAACTGATTGTTTGCTGAAGACAGTCAACCCCTTTGTAACGAACGAGTAACATTTATCTTTCAAAAATTTGGGGGTTCAGTTTTTGTCCTTTCCGTGGCATTAAAATGTTGGTCATTTGGGGACAGAATCTGCCATTGCAATGGCTTTAGAACTTTTCTGCAAAGGAAGAGCACTACTTGAAAATTATTTTTTTCCTAAAAAGAAAGGGGCTTATCCATTGTCTCCATAGGGAGATGAGAAAGAAGAGGAGAAACAGACGTGTTTCTAGGCCTTTCTCTGCCCTTCGAATTCTTCTGCCTGCCCTCCCCCCACACCTGTTCCAGCCAGATAGGAAATCTATTTTGAATGTGAATCAGAGCGGAGCTCCATTATCTGCCAATTTTCCGTAATTTTCAAGTAATATTTCTTCTTTAAAAATTTTTCTTGAAACAGCATGGCTGCCAAGGCGGCTTTGACTCCTGTGAAATTCTTTCGAAGAAGAGAGACAGTTGCAAGAACAGGAAATAAACGTGTGTGTGTGTGTGTGTGTGTGTGTGTGTGTGTGTGTGTGTGTGTTTTAATTAAACCGAATTGAAACAAAATGGAAGTGGCTTTTCCCAGGAGAAAAGCCAGGAGCTGGAAAGGCCCTGGGAGGCTTTCTCGGAGCTCAGGGAGACGGGAAGTTTCCTGGGGTGGGAAGGATAGTGAGGACAGTCACCTGTGCCGAGCGCCCGCTCTCCAGCTGGTGTGCCCCAAACATTTTTCACACGCTGCCTCATTCAGAGGTCTCTAAGAGGTCAGAGTGCAGGCACGGGAGGAGTGAGGGAGAGAGGGATCTAGAAGAGTGGAGACTGTGGTCGGAGTGGACCCTGGGGTTCAGGATTTTCGAGGTGGCCTGTGGGTGGTGGTAAGTTCTAGCACTGCCCAGACTCTGCAACTAGTGACCTGTCCCCGCAGGGCCGCTTAGAGTCCCAGGAGCCACCATACGAGAGAGGAGGATGAAGTGGCAGGGCCGTATCTGGTGGTGAGTCAGTCCAAGATCTCATTATTCATCACTGCATTTTTTTTTTTTTTTCCTGACTCCATTGATTTCTTTCAGGGGCCTCCTCCAAAGATTCTTTAAGTAACCTGTTTTGATTTTCCC
The DNA here is from genome assembly GCA_028534135.1 of Potos flavus. Classification (NCBI taxonomy): domain Eukaryota; kingdom Metazoa; phylum Chordata; class Mammalia; order Carnivora; family Procyonidae; genus Potos; species Potos flavus. The sequence continues at coordinate 5,900,658 of CM052885.1, read as the reverse complement.
CTTTGCTCAGCCTTTGGAATACTTTAAGGATGTTCATGCCTTTTTTGGGCAAAACAATTACTGCGCAAACAGACTCATTTTCTCTTGCCAGTTACCTTGAAGCTATCACTTGCACTTAAATAGACTCTGATCTAAAAATAGGTGTACCCAAGTGAGTTTCCACCTGTCTCCTCTGGCTTCCTGACACCTGTGGTCCCATCCTTTTCAAAGCAAAATAAAAAATAAAGACACACACACACACACCCCACCAGCCAATGCAGGCTCATTTGGGGAATGGACGGGAGATAACGGATACTTTGATCTCTCAGCCTCCTGTCGCCCCGTATTTTTCAAAAAGCTAGGGAACAGACTAGCAGAAATGCCAGACTCCTTTTTTGGCTGTAGCTCTGAAGCAAGAAGGATCTGCAAAGTGGTCGGCCTGGAAGATAAAGATGTGGGCTGGATACGCTGCCTGTTGAAATGTCGAGGTTTTGTTGAATAGGCATTGAGTTGAACAGAAAGGTCAAAGCTGACAGACTAAACTCATACGCAGAAAAACTGCTCGAAGCTCCTTTTTCTCCCACCACCTCCCCTCCCAGATGGAAGGTTGCTCATGTCACCCCAGCCCCAGCACAGCAATTAATGGCTCCTGAGCCCAAGCCAAAAAATGAAAAATAAACCAGATTAGGGAGCTTCTCGGTAAAACGTAACAGCAGCTTAAAGTCCTCCTTAAGCCTCAAATGATTCGTGACAACCAGAACCCCCTTTTTTTTTAATTAGAGAAAGTCTTCGTTCAGGCAAATAATCAGAGAGGGTATCAGGTCCTATGAGGCCCCAGGCTCCTTCTCTTTGCATAATGCAATCGCTTGATTCCCGGCACAGGCTCGGATCCAGCCCAGCGCTGGGACCAACTCAGCCTCCGGCCGGGGGGAATCGAGAAGCATCAGATCAGCGTAAGACAAGTTATCCGTGACCGCGTCTGCCTCCATCCGCTGCACGCCCTCCGGGGGCTAGGCATGATGCTTGCTGCTGGGAGGCTTAGGGCCAATAATGAATGGCAGAGCCTCTGCCTTCCAGAATCCCCCTGCAGCCCAGGTGAGGGACAGGGAACCAGATGGCTACAGTGCAGGGAGGCGGCGCTCTGACCAGGTGGCACAAGCGGCTCGGGGAGGATGAAGGGCAAGTCTCCCTTTGACTTTGGACCAAATCCCAGGAAATGGGGCTCCTGCCAGTCTTCTTTAGCTGGGGTTTTGTATTCCAGCCCAGAAGCGGGCCCTCTTTTATCCTTCGCACATCTGAGTGTTCTCGAAGGTGGGTGCCCGACAGGGGCTGCCAACCTGCCCCCCTTCTTATCTCCAGGCGCCCTGCTCTCTGCATCACTGGTCTCACCCTGGGGCGGGACCCAGGCAGTAAGAGTTTGTAAAGCCTTCCAGGTGATTCTGGTGTGTGGCCAAGATTGAGAACCTCTGCTCATGCTTCATCCCCTGTCCATTCCACTGATCTACCCCCAGCCTCCGGCCTGGAGTCCATGTGCCGGCTTCTGTCCCACCTGGGAGGTCACATCTCTCTGTGGGGGGGATGGTCCCAGGGTTTTCGGGTGGGGACCATCCCAGGCCGTGGCTCCCGCATCCACTCTGATAGCTGGACGCATTTGGAAAACAATCACGCTTGTCAAGGGTGGTGGACGGATGCTTCTATTACTTCTATTGCTGGTGCCTTCCGGGGGCTTGGGGAGGCTCTCAAGTCTATTTGCTTGGAATTTCTGCACAGATTAGACACAGGGAAGAAACCCAGAGGACGAGCAGGCCTGTTACACCAACGGCACCCACCATGCATGTGGGCACAAAAGAAGGTTCCAGCATTCTTCTCTCAGTGATGTGGAAGTCAGCCGCAGGAGCTTAGAGCATGAGCGACATTTCCTTCGTGAGTGCCGGCAACGTGCCCCTGCTCTAGCTTTTCCATGCATATTCCAGTTCTCGCTCATATTTAACTGAGGCACAAAGAGAATAACTAGAGGTTTAAGTCCATCCGGCCGGCAAATGGAGACCCCAAGATTTGAATCCAGACATGACACCAAGATCTGGGTTCTTTCCACGGTATCTAGTTGAAGCCGGCGGTTATCACGGCAGCTCAAGAAGGACGTGGTCCAGGAGGCAGAGGTCCGTCCCCGCACAGTCGCCATTCCAAGGTCCCAAGCACCTCCCATGGGGCCGGGGGCTGGCCAGGTGCCTCAGCCAGGCCCGGGCTGGGAGGAAGGGCTGGGTTTTCACACGGACGACGGCACCGCGGCATCTGGGTGCTGGGGTCGGGACGCCATTCGATCCTGGAGGTACCTGGGGAGGTTGGGTTTTCCAACCTGCCTCCTGTGAGTCTAAACATACGGGCTTGGTGGCCTGCAAACGGGCCCCGGGCCCTTGGGAGACCACGTTCAGGCAGGCAGTTTGGTATCCACAGAGCACGGGATCTTTCCAGCAAGAACGTCAAGCAAGGCCCCCTCCTGGCCTCTTGGATCAGGAGGCCTCGGTTTCCACATGGGAGGTTTATTTTCTCCCATCCGCTTTTCCACCTGATGATAGACCTTGTTGCTTTGTCATTGGAATGACGTGTTTTCTAAGCCAGGACCCACTTGTGATAAAATAATCTGAAAAACAAATGTGGAGGCTTATTGTCATTTCTCAGTAGCTACTGAGTGAGGGGACAGCTCAGCACGGAAACTTATGAGTGATTTCATGGTAATTGACCTGATGAGATATTTCGGCCATTTTATCAACAAAGGGCTGAATTCCAGAACATTGCTCTTATTTCTGTGGGGTGGCGCCTTCTGACTGAGAGAACCCCACAACACTGGGGCTTTCGATGAACTCCACCTAAAGGAATAGATGGCTTAGGGGTACACGTATCTCTCAGGCCTAGAGATTCGGCCTGACTTCGAGTCCCACGATCTTCCTACGGTGTGGCCTCTCACACAGGATGCTTCTTAAAAATAGACCCGCGTAAGCCGGCGCCGGGCCGGGGCTCCCGCTCCCTGCACGTCCCAGCTGGGGGCTCAGCCAGGGGCGGCTGTGCTGAATGCCGGCTCTCCTTCCTTCCCGCCACCGCCACCGAGCCGAGCGCTGCATTCTCACCTCCCCGGGCTCTGCCCCCCGGCTTCCCACTTGGCTGACGTTCCACACCAGCTGGTGGCTTCGATGTTTTCTCTTTCGAGACAAGGAGCCAGACTGAAGGCTCTCCGGGGGGCCCTCCCAGCGCCGGGAGTCCAGGAATCAGAGGAGTGAGAGCGGCCTCCCTCCCAGGAGAGGACTCCGGCTGGAGCCCTCCATGCGTCCCCGGGGTCTCCTGCGGAGGACCCGGTGCTCAGGCTGGGAGCCTTTCCCTGCAGCTGGCCTTTCTGAGCTGGGCTCTCGGGCCAAAACGTTGTGCGCTTTTAGTTCCCGAAACAGAGAATTTCACTTCGAAAGGCAGAGCGAGCAAGGCCCCGGTGCGGTTGTCTGCTCGGCCTGTCGGCATGAATCCACGTCCCCAAGGCCATGCTGTTTGGACGGCTGACAGGGACAGGAACAGCAACCACACAGTGACCAAGAAAGGGCGGGCCACCAGGCATCCAGGGACTGCTTCCGGAAGGTCGAGCATTTGCAGGCTCTGCTCATCCTGCCAAGCTAACCCCAGAAGGAGAGCTGCTGGTGGGGGTGCTCGTGTCTAGGCACCACTGCTGGGGAGCCCTGGAAACCCTCAAAGGCCAGACGGGGACTTGTTCTCATGATTGTCCTGTCGTGGTATTTGTCACAGTTTGCAAGGACACAGGATGGCAGCCCAGGGCTCCCCGTAAGGAGGGATTTCCGCATTATCCGGCCATGGGACAATGACCTCCCTGCCTGCCCAAGTTTAGTCAAAGACTTACAGTCCCTGTCACTGGCCCCCAAATTCTCCATGGTTCCCTTGGGCAAGGGATTGACCGTGGAAGCTTCGAGGTCTATGTGAGGCTCTCCAGTACTGGTCCGAGCCTGGCACTCTGTGTGTGTGTGTGTGTGTGTGTGTGTGTTGCTTCTCCTTTTCTTATGAGGACTAGTCATATTGGATTAAATCCCATTCTCCTCCAGTATGACTTCTTACCTTAACTCGTTACGTCTATAAAGACTCTATTTCCAAGTAAGTTTGTATTCTGAGCTTCCAGGAAGGACATAAATTGGGGGGGAGTATTTTTCAACCTAGCACATTTATACTTTATTTTTATCTCATTCATTTTTACTTTATATTTTTATATATATTACTAACGTAGTACTACTATATATATGTATATTAATACGTAACTATACATATACTGGCAGAAGATTTTCCCTGACATTTGGAGACCATTTGTCCCTGTCACAATTGCCCACGTGAAGAAACTCAGGTGGCTTGAGGATGAGACAGGTTGTCCAAAGCTGGGGTGGGGGTTGGTGAACCAGACGTTCGCGGGTAGCCCTTGGTAAAGAGGAGGATAAGTTCTGATTCCTCCCATGGCTCAGGAAGCTGCCTCCTTCCAGAACGCTTGCAAAAACAAGAAATTTGCTGCGTAGCCACAGCTGCTTGGTATTTGGCTAATTGCTGGGAAGGCGTCATCTGCCCAATGCATCTGTTGATTGGTTCTGTTATTTGAAAGCAAACAAGAAAAAGACAACAAAATCCAGAAAGCCTTCTCGTTGATGGGCAGCCTTCAGAACGGTCTCTGAGCCCCGTGCTGTGTCCGCACACGCCTGCCTCTCTCCCGCTGCCCTGATGAAGGAGGGGATGATTGTAACAGAATTGGAGAACCGAGCGGGCCCAGCTCCCCCCTTCTGGAACCCATGTCCCCTCACCGCATCTCCCCGGCACTTGCACATTCTCAGACGGGTCCCCTCGGGCACGGCGAACGCTGTGGTGGCGGCGCGGGGGCGGTCAGGGCACAGGATGGTTCTGGGCTGCAGTAGGAGGGTCAGGGCTGAACCGAACTAAAAGCTCCATCTCAGGGGTCGTTTCCAGAACATCTTGCCCAGAGGGAAAGTGGCGCTTTTTCCAGCTCAGCTCTTACCGTCTCTCCTTCAAGAAAGGGAGCTTGCTCTGTCCTTATAGCTTTCCCACTGAAGGTCCAGCCTCGGGGAGGGGCAGCTGATTTAGGCTTCTCACTCTTTCCCGCTGCCCTTTGAAGATCAGGTCCCCAGTTGTCTGATTCAACCTCTCTCGACGTCTCTCCCTACTGCACAATGCCTAGGTTCCTTCTTTCTTTTTTGGTTCCCAAGAGCCATAAAGTCAAAATTTTTTCTTTTTCCAGAAAGTCCTAGAAGCTTCTTCTTGCTCTACTTTACCAGTCAACTTGGCAGCACGCTCTATTTTATGACTGTAGCAAAAAGATAAAAATATGACTCACAGGGGTCCCTGGCTGGCTCAGCCAATGGAGTATGTGACTTGGTCTCAGGGTTGTGAGTTCAAGCCCCACGTGGGCGTGGAGCCTACTTAAAATCAAGAAATATAAAAATACATAAATAAATAATGCAAATAATAATAAAAAGCAAGTGAGGACTGCCACACTTCCGTGCTCGGGGGGAGAGGCCCCGTTCCCCTCAGAGGTGGACCAGGTTCTGCTGGAGAAAACTCTGAAGGGCGTTTGGATTGTGAGAGGCGGGCCATCCCAGCCCAGAGCAGGTTGAGGTGGGGTGGGGGGGCATGAGGCAGAGAGTGCGCTAAACTGTTCTGTGTAACAAAGTAGGAGGAATTTGGGGATCGTTCCCTGTCAGCGTCTTAGTGACCAGAGAAGGGCCTAGGGATCTGAATGAGAAACTGGGGGGAAAGAGAGACCTGGAAATGTGGAGAAAGTCAAGGTCTAGCTGTGGACCCAAGCCAGTGAGAAGTTCCCATCTGGAGGTGAGGACTCATCAATTTGTAGAAACCGAGACATCTGACGTTCTGTGTGAAGCCCCATATTCCTCTCCTCCCCCAACTCCTGAGTGACACCTGCTACGGACAGCCACCGTAGGACCGCAGGGCTCTGAGGCAGGGAAGGGGGAAGTGTGACTTTCCTTACCCAAGTGGTGAAGGGCAGAGAGAGGCCAGGCGCCCCGGAAGACAAGAGGGCAAGTGAAGACTGGAATTCAGTGGGGGCGGGAATGCCCTCAGCAGTGACCCCAAGAATGGATATCGGGAGACAGCACTGGGCTTGGTTGAGGGCTCAGACAGTCTTATTTGAATGTAAAATAGAGGGAAACCCTGTAGGATGGAGGCCTTCAGGACATCTGAGTTCCAAAGCACCGTTATTTCCCCAAACTGCAACCCCATCCCACCCACTGACCATTGGCCGCTACTGAGATTGCCGTCAGCCCTGCGGGTAAGCTAACGTGGTGTTAACGCGGTGAGGGACATGTGGGATGGGCGGGTGAATCCCAGGAATTGACTGCCCCAGGCCAGGTGGGCAGCACACATCCTGACCCACTCCTCTCATCTCACCCCTAGTGTGAGGACCAGCGGAAGGGAGGAGTCAGCCCCCAACCATCCAGGTGGGCTCCCCCGCCCTCCTTCCCTGCCTCAGGTCGTGGCTGTCCTCTGCTCCCCATTCACGCTGCTGCCACTCACTCCCACCCCACCACGGCCACTGTGTCCTCCCCCAAACGGAAGGGAAGGCGCTGCGTGACAGCATCGGTGGGGGTGGGGGAGAGTCTGGTGCCTCGGTTGGCCCGTGCTGCATGGGTAGGGTTGGGGCCACGGTGTCTTCGGTGTGTCTGGCTACAGGGGAATGACTCTTGTCTAACATCTTCTGTCCGGCTACGCTTCCCCTTTCCTTGCCCTTTGGCTCAAAAGAGCAGAGTTTCGTTGGGATTTTCAACGTCTGTTCCCTCTGGTATTCCTTTCTGCCCCACGTCTGGGCACATGAGACAATAAGGAAACCCAGCAACTCTTGGCCGTGCTCCTCGAGTCTCAACCCCTAACCCGTCTGCCTTCTCGCCACTTTTCAGATCCTTCTTGTGTTCGTCTTGTATCTAACGTCCAGTGTTTTAAACCAGACCTCACTCGTTACTTTTATGGTCATAGTTTTGGAGAAAGGTTTATTTCTCACCACTCATTTGATCTACGGCCGGAAAATTTTTCACTTCGAAGATCAGTGTCATTAACAAGAATCACCGGTCTGGACAGTCCTGGGTGTATTGCTTTTTATGTATTATAATTTGCGTTAAAAAAAAAAAAGTCCCCTACATTATAATATTGGAATACGCTATTCCAATTATAATATTGGAATAATGAACTTCGGTCTGTAGAGCGTATATAGTTAGACTTCAAATGTCAGCAACCACGAGCAAGTTTCTGTTGAGGGAGAGCGGGGCATGGGAGAGAGAGTGTTTCAGAGGAAAACCTCTGCAGTGAACACATCAAGGCCTCAAGCTGCGTCCCGGGGAACCTGCCCTCTGGGGAACTGACGCAGGGGACATTCTGCCCAGCACAGGGGGTCCTGCGTGGGGTCGAGGCTCTTGAGCCAACTGGCACTCCCAAATTCAGTATAGACGCCATCACTCTTGGTGGTGGGATTTCACACTTGCATTTTCTTTCTTCCTTATACTTTGATGTGTTGTTTGAACATTTCATATTCTATTCTAATCTATCCTATTCTTTCTATTCCACGAATGACCCCGTTCTCTACTCTTGCTCCCCCCATCCCGGACGGGGGGCCCAACCTCCTGGGTAATGTGCCATCTTGATGGGTACCATTGCCCCCAGCCCATGTAGAGCACCCCCTTAGGAGTAAAACAGTTTCCAGTAGACCATTTTTAAAAGGTAAACTGAGGCATGTTAAAAATTATCAGTGTCTATTTCAGTAAAAATCAACTTCAACTTGACAGTGTCAAGTAGTGTGTTCCAGCAAAAGGAACTGGGGGAAAGAGGGTGGGAGAGAAGAGGGAGAAGCCAAGCAAGGAAATCATTTGATTGGCTGGAGCCTGAGTGGTTGTCTTATGTGGAAAGCCTCGTTGGCTGTTTGTGATTGGTGGTCCTTAAGTTCCCATTTCCTAACCTCGAGGGAATCCAGGCTTAGGTTTTGGTTTGCTTCCCAGGCTACTAAGGCATGCAAGGTGAGGTCCTGCTGGTGAAGAGACAAAGAGGGCCAGCACGGTGACAGGATGTCCCCGGGGTGCTGGACAGCTTTGTCACCTCCCATCCCTCCAGCTCATCCTCCAGGTCCGCACAGCCAGGCCTGATGACTCATCAGATCAGAGCTGTCCCCATCCTCGGCATCAGCCCTGCCCCACTGACCAGTCTAATGGCCTCCTTGTTTAATTAACTTAACACTACACTCTCCCATTAACAGGGCTTTGGCATCAGTCACGAGCCCAGGAGTCTGTGTCTGGTTAAGCCTCAACCCTCCTTTTCTACAAAGCCCCAGGAAAATTCTAACTGGTCTCCGCATCAGTCAGAGCCATGCTTTTCCTTGGCAACGGGTTTATTTTTACCTTACAGATACTGAGAGTCAAGGGAACAATCATGCTATCATGTTTCCTATTCCCATTGGCTGTTGGAGAGCTCAGAGCCGGAATGTGGCTTATCCCCAGCAGGTACTGGGTAGAGGCGTGTATTTTGTGTGGCAATCTCACTCCTGGCTTCATCTTACTTTCCTGTACTTATTTTACCTTTCCTGTATCTTTCACTTAAAATCCTCCATATTGATTTCACATATCTAGCTTGAAGTATTATTTATATATTTGCAAGATTTCTCCTCTTTTCTGGAAGGAGGTTGATGAAGGATAGATGGATGGATAGATAGAAGGAGGGAGGGAGGGAAGGCAGGCAGGGAGGGAGGGAGAGGGGGAGGAAGGTGGAATGGGTGGATGGATGGATGGATGGATGGGTGGGGAGGGTGAACGGGTGGGAGGTGAAAGAGTAGAGAGAAAGAGGGAGGGAGATTCCTCTCCTCTGCTGGGGTCTTGATCAACCATTATTTCTCCAACTGTCCTATAAGATCCGATGTACTTTCCCAGAAGATAGAGACCCACCATCCTTCTCAGAAACCACTGCCAAGAGCCTATGCACATGACCTGGAACTTAGAGACCCTCTCTGGAGGCAACCTCAAGATCCAGCTGGTCCTCCAACCCCAAGGACCTCCCTTCCCTGTGATATGCTACACTTCTCTTTATATTAATCCTGGACTTCTCTCATTTTTAGTGAGCAGGTCATTGCTTTCCCTATGGAGGAAGGAAGAGGAAGGGGAGATCTATGAAGGACGCATAATATCTCAGAGAGGTGCCAAAATCCTGGGGTTCTCAGAACCTAAAAGAGATTCCAGCGATCTCAACTCTCAGGAATACCATCACAAAACCAAAAATAAGCAAGAAGGTGTTGGAGAACTGGAATATCACCATGCCCATACACATCACCCAGAGGAGAGACCCTCGCAATTAATTCTTACTTTCTACATCATTCCGACCAGCTCAGGTTCATGGTTTCCATGTCACAGCTGATTAGCAGCTTCCCCTTGCGTTCTTCCGTGCTCTGATTAAGCACGTTTCCCTCCGGGCCCCCATCCCACTTCCGTTCTGCATTTGCAGTAATGAAGTACCAACTCTCTCTTCCTAAACTACTCAGTACAATTTCTTATGTATTATTCATGTCTTGCCAAATAGTCTATAAACAAAATAATAAGAGTGCTGTTCCCCCTCTTTGTAATTTTCCTATTTCTTTTGATCTTGTTGATATTCCTTAGTCTTTCTTTTGTAGTTTTATATAAAAGTGACACAAAAATTAACATTGCAAATGTCTCTTTTCATTTCATCAGGAAGAGTTGCGGCAGACACTTCAAAGTCTTGAAGCCAAAAGAAAGAAGCTGAATCTATAATTTATTTTTGGAATAATCAGTTCCTAGCTAATTTGCTCATTAATTTCATGACTACATGCGAGCGGGGAGCACCAGAACCAGCCTTGTCAGACCTGAGCGTCCCCAACTTCGGCATCATCCCTCCCCTACAGAGCTCATCCGGAAGCAAGTGTGGGGCCTTAAGTGAGAGCAGATGCACGTGGTGGGTTGAAGAAGGGGGAGGGGAGACCCGCACTGGGAGCAGAGTCAGGGGGCGGCAGAGGGATGAGGGAGGATGGAGAGGAAGGAAGGGGCTAGAACTCACAGGACTGAAGAGGGGACAGACAGGGTCTGATTGTGTGAAAATCACTTCACAGCTGGAAAACAGGTCAGGGAGACTAGTGAAGAGGGTCTTGCAGGGACCTGGGGAGAGATTAGGTAGTCCTTAATGAGTGAATTGCCTTAATTAAGGTGGCCCTGAATTAATTAAGGGTAGGCTCATGGTAATAGAGATGGAAAACGTCATCTTTTAGAGGTTGGACAGCCTCTCAACGGGGCTTGCTAACGAATTGGGTAGAAAGGAGAGGGAGAGAGGAATGAAGACTTTGACCTTGACCTTCGCCTTGAGCTCTGCATGGCTACTGATATCACAAAGGCAGGAGAGAGACGGACATGGGAGCTGGCGGAGAATTGGAGCAGAGATGTCCGGTAGCTATTGGGAACATAATACCTGAATCTCACAGGACGGGCAATTATGCCCCCATTCCATCAATGCAGAAAGGAAGCCCGGGAAGTTTAAGGTTAAGCTGTTTGCCATGCACACCCCAACAGGCTATGCAGTGGAGCTTGTGTTCAAACCCGGTTCTCTCTCTCTTTTTTTTTTTTTCTTAGAGCATAGGAGGGGAGAGGGGCAAAGGGAGAGGGAGACTCTTAAGCAGACTCCTCGCTCCGCGTGGAGCCGGACGAGGGACTCGATCTCACAAGCCCGAGATGACCTGAGCAGAAATCAAGAGTCAGATGCTTAACCGACCGAGCCAGCCAGGCGCCCTGAACCAGGTTCTACCTCCAAGCAACTGAGAAAATGAAATATTTTGCATAATTAAGCTTTTCAAGATACTAGTTTATCCTTTCAGGGAGGGAAACATTTGACTTTAAAATGTCGATGGGAATTTGTGCAGACCAAATCAGAGGCCTGGACCAGTTCCTGGTGCCCCTCTCCCCAGGGCCCTGCCCCGGCAGCTGGTAATGAACGCAGCACAGACACAGATGGGGTGAGGGCACCTCCCGGGTTCTCCAGCAGGCAGGCTGTACCCCGTGCTCCGTGGCCCACATTGCCTTGCTTTCCCTGGGCCACTTAGAAAAACAACTTCAAGTACATACGCTCCATTTTTATTCTCCCCTGCCCTCCACAGGAAAAAACAAGCTGTTCTTGCTGTTATCACTAATATCTGGGATTTGTTGGCTGCCAATGTGGATTGCAATCTCAGAAATCAAGAAACCAAGCCTGTCAGAAAAAAAAAAAGAAAAATAAGGTAGTCTCGGGGTGCCTGGGTGGCTCAGGTGGTTGGGCAGCTGACTTGATTTTGGCTCGGGTCATGATCTCGGGTTCCTGGGATCTAGCCCCGTATCGGGCTCTGCCCCCAGCAGGGAGTCTGCTTGAGCTTCTCTCTCTCCCTCTCCCTCTGCCCCTCCCCCTCCTCTCTGTCTTTCCCAAATAAATGAATACATCTTTAAAAAGAAAGAAAAAGAAAAAGAAGGTAGTCTCGGAGTGAGCACCAGAAATGTTCTCTTCTCGAATGAATGGTGTATCTGGGTGTTGAGCTTTTAGCGGTGCAGAGATCTTCTGGGTTCACATCCAGAGTCAGAAGTTGCAGAGGACCAGAGAAAGCTGATTTCTGGATAAACAAGAGGTTGTGGGACTGAGCTCTTGGCTTCCCGGGGGAGGCTGTAGCTTCTACTTAGACCACGGTCACAGACTCTGGAAGTTACTGGCTGGAAACACATTCCCCTCGTTTTACTTACTAAAGGAATCCCAGTTGGGAATAGATGGCAGTGTATTTAGCTATAGAGCTGATTTCCAGTCTTCCGGGCTCCCTTGCAGCTTGGGGTGGCCCTGTGACATTGCACTTATTGTGGCTTTAATCATGCCCCCCAAAACATACGTTGAAGTCCTAACCCCAGGTACCTATGGATGTGACCTTATTTGGAAATAGTATCTTTGCAGCCGTACTTAGTTAAGATGAGGTCATTCCAGGGTTGGGGGGCCCTAACCCAATACGACTGCTGTCCTCATAGGAAGAAAGGAGACAAAGAGATCAAAACACACAGGGAGGAGCTCATATGACAACAGAGGCACAGATAGAGCGATGCATCCGGAAGCCAAGGATTGCCGACAAACTCAGAGTTCGGAAGAGGCCAGGAAGCATCCCCCCGGCAGTCTTCAGAGGGAACGTGGCCCTGTGGACGGCTCGATTTCAAACTTCCGACCTCTAAAACCGTGAGAGAAGAGATTTTTGCTATTGTCAGTCACTCGGACTGTGGAACTCTCTTGCGGCAGCCCTAAGCAACTAATGCGGCACTGAACAATGTGAGCGAAAATCCCTGACTGTGTCCCATCTCTCGCGGAATGGGAAAGCCCCTGGCTCCCTCGCCCTTCCTGCCTGGTGAGGGACATGTGGTCCGAGGGACAAGCGCAGCCCCCAAGCTCCAGGCCAAGGACAGCAGGGCAGAAAGACGGGATGGCTGCAAGTCAAGTCCCGACCTGCAAACACAACAGCAAGATCTCCCGAGCGGCACGCGTCCGTGTCCCTCGGACACGACGGGGAGAGCCTAGAGAGCTGCTGGCCTATTCTAAACGCAGCGAAAAAGCGCACCGTGGCTGGCAAATAAGAATAAACCAGAACGACTGTTCTTCCTTTAAAGAAAGCCATAAGAAACCACAACAAAGCCCTGGAGGCCCCTTTAGAAGCAGAATAATCAACACGAGGAAATAAAATCGAGGTTCTACGAGGGGAATGATATTAGGAAAAGAAGAATCGAGGCTGAGAACGGAGAGGTTCATGGAGGCACGTGAAATTTACAACCAGAGACTGACCGAGACGGTGTCTCATAAAAATTTTAAACCACAGGAAAAAGAATTCGACAGTCACCCGAGCAGAACAGGCAGGTGAAAGGGTATGAGTCACGGCTGCCTTTGATTTCTCCAATGATCTAACTGCCCAGAGACAAAAGAAACAGATCTATAGGTCCCAGCTCGGCAGAAAACAAGTGCCCTGAGAATTAGTTACACAAACAAGTTGTTATTCGTACTGGACGCCCTAGACCTGCGGAGTGTCCTTCCACAGCCGCACACAGAGCAGAGCCCCTAACAAGACCCCATTAGGTCTGAGAAGCTAACACGCACTAAAACAAGCAACAGCAAGCACTGAGGAAATAAAGGGCTATCTATTAAATGAAGTTAAGCTAATTGCATGGGGATGTGGAAATTAATTTAGACCTACATCATGCCCCCAAAACAGACTCCAGATGCTTCAAGAAGTTAAATAATTTCAAATATGGGAAATTAAGGGGAAACTTGCTAAAAATAGATTTGAATATTTATTTCAACTCCACAGAGAGTCTGGCTTCTTCAAAGTGGAATCAATAGAAGAAATTTCAATGGAAAAGAGCATTTGACCGCGCCTTGCTGAAAATTTAAATCCTTAGCAGAGCCAAAGCCAACACACCTCATATCTAAAATCCTATGTAACCACGATGTGTCAAGCAGGTGCTAAGCGTCAGCTACGACACTAGGCACGGACAAGCCACCGCCTTCCGTCTTCACGGCAGCCCTGTGGGGGGGCATTGCTACCCCACTTCACCAGTGAGGGAGGAGCCGTGTGGTTCCCAGCCTTGCAAGAGGAGCTTGTGACAAAGACATCTAAGGGGACTCAGCGGGAGGGGGTGTGACCTGGAGATCAGGAAGCTGCTACATTTCCAGGCTGGAGGTGCAGCAGGGGCAGGGGTCCTACAGATATGAGAGAGCCACTAGCACCCTGGACTGCAAGTTACAGCCGAGCTCACCCCGAAGCTGCTGGAAGCTGGAACCGCAGCCACTGCCCCAGTGTCGCCACCAGGAGTGCAGGGACTTACACGTTTGCCCACCTTCTCATCTGGTGCCAGGGGCCTCCCATTGGCCACCTCTAGTCGGACCCCGGCTCGCAAGGGAGACTGGGACCTGTAGTTCACTGGCCCGGCAGCATGCGGCGGGCGGAATGCTGTCCCCCAGAGATTTCTGCATCCTCATCCCCAGGGCCTGTGAATGTGCTGGGTTCGAGGGCCATGGCGGAATGAGGCTGAAGAGGGAACGAAGGTGTATCATCAACTGACTTTAAAAGAGGGAGATTATCATGGATAATCCAGGTGAATCCAATGGCCTTAAAAATGGAAGCGGGAATCAGAAGAGAGACCAGAAAGACGGGTCCACGTGTCTAGCATTGTTGGCTCTGCAGACAGAGGAAGGGGGCAGCGGGTCAAGCAGGCAGCCTCTAGAAGCAAGGCGCAAGGAATCAGCTTCTCCCTCAGAGCCTCCAAGAAGGGAATATGCTTTCCTTTGAGCCCCGTGAGACCTGTTAGGCTAATCTACCAAAGTCTAAGTAGTAAGTTTGTGTAGTTTTAAGCCACTAATTTTGTGGCCATTTGTCATAACAGCCGCTGAAAGCAGATGCACTTTCCCGTCTCAGAGGAACATTTGGAGTCACCCAAAGGATTGCTGCTTGAAATGAAAAAGCAAACAGGCCCAGACCTCTGAGTTAGCAGGGTCAAACCTCCCCGTTTTAGGGACCTGGAGCGTCCAAGAAAGCTGCTATCATTAGCTCTATTTTCTAAATCAAGAAAATGAGGCACAGAGAGGTTAAGCAACCTACCTAAAGTCACACAGCTATTTCATAGCCATTCTGGGGTTCGAGCCCGGCAGTCTGATTTCCGGCTGTGTTCTCATCCACTACCTGACACCATCTTCTGCAAGATCAGCTGTTGATGATGTAATTTTTACATGTCACCATGTAATTTTTAGTAGCAAAATCCTGGAAAAACCTTCTTGTCTAACGACGGCATTAAGTCCCTGTTCTGATGCCTTAACTCAGTGGGATTTATGAAGGTTTTCAAAATGGTAAGTATGAGCAGCATGGGGAAATATTGACAATGTGTAATGAAAACAGCAGAATGCAGAATTATACTTGCCCCCCCCCCCCAGCACAATATGCTAAAGCCTTGACAAGGGGGAGCAGAAATGGAGAACAGACTCGGGGGCCAGGAATGGGGGCCCACCGTGGCCTTATGTGTCTCCGGAACAGAAAAGTGACGCCGGATATCACAGCGTGGGATGCCGAGAAAAATGGGAATCTGTTGTCAGACGGATGGACTGGGGCCCCCGGATGTCACTCCGTGACTTCTGTAAAACGGGAAGGACACCCCCCGCCCCGGGTTCGTGAGCTGTTCTGACGGTCCCATCAGACCATGTTTGCCACCGTGGTTGCTGTTTGGGAATGCCAGCCCCCGCCCTCTCCCTGACCTTGACTTTCATGTCCGTTTTTAACAGTATAACGTTTTTAAGACCCTAGAACTCTCGAGGTTTATTTTGGGGTCACAAGATGTTCAAAGATCCCTTATGGTGGGGTAGGAGCGAACAGGCCTGGCGACAGACAGGGCTGTCTCTAACCCCAGGAGGGGTCATTGGTGGCCCAGAAGCTGCATGTGTTCCCAGCCCACACCCTGATATGTCGGGCATGTGCCTGGGCTCCTGGGACCATCACCATCAGGGTGACCAGCATCCATGACCCAGGAGCCTCCTGGCCCCACTGTCCTTCCTCCTGCCTTGTCTCCAGGCCCCAGGAGACCACCTGTCCTCTATCAAACGGGTGGTTTTTAACCGGCAAGTCTGATTTGCTGCCAGTGAGGGCTGCTGTCAGATCTAGACTCTTCTTTTGCAATGAGACGGGAATGAAATTATGTCACTAAGCTCTGACGGGACAATGCAATGGCAGCCACCATTTGATCGCATCTTTACAGCTCAACCCTAATTCAACGACTGTCAGGAGAACAACTCCTTTTCAAATCTCTCTTAGGGCGAGACGTGTCCTCAAGTCCATCAGCAGACAGGTGAGAGGTTCAGAATGTCCCAAATGTCCCTTGGCAGATATTAGACATCCCACTGGGGCTCATTTGGGTTTATGCAATGTCACCAACACTGGCTTAGATGACTGACGTCCCAGCTGGCTGGGGCAGGAGCCCTGGTTTCTGATTTCTTCCTGTCTCCTTCCTCCCGCCCTCCTGCCACGCATGACTCCCCAGCAGCGAAATCTCTGCCCCTTCCTTCCCAGCACATCTTCCTCTACGTAAGTGCTGGGTTGTTCTCTCTTGCGCCTGTTCTGTGAGTTGGAGCCCTCTGGGATCATAGCCTGTTTCCAATTCCAGCATGCATGAGGCTGAAATGACTCACAGAGAGGCCCTTTTAGTTCTCTCCCTGGCTTACCTGAGCCAGGTGGGGCGGGAGGTGGGGGTCTAGAGTAGGCGGGAACAGACAGGAGCTATCAGACTGGGCCATCAGATATACAACTGTGCCTTAATACAAGGCAATTTCACTCCTTTAAAACTAATGAAGAAAAATATCAGCTATAATCACAGGCCTTGACCTTGGCCTTGGCTGATCCTGCTGATAAGTTACAAACTAATCCTAGCCTGTGGACAGGAACCAAGAGGTCTGAAGAAGTAGCAGGCACCAGAGAATGGTTGGTGGGTAGAAAGCACATGGTCTGAACCCCCTGCTCCGTAACTTGCAGTGTCGACCAGAAAGGTCAATGGAAGCCCTTAGTCTTGGTTTCCTCGCAGGATGACCCAGCTTCTGTGGATCCCAAGGAGAGCATGAACTACCATCAGTAAAGCCTCTCAGCATCCAGGAACAAACCACCACATGGTCAGTAATGCTCCCTCCTCTCCTTAGATAGATCGGACGATCCTATTTACTCTTCAAAATGGGAGACTTTTTAAAAAATTCATGACATTCATTATTTAACAATTCACAATAGAGGCACTCTAGAATGATTCTCAGAAGGTAGATGCCTCCCAGATACGAGCGAAAGTTACCAACCGTGCCGATGACAGCTGATGGCCCAGGCCCGGCCCATTCCACACCCCTGGAAAGTCATGACAACCTGACCTTGACTGTGGCTGTGAGGCACCAGGCGCTCATCCAGAAGGAGGCCAGCAGGCCAGGAGTGGAAGCACACAGTACAGTACAACATGGGGTGTGTGCGTGAACCTTCCGCCAGTGCCAGGACTGAAAGACAAGAGAGAATTAGCCTAAGTCTGGTTTATTTCCCCAGACCTCAGAATAAACTAATCTGCATAGAACAAACATCTCATACATTAATCATCTGGAATTCTATTCCTCTTCAGTTCAGAGACTTAGTGAATGTCCTATTAGCTAAGATGCCCCAAATAATTTCCAAGATAATCAAATAGAAGTCTAAATTATTGTTTTACATTATTTTTACAAGTGTTGGGGAATACCAGATGGCTTGTAGGAACAACGGATTCTGCAACTATCCTTTTATTCTTGTAAAAGAGTAAATTACGAGTATCCATGGATATTCTGGCTCAGAACCTTAAGCTTTCCAACAGCAATTAAAGCATGTGACACTGGCATGGGGATAGAAAAATCCATGGAACAAAATCGTGAATCCAGAAACAGACCTATATATTACCTACTGAGTGTGTGGTAAAGGCGATACTTAAATCGGTAGGAAAAAGACAGACTAATCAACATACGGTCTTATTACCATGGGCCATCTATTTCAGAAAAAAGTTAAGATTGTGCCCTAACTCACATCTCATGCATAAATTCTGGGTGCATTAAATATCTAAACATATGTCTTCAAATCTGGAAGGAAATTTAATGACCTTTAAAAAGGAAAAAAAAAAAAAAGAAAGAAAGAAAAAGCCAAAGCATCCAGTAAGGGTTTAATATGAAGGCTCTCCGATTTCAAAGCTCCCGTCTCCCTGACCGCATGAAAGAGGACTTTCCCCCACAGCCCTCCCCATTTGCCGGGCACAGTTTAAGTCGTTTCATTCTTACGCTCATGCCCCTCCTACCGCCACCACCTACTCTAAGCCAAATGCCAACATGGGAGAGAGGACATGGAAATTACTAAGACCTTTGGCAAGAAAGCAGCCTCCAGCCCACCTTCTCCTTTGCAGTCAATTTCAGTTCCTTCTTTGGAACATTTCAATATATTCTGGATGAAAGGAAGTAGGAGGGAGAAAAACATGGTTGTACCAAAATGAGAAAACATCTCGGATGTGCCTGTTAGACTGAGGCTAACGATAAATGCCGGTTACAGAGCAATAATGGAAGCCCTGTAAATTCCAAGGGCTTCTAGGAGGGGTCACTACTGCTCAGGAAGACGGAGTGAGAAACCAATCAACAACAGGAGCACAGATGAAAAGGAAATTAACACAAAGACAGAAGGTGGAGGGGTTTCTTTCCATCTGAGAGACAAAAAATAATCAGCACCTAAAAGCGTACCCAACAGATAACAAAGATTCAGAATAGAACAAGGACGATAAGCCTCAGAAGAAAATTCAAAGGAATTCAGTCTGTATGAATGAACAAGCGTTAAATGGGCTCCAAGTGCCTCAGATTCGATGACTGAGGCTTTGACCCTCACCATGACCCTCTAAAGTCATCCTTACTCTCTCCAGAGGGAGAGGGCAAGCCTCTGAAAAGTCAGCTGACTTGCCCAAGGCCGCACAGTCCGTGAATGTTGAGCTGGGACACAGACCCTGGACTTCTGACTTCGCCTATGGGACAATTCTATTGCTTCCCAGAGGCTTTGTTCAAAATTAAAGGCAGGGGAAAAGTGAAGTCAGGAATCAAAGGGCAGAACTTCAGAGGTCCCAGAAGGACTCCAAGAATCTCCAGACCTTTAACCAAAGCACAGCCAAAGACTAATTCTGGGAATTCGGTGCTTTGAAGCCCATATTATATATTTGCTGGCGTGCTTCCTATTTTTAAAAGCAAAATGTTACACGGGAAGGCTTGGAATTAAAGCCCACAGGAGCCGTGTCCATGCCTGCAGTCCACCCTGTACAGGGAAGGCATTCCCCTTCCCCACCCTGGACAGCGCAGTGGCCGTGCCGCCCCACGCCCCACAGCAATGGACCGGATTTCAGTAGGGGCACTTACAAAAGCAAAGAGCCTCTGCATTTATTTTTAACACACTTTAAAATGGCATCCTTGGGACTGAGTGTTTCTTCTTTGTAGCCATGCTGCCCCCGATCAATCTTCAGAAGGCAGGCAGGAAGGTCCTGCAGAAACAGCTCTCTCCAGGGCACGGGGGCGGGGGCGGGGGCGGGGGGCAGGGCTTGTCTGAATGGGCCCAGTTTCTTTGTCCATTCTCCAGGCGCCCTGTGGTTTCAGACCCAAGAGCAAGGGCTCCAGTTGAGAGCAATTTCCAAAAGCAGAGAAGAGCTCTCAGAGGACCGCATTTTAGCTGAGCCCAAAGGTCAAAGAAATGACGGGTTGTCGGGATTCAGCTGGACGGCCGAGCCGGGCACTGCTGAGGAATCTTGCGGGACTCCGGACAGAGCAGCTGGGGCGTCTGGGGAGAAAACTGGAATTTGTTGTTTGACT
The DNA here is from genome assembly GCA_028534135.1 of Potos flavus. Classification (NCBI taxonomy): domain Eukaryota; kingdom Metazoa; phylum Chordata; class Mammalia; order Carnivora; family Procyonidae; genus Potos; species Potos flavus. Next base: position 5,881,224 of record CM052885.1, on the reverse strand, counting down.
ACCTCCAGGCTCAAAATGGCCAGCGCCGTGCTCTGGAGGTGATCGTCTACCTAAGACTTGGTAGACCATAATTTCCCGGTCAAATTATGCAATAATGCCGGCCTCCCAGTCAGAAGAGAGAGAACCCAGGAAAAGCAAAAGGCGCAGAAAAGATGCTCAGTTAGCATCAATCCTTGTGCAGTGGGCTTTGGAGTCAGGCAGCTCTGCATTTAATTCTCTGTGGCTCTCTGCAGCTCTGGCCAAGGTTCTGACCTCTCTGGACCACAGTCCGCGCCCCTGTAAGAACAGGGCCACTAACTTCCAGGTCAGGGCACTGCTGGGAGGTCAGAGCATGAGTGAGCCCCGGCCGTCGGGGGGGGGGGTGAGCCTCTGTGTCTGATAAGCTGCTTACAAAGAAAGAAATCAACAGGGAATGGTTTTGCTTTTCTCCATCATTTCCCACAAACTCTGCCGGGTCCCATCGTCCTTTTCTCACTAGGCAGCAGCTTCCAAATGACCAGATCTCCCGACCTTTCTAGCCCTCTGCGGATGAGACACGTCCACTGAAAGGGCCAAACCCCGCTGTTTTAAACTCGTTCTCTGGTCTGCTGCTCGCCCCATCCCACTGTGGCCCTCGGGTCCCTGGCAGAGAGCAGAGGCGGGGGCAGGTCTCACAGGCTTCCCCCACCTCGGACCCCCAGTGGGGATCGATGGATTTCCCTCTGTGAGGACTGTGGCTTCCCCCGGGTTCTCTGACCCGCCTCAAACAATTCTCTCTGTCCCCCTGGTGTCCAGATGGAAACAAGACTAGTTAAGAAGCTGTTCAACAGGCTGAATGGAAAGGGGTAACGGCGTGGAATTCTTCCAAAGGGACCCAATGACAATTTGGGATGAGATAAATGCAGAAGGAGCCTGTGCTCCCCTCCACCCCCAAACACCTTGAGGGTGAACGACGGCGATAAATGAAGGACAGCTTAGTGAGGGCACAGGGACCTTTGCCAACCCATAGCTCATCCAGTCCCCAGGGTGACGTGGGCAGGTGGCTAAGCAGGTGTGACTGTCCCCAGTGAACAGAGGACGGGATGCGAGTCAGCTGCGGTAGAACCCGGGCGAGGGCTCGGCTATCTGACTCTCTGTCCAGTGCTCTTTTCACAGCCACCCCATCTCTGCCCCGGGCTGCTCTCTGCTAGAGAGTTCTAGAAGGCAGGTGTGACATGCACCCCCTGCAGGGAACGGGAGGTCTCAGAGAATCAATGAAGACATCCCTTCCCTCATGGAAATGGCATCCATAAATTTAAATTGGTATCTTTATAATCAGCTTAAGGGCTTTTTATTTTAATATAGCAGCTGAGAGGCAAAATCAGGTCCCACTTCAAGTGCTACTAAAATCTGCTGTGTGGGTAGCTCTCCGATGTGGAAATGAGGCACCCTTCACAGCCACCCACACAGCAGCCTAATTTTCACTCAAGAGTCGCTATTGAAAAAAAGAAGAAAAGGTGACTCAAAACCACTAGCAACTTTGAATTTAACTTCAGAAACTCTCCAGTTGATGGAGCAGGGAACTCATCCAGGCGGTCGGAGCAAAGACCCTGGGGACGGGGGAGCAGGGCTGGCCCCCAGCTTCAGGCCCGGTCAAAGGCTCGTGCCCAGTGCGTCCTGGGGTCCGCACTACACCTGGGTCACCGTTCTCAGGGACGACGGCTGCGCATGGGCAGACTCGGACCCATGTTTATACCGGACCCCAGAACACAGCTGGAAAAGGCCTCATTCTCGAGGCAGTCAAGGGGAATCCTGGAGCGGGGGAAGTCGACTCTCACAGATCCAAGGAACCATTGATTCCTTCTGGGCCCCCCAAAGCTCTCACTCAGCCAGCCTCATCTCCCACAGGTCGAATGTCATGGGGATGGCTGGTAAGCTGATTTTCCTGCCTCCGGTTGGCCCTGCCAGTGACCGTTCCCCTGGGATGCTGTGGTCTCTCTCAAGTCCCTGCAAGGACATCCCAGGCTCCCTGGAGCCGGCCCTTCCTTTCCCTGGCATCCCCCAGCCACCTCTGTCTCACACCCACCCTCCCAGGGGCCCCTCGGGGCCACCTGGCAGAGAGCTAGCAACGCACTTTGTAAATACCACGGGCTGTGCAAATGCGATCTGCGGCGAAAAGGAGCAAAGCAAACAACCAGGACGGACCCGAGAGATCGCCTTTCCCCAAAGTCGTGCTCACAGACAACGGATGATTCTCCACCGACCCCGACCACGGAGGCGGCCGCAGAGAAGAAGGTTCCAGAGCAGGCTAGAAGGGGGTGGGGGAGAAGCCAGCTCACACCCAGACGAGCCCTTCAGACAGCAGGAGTGGGGAATATTCCTGGCCTAGGCTTTCTAACACAGTCATCAGTAGGAGACATCCTGACACCGCCTTGGGGACCACGCCCCGCCAAAGGAGCTTGTGCCTTGTCGCCTGGGGTGTTCCTGCGCTCTCCCGTGGCGGCACTCACACACCTGCACAAAGCAACAAGCCGAGCTTTGAGAGAGAACAACAGCTTCCTGTTTGTGTGAACATCCACAAAGTGTTTCCGTGAGAGAAGGAGAAAGGGACAGAGAGGCAGCGGAGAGGGGGTGTGAAATATGTATTCGCCCTTGGTTAAAACAAGTAATCAAGAGTGATAAAAAAGTGTCATGCCCCCGTATCTCCCCATCCCCTAGCCACGGCTCCCCAACACTATGTGAATACCCCCCACCCCACAGGTGAAGCAGTCTGCTCCCACGGTCTCCCACGTCACCCTTCCAGAATGTTCTGTTGTGCCATTTTTAGCCCTTAACCAGCAATGGATAAAGGTTGTTCCGTATCTTCGCTAATAGTTTGTCTTATCAGACTTTGATTTTTTTGTCAGCCTGGGGGAAGGGGCTATTAAGTGATATCCTACAATGGTCGGAGTATATCTTCCTTTATTTACTAATATGGGTAAGCTTCTTTTCATTCTTTTTTAAAAAAAACATTGTATTTATTTGAGAGAGAGCAAGCACACCACGAGCATGAGCCGGGGTGGGGGGGGAGAGGGAGAGGGAGAGGGGGAAGCAGGCTCCCTGCTGAGCAGAGAGCCCGATGCAGGGCTCGATCCCAGGACCCTGAGATCATGACCTGAGCTGAAGGCAGAGGCTTAACCCACCGAGCCACCCAGGCACCCCTGGACTCTTTCTATCAAGAAACATGACGTAGTTGTACACCGCTCAGTAAATTTTACCATTTTCTCCACAAAAATTGTGCATAGCTTTGTTAGATTTATTTCTAGGTGGCCAGATTTATTTTTGTCTGTTTGTTTTGCAGTACTTATAAATGGTATTTTATTTTAGATGACATTTTATAACTGATGTGTGGCGTATGGAAATACAATTTTTAATTTAAAAGCTAATCTAATATCTTGTTGAACTCTCATTAATTCCAATTGTCTAATCTCTTGGATTTCCTACATAATAGTCATATCATCTGCAAAAAAAAAAAAAAGGAAGTTTGGTTTCTTCTTTCCCAATCTTTAAAACTTTTATTTCCTGTTCTTACTCCTCTGGATGGAACTTCTCATACCACATAAAATTATGTTGTGGGGGTGGGTATTGCTGGCTTTTTTTTCTGGGTTTTACCAGGAATTACATTAATGCTTCACCATTAAGTAAGCTGGTGTCTGGGGTTTTTTTTTTTTTAGATATCCTTTATTGGGTTAAAGATGCTTTCTTCTGAATCTTACGTGCTCAGCTTTCTTTCGTTTTAAAAAAGGTCATAAGTGGATGTTGAATTTTATCAAATGCTCTTAATGCATCTGTTGAAATCACCATATTCTTTTACTCTGTAAATGTGCTAAATTGCATTAACAGAAGTTCTTTGGGGAACAAGAGAAATTAAGGTTTTTAAGAACCCTTTACTTAAACCTCAGTCTTTGTTGGCTGATTGGATTGCATTTCAGCCGGGGAGACACATAGACTAAAAGTGCGATAGTGACAGGATATGGACAAAAACCGTAGGACGCTGATAGCATCGCTTCCCGACGAAGAAGTAAAGGCTGTTGCTCAGAATGTGTGCATCTGAGAGGGAACTCAGACGCCCCGGTCCCCTGTCCAATGCTGCCGGGGAGGAAGATATCTCAGGCTCTGAAATTTTCGTCAGATTAATTAATTATTTAAATAATAAACATTGACCGCTTTGTTCTCTCGAATCACTAACAGTGAAGACTTCTACCCCTGGGCCACGCGGCCTACGGTGGTCAAGAACCTGAGACCTCAGAGGATTTCCGCTCTGAGGGCGGAAACAGCTGCCCTTCCATGGCTGCCCCTCCACGGCAGCCCCTCTTGGGCGCATTCCCACAGCGCCCTTCACTCCACTCCACCACCTGTGTCCTTCCGTCCACTACCCATTTTCCTGAAACACATGAGGCTGTGTGGCCTTCTGACAGCCATCCCTACCCCGGTCCCCTTTTATGATTAATTTTATACCTCTTTGATATCATTTCAGTGTCTGTTTTGGAGGCAGGAGAGGTAAATACATATGCTAAGAGTGCCATTTTGTTTTAAAGATTTTACATATTTATGTGAGAGAGAGAGAGAGAGAGAGCACAAACAGGGGGAGCGGCAGGAAGAGGGAGAGGGAGAAGCAGGGTCCCCGCTGAGCAGGGAACCTGATGCGGGACTCGATCCCTGGGCTCCGGGACATGACCTGAGCCGAAGGCAGATGCTTCACCGACTAAGCCACCCAGGCGCCCCCTTGATCCGCCATTTTGAATCATCAGTCAATCATCCCATTAATGTCCGGTAAGTCAGCCAAGGGGCTCAGAGACAGAATTATGGGTCCCCCTAGTTTCAGGCTCCACCCTCTTTTCCCTTCTCTCTGTCCTCAGATCTCCATTCACATTTATCCCTTGCGGTCATCAGCCTGTGAAGGCAGGAGCCAACCGGCTTCTTTCTCCAGCACCTAGCAGCCACTATGCAGAACATAGGCATGGCTTTCTGAAAACAAATATTTGTTGAATGACCTAACGAACGAATGAATACTAACAGGACAGTCAGATTTTAACAACCTATCCGTAAATATATTGGACAAAAGACTTCCTTTTTCCTCTGCATTTGAAAAACCAAGTAGGGAAGATTTTTAATTATGAAAAATTCATTGTTTTCTTATCTCAGTTCCAGAGTGCAGTCTACACAAGCTCCAGCCAATCCTGCTGCGAAATAATTCACAGTCCCTTCCAGAAGTTATGCCATAGCCCAAGCATGAACAATGTCAGGAAGATTTCATCCCTTTTCAGGACTGGAAGCTGTTTCTCAGGCCCAGGAAAAGTCCTTCCGTATCAAAGTTGCTACCAGATTTGTGAAAACAAAAGCAATGATTCGAGGGAGCTTGGCTATAATGAGAAACTTCAAAAATGGCACTAGACAATTTCTAGGGCATAAGCCAACCAAATGTATGCATAATGAACCTCTACACAGCTTTCACTGTTGTGCAGATTAAATATACAGCAAACCAAATTTACGCTACCCAAATTCACCAAGTCCTGTAACAGAACCGACGTCCTTTGCCGCTGACGTATGTGGGCACTTCTGTAAGTTTTATATTGTGATGCACTGAGGATAGTGTGGGCTCCACATTCTCTCGTCAAAGAAGAGGCAGCTCCTCAGAGAGGAAACTGGAGCCCCCCCACCCGGAGATCTGGCACCTCGGCTTCCTCAGGGCTCTGCCCATGGGCTGGGCTCCACCATCTCCCACGGCCCCGCCTGCCTCACTCAGCCCACGCCCGGCAGAAAGCAAAGAGGAGACAGACAGCACACGGGCTCCATCCCAGGCACCGCTGAGCACTGGCTCTTCTCTGGCACTCTGGCCTCCCGGCGCCAGCCCGGATAGCCTGGATCTTCGGAGATGATCCCAGTTCCCAGTTCTCTGGCCCGTTGTCCCACAAGGACATTTACTGAAGGATTGTGTGGAATGTGAGTTTGGTCATTTCTCCCTCCAGCTTGTCTACCTTTCTGGACGCAATCCTGTACTCCACCCTGCCCTGGAATACCGGCCATCCTGGCTCCAAACCTGACGTGTTCTAGAAAGTTCAACCTTCCCGTTGCCCACATCTCAGATTGGCGTAACTGTGGGCATGTTCGCACCCTACCTGGATGTGCTGAAATAACTCACCTTAACTCTTTACAACATGGGCTCTAGCATCCCTGTCCTCATCCTGTGCCCTGCCCCACAGTGGGCAGCTTTGAGAAGTGGGGCTTTGAGGTTTCTAGCCCCCAAAATGAGACAGGTCTTGCACCAACCACCTATTGTTTTAGATAATAATGGTTTAGGTCAGTGCTCATCATGGCTGACGTCCATGTGCCACGGCCACAGGCTGTATCTGCTGGCGATGAAAGCAGCCAGTAAAGGTCAACTAACCCTCCTTCGAAAGTCAAGTGTCTCATACCCAGAGCCAAGAGCCTGTTTTCTATATAGGATTCTCCAAGGAAAGGAACCAGGGCTCCTAGGAAAAATGCCTGATTCTAGGGATGGAGCAGGGAAAATCCAGGATAAACCCGAGGTGCTCTGTAGTTATCAGAAGGTAAACCAGTGCTCAGAAGACAAAAGGATGGGCCTGTTGAAGGAACACAGGAGGCCGCTTGACAGAGCCAAAAACTGGAACAATTTGAGCGACAAAATAAATAATGTAGTACTGAACTACAACCCAAAGTATAAAATAGTCACAGGTCTATTCTGATATAAATACCTGAATAAGTACAGAAACAGGAAAAGAGACAAGTCTTTCGTGCAGAAGAGTATGTGTACATATTAGCCACCCGGGAGACACAGCTAACCCTTCTCCTCTGAAGGGAACTAGACTTAGGGACTCACTTCCAAAGACTAGACTAGGGGCAGTGGAGAGGGCTGGCAGGCATCACCTTACCCCATGAAGAAGGTTCCTATCACCAGCACTGTCAGGGGAGCTCATGCGCCCTCAGACGTGATATGGTGAGAAGGGTCTTTCCCCTCTTCCCTATTCTTTCCAAGAACACAAAACACCAGTTTAATCATGATAACAACATCAGACAAAACCAGACTGGGGATGGGACGTTCCACAGAATTACCTCGCCGATTCCTCATGATGATCAAGATCATGGAAAAGAAAAGTGCGGAAAACAATATGGCGGCTCCTGGAGGGTTAGACTTAGAGCTAGCACGTGACCTGGCAATTCCACTTCCAGGGACCTGCGCTAAAGAACTGTAAGCAGGCACTCGGACACTTGTAACACCAATGTCTGTACCAGGACCCTAGGATCACACCCTAAGCCGAAGGCAGACGCTTAGCCCACTGAGCCACCCAGGCACCCTTCAATTTCTTAGTTTTGACAAAGGGATCCCAGTAATGTAAGATAGTCCTTGGGGGAAACTGAGAGAAACTCTCTGTACTATATCTTTGCAACTTTTCCGTGAGCCTCCTAATGATTCCAAAGTAAATTTATTTTAAAAACTGTAGAAACAGGTGTCTCTAAATCCTCATCCCAGCACAAACAAACACACCCTTCCAGGGAAAGTCTCCAGGATGGAAACCCCAATATTGCTTCCGCTTCCGATGACAAGGGCACCAGAAAACCCGGCATTCTTCCTTGGCCTCCGTTAACAGCACTGGAGCAGGGCCAGCAGCGGGCCAGGCCTGGCGGTCTGAGTCTTGTCTGCTGGACTAGGAAATGCAGAGCAACCCCGAAGCTGTGAAACGAGGCGCGACATTAACAGCAGCCCTGAGGGGCACCGCGCTTGATCCCATCCCTCTCTCGAGGAATCAACTCCAGCGCTTCCCAGAATGTTTGCTGACCATGCATACACAGTGAGGGTGCGAGAGGGGGCCTGGAGGCCATGGGTCAGCTCCTTGCTCACCGAAGCCTAGAATGAAAGTCCTGCAGGAAACAGGCATTCTCGGGGACCTGCCAGGAGGTGCCCAACCCAAAACACGGCCCCCCAAGCAGGCAGATCTGCTTTCTCTCGGGGCGGTTCCAGAAGGTCAACACAGCCGCAGCTCAAGGACAGTCCCAAACACATGGGGGAGTGGTAACCTAGCGCTTACCTAGTCCAGAGGACTCCCCTAGTCTGGCCACCCCCCAAACCCTGGGAGGTGGGGTTATCCTCCTCCCTCTAAAGCTCAAAGTCAGCGTGTCCGGGCAGGTGCAAAGTGCAGCCTGCTGGCTGGGGCGGGGCAGGGCTGGGCCACCCAAGAAGGCCTGTGGGGGGGTGTCCTCGAGCTCATTTTACTAATCAAGATGCTAAATTGTAAGAACCCCCCCCCCCAACCTTGAAGTTCACCTGCGGGGAAGAGGGTGGGGGAGGACAGGGCTGGGTCCAGCTGTCCGCAGGGAGAAGGGGCTTTATTGCCCGCAGCTAGTGGGAGGAATTCCTGCCTGAGACGGTAGGAGGCGCCCCTGCCGGAGGCCCCAGGGGCCGCCCCAGAGAGGCTGGCGCGGGAGGAGGCTGGAAGGTGAGGGCAAACTCTTGCCCGCTGGGCCGGCAGCCTGGCTAATGGGAAAGGCCTGCATGCCGCTCAGGAGTCAATCCCCAAAGCAGACAAGACTCGAGGGCGATGGCTGTAGAGTGAGTTGTGTCCCTCCAAACTCAGACGTTAAAGTCCTGACCCCAGGGTGACTGTGTTCGGAGACAGGGCTTTCGGAAGGTCATTAAGGTGAAAGGGTAAGCAGGTCCGAAGGGTGGGGTTCTGATCCAGTAGGATTGGTGGCTTTGGAAGACTGCGTGCGCCAAAGAGAGGAGACATAGGGAGACAGCGGCCATCTGCCAGCCGGGTAGAGACTGCTCAGAAACGGAATCCACCAGCACCTTAATTTTGGACTTGGGGCCTCCAGAACTATCTGTCACATCAGCCCCCCGGTCTGCGGTGTTTTGTGAGAGGCCCCCAAGCCGACCAAGACAGTGGTGCAGACAGGGTGCTGCACAGAGCCACACACACGAGACCCCCCTGCTCGCTGGGCAACCAGAGAAAGCTTCCTGGGGGAGGAGGGCCCTGGCTGAGAAGTGCAGGTGGAGGCAGGACTGGGGGGAGCTCCCCAGGAAAATGCTGATTGAAGAGGCAAAGCCACCTTCTCAAAATATGTTCTGGGAAGATGCTGTGCTCTTTTCTGTGGTTAAAATTCCACGTTGTGTCAAGAAGATTTATATTTCCATCTTAAAAAAGGAATCATCCCAGGCATTTTAAAAACCTCTCAAAAATAGAAAATGAGGAGAAACGAGTGGTTGGGGAAGGAAAAATGTGAAGCTGGTGTGTTTACTGCTGTAGCCCAGAGGGAGAGTTGCGGGAAGTTCTTGGGTCTCCCCTTCTTCCCTCCCTGAACCCACACACCGGAGAGACACCGTGTGCACTCCTGCTCCACAGAAGGTCTGCTCGGAGCCCGATGAGTAGCCAGCCAGCCCTTTTTCTCATGTTGGGACTGTACCTATTGCTGGGGGGGACCAGCTGAGAAAAGAACGGGGTCTGAAGAGAGTGCTTTGTTTCCTACATTTTGTCCCAAAGTGATTGTCAAGCCTGGCTTTACAGAGAGGTGTAGACAAGTCTGGTTCTGTTCCAAGTTAGGAGACGTCTGAAGTTGCAACCAAGTACAATCCAAGAGGCCAGGGGCTAAGCCAAACCCCAGAGAGATGTGTGGGACTTCCGTGCAAAGGAGGCCCGAGGCATGGAAGACCCAAAGAGGGGCGGCTGGCCCTGTAGTCAAGGGCGACACGGTCATAGACAGCCCCAAAGAGTGGCACGTCCCTGAAGGGAGGGAGGACTCGCAGGCGAGCAGACCCCCAGGGCCCTCCCACGTGGCAGGGCAGACACGGCGGCAGAGGACGGAGCAGTGGTGAAGAGCAAGGGGGCCTGTGGGCAGAGAGCAGCATCCATGCGGTCACGGAGTCGGACAGAGAGCAGCATCTATGCGGACACAGAGTGCCGAGTACTCAGCACCCTGACCTGACCTCAGTCCCCTGGACACAGACGCTTCCCGGGGAGGAGAAGGAGACCCCAGATTGACTGAAATTAATTTCCTGCCACCTCTGGTGAATGGCAACTCTAAACACAAACGATGACTAACAATAAAAAGGAAGCCTTTATTTCTTGCCTGCCGTCATCACTACCCCTCACTTCATACAACAAAATTGTATTCTCAGTTCCTATTGCGAGAGGAAGCACATTTGGAAAGAAGAAGGAGACCCGCTCGTGGGTCTCTTTCCTGCACCGGAGTTGAATGTTGAAACCAATGAGAGGATTCGTTTCCGGAAAAAGAGTAACAGAAGGTGAGGGTAGAAGTGTGCACGACGGAAGCTGCCGGACTCTCTCCTCGCTGCGTCCGAGTGCCCAGGGCGCCCAGAGCAGTCGGGACCTCAACCTCACCGGCCAGGAGGGGCCCCCTGTCACTGTCACACCCCTATCTCCCCTGCCCCACAGACCTTTGCGGTTGGAGGCCATCGACGTCAGACCTCATTACATGAGTGTCGACTGCATTTGGGGAAAGGGACGGAACGGAACAAAACAGCCGAAAACAGCATCGCAATTGCTTAAGAGGAGAAAGAAAAGTGAAGCCGGCGTCTCTTGAATACCACGTGCCACAAGTTCACCGCCACAGGTCTTTAAATATATCTGTTCTTCAAATACGCCACCACCCTAAGGTAGATACACTGATTGCGTTTTGTAGATGAGAAAACACACCCCAGGGAGGTGAAGTTGTTTCCCCAAAGTCACTCAGCTAGCAAAGGGCAGAGAAATTATTTGAACCCAGGTATGTCTTCCTCTAAAACCTATGCTCTCCTCCACGAAATTGTCTGCCAGGGACAGACGTAAAGGAATGTTTGTGGGGGCGAAGGATCACTACTCTTCAAAAATCACACCCTGTTTTACAGGTTTTGCTCCTGAAATGTGCACCCATGGGGCATCTCGTTTGGGTGGGGAGCCGGTCACAGGTGCTGCGGGAGGGATGGCGGTGTGAGAAACAGCCCCGCCCTCCGCTGCCTGTCTGGGGCGCCCCAAGAGGGGGGCCGGGCTGTGGGAGCAGCCCCCTGACTCAATCGCAAGTCACAGAGTTTCACATGAAAACTGTCAAGTAGCATCCAGTTTAATTAGCAGGAAAGCGAATTAGCAATTACCAAGCTGTCAAGTCACAGCAGAGTCTCAGGAATTTCAACAACTATCAAGACATCATTTAAAAATATTTAATTCCACTTACTTCATTCCAGCTGGGGGATCAGATTGCTTCTGCTTGGTTAGAGGTGCTCTTTGGGGAAAAGCATTAAAAGTGCCAAAAGACTTTTCTCCCCCCGCATAATGAGCAAACACGCGGAGAGCTAGGAGGACGTGGGAGAGCATATCCTTGTGCAAATGGATTTTGTAATATTTGCTTAGTTAACTGGAGAAGTAATATTGGCTTGTGACCTGTGAATTGGACATTTTAAAGTACACGTTCGGGAGTGAGACTCAATAACAAAGCATTTTACCTAGCTATCCAAAGACAATATAAACTTTAAATAAGATTAAAAATCCATCATACCTACATTTCTCAGATAATTACTAACATTTGCTGTCTGTAGTGTCTAATGCTGTAACATCTCGGGATCTCTTTTCACACTGAAACTTCTGAATCAGGCCCCCGTGGACACATGGTAACTGGTCCTGGTTCTCTGAGGGTGTTCCCAGCATCCCTCTCTCTGGGCGTCTGTTCCCAGCATCCCTCTCTCTGGGCGTCTGTTCCCAGCATCCCTCTCTCTGGGTGTCTGTTCCCAGCATCCCTCTCTCTGGACATCTGTTCCCAGCATCCCCCTCTCTGAGGGTGTTCCCAGCATCCCCTTCTCTGGGGGTGTGTTCCCAGCATCCCTCCCCCTAAACACATGTTCCCAGCATCCCTCTCTCTGGGGGTGTGTTCCCAGCATCCCTCCCCCTAAAGGCATGTTCCCAGCATCCCTCTCTCTGATGGCATTTTTCCACCTTCTCTTCCTTTGTGAGTGTTCCCCAGATCCTTTTCTCTGAGGGTGAGTTCCCAGCATCTCTCTTTGATGGATGTTCCCAGGATCCCCCTCTCTGATGGCATGTTCCCAGCATCACTCTCACCAGGACCTCTCTTCCTGATAACATGTTCCCAGGTTCCTAGCATGACGAGTCCAACCCCATATAGGCACCATCTTCTTCTAGTGCCTTCCTCTAAATGACAATCAACTTCTCAGTTCAAAGGGTCTTTTCCAGTCCAACCCAGCCTCTGGCATCTCCAAAAAAGACCATGAAGACAGCAATGGCCAGGGACTTCAGCTGTAGCCAAAGGCTGCAAGGGGCTCACTATCCGATGTGACAAATGAATCAAGTGAACAATACCGATTGCAGAACCATCTTGCCTCATGACAGAGGATAGTCCAAGCTGCAGGTAGACATTATTTTCCCCGTTTCACAGGTGAGGAAACGGAGGCACAGAATATTTAAGGAACTTGACCAAGTGGTAGAAGAAATAGTCACACATAACGACTGCAGATGTAGAAAGCGCTCAGATGAAAAAGCCAATCTCAAAGGTTATACACTGTAAGGATCCATTATATAACATTCTTGAAATGACAAAATTATAGAAAGAAAAACAAATCAGCTGTTGCCAGAGGCCAGGGGCAGGGGGGTGTAGGGAGGTGGGACAGAGGGGATGGACAGTGTTGTACCTTGATGGTGATGTTGGAGATGTGAGCCTTCCCGTGTGATAAGGTTGCGCAGAACTGAACAGACATACACACAAATGAGTACAAGTAAAACCGAGGTATCTGAGTCAGTTCCGTAGATGTATGTCAATATACTAGTGGTGCTCCCGGACCATAGTTCTGTGAGATGTGGCCACTGGAGAAAATGGGTAGAGGGAACACAGGATCTCCCTGTGTTGTTTCTTGGAATAACTTATAAATGTGTGATCATCTCAAAATAAAAACTTCAATTTTAAAAAAGAGTAAGCCGATCAAATTTAGTATTTCTCTAAGAGGCTGTGAGGTCATGTGCAGAATTTGTTCTTGTTTCACTCTATCTAACAACTTTCATAAATTCTATTTTAAGGTGTTATACATGCTGTGAACATCAACTAAAAAGTAAATAATAATAAAAGTAAATGCATTTTAGCTTTCCAAAAAGGCGCTCAGAAATTTAGAGGGACAATTCCCTTCTTGCTGAAGGAACCATGAGGATGTTTGAGTTCTGTCTTGAAGGATAATGTGTGTCTTGACAGATGAGGTGAACGGAAGCGTGTCCCGTGTTGGAAGGACAGAAGCAGAGTTCGGACAATACGGGACAAATACAGTTTGTCTGTGTCTTCGAGAACTGTTACAGTCCTGTTCAGACAGGAAGTGCCGTCCTGATCCACACTTACTTAATCTTCAACTAGGTTGCTTTTTTTTTTTTTTTAACTCTTGGACTAAAGGTGCATTCAGATTTTGTTTTCTTTCTTAAAGTTTTTTTCTACTTACTTAAAAACTGTGTGTGTGTGTGTGTGTGTGTGTGTGTGTGTGTGTGTGCACGCATGTTCCCATGTCCTTGTCCTCTCGATGCCCGGCTCTCAGCTAGGTGTCAAGGAGACTCTACTTATAGTGATGGAAAAACCATGGGCTTGACAACTGAAAGACCAGAGTCCGAATCACCATTCCATCACTCACTTGCTAGATATCATCGCACAACTATCTGGACTTCAATTTCCTCTTTTGTAAATCGGAGATTATATTACCTACTTTGTGGGGCTGTTACGAGCATCACACAGCACCGCAAACATCAAAGTGCTTTGCAAATGGGAAAGTGCTAAAGAGATGTGAATTGCTGATATTGATGAACTCAGGCCCGCGAAAGTATACATTACTGATAATGCCTTCCTGTCCTGCTCTTTGAGGACAATGACTGTGGGAAACAGTACAGTGCGGTAGTTAAGAGCAGGGGCTTGGAGAAAGGCAGACCTGATCCAGATTCCTCGTCGGCCATTACAGGAAGAGAACCTTATCACCTTGTGCAAATGATTTCACCCTTTCAGATTTCAATTTCCTGATCTGTGAATGGGAATAAGAGAACCTCGCAGGCTGGTTGTAAGAATGCAACGAAGTGAGCCAATTAAGCAATATACATTTGATTTAATAAGATAATTCTATGAAGTACCTACAATATATGTCATTCGCTATTATTAATATTTAAAAGGAGTCTGCAGATGAAAAGCTGCCCTTTCCAGGCTGGAATGGGTAGAGGAGACTCTGGGGAGAAGGAATCAAAAGCACTTCGCCAAGCGGGATAGAGGCATCTTTTTTTTTCAAACCACCTGGGATGCCTGTTGAGATTGCAATCCTTGGGTCCATCCTGGGGGAGGCAATCCTCGGGTCCATCTAGGGGGAGGCAACAGAGGACCAAGGCCAGCGGCGGAGGCCAGGGCAGCCTCACTGCTCCCAGCTGTCCTTCTCCTGCCATCGCTCTCCCCAGCTCCATGGTTCCCCTGCAACTCCCAGACTCCTAAGATAAGGTGAGAGCGTGGAGCTTTTCAAGGGAGAGGAAGGAAACCCCTGGGCTTCGTTTAAACGCACTCCACTTCCAAAGTCACACTCTTCCTGCCTTGTCCTTGCCTCGGTTCAGCCACAGAGCTTCGTCAGCGTGTCTTAAAAATCTCACCTAGGTGTTTGGTGGACGTTTTCTCAGTCATCTCTTATTTAATGAAGCTCATTCTCTAGTAGATTCTGGCCCAAGGCCTGAGGCAGCATTCCCTAAGTCCTTGTACGTTGAAAACTGTTTTTCTCGTAGCCTTGATGTTGAAGAACAGCCTGGCTACAAAGAAAACCCTTAGTTTACTTTTTTCTTTCATTTTTAAAACTGCTGCTTCACCATTGGCTTGGCTTTGCATGTTGCTCTTGAAAAATCTAATCCCAGTCTAATCTGTTCCCCTTTGTGTTTTCGCCTGGAGGCCTTGATACATTTTGCTTATCTTTGAATCTAATAGTTTCACTACTTGTGTCTTGGCATTGATTGTTCCGGGTTAATTTTTTTCAGGTACATGGTGAACCATTTCTATGCCCATGGAAATAGAATGGGGGCTTTTATAGAAAATTTTGTAGAAATAGTGGGGGTTTCTATAGAAAATTTTCTTGGATTCTAATTTTAAATATTAGCTCTGTCTTGTTTTACTTCTTTCCTCGGGGACTCCAGTAACATAGATGTAATTCCCTCTTTGTCCTTCCCACAACTTACTCTCTGATCCTATTTGCTTCCATTTTATCTCATTGTCTTTCTTTTGGTGTTTTTCTGCCTTTTTTCTTGTGTGCCTCTTAATAAAGTTTCATTTGAGGATATTCTCCCTTGAGAATCTTATAACTTTTTCTGCATTTCTGAAATATTTTTAACTTTTTCTCCTATCTTTTTTTTTTTTTTCTGAACTCAATCACCCCTTTCTTGATTTCTTCCTAGGTTGTTTTTTTAATATCTCTCTCTCTCTCTTAGTTTTTGAACTTCTGATTTGAAGTGGTTTTATCCTTAAATGCATATTTGAGTATATTTATTAATATAATTTATATTCTGTTTGTATATTGTATATTATATTTGTATATAATTTAATTCTATTTGAACTGTTGTTTTATAATTTTTCTGAGCAAAGCTTTTCTCAGTGGCTGCATATTAAGAATTATCTTCAGTCTGGGGCATTGCTAACTCTTCACGGACCCTTCGATGTTTTTCATAGTCGTGGCTGTGGTGTCGGTGTTTTCCTGGATTCCTAGCTAAACGGCACTCTGTTCTGTCAGGACAGGAAAGTATAGATACTTGAGTGGATCTTTTTGTTTATTTAGTTTGGCAGTGAGGGGAGTGTTTGCATGTCCTCCAATGTTTGGTTCTCTTTCGTCTCGCAGGATCCTAAACTTTCTCTTTTGATTTCTTCCCCCCCTTCATCACTCAGTTTTTTAAAGATGGCTTCCTTCTCTCTCCCTCTTCCTCCCTCCCTCCCTCCCTCCCTCCCTTCCTCCCTCCCTCCCTTCCTTCCTTCCTTTCTTCCTCCCTCCCTCCCTTCCTTCCATCTTTCCTTCTTTCCCTCCTTCCTTCCTTCCTCCTTCCCTCCCTCCCTCCTTCCTTCCTCCCTCCCTTCCTTCCTTCTCTCCTTCCTTCCTTCCTCCTTCCCTCCCTCCCTCCTTCCTTCCTTCCTTCCTTCCTTCCTTCCTTCCTTCCTTCCTATTTGCCTTTCTACACCCAGAAGCTGGTGTTTTAAGACAGCTCTTTCTAACTAGACATCATTTTAAGTCCCTTCCTATAGTCCGTGTTCTAATCTACCCAAATAGGCTCTTTGTGTTTTCATATTGAGGCTGCTTTTTGTCTTTCTGATGGTGGCTCTAGACCAGCCTCAGGGCCCCTCACCACATCCCTCTTCTCTCTTGCTTCAGTTTTTCTTGGTTTGATTCCACTTGCTGTAAGGCCTGAGGTCGGGTAAAGATACGGCTGGAACGTGAGAAATTGTATTGCTAGGTTTGGTGAGTTTTTCCTCTCTTAAGGTTGTTTTGAAGACTGGGCATTCTCTGCCTTCAAATTTTTCTGAGAGTGAGCATATATACAGATTTTTTTTCTCATAGCATTAGAAATGAGGAAAAACTCCCTAATTCCTTCTATGAAGCAAGTATAACATTGATACTGTGCCTGATAGGAAGAGGAGGAATATAAGAAAGCCACAAACCAGTATCACTCATGAGTATTGACGCAAACATGCTAAATAAAATATTAGCCAACAGGATCCAACACCGCATTAAGGAAACACTTAAGAAATGAACAAGCCTACTTCGTTCCAACAATGCAATATTTACAACATGTGGGTCTACACACATTAACTACAGGGATCCATCGTATAGGTTTGCCAAGCCATCACGAACATACAGAGAATCAGCTTGCCAAATGAATGGAGGGATATGAATTATACATCCAAAAACCCACCCAGACAGGATGCAAAGCTTTTAGGAGATGACATTTGCTAAAATTGAATTAGTGGAAACATAAAAGCACATTTAAGACAGGGTTTTGACTCTTGCTGGGTGCGTTTTAAACACCTTCATGTTTGTATTAACTCTGCCTCCTTCTCTGAACTGTGTTCAGATATGGCTGTTGTCCTTTTCCCCCAAGGGCAGGGTCCCACCATCCTAAGGTACCTGCTCCCCTCCAGTTCCAGCTCTCCCCAGGCCCTGGTCTCCTAGGGTCTGTACCAAGCCCCATGACTGCAGACTGAACCATCCTGCCGGCTTTGGTCCATCTCTTGTCCCTCCTACTGTCCTGTCTCATCGAGCTCACCCTGGTTTCAGATGAAAATGGCACTCCCAGGCAGTAGAAAGAGGCTCATCTTGCATTCTAGGCCCTGCTATACTTAGTAGATGTGAGATTTTAAGCAAATCGCATAATGTCCTCTACCTCCGTCTCCTCATCCATAGAATAGGTCTTCATCCTTCATGGGGCTGTCATAAGGATGGAATGATCTCGTCCTTTAAAAGGAAGAAAGAAAGGAAGGAGCAAGATGGCGGAGGAGTAGGAGGCTGAGATATTATCAGATCCCAGAAGTTCAGCTAGATAGTTATCAAACCACTCTAAACACCTACAAACTCAACAGGAGATAGAAGAGAAGAATAG
>CM052885.1:5847624-5863136 GCA_028534135.1 Potos flavus | reverse complement strand
CTCTCTCTCTGCTCTTCCTGTCCAGCCTGCGGGTGTGACAACGCTTCTCCACCTGCCTGGGTTTGCACACCATCCCTCCCGGGTCACCTACAGCCCACACACGACTGTTCGTCCCTCACAGACTCCTCAAATTCTCATCTGAAAGTGTCTTCCGTTAGCTGTTAAGACTCTGACTCACTAACTTAATTTATTCATTTGTTTGCTCATTCATTCAGCAAATTCTGTATGTTAAGCAACTGGGTGCCCAGTACTGTTCCTAGTGCTGTGAACTAAACAAAGTCCCAGCCCTCCAGAAGCTTCTATTCCGATGCTGTCAGCAATTCCTCTTTATCACAGCTCTGGTGGTGCATGCAAGTCGCTCCTCCATACCCTCTGCAGTGCTCTGAGTAATTACTTGATGACCTGAAGGTAGCCGTAACTCTCACCCCCACCCCAATGCCTGCTGCACAGCTCAGGAAATGTTTGTTGAGTGAATACACGAATCCCAGCACTCCCCAGCACCGAAATGCCACACATGCTTGCTTCCTAGTCAACTGCAAAACAGAACTCGCTCAGGACTTTTTGTTGCTCCGGATTCCAGCCCGTGTGGGGCTTCCAAGCACAAGATGGCGGCGCGCCCGCCCTCAGGCGTGGCCACCCCCGCAGAACCTCTCGGAATAACACGGTCTGCTGACGTCTAACTGCTGGAAAGCTCACTTACTTCACCTAACAAGAGGGGCCCCGACTTAGCTGCGATGACGAACGACAGTCATCAGCAAACTGTGGTCTTACTGAGTCAGAATGTTCTTCTCATCGGAAGGAACCTAAGAGACGACGTGACCCCACAGTTCACTGTGAACACACTTCTGTGAGCAGAACTTCCCACTTCCTGGGATCAATCTCGTGGGATTTTGCTCCCTACTCGTGCTGTCTCCTCCGTGCTGGGATGTTGCAATGATACACGTATTTTGCCCACTTGTGTAGGTAGGGTAAGCTGTTAAAGGATAACTAGGAGAATAAAGGGTATGGACACCGATGATTTTAACCAACAGGCCAAGCAACTCTCCGAACACACAGAGCCGGCGTACACCCCCACCGGCACTGGGCAGGTGGGCCTGCTTCCCGAAACTGTCGCCAACATCGGGTGTCACCAATGTTTAATCTCTGCCGATCCAATAGCCGAAAAACTCCATCGCATTGTCGCTCTGATTTGCATCTCTTTGATCATCACTCAGGCTGGACATCTTTTCATAGGTTCGTTAACTCTATAAATGGTCTGTTTTCTTCTTCTGTGAATAGCATGTTCATGCCCTCCTTTGCTGGTTTTTCTGCTGGTTTGCTTTTTTTTTTTTTTTTTTTAATAGACTTGTAAGGGTTCTTAAGTATCTCAGGAACTCAACTCTTGAGACAGTGCTTTGAGCTGGGTCATATCCCCATTTGAAAGGTGAAAACATGAAGGGTTACGTTGCTGAAAGTTACCCCGTGCGGGGAGACAAGTGTCGAAGCAGAAACCGATCCCAAATCTACACGACTCCAAAGCACACGCTCTTCAACGCTGGTTTAAATTAAACTCGGCACTTTCCTCTAAAGTACTCGATGAGGGTGTATACTAATCCATAAGGGAGAACGTACAAATTGTATTTGTAGTTAAAAAAGCAAACTGCAAACACCGTGTATTTTGATCGAGGTCTTGGGTCCATCAGTGTCTGTCTCGCTGATGTAATGAGGGGAACTCTGGGATCTGCTGAAGGCTTGCAAATTCCAGCGGAAGGCTTGAGCCATTAACTGTGGTTAATTTGGGCCAATTTCAGCTCTCAGCACAGTAGCAGCGACCCCTTTACCGACCCTCAGCCATGTGATGGCAGCTGCGTGTTCCTGGAGCAACTCACACACAATTTGCAGGAGCCAAGGTGGGCATAAAGGACTCGGTCCTCGAGATATTGGGAATCTGTGTTCTAACTGCTGCTTCTGATCACAGAGGTACAAAGAGGTGGGTGGTCAGTGTTGTTATGCCTCCCCCCACCCCTTTCAGCTACGCTCACCTCCAAGGGACTTAAACAGCCTGTGTCTTTCCCCCCCCTTCATTTTTTTTTTCCATTTTGGGAGCCAGACATGAAGATTAATATTCAAAAACAACTGCGCATCTGGGGAACATGAAAAAGTGAGTGTTCAAATCCAGTGAAGGGCTCGGAAAAGACCTGAGGAGACTGTAAGTTTATACCTCAGGCTGATCCTTGGTACAGAGACAGCCTACAACAATTTAAAGTAATAATAATGTAATAATAATAAGCAACACTAATAACCAAAAAACAGCAAACCCAGGGAAGGAGGAGGATATGATTTCCAGAATTACCACATTATTAGATTAAAATGTCCAGTGTTCAACAACAACAAAAAAATCACAAGGCATACAAAGAAACAGGAGAGTATGGCCCATTCAAAGGAAAGAAATAAAGGAACATAAACTGTCTCTGAAAACGAGATGACAGCAGATCTACCAAAGACTTTAAAACGACTGTTTTAAAGGCGCTGAAAAAACTAAAAGAAAATGAAGAGAAAGTTGAGAAAATAAACTATGAACAAAATGGAAATATCTATAAAGAGATAGAAAGCCTCGAAAAAATAAAAAATAAAAAATTCTGGAGCTGTAAAGTATAATAACTGAAATGAAAAATTCACTAAAGGGATTCCAAGGCAGATTTGAGCAGAAAGACTCAGCAAACTTGCAGCCAGGTCTTGGAAATTATCAAGTCTGAGGAACAGAAAGAGAAAAGATTGAAGAAAAGCGAATAGAGCCTAAAGGACCTATGGGACACAGCAAATGCACCACTATATGCAATGTGGGAGTCCCAAAAGAAGAAAAGGGAGCAAGAGAATATTTGAAAAAATAAAAACAAAGCCAAAGGACTCACACTTCCTGATTTCAAAACTTCCTGTAAATCTACAATTATGAAAATAGTGTGGTACTGGCATAAAGACAGACATATAGAACAATGGAACAGAATGGAGATCCTAGAAATAAACCCTCATATACATCATCAGGTGATTTTTGACAAAGGTGCCAACGCAGTTCAATGGGGGAAAGGACAGCTGCTTCAACACGTGGTGCTGGAAAAGCTGGATATCCACACATAAAAGAATGAAGCTGGATCCCCACCTCACACCACATACAAAAAATTAACTCAAAATGGATCAAACACCTAAAAAAAAAAAAAAATGGATCAAACACCTAAAATTATAAAACTATAGAATAAAACATAGGGTCAAACCTTCATGACACTGGATTAGGCAATGATTTCTTGGATATGACACCAAGAGCCCAGGCAAGGAAGAAAAGAAACTGAACTTGATGAAAATTTAAAATGTGCATATCACAAATATCAGCAGAATACAAAGGTATACAGAATGGGAGCAAATGTTTGTTAAATATGTGATAAGGGATTAATATCCAGCGTATATAAAGAACCCCTAAAACTCAATGACATAAAAACTCCACTCAAAAATGGGCATAGGGCTTAAACAGACATTTCGCCAAAGAAAATAAACAAAAGACCAACAACCACCTGACAAAATGCTCAAAATCACTTTTCAGCACTCATGGGGGGGCAGGGGAGACTGGTAAAATGTTTGGAAGGGGAACAACAAATGGCTCATAAACATTTAGGATAAAAGCTCAAACTCACTCGCTGTGAAATATTTTTCATTTATCAGATTGGCATATTACAAAGCTTTATGATTTCAGCACCAGCGAGTACCCTGGAAAATTGAAACTACTGGTACAGCCTAGTTACTAGAGAGTATTTTCAGAGCAACTATCCAAAGTTTTTAACATGTAAGATATTTCCGTCCAGCAATTTCACTTTTAGGAACTGGTACTTCTGATAATCCTCGCTCCCGTGCACGAAACCACCTACACAAAGATGTGTCTCTTATGGATGGCCATGAAAGGCTGTGCCTCTTGGAGTAAAGGGTGACAAGAAAATTACAAGTAGTATCTGTAGTTATGGTCACATTTTTGTAAAAACAAAAGACATAAAAATACACGTGCGTATTATGCATGGAAAAGTCTAGAAAGATTGGTGTTATATTGCTGAAATGGTTTTCTTTGGGGACTAGATTTGCAGAGGGAGGATTTGGATTTTAAAATTACCTGCGTGTATTTATAATAAAGAAAAAAGAACAGAGAAAGTAAGTAAATAAAGTAATAAGTCAAGAGCATGCTACCTGGGCTCAGCTGGTTAAGATTTCTTTCAAATTAACCTTGCCCATCAACGGGGAGCCCCACCCGGATGGAGGCCCCACCCAGGTGTGAGGCAGGGCAGGTAGGGAACTGATGGGGGGCAGGGCAGGCCTTCAGGACCCGGACAGGCCGAATCCAGATGCTAGGAACCTGGGGGGAAAGGGGTCAGGGAAGAAGGGCGGCCTGTGGCCAGCAGTGCAATGAAAATGCCATCCGTCCTTTCTGAGAGCACCATGGGTACCTCTCAGCGCCGCCGCTTTTCGGACCCTGGGCTCCCAAGGGGCCATTCCCTGGGGCCCTTGGGACACAGGATGGCTCAAGAGCTGAGAGCCCAGGGGGACAGGGGCCCCTGAGATCTCTGTCTCCCTCCTGTCCTCCCGCAATCCCACACTCACTTGACCATCTGCCGTGCAGGGCCCCAGGGCTCTTCCAGGCCCAGCCCCGACGGACGACGGGTACACAGTAGAGGGCTCATCCCCACTCACGGGAGCACCCCCGTCTCAGGGCCCTAAGCACAGAGAACGTCCTTCCTGAAGGGTGGCCCCACTGTGACCACGCACAGCAAAGCTTCGTGTCTCCTCCCTCCAGAGCAGCCCTGTGGACCCAGCTTTCCTCAGGGCACCCCAGCTCTGTGGGGGGCCCACCCCCACCTGCCCCACCCCGTGCTCTGTGGGAAGAAGGACTGAGTCTCACACACCCGGTTCTCCATGAAGGGGGCGTGGCTATCAGTTCCCAGGCCCCGAGTGCATCCATGGGAAGGGACCCAGGGCTCCCCGCCTTCCCCGGGTTTTTTCGGATAATTCAGGCCCAAGCAGATGGATGCTGGTGTGGTTTTCAGAAATGACTCGAAGCTGGGGAGGAGAGGACCCACAGGAGGCAGGGAGGGGCAGAGAGAGTTTCCACAGTCTGGAAGTAAGACTAGCAACAGCTTTTATCTAGTGAGTTGTCGCCGGGCCGTGGGCACTTTGTGTCCATATATATCTATAGACGAATGACAAACAAGGCGAGGCCACAGTGAGCTCAGGAAGCTGAGGTTCAGAGAGACCGAGACCCTTGCCTGAGATCCCTTTGCTGGTGACCTTGACATTAATTAGTACCATCCCGGTGCCTCGCCCCTGGCAGGTGCCTCTGTCCACCACACCAACCGTTCTCAGCACTGCAGCGGCCAATGTGTCCCTCTCTGGATAACCAAAACCCCAAGCATACCCCACAGATGGAGGGGCTCAACCGGCCCGGCCTTCGTCTGCGGACACACAGAAGCCCGGAGAAGTGAGGCCCAGCCGCTTCCACGCCCGCTGTGACTCACTGAGCCCCCGGGCACCCCGCTCCTTTGTCTCTGCTTCCTCCTCAGCCAAAGGACAAAGACAGCAACATGCCTCGCAGCAATCATCAGCAACATGTGACTAGACTGTGATTCTGTGACTCTTTTAATAAAAAATAAAGGCCCGTGAGGCCTCTGGGAAGGTTCCCCTCTCTGGAAGGCTCTGGAGGGTTCTGGAACGGCCTGGGATGACTCTGGGGAACTCTTCCCACAGAGATGCCACGCTTTGAATTCTGGCCTTGCTTTTTAGAAGCTTTGGAAGCTGCAATAATGGACCGATATTTCCGTCTTCAGGGGGATCCCCTCTGTGTACTATGTGTAAAGCCACTTAATAAAATCGCCCGTCACTCAAAACGGAATTTGCTTTGACCAAGTTGGCATCCTGCTCCTGGATTCACCCACACCTCGGCAGGCCATCCTTGGTCCCCTTCAAAAGCCCATCTCCTCAGGGAAAATTTATCCCCTGAAGGGCTAGGGACAAGGAAGGGCTCCATTCTTAAGTGTTACTGGCATGCTCTGGGGTCCTGCAGGCTTTTAGGGGTATCAGGACGGTCCTCTGAGCATCTAGAGTAGAAGGGAGACTCGAATTTAAGCTCTAGAGCGTTTTCCAGAAAAGGCAATGCACCAAGCAGCCTGGGCACCTGCCCCACGGCAGGGGCCCCACTCGCACAGAGCAGGGCCCAGGGCACACAGTGTGAAGAGCGGCCTGCAAAGTTGTGTGACCTGTAGCCCCCCACCCCCACCCCCCAGAGGACAGACGGGCAAAGGCCAGAGCAGGCGGATCACAAAAACAGAACGACAAATGGCTGCTGAGCCCCTGAAAATATGCTTCCTCTTGCTGGTGAGCCAGGAAATCCACATTAAAACCAGCACACGTCATTTGCATTCAGCCAGGTAAGCCCACAGAAGTTTCTAGAGGCACCACATTGACAAGGGGATGATGAAACAGCGCTGCCTCGCAGCCTCATTGGAAAACAACTTAGGGATATGTACAAACAGCTTGGAAGGTGCCTATATCCTTCCAACCAGTCATTCCACTTTCGGAAATGCCGCTGTAGGACATGGCCGAAAATGCAGCTAAAGATTTATGTGAAGGTATTCATCAGGGTATTTCTGTAAGAGAATGGAGTAAGAGTTTCATGACCACGAGAAATAAAATGAAAGAAGCCCTCCCGCCATGGAAAGTCCTTTACAGAGTCATGCCTGGGAAGGGTAACTAGAATATAAGCCACTTACCCAGAATCACCGGTTGGAAGGGCCTTTAGAGACCCAGGAGAGGTGAGGACCTACTCAAGGTCACACAGCCCTTAGGAAGCAGACCAGGGCCAAAACAAGACCTCAACTTTAGAGTAATAAACTGAATTTAGTAACTTTTTTTTTTTTTTTTTTTGGAAAACCTCTCATTTAAATCCCTTGTCTGTTTGCATTCAGAGAATCTTTTTTTTTTTTTTTTTTAAATAAGAAGAAAGCTGGGGTGCCTGGGTGGCTTAGTGGGCTAGGGGTCTGCCTTCGGCTCAGGTCATGATCCCAGAGTCCTGGGATCCAGCCCCGTGTCGGGCTCCCCACAGAATGAGGAGTGTGTTTCTCCCTCTGCCTCTGCCTCTCCCCCCACCGACTTGTGCTCTCTCTCTCAAATTAAAAAAAAAGAAGAAGAAAGTAATAGACTGCTGAGGCAAACATTTTCTCAATGCCGTGGATATGCTTGGGGCTTCCGTGGAGCCTCGCCAGCCAACCCTACAGGACTCGTCCCGTCGTCAGTCACCTTCTAGGGGCCCCGTCAAAACACATTTCAGGGAAAATCTGCAAGGAAGGTGAGTCTCCTCTCTTGGTTTATCTGAAAATATCCAGGCTTTCTATTTGCATGAAAGGCCCACAACAGGCAAATCCATAGACTGAGTGGCCAATGACGGGGGGTTAGGGGAGTGGAGGGGTAGGGGTGGGGCTGGGGGCTGGAGGAGGGAGTGGGTCGTGACTGATGGGCATGGCGGTTCCTTCTGAGATGATGACCATGTTCTGGAACCAGGCGGTGATGATGGCTGTGTTATTTTGTAAATATAACGGAGACCAATGAATAGTACCCATCCAAGGGCCAACTACGACAGTGTGTGAATTATATCTTAATTTTTAGAAACATGCCCCTGCCTTTCTCTTGGCTCCTCCAGACCCAGCCTGGAGGAGAAAGTCAAGGACGGATATGGCCCTTCACACTGGATGTCATCACCTTCTCCAAAGTTCCTTGGCTCTGCTCCCTTCTTTTCCATCTCCGCCAGATTTTACAGTTACCACAAATCTGTCCGAGCCCTGCCCTGGGCCACTGTCCCAGGCAGGCCACACCATCTTTCTCCACGTTTCC
Organism: Potos flavus; assembly: GCA_028534135.1. NCBI lineage: Eukaryota > Metazoa > Chordata > Mammalia > Carnivora > Procyonidae > Potos > Potos flavus. The sequence continues at coordinate 5,855,243 of CM052885.1, read as the reverse complement.
TTCAATAGCCTCCTTCCTCTCTGCTCGTCTTGCCTCTCCTGATCTGGCCCCCTCCCCTCCATCCCACCCATGGCAACCAGTCAAATCTCAAAAACTACACAGCTTAGCAAGCCATGGTGTTTAAACTATGTCGGCGGTTTCCCGAGAAGTTCAAATATTGACGCTCAGGCTCCTTGGCAGGGTCCACAAGGAGCACATCTGCCGTCCAGCCTCCTCCTTCTCTACCCACCCGCCACTGCCCTTCCCGCACTAGCCTTCTGGAAGCACCAGGGATATCCTGAGCCACCTGGGGCTCACCATTGTAACAGCCCAAGTGCCCTCCCTACGCCAAGTGACCCCTAGCAAACACAACACAGTCTTGGGTAATGCCCGCACCCAATATGTGTTGCTTCTTGCACTCAATACAAAACATAGTGTCCATGACGTATCAGGCAGTATCATGGGGAGACAGTAATGAACAAACCGACCACAGTTGCTTCCCTTGTAGGGCTTACTAGAAACTTCCCTCCACCATGTCACTTACTATACTGTCGCAAGGGCTGGTTTCCTTATCTGGGTACCCCATCAAAACAAACAGATCTCTGAAAAATTATTAATTGTACTACCACCAGCTCCAGCAAAAATACAGTAGTTCCTGGAAAATACATAGATGCCCGGCAAATGCTGCCCGGAGTGGTGGGGGGACTAGTGCCAACGACGCAAAGTAGGTGTTAGACCCGTGCTCCTTAGGGCCAACACGGTCCGCCACCATTTTTGTTTTGTTCACACGTCACACAGGATGGAAATGATCTCTTACTCATCTACCGCATGTCGCAGAATGTGAACTTTCCAAAGAATGGCCATTTCCTTAAAAACAGTAACAACGACGATGACTCGGTATTCCCTATGTCTACAAAATACTAAGTACTCAATGCAATTAAATAGCAAGCTTAGCCCATGAGAAGGGGGCCAGGTCCTGGGACCACATGGGACCCCATGCTTTAGAAGGTCCCAGTGTGGCCTTCCTCCAAGCCACATCCATCCCTGGGGGTCAGGAAGCAATCCAAAGATTTCAGGGTCAAAGGGTATGTGTGTACCCACACTTTGTGTGTCCAGGACTCTAGCTGCCTCAGTGGGTAGGTATTTACCTAAGAAAAATTCAAATATCTATCAATACAAAGACCGTACACATGAATATTCATAAAACCTTTCTTTTTAATGGTCCAAAACTGGGACGCCTGGCTGGCACAGTTGGTTGAGCGTCTGACTCTTGATTTTGGCTCAAGTCACGCTCTCAGTGTCGTGAGAATGAGCCCCCCAATAGGTTCCACGCTCAGCGGGGAGTCTGCTTGAGATTCTCTCTCTCCTTCTCCTTCTGCCCCTCCCTGCTGCTCACACTCATGTGCGCATGCGCACTCTCTCTCTCTCTAATAAATAAATAAATAAATGTCCCAAACTGGAAGGCATCTAAATGTCCCCCCACAGCTGAGTGGATAAATAAATTGAGGTTCACCCCTAAAACAGACTACTCAGCCGTAAAAAATAACTGTGAAGACACGACCACATGGCTAAATCTCAAATGACGATGTGGAATGGAACGCTCGGACCAAAGAAAAGGGTAGGTACTGTATCGTTCTATTTGTATAAATGTTCTAAAAGACGCAAATAGGCTTATAGTGACAGAAAGCCTATCAGCGTTGGAGGAGCTGTGAGAAATTGATTACAAAGGGGCACGAAGACGCTTTTGAGGGGAAGGGATACGTTCATCATCTTGACCGTGCTGATGGTTTCACGGATGTGTCTATTTCAAAACTCATCAAACTGAACACTTTGAAAACTTGCCATCTATTGCTTGTCGTTTATGTCTCGACAGAGCCATTAAGAAAAAAAAAAAAAGCTACTACACCGAAGGAGCATTTCTCAACTGTCAAGTTCATAAAAACCCCACATTTGACAACACATTTTATGAGAAAGGCTTAGGGAAATGCAGACTCTTCTTCATTGCGGGTGGAAATGCAAAGTGGTCAATGCAGAGAAATCTGGCAACAGCCATCAAAATTACAAAAGCCTCTGACCCTCGGAGGCAGCAGTCTGCTCCTGAGAATTCACCCTGCAGGTACACCGGACATCCTTCCACTCGGAGTAACCCTACAGGTGCCAAGATTATATACCGTGGCACGGCTGGTAACAGTTCCCTTCCCCGAAAACGTCAATAAGCCAGGGTCCATCTCCGGGGCCGCGTCATAAACTAGGGTACCTCCCCCAAGTGGGATACGAGGGAGCTCAGAAAGAGAGACAGCTCCTTATAAACCAACAGGAGAAATCTCCCGGGATATATTGCTAAGTGAGAAATAAGCAAGATACGTAACAGCACGTGTGGATGACTACTTTGTGTTTCAAAAGGGGAGAGAGAAAAATACATACTGAAACTGTCTTGTGTTTGGATTAGGAAGCACTGAAAAGGTATCGAGCAAGTCGTAACCCGAGTTTTCTTAAGCCAGGACCAGGGAAAGGGGTCATCTGGGGGGCGGGCGGAGGTGGGGGGAGATGGTGTAAGGGCGATTTCTCATTGTTTTTATCTTGGATGCATGTGCATGTATTACCTGTTTGAAAAAAAAATTATTATATACATTTATAGAGTCCCCGGCCTGGAGATCGAGTTCCTTGAAGCGCATCGAGATTAAATGGGGTCATGGCTGGTAACAGTAGGGGCATTCCTCAACATCTCCAGCCTGCCCAGAATCACCCTGAGCCCCCCAAAATGCAGGTTCTGAGGGGCGCCTTAGTGGCTCAGTCAGTTAAGAGTCCGACTCTTGATTTCGGCTCAAAGTCATGACCTCAGGGTCGTGAGTTGGAATGAGCCCGCGACAGGCTCCACGCTCAGCACAGAGTCTGCGTAAGTTTCTCTCTCCCTCTGCCCCTCCCCTCTGTGTGCCCTCTCTCTCTCAAATAAATAAATAAATAAAATTTTTAGAAAAAAATAAAATAAAATGAAACAAAATAAACAGGACCCCACCCTAGATGCACCCAATCAGAATCCCTGGGGCGGGGGGGGGGTGCCCAAGGACCTGTACTTTTTTCTGAAGTTCCCAGGGGACCATATGGGCTGAAGGAGGCACCCCATGACCTCCTGATGGGGCAGCTGAGGGACATGTACTCAGTACGTATTTATTCAGCTCCCACTATGAGTCAGGTGCTGTTCCAGAACCTGCTTTCTTGGGGCTTATATTCTACAGGAAACAGACAAAGACAAACAAAGAAAGTATTAAAATAGTGGCATATGGAATGCAGGTATCAAAACAGGGTGACCTGGCAGGACTAGGCTGACAACTAGGCCAGAGGAGGCCTCTGAAGGAAGTGACGTTTAACCTGAGACGGGGATGACAAGGAGGAACCCGCCCTGCGAGGGTGGGGGGGCCTTCCGGGTCAAGGGAAGGTCGTGCGTAACCCAGGGCAGGATGACACCAGGGCGGTGGTGGGGGGGGGTGCATAAAGGAAGGCCTGACTCGTTAGGGTTCTGGAAGCCAGGGTCAAGAGCACGGATTCTATATCGAAGGCACTGGAAGGAAAGCCCCAGAACAGTTTCAAGCACCAAAGTCATGTGACAGGAAGTGTTGAAAAAGATGACTCCGGCTACCATGGGGAGAGTGGCTGAGTGGGGAGCAGGGCTGGGGGGGCGGGAGGAGTGTGTGGCAGGAACACAGGAAAGGGAGGGAAGGCAGCGTGCGTGAACGTGTGGCGCGGGACATGCCGAGCGATGGGTGTGGGCCAAGTTTGGAAGGTGGCGCCCACAGGACTCGGGCCCTACGGGAGCGGCAAGCAGACCGTGGGCCCGGAGGGAACACCAGAATGCCTGAGCAGCGGGTCCGGGGCCCACGACCCTTCAAACGGCCCCACGGAGACTCCGTATACGTGCTCGGTCTACTGAGAATGATATTCGCTTAGGACATCAAGCCAATTCCGAAAAGGAACCATTTAAAGCTGCCCCTGAAGCCCCTGAGAACAAGAGAAGTCGAAGGGGCTGCCGTCTAGTTGAGGAGTGAAAAGCCAACAGAGGGCCGAGCGACCGTGGTCGGGCGGAGGTCCGAACGCGAGTGGCGCCATGGGTCCCAGGAGACCTAAGATGGAAGTAAGAGCCTTCTACTAAATTTAGCCTCCAAAGGATTATTTCGTGGATTTCACAATGTTGCCTCAGGCTGCCCCTGACCCCAGGCCTGCCGCATATAAAGCAGCCTGCTGCCATTCCTTCCCTCCTGGACCGACTTCCGGTCTGGTGTGCGAGGCTGGGAGAGCTGGGTGCGGGGGAGGGGGACTGTCAGGGCCTGTGTCACCTCAGGCAAAGCAGAGAGTGTCAGAGCAGGGCCTGAAGGAAGGGATGAAGCCCTTCACTCATTCTTACACTCATCAGCTACACGACTTTGCACAAGCAGCCTCTCTCGGGGAACATCGATATTCTCATCTGTAACAAGCAGATACTCACTCGGTTCACCGGACGGTGAGGAAAATATTTGTGAGGAAATAGAGAAATGAGAAGGGCCTAGTACAGGGCCTGGCACACGACGAGGAATCGGTGAAAGGCAGTCACCAGAACAGGGTGCTGTGGCTCCAGACAGACAACGAGACTAACGGAGGCACACACACCATCAAGTGACCGCCATCCACAGAGGGACAACTGTCATCGCCTTCGTGCCTCCAGCAAGAGCGGAAAATACCATCACGTATGAAAGCATGGAGAGAGCAGATACAAAAATCATTATAACTGTGGTTCCTATAAACATCTATCAGCTCTAGACAATGAGAACAAGAGAAAACACCCACCTGAGGCACCCACAGGACACTCAGGAAAAGCCGCACTAGAGGAGGTCCCAAGAAATCTTCAAACACCCAAAGACAGAAACAGCACTTACTTCCCACTGAAAATGCAAATGTTCAGGCCCCAGCTCAGACCTCCTGAATCAGAAATTCTGGAGGTGGAGCCCAGTAATCTATCTTTTTTTAATGAGGGAGAGAGGCAGAGAGAGAATGCTAAGCAGGCTCCATGCCCAGCGCGGAGCCCAATGCAGGGCTCGATCTTATGACCCTAAGGTCACGACCTGAGCTGAAATCGAGAGTCAGGCGCTTAACTGACTGAGCCACCCAGGGGCCCCTCCGGTCGTCTATTTCTTAACAAATCTCCCAGATGATTCCGGGGCACACTGCGGTTTAAGAGCCACTGATTTAAGTACGCTGAAGGTGGCATGCCAAGTGTGGTCCGTGGATCGGCAGCACAGGATAAACGCAGAGCTTGTAAGAAATGCAGAGTCCCAGGCTCAGCCCAGACCCACTGAGTCAGAATCCGCATTTTATCAAGATCCCCAGGGCATTCATCTGTGTGTTTGAGAAGCACTATCTAGAGCTCTAGCCCAGCGAGGTCTAACAGAAATATACCTGAACCACATGTCATTTAAAAATTTCTAGTAGCCACATTAAAAAAAATAACAGTGAAATTAATTTCAGTAATATATTTTATGTAACCCAGTACCCAAAACATTATTGTTTCAACAGGTATTAGGATTTTCCTTCTTTTTTTTTTTTTTTTTTTTTTTGGTACTAGACCTTTGATATCTGAGGTTTCATACATTACAATTGCATTTCAAACTAGCCACCACTCGAAGTGGTGCTCAAAGGCCCCGTGTGGTTAGTGGACACCATGTGAACAATGTGGAGAAGATGAAGAACAGAGGAAAACTTTCAAATTCTTTTTACAAAGCTGTCATCATTCTTACACTAATATGTCTTTCTAATTTTGTGCTGTCACATGACAGACCCATCTTAATATTGTGGTTAAAAATGAGGACTGGAAGAGATTATGTTGAGTGAAATAAGTCAAGTGGAGAAAGTCAGTTATCATGTGGTCTCACTTACATGTGGAGCATAAGGAAAAACATGGAGGACACTGTGAGAGAGAAGGGAGGGATGAATTGGAGGAAATCGGAGGGGTGAAGAACCATGAGAGACTGTGAACTCAGAACAAGGGGCTGAGAGTTTTGGAGGGGAGGGGGTGGGGGGATGGGCGAGCCTGGTGGTGGGTATTGAGGAGGGCACGTATTGCATGGAGCACTGGGTGTGGTACATAAACAATGAATCTTGTAACACTGAAAAAATAAAATAAAAGTATTTGGGGGAAAAAAAAAAATGAGGACTCTGAAGCCAGACTCCCTCTAACCCTAACCCTGACCCCTGACCCTGACCCTGACCCCAACTCTGGATGTTGGAATCAGACTCTCTGACCTCTCGCCTTAGCTTCAATAAGGAAATTCCGTTAAGTTTATGGGTCATGAAATTAAGACATGAAAATCCCTATTTATAAATAGTAAACATTTCAAGAAAAGATCTCATTTCTAATAGCAACTACATAAAAAACAAAATTTGGGGGAAAAGAGTCAACGAGATACTGTGCTGGACCTCTGCTGAATGAAACATGAAAGCTTTCTTCTCCGGAGGAACAAGAAAAAAGAATTAAGCCAATTGGAATATGCACGGTGCTCGTGGAAATACTCAAAACGATCAGGATGTTAATTCCCCCCTAAGTACAGTGTAATCTCAGATGAATTATCAATAGGATCTTTGCACCAACCATGATAGGTTCTGTCCTAAATGCTTGGGATATATCTAAATTAAAAAAAAAATCTGTGTTTAGTAGATACCTCACAATAAGGTCTTTCCAGGTTTGTAAATATTAGAGCTGGAGCATGAATGTATGTTTATTTTTTGTTTTGTTTTACCCAGTAAGGAATTATACAAAACCCTCATAAGGATTGCCAATGGGGAGAGCACCTGGAGTAAACTGGAACTCTCTATTTCTTTTTTTACCTTTGTATACCATTTGATTGTCACACCATTTAAATTTTTAAACATTTACAAATACTTTGTAAAATGGCAATGTTAATTATCCGAGCAATGAATAAGACATGAGTAAGACATTTTTAAATGTCTGTATTTTAAAAAAAATCCTAACAACGATTGATGGGTGGATCTGGGTCAAGGCTCTCTTCTTCCTCTGCTGCCCTGAGCCCATCTAGCTCTTTCTAGGAGCGTCTCTCTGGGCATGTTTGTTTCCTCATCTGGAACACGAAAGGGTTAGATTCGATCTCTAAGGGTCTGCGCAGCTCTAATATTTCAGGATTCTTTCTTCCATTCATTCATTCCGCTGGTTTTGGAGGGCCTACAATGTTACAGGTGCAAGGGATCTAAGTGTGCCGATGACTAACCTCAGGGATCTTACAGTCTAGCTCGGAGGCTGGTATTTAAGCAGACGATCCCACAAGGAAATGGACAAGGGCACTGCGGTAAGTGCTATGAAGGAGGCACGAACCACGATTGGGGAGATCAGCACATCTGAAGGCAGGGGGGTTGGGAGGAGAGTCTGGGGGAGCTGAGCAGCATGAGCATGTGTTAATGGGGGTTGACAGGAAGGGGCGGGTTGGAAACACCATTAAGAGCAGGAGAACAGCGAATACCTACACTAGGGCCACCTAGAAGCTTTGAGGAGTCTAGAAAGGCACACAGCACTGAGAGGCATTCAACTGATATTTCTCTAATGAACTACAGAGATGTCACGCAGCTAGGGTAAGTTTTTAAATTGTATTTTGCATCTCTTC
>CM052885.1:5700302-5847124 GCA_028534135.1 Potos flavus | reverse complement strand
GGACAAATGGGCAGGTTCGAAACAGGCAGCAACACATGGGTTCAGAAACAGGTGCTGCCACTTACCAGATCTGCAGCCCTGGTCTCCTTTCTCCACCCTTCCTTCCTGGGCCCCAACATACTGCTCAGTAAACACTAGCAAATACCGTGGCACCCCCAATGACTACGGTGCTGATGGTGCAGCTCTTAGCGCAGACGGCAGACTGAGGTTTGAAAGATTATATGGCAGTTTTCGAGAAGAGCTGCCCCTGGGCAGTTGGGGCCATCCCTCCAGCAGCCACAATGCATTTGCACAGGTGTCATCGAGAAATGCCTCAAGCACCTTCCTTCTGAAACTTACACTCTTGGGAAGCATGGCAACAATTCCACTCTTCCTTTTTTTTTTTTTAATAATTTTTTTTTAAAGATTTTATTTGTCACACAGAGAGAGATCACAAGTAGGCAGAGAGGCAGGCAGAGGGAGAGGGGGAAGCAGGCTTCCTGCTGAGCAGAGAGCCCGATGTGGGGCTCGATCCTAGGACCCTGAGATCACGACCTGAGCCGAAGGCAGAGGCTTTAACCCACTGAGCCACCCTGGCGCCCCAACAATTCCACTCTTCTGAAGCAAAAGGACTTATACGCCTTGCTCCTCTTTCCTATCTGTTTCATTTTAACTTTGTTCTCCACTGCAAGAGCCCTTAGAGTCTCCTGCCTCCTACCTCTTTGCTGTCACATCTCTCTGCCCTCTGCCCACCTGTCATTAAATTCCCATTCTGCCTCCCCACCAGAACCAGAAGGATCCTGAAATTTCCCACCCTGCTCCAGGTCAAGAGTGCTACCAAGGCCGAAGCTCCCCAAGCCTGCACATTTAAACCGTATTGGCGGTCCTACCCACCACACCCATCTCTCCTTGTTCATTCCGTCCTGTGTCTGTAAGTCCACAGGAACCACAACCAACTTTGGGCTGTGGCATGAAGTCCCATCCAGACCACTGACTTGCCCCAGGCTGAGGATCAGCATTGCTGTCTTTGCCCTGTTATTTTCTCCTTGGCTTCCCAGAAGACACGCACCCACCCCCAACCCATTACGTCCTTCCTCCGCTCCAGGAACCTTACCTTGAAGTCAGGAATCGAGAATTTGGTGTTATAGGACAGGTTGGACTTGGAGGTTACGGTGTTCATCCTCTCCAGAGCTTGTAAATTTTCCTGGTCGCCAGGGGCAGAAATTAACCAAAACTCTGACATGCTTCCCGCCTTCTTTTATCCAGTTACTGACCAGAACCAAGGCAACACAAACAGAAACAGGAGGAGACAAGTGTCAAATATCTCTACTCCTTCACCACTCCCTTCCCTCAGAACTAATCCTCTCCGGGATGTGTTGCTTTTACATTCCCCACTTTCCCACTCCTTGCCCCTCCGACCTTCTGATCCAGATTCTCTAGTTCCAAGGACACCATAGGCACAAAGCAACGTGCTGTTTCTTATCTCGACTCTGAAAGCCTTCAGGGCTCCACAAAGACTCCCAAGCCATCCCTGGGGTGGTTCTGACTGGTTGTTAAGGGTTGGGGGAGAGGGTTGGGGACAGCCAGATTCTGGTTCCTTGGATTTCCCCCTCTCCTGACACCGGAATGCAAACGAGGGAGGGGGGGCACAGCAAGCCCAGCGTGGGGCCCTCTGAAATAGTTTCCTCCTTCCCACTTTGTACTTTCAGGGATGCAGGATGGGGTGAAGGCGGGAATGAGACAAGGAGGCAATTTCACAACAGGAGCTCGGATAAACCCCAGATCTTAACTGACCAACCTCTAGAATGGTGCTAGCCTTAAAAACAGACAAGAACTCCTCTTTTTCCCAAATAATAAGGAAAAAAAGGTGGTGGGAGAACTACTGAAGTCGTTTTTCCCTAAGACCAAGTTTCCACTCTGCAGAGGTGGGTAATGGGCTGGGCCTGGGAGTTTCTGTCCAGCGTCCGCAGCTTCCAAAGGCGATTAGTTCTGCTCATTCAAACGTGCACACACCCACACCTCTCTCCCCTCGGCCCGTTCCTCCCTTCCCAGCGCCTGGCAAAGCGCCGCCGAGGGCTAGGCGGGAAAATAGGCCAGAGACCCGTCCTGGAAGCTCTTTTTGCCTCCCATCTCACGCCACTCCGAGATCCCCTTAGTCCCTCCTAATCCCTAATCCCGCGCACTAGCAACGCAGTTCCTCTCGGTCCCGACTGCTGATGGCCTAGCGACAAACCGGCCCCACGCGCAGAAGCTGCGGAGATGCCACCTGCCCGGCCCCGGGAGGGCGCCGCGGAGGCGCGGGTTCCCTGGTTCCCACGGAGAAAGCGTGGCCCCGGCACGGCGCGCGTGGGCCGAAGCGAAGAGGGGATCCGGGCGCGAGGAGCGGCTCCCGTGGCCCCCGGCTCGCGCCTCTCCCGCCGCCGCCCCGCGGCCCCGACCCTGCCGCGCGTCCTTACCGGGAGCCGGCGGCCGCGCGGGCGTGCAGCGGGCGGGCGCGGGGCCGAAGCGCACGGCCGGCTCCCGGGAGGCAGCGGCTTCTGCGCGGCGCCCCGCCCCGGGCTTTTATCCGGAGCTGGGAGGCGGCCCCCGTCCGCCCCTCGTGCATTTGCATACGGGGCCGCCTGCCTCCCGCCGTCGCCGGGCTGTGGCCGCCGCGCGTCCGGGTGCAGCGCCGGCCCCGGGTCCACCCGCGGGGGGCTGGGGGGGTGGGTCCCGGCGGGATTCTGGGGACCATCGGGCGGGGGTGGGGGGTTCTCCAGCCCACAACGTTGCAGAGCGCACGGGGACGCCTGCCCCCCGCGGCCGCCGCCTCGCTCTCCACCCCCACCCGGCGGTGACCCGGCACGGTGGCTCGGGAATCAGCGGGCGAGAGCACTGATCTGTGGGAAGAAGCGCTACAGGTCCACCTATGTTTTTGGAATGCACCTGGGCGGAGGATCAAGCCTTCCTGTCCGTGTGGGCGTGAGCGTGCCCGGGTTGCCACGGAAACTCTCCCGGGTCCCACGCGCCCGCCTCGCCTTACCCCCCTTCGAAACTGCCCTGGATAGAGGAGGGATTTAAAATGTAGGGTCTCACTACCGCAATGTGGATACATGATCCGTGCTGTTTGAAAAAAGAGAGGGGAAACCCCAGAAATTAACCTGGGAATGTTACAGACAAAAACAAAAGCAGAAACAAAAGCTCTGAGAATTCATTTTCTTTGGGGTAAGAGGAGGAAACGTGAGCGTATCCTTCCCTGTGGACAATGTTTTCAGTGGTTTCTGGGAAAGATAAAAATCTCAGAATTATCTTTGGTACGGGTTGTTGAAGAATTCCTTGAGAAGTGAGTTCCCCCTTACTAGATAAAACTAGTGAGGCTATCAACCTATTGCCGAGAATGCTTTCGGATCTTTGGAGAGAACGGTAAGGTGGAACTCCGTATGCCTGCCTGGGAGGGCTCAGATGCAGCCCGGAAAGGTGACTTGTAAAGGTCACAACTTGTCACGCTGCAATCCTATTGTGGGTTCGGAATTAGAAGTTTGGAACTCCCAGCACCTGCACCGTGCCTCATCGTTATTGGGACACTCGTGTGCATTAGTCAGTCCTTGCAACATCTTCCTGAGGGAGGACACCTGAAACCAAGGGATGAGGAAACTCGGTGTGTACAGGGAGGTAAAAATGGTAATTCCAGAGAAGGAGTGGCCGGCGTGGACCTTCAACCCCAGTCTCCAATCTTGTACTTGACCCATTAATGTCATCCTTCCAGCCAGGCAAAACAGAATCGTAGAGCTGGGCGCAAGCTCAATTACAAACAAGGGTAGGGATGCCCCAGAAGTTACATGAATTGCTGGGGGTCATGTCACTGGTGAATAGCAGAGCGATGAGGGGGGCTTAGGCCTGGGATCCAAGGGTCCTTTGCCCTGCTCCCAGCCAGCCTGTGGGAGAATGTGTGCTTTCCATTTCAGACAATGTTTTTCTTCAATATTCCAAGCCATTGCCCCGGCTTCTCAGACGTTGGGCAACACATTTAGAAGTGTCCCCAACTTTGCTGGTGGCACCATTCTTTCTATAAATATGACTTCCTCTAACAACCTCGTTTCATGAAATAAAAGAAGAGTTGGACACAAAATAACATCTGGACATCCGATTAAGAAGTTATTGAGGACCCACACTGTTCCTTGTCTTACTTAAAATCTTCCTACTCCGAATCGAAAATCTTTCTGATTATCGTACATCTTGAGCTTCTTGTTTCCTGTTGGAATGTGTGATCGTTGGTGGCCACTGCTATAGAGGTAACTTGGTTGTTTTCAACTAACATTTTTCTGCTTATAAAGGTAATTCTATGCTGCTTATAGAGAATTTGGAAAACACAGAAAAGTGTAAAGGAGAAAGTAAAAAAATCACCTGTATTTCCACAGTCTGAAAATAACCACTGTTGACATCTCTCTTTGTTACTTTTTTAATGCATATTCATATATACAGACTTAGACTTTGGGGCAGGATTGAGATTAGATATTATTCATAAGGTTTGGCATCCTTCTGTTGACTGTTTTTTCAAGATCAAAAAATTATCAAGCCTATCTTATCAGTGAAGGATAATCCAATGTCATCAGCAATTTCCCTGGGCTCAGAACCAGAATCAAATACATTTTATTTCAAAGGCAAATAAAGAGATCTTGTTGGACAATTTACATCTTAAAGAAAAGGAAAAAAAAAAAAAACAGAGAGAGGGAGGGAAGGAGAGAGATGAAAACCCGCACTGTCTTGCCTCGAGGGTCTTTCGATTTGTAGTTTTCAAAGGCAACATCTGTACTCATCAGTTTTGAATGGGCTTGTGTTATTCTTTCAAGTTTTCCTATAATCAATCAGCCTTTAACACAGAGAAATAAGGAGAAATCCACCAAAAGTCGTGGAGCCTCGTTCGTTGGTGTATCTGGAGAATACAAAACAGCATTCCCACCCTATAAGGAAAGTGGTACCTTTTCATATATTAACCCCAAGCAGCATTTAACAACCCGTGTCCAGTTCCTCCGACTGTCCCCATCCTCCCAAAGTCTCTGAAATCTACACCTAAACGACCGCAAGTTCACGTGCCCTGACCGCTGCTTTGAAAATACCCACAGGTTATGGAGAGTGCTTCATAGACGCAACCCTGAAAGAACCCAGGTCATAAAGAATACGATCTCTTCCTGGGAATAAAGGCGAGGGAGGAAGTGCTGTCGGCCGGGAATCATCTCCAGCTTATTATGAATTTGGGTTTGGCTCCATAGTCCAGAAATGTTTCCGCAGTTGGCTCTGGTTCTGTATTGAGCCAGCTGGAGTCTGTGCAAGATGGAACAGTCCCATCAAGTTTGGGAACCAGAAGGACCAGGCTGGCCTACTTGGTCTGCGGTTCTCCGGCCTCTCCCAGATGGTTCCCTTTGGATCTCTTTGTTAACTCCGTGGAGAGAGCCCTCAGAGGACGCTCCTTACAATTAGTACAGGCACAGAATTGCACCTGCAGGTGGCTCAGGTGGATTTTTCTAGGCTTTTCCGAGAAGAACCCAGGGAAGTTTCTCTGTAAGGACAGCTCTCCAGTGGAGATAAATATAAGTGGAGTTGTCTGCTGAGTCAGTAGGGTGTTGGAGAAATAGAGTAGGCTTTGGTATCGGGAAATTGGACGAGCTGCTTAGCCTTGCTGAGCTGCGGGTTTCCCATCTGAAAACGGGACAGTGAAGCCCATCTTTCAGGCTTGTCCTGCAGGGGAGAGAGAATAGCACTGGAGGCACCAAATGTGGTGCTTGGAAGCTGTGGCATGCTCGTGAATGTTCCCTTCGCTTCCTCTCCCTCTCTTCTCTTGGATGTTCTGTAGGGTTTTATGCCTGAACTGTGCGCCATTATAATAATGCCTCAGTGACGCCCAGCATCTTTCTCCATGGGCCCAAAGTCCTCTGATCTACGTTTTCGCATTCAGCCAATACCCTTGTGATTTAAGGACAACCATCACGATGGCTATCCCTCTTTAGTTGGATGAAGCGAGGCCGTGACTTCTCATGATTTATTTGCTCAAGTGTACGGAGTTGAGGAGAATGCTCATTTAAGGGGTGATTGTCTTTTGCTTTGTTTTGTTTTGTTTTTTTTTCCAGTATCTGCAAGGCAGTGGGGGGGGGGGAATGCCAAAATAAATCAGTTTTCAATCTAGTGATAGAGAAAAGCGAGTGCGGTAAACAGAATTTTAAGTAGTCCCAGCTCACTAAGGTATGAACGCAACCCCCGGAGCAGGATGTGAGATGTGCATAAAGTGAGGCGTAAGCACTCAAGAACGCCATCGCCCTCGTTTCACAGATGAAGAAGCCGGCCCGAGGAGATTAAGTGACCAGATCCGGAGCGCAGTTAATGGTAGACCTGGAACCTGAACTTCATTCTTCTACCTCTGAGTGCGTCTTGCTCAACCAGATCTAAGCTCCCCTCCACTGCCCCGTCCAAGGCACGACTTACTAGCCCTCCGTCCGTGACTCCCTTCCTGGCTCTTCCACTCGTTCGCTGAGTGAACTTGGACAAGTGACTTGACTTTGGGGGGCTCTAAAACAGGGTGTAAAACGTACCTGTCTTCTGCGGTTTTTCTGAGGATTCCATGAGATGGCACAGTGACGGGCCCCTATTAAGTACCTGGTCCAGGTATTTGCTGAGTACTAGCTGCCTTAAGTACTCTTTGCTTCTTTTCCTTCCTTTGCCTCTCCTTTCCAGGTGCCTTTTTCCCCCTCGCGGGGTTCTTTTGGAAGACACTGATTCTGCCCTGTTGTAAACACGTGGCTCATTTGTCACTCGTGCATTCAGTCGCCTCAAACACGTCTTTGATGTAGTTAGCCTTGGACGAAGGAGAGCACAGCAAGTGCCTCGGGGAGAAGCTATAGAGAAGAGCTTCGGGTTCTGGCTTTGGAACGAAGGGATCTGACCTCCCGTCCTGTTTCTGGCGTTTATTAACTTGCCACGTACCTAATCTCTTTGTACTCCACTTTCCTCGCCTAGAAAATGGGGACTTCAAGGTCTAGTTAAAGAGTTACGATAAAAATAGAAAGAGAGGGGCACCTCGGTGGCTCAGTCGGTTGGGTGTCTGCCTTCGGCTCAGGTCATGATCCCAGGGTCCTGGGATCGAGTCCCGCCTTAGGCTCCCTGCTTAGCGGGGAGTCTGCTTCTCTCTTTTCCATCTGCTTCTCCTCCCAGCTCGTGCTCTCTCTCTGTCTCTGTCTCTCTCTCTCTCTCAAGTAAATAAAATCTTTAAAAAGAAAAATGGAAAGAGAGGATGTGTGCAAATATTCCAATGCGCCCAGCCCCAGTGTGTTTGTGTTTTTACTCTAGATCAGAGTTTTCTGCCTCACTCACTGTCACGTTCTTGGTGTTGAGTACATATTTAGGGAATATTTTTTTGGATCACCCAAAGGAAGGCGCTTAGATGCTCGAGATTGCTTGGAGAATCAGGGGAAGCCGAGTGAGAATTTCTTTTGCTCTTCTTAAATCGTTTCTGTTTTAGAAATTTTAAATGGTTTAAGGTCATGAAGATAGACCTCTGTGTGTGAATAGCGACTCTGTATGTTAAACATCGGTGACATCCACAGTCATTTAATTATATTTATGGGACTGAAAATTAGAGACACCATACATGCCCAACAAAGTGGGATTGGGCAAACTAATAATGGTATAATCATGCTGCCATTGAAAATGTTTTAGAGGAGGGATGCCTGGGTGGCTCAGTTGGTTAAGCATCTGCCTTCAGCTCAGGTCCTGATCCCAGGGTCCTGGGATCGAGTCCCGAGTGGAAGCTCCTTGCTCAGCAGGGAGCCTGCTTCTCCCTCTGCCTGCCGCTCCCCTTGCTTGTGCTCTCTCTCTCTGACAAATAAATAAAATCTTAAAAAAAAAAAAAAGAAAGCGTTTTAGAGGAATAGTAAGTGACATCGTTAAGATTCCAACTTTGTAAGAAATAATATGTAAATATAACAAGTACATGTGTCTATCTCCATCTTAAAAGGAAATAAATCAAGATGTTAGAAGAAGTTATTGCTAGAAGGTGGGATGATAGGTGTGTCTTTTCCTGTGATCTTTGTATTTTCAACTATTTTTATAATAAATCATTTTTTAAAAGATTGTATTTATTTATTTATTTAGAGGGAGACAAAGAGATACCACGTGTACACACACATGTGGGGAGGGGCAGAAGGAATCTCAAGCAGATTCCCCGCTGATCTCGGAGCCCGACTCAGGGCTCGATCTCACCACCCTGAGATCAGGACCTGAGCCAAAACCAAGAGTCAGATGCTTAAGTGACTGAGCCACCCAGGTGCCCCTATAAAAATTCATTCTTAAACTCAAGAAAAATACTGAATGATAGTAAGATCGACAGCCATCTAAACCACCAGATGGGAACCGCTAAAATGTAATAATGTCTCTACACATTCTGCCTCCTGTTCCAAGCTCTGAAATCTACCATCTTTCACTCGTCCTGCCCTACCCAACGCTTAAGCCCAAATAGTCAAGGAGAGACGGACTTCTTCTTCTGTTTCTTTTTCCTTGTCCTAATATTCATTTGTACATTTGAATATTCTCCTCCTCTGTGCCTGGACGTGCAGATCACCAGAAACACTTTATTCGAAGAGGCCAAGTATATAAGGCAATTAGAGAACTTTGCATCGAGTACATAGTCTTGCTTTTTATTATTCAGCCTTGTATGATTAGCTATTTATTTGTCTCTTTATAGCTAAATTTTAAGTGCCCTGAATTACTTTTTCCTGACTTGACTTATTTTATTTTATTTTGTTTTGTTTTATTTTATTTTATTTATTTATTTATTTTTTTTTCTTTCACCTCTCTGAGGAACCTAGAATGGGCCTGGCGTATAGCAAACATTCAAAGGTTGTTAAGTTAAGCAAATATTTGTTGCCACCAAAAAAATTTTAAAAAAGCTCTCCTGGCTTTATTACAATCATTTAAAAACATGAGGTGAAATGTTTCCCTGTATTCTGTTCTTCAACCATTCCTCCAAGTAGCTTCATAATAGCCAGTCCCAAGCATGCCCTACGGGTTCCCCCTCCAGAGTGCATCTTGCACTCGCCCACTTTTCTTCTCATCCTTTCCCCGTTCTGGGCTCTGATCACCTTTCATCCCATCTCCTACAGTGGTTGAATCGTGCTCCCCTCCCAAATTCATGTCCACCCACAATCTCAGAATGGATCTTATTTGGAAAAGCGGTCTTTGCAGGTGTAACTAGTGAAGGATATCAAGATGAGATCATATTGAATTTAGGGTTGGCTCTAAATCCAAACACCAGGGTCCTATAAGAAGAGGAGAGGAAACAGAGACCCACAGGGAAGAAGACCAGGAAATCCAAGGAGGATGGGGGATTTCTGGGGCCACCAGAAAGCAGGGAGAAACAAGGAAAGATCCTCCCTAGAGACTTCAGCGGGAGCATCGCCCTGCTGATGCCTTGGCTTGGCGCTTCTAGGCTTCGGAACTTGAGAGAACAGATCTCTGTTGTTAAGCCACCCCAGTTTGCTAAGGCAGCCCTAGGCTTTGTATGTGAAACATACATTAAACATACATCTGTATGTTAAACTAATACATCTCTCTACAACCCAGAATTGTGGTTTCTAACATATCACATCACGCCTCTGCTGGAAATCCTCCAATCATTTCCCATTGCTCTTAAGACAAACTCTAAAAGCCCCATTTCTCACATAGAGGAAAGAAGTTACAAATACGGAAACGGAGAAAACTAGAACAAACCCTGTGTTGCTGGATTGGGACTGCAGGTGTCAGTAATGAGCTCTTAGATTTTAAGGTGAATGGGTGGGTGGATGGGTGGATGGGTGGTTGGATGGATGGATGGCTAGACAGAAAGACAGATAGATACTTTCCTACCTCTGTTCATTGAGAGAGCCTAGAAGCAATGATTTACCAGTAGCACTGAGAACATCAATAGTCCAGATCTTGATTTCTAAATACCGCTGTCCTCTAAGAGGAACCAGGGAACCAGGGAGAAATGGGTAGTTCCAGAGCTGGAAAGGGGTTGAGTAAAGGGACATAATGTCTTCAACTTACTCTTGAACTGTTCAAAATAATAATAACGTATATATTACCTATATAGATGTATGTATCTCTCTCTTTTTACCTGTAGTCTCACCATATGTCTATATCTATGGAAATTCCTTGCACTATTCTCGTTACTTTTCTGTCATTTTGAAATTATATTAAAATAAAAAGAAAATCTCCCTTCAGAGGCTGCAGGAAGTGGAAGTGAGGAGAGGGGTCCTGTTCCCCACTTCCACTCACAGCGTGGCCCCCCTCAAGGCCCATAGACCTCTATCCCTGTTCACTCAGTCCCCACAGGAAGCCACAGCAGCCCCCAGGTCACTGTTCCCATCTCACCCCTTCTTCTGTCCATCTTCCTATCTTTCCTCAAGCCCTCAGCCCCTGGACCTGTGCCCTCTGCAACTCACAACCCTCACCAGCAAATGCCTGTGTTCTAACTTCTTTCACTCTCCCTCACCTTTTTGTGCTGACCTCAACCTGGCTTTTCCTGAGGCCACAATTTCCTCACGGCTCTCTCTCAAGTGGAGGCTGCTTTTCGCCCCCACACCTACTAGCACTGGGTCTCCAGTGGGAAGTACCCTCCTTGCTCCTTCTTGCCAGTTCCGGGTTCTTCTTCCTCTATCCCTCCTAACACCTCTCCTCACATTTGAATCTCTGCCGTCTCCTCCTGTGGAACGTCTCTGCGTCCAGTGGAAAGGAAACATTTTCTAACTGTGCTGCCTTCCCGATGTGGCAGTCACTGGCCTTGTGTCTATGGGGCACTTGTGATTAGTGACCCTAAGGAGTGGAATTTTACATTTTATTTAATTTCTATTAATTTAAATTTGACTAGTCACACATGGAGGGGGCCGCCATATTGGACAGTTCAGCTTAGACATACCACCCACTTCCGCCTAGTGTGGTGCTCTACAGACCCCCAAGGCACTCCCTCTTACTCCTCAAAGAGTTTAGTTCCTCACACATTCTTTCTCTTAACTCTTGGTGATGGCACCATATACTGAAATGATTCTGGCCACACCCTGGTCTCTTACTTCTTTGAACCCTTCTCCTTCAGGGATGGTGTCCATCTGCCTTTTACTCCTGCTGTCTTAGCCTTTAATATCACCACTGCCTGGGACCCCTCACTGGTCTCAAAACCCTGCGTCTGCTCTCTGACTACTGCCAAATCCAAAAATAAAGGGACTGATCTTCCCCTATTGCCCAAAGAGAATGAGATCTTCCCTGCCTCTCTTTCCTTTTAGTAGAACATTTGCTGGAGAAAAGTATGTTTGTAAACCCTACGTCTATCCTTTTGACATCTATATAAATCTTTTTTAAAACTACAAAAGCCTCTGGCCAACATTACAACCCAGAGGTCTTCCTTAAGGCCCCAGGAGCCACCTCTTTGAAATGTAAACATCAAGGACCAAACCTTCCTGTTACTGCTTGTCATAGAAATATGAGCAGTTTTCTTTTTTTCTTTGGATAAAGGCAGTTAGCCAACACAGATGGCTACCTCAGCTACCAGGGGTGGATTATTTTTCCCCCAACAACATCCCCTTATTTTCCTAGTACCCTACCTGTCCATCCCCCTGGGACCAAAATCCATCGGTCCCATCATTGTCTATCACCCCATCATGTCCTCACTTTCCTCCTTAAACTTTACGATCCATATTATATCTACCGTCTTGCCCGCCCCCTCCCCCACCTCAGCTCTCTTGACCTTTATTTGCTCTGTTTTACTTGATGGCAAAAAAAAAAAAAAAAAATCCAGCACTGGGAAAATCCACCTCTCAGCCTGCCCTGTGCCTGCATCACACAGCAGTATGTAGCTGGAGGAAAACACAGAACCACACTGATTGGTCTTGAAGGAAACAGAGAATATGTCAAGCTGAGAAGTGCCATTGATCATAAACATCGAATGAAACTGTAGGAGAGGAAAAATTCTCCTCCATCCTGGTTGGATCTCTGGCTGGACCTAAGAATTAAACTGGCATAAAACAGATTAATGGGAGAAAAGCACAGAAATTTCATTAGATTTTTACATGGGAGCCTTCACAAGACAATGAAGACCGGAAGATCAGACCAGAGCAGCAAGTTTTTATTCTCTTAGGCAGAAGAATAATCAGTTTGTGAATTGATCAGACAAAGGGGTTTGGACTAGGTGTAGTAGGTGGTAACTAGGAAGAAAGAACTAGGAAGATAAAGGTTAGTTTAAGTAGGCATGTTTGTATGGATTTCTTGGCTCCACATTGCCCTGTAGTTTCCCTTGACGTTCATGACCAGGACCCTCCACTGCACCCTTGATATGGTCCAGTAGTGTACTATATTTCCCTGATCCATTTTGTCTCCCACTCTTCCAGACAGCTATTTCAAACTCTCCTCTCCCCTTGTATGTTCAATTTCTCTTCTCCTATTTCTGCCCTCAGCCGAGAACGTTGGTAATTCCTTGAGAAAAGGAAAACAATCAAAAGAGAACCCCCATCGCCATCTACAAAAATTAAGTCATAATGGATCACAGACCTAAATGAATGAGCTGAAGCTATAAAATCCTTAGAAGAAAACAGAGCAATAAACCTTTGTGATCTTGGGCTAAGAGAAACTTTCTTGGATATGACACCAAGATCACAAGTAACAAAAGAAAAAGAAATTGAATAAATAAAAACAAAAATAAAAAATAAATAACTCCTGTGCTTCAGAAAGACATGATTAGAAAATGGCACACAGAATGCCATTTTCTGTGGCAAAAGCCCAAAACCCACAGAATGACAGAAAATATTTGCAAATCATACGCCTCATAAGGAACTTGTTATCTAGAATTTATAAAGAACTCTTATGAACTCAATAATAAAAAGACAACCCAATTAAAAATGGGCAATGGATCTGAATAGACAGTCTCCAAAGATGATATATAGAATGCCAGTAAGCATATGAAAAGGTACTCGATATCATCAGTCATTAGAGAAATGAAAAAAAAAATACTATGAGATACCACTTCATACACACTAAGATGGCTGCTATTTAAAAAAAAATAAAAGAAAGAAAGAAAACAATGGAGCGCCTGGGTGTCTCAGTCAGTTAAGCACCTGACTCTTGATTTCAGCTCAGGTCATGATCTCGGGGTCTAGAGATCGAGGCCCACGTTGGGCTCTGCGATGAGCTTTAACCCTGTTCGAGATTTTCTCTCTCCCCCTCCCTTTGCCCCTCCTCCCTCCCTCTCTCAAAATAAATAAATAAATAAATAAAATTTGAAAGAACGAAAGAAAGAAAGAAGGAAGGGAAGGAGGGAGGGAGGAAGAGAGGAAGGGAAGGAAAGGGAAGGGATGGAAAGGCAAGGCAAGGCAAGGCAAGGCAAGTGTTGACAAAGATACAAATGGGTCGGAACCTTCATTCACTGCTGGCAGGAATATAAAATAGTGCAGCCAGTTTGGAAAACAGTTTGGCAATTCCTTAAATGTTACCCAGTGACCAGATGGCTCAGCAATTCCACTCCTAGGTACGTACCAAAGAAATGAAAACAATGTCCACACAAAAACTTGGACTCGTGTGTTAATAACAGTATTATTCATTAATAATTGTATTATTGTTAATAACAATATTATTATTCATAATAGCCAAAGAGTGGGAACCACCCAAATGTCCATCAGCCGGTGAAGAGGTGAAGCACCTGTGGTACGTCCATATAGGGGACTACCACTCGGCAATGACGAGGAATGACGCAGGCTTTGCTGTGGACGAACCTCGGAAACGTGATGCTAGGTGAAGGAAGCCTGTCACGGAAGACCGTGTGTTATGTGATTCCTTTATATAAAATATCTAGAATAGGTCAGTCCACTGAGGCAGAAAGTAGATGAGTAGTTGCCTAGAGTTGGGGGAGGGGAGGGGAGGGGAGGGGTGAGGTGGGAAGGGTCAGGGAAAAATGGAATGTGACTATTAACGGATATGGAGTTTCTTTCCTGGGGCGCGAAAAGGTGAACCAATTGCTGTGATGATAGCACAACTCTATGAACATACTGAAAAGCATATGGCATGTGAGTTATATTTCAATAAAGCTACTTAGAAAAGGAAAGCACCTGCAAATACCACATACTTAAAAAAAAGTTCACCTAAAAACAAACAAGTCCGCTCAAGCATGACCTGCCTGTGACACCCTTCCAGGTCCTCGTTTGGATTTCTACACTTCCTGGCCTCTCCCATCCCTCTCTGCACAGCTTGCAGTGCGTGAGGCTGTGGTCCTCGGTCACCCATCTGTCCCCGCAGCTGGGCCGTGAGCCAGCAGTGGCCACAAATCACACCTCACCCTTCCCCGTGTCACCAACGCCCAGCACAGGGCCTGGCACAAAGTAGGTTGCCGGAAAATGTGTGTTTAATAAGTGGATTCTCATAATTATCTTGAAAAATACTACATTTAATAAGGATGCCAACCAGATATTTGATTATTCGATGAACATATACTGTTCATTGCCATGAATAACATATCGTTGATTCATAAACTGCTGATAAACATTGGCGAAACTATGGACCTAAGCCCCATACTGCTCCCAATAACTTCAGAGGTCAGGAATGCCAGTCTCTGAATACTCGACCTCTATCTTGATCTTGATCCTGCACGGCCAGCATTTTTGGGGAGCAAGCCACTGTGTAGGTGGCTGGAGTGGCAAGCCTTGTCCTGAACCCTGCTGTGCTCAGCTCTGGGGATGACCCAGGTCCCCTTGGTTTGAATCATTTCTGTGCCCCTGGTCTGGACGCAGTGTCCCAGAGTGGGTCCTCAGGAAGCCTCATGCAATGGGTTATTCACCTGGCTTAGTGGGGAGACTTGTGCTTTAGCCAGCAGGACGGTGGGAGAAAGTCTGTAGGCAGGTGAACACAGGTGACGACAGTGGAGGAAGCAGCCGATCCTGTCATCCTTGTCCCTTCGCCCCAGCACCTTGGGAGAGCATTGTGGGAGGTTCCCCACTGCACTTAAAAGAGGCTGTAAAGATCCCTTTTAGAACCACTGGAGGCGCCTGTGGACATTTGCGCTGATGGGCACGACCTCCTCTCCCTGTGTGTTCATTTGGCAGGAGTGACACAATGACACACGGATGCAGTAAAATAGAATGAACTAACGTCTCATCCTTTTAAAGCACATCATCGTTTCTAAGGTGTGTTCATTTGAGAAACGAGCACCACAATCACGGAATTTCGAGTGAGGTTGTTAAAAAGGAACAATGGCTCTCCACGCCTGGGGAAGAGCAGCACAAAATCCCTGCAATCTCCACTGTATGGCAGTCGGCTGAACCTGCGGACAAAGTAAGCAGTCATACCTACCGACTTGCAAAGCAGGGCTTTTGAGGTGTTAGCAAAACCAGGGGTGAAATCTCTAGGCAGAGTCCCCGCGGTCCGTCTGGGTACGAGCCTGAGCCCTGTGTCCTGTGTCTATGGGTTTGGAGAGGCCCTCGGGGACCCTCATTTCTTTGACTAGCCCCTCCTACCCTGCAGACTTCCTGGTCATCCCCACTTCCCCCCGCCCTGCTCTCCTCTCTCCGTTCTTTCCAGAGGATTCTGTGTCCTCCCTCTGGTCCTGAAGCCTCGGGGAGCCTGGGAACCATCTTCCAGGGCAAGCCGCCCAGCTGCGTGTCAGACTTCCTCTGCTCCCACTGGGTCCCTCCCGAGAGGACTCCTTTGGGGAGACCCGTGCTGCTGCCCCAGATGCCTCCAAGAGGGGCACTGGGGAGAAGCCCCTCCCCCAAGGCTCCTGACATCCAACCGACCACCACCCTCGGCCCCACCTAGGAAGGGACAAGAGAAAGGAGAGACATGTGTCCGCGATGATAGGTCCTCAGAAACCACAAGCCCCATCAGGGAAAGCCCTGTGGCTGCCTGCTTGGCTGCAGGGTGAAGCTAACCAGCAGTATTTCATGAATGAATGAATGGATGAGTGAATGAATGAATGAAATGTGATGAGTGAGTGAAATGTCATCATCTGGTCCTTCCTCAGCGAAAATTTCTCTCCAGCCGAAGACGGCATGGCTTGAGTGTTCACATGGACAACGTCCAGCACCTGTCTCTACAGTCCCCAGAGATCCTCCACTCCAAGGAGCTTCCCTTTTTGTGTTTAGGCTCCGCTCCTGTGGCCACACCCTGCGGCCATCATCACCTGAAACGGCTGCACGCTCCTGTGGCCACAACCTGCGGCCGTTATCACCTGAAACGGCTGCACGTCTGAGAGCTTAGCTGTCACGAGCTCCCTCAGCACAGCCCGCTGTCCTCCCTGCCCCCTGCCTGACTCCTATGGCAGGGTGCATGGCGCACACACACATGCTCACACGCACACATGCACGTAACACACACATGTGCACATGCATGCACACATGCGTACGCACACAGAGATGCTCATGCACACACATGCATGTACATGCGCATGTGTGCATGCACGTGCACATGTGTGTATTACGGTTATTAAGCACAAGCACACCTCTGCCGCCTTGTGTTCTGTCACCTCCTCCTGCTCTCGCTTCTTTCCCTGCCAGGACTGACTGTCTGAACTTCCATCTCATTTGCACCCTTGTTCTCTGGTGCTCTTTATATATACTAGATACTAGTCCTTTTTGGTATATGTGTTGTGAGCTTTTTCTCCCAGCTTGTATTTTGCTTGTTCATTTTAACTATGTTTCTTGATGATCAGAAGTTTCTAATTTTGATGACATCTAACTTGTCAGTTTTTCTTTTATGATTACAGATTTTTTCTGTGTGTGTGGCCTAAGAAGACTCTACCTAATCCCCAAGTTACAAGATATTGTCCTGTGCTTCCTTTTTAAAATGGTTTAATGTTGATGTTTAGATCTATGATCTAGTTTGAATTCATATTTTTTTGTATGGTGTGGAGTAGGACTCAAAGTTTATTTTTCCCCAACTGGAGATCCAGTTGCCCCAACATCATTTGTTGAGAAGAATTTCCTCTCCTCACTGGATTGCTTTGGTGGCATTGTTGAAAATCAGATGATTAGGGGCGCCTGGGTGGCTCAGTGGGTTAAAGCCTCTGCCTTCGGCTCAGGTCATGATCTCAGGGTCCTGGGATCGAGCCCCACATCGGGCTCTCTGCTCAGCAGGGAGCCTGCTTCCCCCCTCTCTCTCTGCCTGCCTCTCTGCATACTTGTGATCTCTCTCTCTGTCAAATAAATAAATAAAATCTTTAAAAAAAAAAGAAAAGAAAAAAGAAAATCAGATGATTACATAAATTACATAAATTGGTGGGCCTTTTATTCTCTTTTATGATCTGTTTGCTGATTCTTACTCTAGAAGCTATCTCAATTACCATAGCTCTACGGTATGTCTTGGAATCGGTAGTGTAAGTCCTCTAACTTTTTTTTTTCCAAAACACTTTTGGAAAAAAACTTTGTATTTTACGCACTTTCAGCTTGTCAATTTCTACCAAAAAAAAAAAAAAATCCCACTGGGATTTTGATTAGGATTGCCTTGAATCTATAGATTAATGCGATGAGAGCAGACATCTTAACAATATAGCTCATCTTGAATTATTTATCTCTCACACTCCTCCCTGACCTGCTCTTACACTATGTGCTATCATGCCTGCCCCTGAAACTGGGAGGCACCCTAAATTTGGCCCTCTCCCTTAGCCTTAACAACAACCACTGAGGCCTGCTGATTTTTTCCCTAAATATTTGCCGGATTCATTCTTACCTCTCCCTACTACTACTTTGCAGAGTGCAGGCTTTCCTCCCCACTCACTTAGAGAATTGCAAGCACTGTGTACCTCACTGCACTCTGCAAAGCTAGCTTGCACAGCAGCCTCAGAGAGAATCTTTCGAAGATCGGACCATGCGCTCTGGCTCGAAGCTCATTAGCTCCAGGACGAGGTCCCAGCTGCCTTAACTTGAAATGCACCATGTTCCTGAACTGTCTCTTTCTCAGCTTTTCAGCAGCATTTCCTGATTTCCCCTGTACCTTCCTCTTTCTGAAAGCCTCCCCATCCCCCAAATGAGTTAGGGGACCCTCCTTGATGTGCACGTTATGCCCTGTACATAAGAAAGGGTATCTAATGTGGGGACCCTTGTTCAAAAATTATTAAGAATTTCATGATGGTGACAGCAGAGTGTTAAGCCAAGTATAAGGCTTTTCTGAGCCCAGGGCCCTGTGTAACTGCATGTCCTTTGTACATCTCCCACTTGTAACTGTCTCTGTTTCTGTGGGGCAGGAAGGCCCAGGTGAGTCACCCTGGACGTGAGTTGCTTTTTCCCAAGATCAATGGCTTTTGTCTTTCGGTATAACCTGATCATATTAAATGCTCTTCGAAGGCAGAACACTGTATTGTAGTATCGTGGTCCTGTGACTCAGTCCTCCAAACAAAGTCAACAAATAACTATGCGTAAGACCCACTGAGATCAGAACATTGTGAGCTCTGATGGAATGAATTTGCTTGTGGCCACAATGTGGGCCAGCAACTCCGTCATAAGGAGAGGTCGTGATAAGCTTTCAGGCACAGAAACAAATCACTCGTTTGTCTTCCGTGCAGTAGAATTAGCCTGAGTTCCCTCTCAGTAAAGAGCTGGTCTTATGCAAAGAAGTCCATACATTAAACACTCCAACTATCCCCTTCCAAATAGGCTGGAAATGCATGCACATTCGTATCTGCTCTTCCTTATACAAAATGTAAGTGATTGAGGAGGAAATATCTACTGAGATAGCAACTCAGTGTCTGGGGCTGGGCGTGGGGGGATGACTGTGGTCTGTTTGGGGCACGGGTCCCAGTGAAGGTGTCTGCGATCAAGTGTAAGAAGTCTTCCAGTCTGCTTTTCTGCTCAGCTGCCTCGCTTTGATTTCTCCCTCTCCAGGCTTCCTTAGCAGTGTGAGCTCTGTCCTATGCAGGCTTTTATTCCTAACACACACAAGGCCTGGCAGCAGGTCCAATAAATGTTTGGCTGATGAATGCACGAGAAGGGGGAGGGAAAAAGGGGAAGGAAACAGGGGTAGATTTCAGGGCAGGATTCTATTATCTTGTGGAAATAAGATAACTTCCTCCCACCCCCATCACCTAAATCCGACAAGCAAACAAAACAACCTGACTTAATCTAAAGTCCAGCTTAACTTTGTTCTTAATGTAGGTAATAAATTATTCTGGTTCACTGAAGACCATTAAACGCCCGTATTAATAATACTAATGAAAACAATAATAAATTTACATCAATAACGTTTATGAAATGTTATTTTATTAATAACATGCATATAGCTTTAATCATTTTTTTAGTTTGGCTATTCATTTTTTTATTTATTCAATAGACGTCGAGTGCCTAGGGAATAAATTTCCATGATCAAACATTCTGTAGTTTATTTTACCACTGGACATTTGTGGATTTAAACATAATAAAAAAAAAACGGGCGCCTGGATGGCTCTGTTGGTTAAGCCTCTGTCTCTTGTTTTCAGCTCCGGTCATGATCTCACGCATCGTGGGACCGAGCACCATGTGGGGCTCCACGCTCAGCAAGCAGTCTGCTTGGGATTCTCTTTCTTCTTCTCCCTCTGCCCCTCTCCCTGCTCTCTAAATAAATAAATGAATAAACAAACAAATAAATAAATAAGTAAATCTTAAAAAATAAAAATAAAAAGAATGATATCTTTCTAACAGTGAAAAAGTTAACTGTACATTCCTTTTTCCTTCCTGTCCAAGCCACATGAAATGGCCAAAAGGCCTAACATAAGGTCATATAAAAATAAAAAGCAGCACCATTGGGCGTACGCATTCCTGAAAATGTCACCATTATCCAGTATACACTCAGGGATCTCTATGCCGGGTCAGCTCACGCACAAAGTAATAGTAACGACTAAGTTTTGCACAATCATGTCATCTGCAGAGCATTTTCTTATGTTTCTTTTCGCTCGAAACCTGCCTTCTGGAAGCTTACAGCCTAAAGCAGACATATTGACAAATGTCTGAGCTGGGCCTGGCGTACAGTAATAATGACTCCATAAATATTGGCTGAACAAATGTAGGAGTGAGTATGGTTATGGTACATGTGATCAAGGGTAAAGAAGTATGAAGCTAATGCAAAACTACATGAAATTTATAGTAAGTCCTAAAGGCAGTTCCATTGAGTTCAAACACGGTGTTTACACATAGTAGCAGCTGAAAACATGGAGTGCTTAACCAGACCGAGTGTGTCAAATCCTGGCTGTGTGCCAGGCCTCTATTGCAGGGAGGGAGGAGTGACTGTCTCCTCCCTCGGCAGGAAAGACAGCTTGTGCTGGATGGCGGCATTGATGGCCGTGGCGATGAATCTTCAGGTGTGGTCGGCAGTGATCTCAAATGACCCAGTGACCCTCACCTTTCCGTGAGTCCTTCCCCTGTGCATTTGATAGGATATTATGGTATGTTACACGGCAACAGAGATTTTTGCAGGTGTAATTAAGGTTGTTAATCAGTTGATCTTGCGATAGGACCTAACTTACTCACACAAGCCCTTTAGAAGAAGAGTTTTCTCTGTTGGACACAGAAGAGGAGATCAGAGAGACCCACTCTGAGTGGCCTGAAGGAAGGACCTGAGACCAACTTCTGGGAGCTCAGAATGACCCCCAGCTGATGGCCAGCCAGGAAAACAAGGGAGCTCAGTCCTTCGACTGCAGGAGAATGAATTCTGCTGACAAGAATGAGCTTGGAAGCCGATCTTCCCCCAGAGCCTCCAGACCAGAACTCAGCCTGGCCACCACCTTTATTTTTGCCTTATTCTGAGTCCAGCCGTTCCGTAGCAGACTTCTGACCTATGGAACTGCTAAGCCAATGTTCATGTGGTTTTAAGCCTCTTGGTTAAAACGGAGCAAGAGAAAAGTAAGAGCAAGAGAAAACTAATGGCATTTTTAAGATATGGAAATTTGCTGCAAACCTAAGTGATGATGCAGAGAAGCAGAGAGATAGGCAGGGGTGGGATCCCGGGCTCCCAGGTGGGGAAGGGCTCGGCTAGGAGGAGGAGGAGGGGACGGTCCGCAGTCAATCATGCAAGGTCTGCCTCCCAACTCTCTCATGCAACTCGGGGCAAAAAAAATTTTTTTTTAACTTTCAAACTTACAGAAAAGTTGAGGAAACAGTATTTTCAACATCTCACACGCCCCTTTACATAAATGGAACAATTATTAACATCTTTTGTCATATTGGAAAATTAATGCTGCCTCCTCCATCGGTCTTGGTGAAGATTAAGAGAGGAGACTTGCCTAAAGCATTAAATTAGAATGCTTACCTTCCACGCAGTGAAGTTGGTGATTTTATTCTTATTAATTCTTGCAACATACACTTAGCAGCATCTACACGGGGCAAGACACTTTCGATTCATCAGAGATCTGACGCTATATCTTGCAGTTTAGGAATCTATGGAAATGCGGATAAGTAAATAAAAAATTACAAATTCTTCAACCTTAAGTAATGAGCATTCAGGTAAGGGGAAAAGAAATCTCACTCTCAGCATTGGCTTAGCTTATTTTTAAAAAATATTTTATTTTGAAATAATTTTAGACATACGGAAAAGTTGTAAATACATCACAGAGAGTTCCCATGTGCCCTTCATCCAGCATCCCCTACTCTTACACATCTTCCACAACCGCGGCATATTTATCAAAACTAAGAAGTTAACATGGGTGCAGTACTATTAACTACACTACAGATTTTATTGAGATTTTCCTAATTCTTCCATTAACGTCCTCTTTCCGTTCCACGATTCAATACAGGACACCGCATTGCAGTTGGGACTTAATTTTTTTTAATGCTTGACTCGAAGGTGTATAAATATAAATCCAACTATAAGTTTATCATGGTTTTAGCTCTTTTGTTCCTATACACCAAAGTAAATCTATATGTTATTTTCAAGCAAAGCGTTAAAAGTCCAAACCCATGTAATTCAAATTAATCTAATATGATGATTGATACTGTTTTGATGAAAACCATTTGCCACTTTACTGAAGGAATATATAGCACCTCATGAATTCTTTTGCATTCCCTGCCCCTCCCTGATCAAGATGATTTGATTCTTCCCATCGCTGTTCTCCATCTGAGAAACTGTAAAACCTTCTTTCACACAGTGGGCCATGACATACTGGACTTTTCACTTAGCTCAAACTTGTCCCTATCACATTACTTCATACCGTCCTCCTCTCCTTCTAATCACTAAGCCAAGACAATGACAGTAGTGACACGTGGCACCAGTGAACTGTAAACGAAAGGCAAACCTGGCATTGACACTGAACTTCTTTCAGAAGATGGCCAGCCAGATAATCAGAAATGCTTATATCAATTGTTAAAAAGACTATCATTGAAATAAAAAAACCCTTACGGTTTTGTTTTGTTTTTTGAGAATACAGCTGTAAACCCCAGTTTAAGAAGAACTGTATTAAGATTATATACAATGTTTGATGAGAACTTAGATATTTTAAGACTTCCAGGAGATGAAGAAGGATGATTGGGAGTGACTGAGGTTTGCAGAGAGAGGGAGTTAAAAGAAGTCAGGAAAGGCCAGAGAGGCCAGCAAAAGCGGGCAGATGTGTTCCTCCCGGTTTGGGGAAAAATACGGAGTTTTGAGTTGGAGTGTGATGTGATCAGATTTTCCCATTAGAGACGATTTTTGTGTCCTTTGGGAAACATAGACCAGAGAAAAGGATTACAACGGGTCAGGTGAGAGACGATGAAGTTTCGAACTCCTGCGGCAGTGGGAACAGAGAAGAATGAATCTAACACCTGAAAAGTAAAATTAGAAGGATTTGGAGATCAATCGGCCGTGGAGGGAGAGAAGTGAAAGAGGAATCTTGGATAGTACTTGACAGTTTCTGAAATGGAAACTCAGAACATTTAAGTTATTTGGAGCCTAAATTTAGCTCTTTTTTTTCTTAAACAGTTTTAAATATTTTGGTTCCTAGGACTGAATAATAGCAACTAACACATAACACTCACCATGTCAGGCCCTGTTCCGAGTGCTCCATCTCTACTGTATTTTATTGAGTCTAAAAGCCCAAGGGTGCACCTGGCTGGCCCAGTTGGTAGACCACGTGACTCGGTCTCAGGGTTGTGAGTTCGAGCCCCACACTGGGCACGGAACCTATTTAAAAATAAATAAATAAATAAATAAAAGCTCATTAACTATAAGACCCACCATTACCTCAACTACCACTAGAGGAAAAAACTGTCAACTAAACAGGCACGGCACACAAGACACACCCTCATTTCAGGGATGTTAAAAATAGATGTCCTGGACTGAGTGATTTGTGGCATATGCTCATTTTATCTTTACAACAGCCCTCTGAAGTAGGTACTCATATTATCCTCATTTTTCAAATGAGGAAACAGATTAGGTTCACTTGCTGTATCTAGGCTCTCTCTGGGTAGCCAGTGGTAGAATCAGGATTGGGTCCCAAGCAATCTAGCTCTAGAATCTGCTCTCCAAGTATAGGCATCTAATAAGCACTACATTCAAAGTTTAGTATAACCTCGGAACTGTCTGTGTTATGCACAATACTAGCAACACTGAGGAAACCGCGCCGTGCTTTGCAATTCTTTTAAAAAATTTTTTCCTTCTTCTTTTTTTTTAAGATTTTATTTATTTATTTGACAGAGAGAGAGAGAGAACAAGCAGGAGGAGAGGGAGAGGGAGAGAGAAGACTCCCTGCTGAGCAGGGAGACCGATGTGGGGCTCAATCCCAGGACCCTGGGATCATGATCGGAGCTGAAGGCAGATGCTTAACTGACTGAGCCACCCAGACACCCCGCTTTGCAGTTTTGTCCTCAGTGGAAAGCAACCCTGGAGAGCGGGAGGTCAAACCCTCAGGCCAGTGACTGTGGGGAGGGAGTGTCTTGGCACCAAGGAACCAAGAACACCTTGTTTTATCTCACAGAAAACACTGTGTTCCCTCGTGTGTGGTTCCTGACTCAAATCTCTGACATTTCTTGTTGGAGACATAAGATGTAGAAATGGACGTGTTTGAAACAACAATCATCTGGCATAGAGACACGCTGTTTTTAATATTACCAAAGGCCAAGATGTACGGATCGAAGAATTAGGACTTTCAGTCAGGATGAGCGGTGATAAATTAATCGATTCATTTTTATGAAGAAATACTTACTGAAAATGTGCTACATACTAGGCACTGGGTCAGCCCAGGGAACCCAGAGATGAATTAAAACCCAGTGTTTAGCCCTCACCACAAGGGTTTGTAAAAATAAATAAATAAATAAATAAATAAATAAATAAATAAATAAATAAATAAAATAATCAAGTAAAGAAAAAAATAAAAGGCCCAGTGTTGCCACTGTGTCTAGATGGAGGGAGTGGTCAGACAAGTACATTACAACCCACAAAGATAATTGCCACAGATTTACTTCAAAATCATTCAAAATAACCCAAGGATGAGAGAGTGGTGAGGGTATAAGGGAAGCATGATGGGTCACATGTGAGCTGTGGAAGCTGGGTGATACATACAGGAGTTTAACACCCTACTATATCTTCAAATACACAGTAATAACGATGAGGGAGGAAGAAGATAAATGAGTGAAGGACATGGACACAAGAAGACCATCCCAAGTTTATGGGTTCTTGAAAAACGACATTTTAGTTAGCCTTGAGAGGTTGTGGTGATTTAAGGAAACCAGACCACCTGAAGGAAATCTCCAAGCCTAGGCTTCCGGGACAGCATTACCTCCAAGTTCATTATTACTGTCCTAGCAGGGTGTGTTAAATTACCATGTCTGTTGCTAACAAAAATCTACCAAAAAGATATAATTATTATAAAGGTACTTATACAGTACAGTGAAAGCATAGGAGAATGAACAAGATATTCAAAAGGTAAGTTTTGAGGAGCTGGTGGAATTTGGATATAAGGAGAAAGGGAGGGCATTCCAGAATCCAGATTAGTATGAGCAAAGATTCAAAACCACCATAATGAAGCCAATACTAACAAATGAGAAGGCAAATTTAGGGGCCAGTGGGAAATAGGATTGAATAAAATAAAGTGAAATGGCCTAGGGCCCTTAATTATCAAAATTAGTAGGATAGAGCTGCCTGGGTGGCTCAGTTGGCTAAGTGTCTGACTTTGGGTCAGTTTATAATGTCAGGGTCCTCGGATAGAGCCCTGCCTCAGGCTCCCCACTCAGCCAGGAGTCTGCTTATCCCTCTGCCACTCCCCTTGCTGGTGCTCTCTCTCTCAAATAAATAAATATTTTTAAAAATTAGGTCTATATATCTTCCATCTAACATAGAGCACTTAAGTGACAGATACTATTGTGTTTTACAATCAGTGGGCTTTTACAATACATTCGTGGAAATAATAAAAGCAGTGTTATTTGTATAAAATTATTTAAGATTTCTTGGAAATCATCCTGCATATTTTGGAAAATGTTTTCTATTTTTATGACTTGCTTAGAAGGTCTATTTTATTGTTGCTATGAAGCCTATGATCTTTCTACTGTGGCACACTGCCTCCCCAAGGAGGATGACAGTCCTACATACTTCCTCAAAGCATCTGGACTGGAACTCTGAGGACAATTACAACAAAAAGAAAATTGCTAAGCCCAGAAGTCCTCATCCTGCCATAAACTAATATAGCCTGTGCTCAAAATGACCCACCTCAGTTACATGTAAGGGACGTGGTACTATTCTACAATTTCAAAGGGACGCGTTTGAGTGCTGTTAACCTGCATTTTCCCCTTAACTTTTCTTCTAAGCCAAAAATTCTCCAGTCCTCACATCTAGGTAACAGTAAAGGGTGTTCTCTATGTAACTGGACAATCAACAGTCTGCGAACTTTCTGAAAACCATGTAGTGAAGGACTGCGCCTGTCGTTCCTGTCACACACCCGTCTCAAAAGACATCAGTTTCAAAAGCACTTCGTTCTTGATCGCCACTCCTTTTACCACTTTCCTTAGTATGCTTTTTCTTTTCTTTCCCTCTTTAGTGGATGAATGTCAAACAAATCCAGACGGAAGTAGCATTTTTAATACACTAGCTTTAAAGAGCATTTATTTGTGATGTATTCTTGCTGAAACACTGGAGAGAAAATAATACATGTCCACTGATTCGTGGCTGCCTTCTCCGGCGGCGTTCCCTGGACCCAGCCCCCCAAGGTCTCCGGTCGCCCGGCCAGCACCGCCTGCCCCACTCGGGACCGCGGCACCTCGGCCAGGACAGTGACCCTCGGGGATTCCCAACTTTCGCAGTGTGGAGGAAAAGAGAGAGCGGCTCCCGGGCCCTCCCGTCTCGAGGTCTCCTCGTCAGAACCCCATTCGCTTTCCTCCCAGCCTCCCCACTTCCCTCTTCCGGAAACTGGCGCTGTTCCGGCGCGGGGCTACGTCATCAGCCGGCGCCGGCGCCACGCCCCTCCCAGTCGCGCCGGGGACACGCTAAGATTCTGGTGCTCGCGTGCGGCGCGGGGAGAGGGGCTCGGGGACGAACGCGGGTCGCCGCTGCTCTGCCCGGCCATGCAGGTGTCCAGCCTCAACGAGGTGAAGATTTACAGTCTCAGCTGCGGAAAGTCGCTGCCCGAGGTGAGGCACTTCGGGGTCCCCCTCCTGGCGAGGCAGCTGCCCCTTCCTCGGCCCTGGCCCCTGTGTCAGCCTCGTCCTGGGCGGCCCCTGGCTCGGGGAGGCCGGGAGGCGAGTGACGGTGCCCAGTGGGAGCTGGGCGGTGCTGGTAGACGAGGACACTGCTGTCCCCGCGCCAGAAGCGGGGCCGGGGTGATCAGGGTCGATGAGCTTCGCTGGAACTTTTGTCACGTTCTCTAGAACAGAGGACGCGCGTCCCTTTGGGCTTCTAGGGATGTTCCCAGCTTCCTCCACACAGAGGAGGAAAGCGTGGACAGATTGGTTACAGACATTTCTCCCCCATTCATCAGCTGTTTGTTGGATGCCTATTGTATGCGAAGTTCTAGAGATTCAGCAGTGAGCAAGAAAATGCATCTGCAGAGTTTATGGTGTACAGGGCAGTATTTCTGAGCCTTTCTGACCTTACCCTGATTTCATCCAGTCTTAGGACCTCAGAGTTGGAAGGGGCTGGGAAAATAGTGATTCCTTTACAGTCTTCTCATATTTAAAATATGCAGCAGTTCCAGTGATGTGAAGGGTGACTTATCCACGCTCACCCTTGGTTAGGTTTGTTATTTCTTATAAGCTGTGGTCAAGCCTCTGTCCAAGCTTTTCCAGTAAGAGGAAACTTTTAGCAGAAGCTTATTTCCATTTTTATATTGCTGGTTGGATATTGGTTTTTTTTTTTAAAGCTTGCCATTTCTTTCTTTCTTTTTTTTTTTTTAAGCTTGTCATTTCATAGCATGCTGGTGTTGGCTTGACTCTTGCCCTTAGAAATCAGAATATATGTAGCTCTTCACTGTGTCTGCCCTGGAAAGATTTGGAGTCAGTGATTAGATTCTTCCTTTTCAGAATTCAGGCTAGATAATTCCTCATCTACCAGTTATTCTTCAGACAGCATGACCTTTCTCATTTTGTTCCGTCTATGCATTTCTGGAGGTGTGACTGTATACCGGCAGCCCTGTTCTGAGGTTGGGATGTATGGTGAACACGTCAGATAAGGTTCCTTGTTGGGAAAAAGGATGAGTGAACAGACGAGAAGACAACTTCAGATAATGATAAGTGCTTTGAGTGATGTGTGACTAGAAGTGAGCATTGGGGCTAAAGTGTTTAGAGACAGTGTTTTTAGATAAAGCCTTCGGGGAAGGCCTTTCTATAAGAGGTGGTAGTAGCAGAAGCTTGGATCATGGAAAGGAGCCGATCATGTGAAGATGGAGGAAGAGTTTTTGGTGCTGAGAGAACAGAAAGTGTAAGTGTTTCCAGGTAGGTGTGCACTTGGCATGTTGGAGAAACAGAAGAGGCACAGGTCTGACTGTGGTATGCTGAGGGGAGAGAGTGGGGGCGGGTAAGGCCGGAGAGTTGAGCCCTGAAGGCTCAGGTAGGAGGTTAGGGTATTATCATTAGTGCTTCTGGAAGCCATTGTTGGGCTTTAATCTGGGCTGCTGTGTGCAAAGGACTGTAGCTGGGGAGAGGATGAGTGGGGATGGGGTAGGTAGGCCACCTGAAAGACTTGGGCTTTGGAATTACGCTGCCTGCTACACTGAGCTACATTAATTTCAGAATAAAATTTGCTGTCAGTGAATATGATCAAGTATCAGCTATTTGGTTAGTTAATGATCTAGTTTTGTTCTTTGTAAAAAAAAAATGTTTAAGAAACTTTTTCCTTTTAATGTTTTACTTATTAATATTTCACTTGAATAAATAAAGTTATTCCATACGTTAATTGTAACCCATAATATTTGAGGCTTATTGCCTTCTGGATGAATTCGTTTTCTTTTGTGTAAAGCATAGCAATCTAAAACTTGTTGTTTAATGTATAAATATATACCAGAAAAAAATCCAGAGGATATGTTAACAGGGTCGGATTACAAAATATTTTCACTTCCTATGTCAATATAGTGCTATAAGGTTTTGATTTTTTACTATGAGCATTTTTGTAAGCAGAGAAACAAAGTAAATATGATTTGAAGTAAAGTCTCTTCATTTTCTTTAAGTGGCTTTCTGACAGGAAGAAGAGAGCACTACAGAAGAAAGATGTTGGTGAGTATTATTTTTTTCCTCTGGCTACATTCGTGATCCATATTACAGTGCTTTCACACATTTGTTGTCATAGTTAAGTGGAGGTTTGCAAAAATACAGTGCAGTTAATACAGTGGAAAATATACTTTTTGTCCTTTTCCTTCCTAAGAAACCTTTTGCTGTGGTTGATATGTTCCTGGTGAATGTGGGGTTTAATTCTACCTATTTGGAAGCCAAAAAGTTAGCCCGTTACTGTTTCGTGGCTAGGAGTGGAAGACGCGACTCCTGGGTCGGAGATGAGGATTCCCATTACTCAGTGTGGGACAGCAGATGGTATGAGTGTGAGCAGATTGCTGTCAGGTCCCCTCGCCCTGAGTCCCCCAGGGGCACTCAGCAGGGGCTGCTGGGCACACAGGGGGCTTGTGTTACAGCTGAGGACCACCACGGTTGGGAAAGTCCACTGCTTTTGTGGCAAGCAGGAAGCCAGCCTGCCCTTTGTCCAGAGGAGACATGTTACCTTAGCTGTCAAGGTTCTCAGCTGCGCAGTAACGCTGAGAAATGGCTCAGGTAAAGGCACGGCCAGGGCGTTGCAGTCTTGCCATACCTAGCAAGAGGTATAGGAATGCAGGAGACGCGAGGAGGACGGTCTCTCCTGGCCGTGCCATAACTGCTGTGTTCTCCTTTATATCAAAATCTTTTTACTAAAAGATCATTGCAGAAGATTTTTATTTTTTTTAATTTATGGCGGCTGGGAAAAATATAAGATCAGTCTTTTTTTTTTTTTTTAAAGGGGGACGGGCAGATCATGACTCCCACGTATCCTGCACAGTAGGCCGGTCACCTTAGGGGCAACCTTTACCTGCTAAAAAATTCATCTCACGCTAACAGTGAGGTTTTGGGTGTCACACCAAATTGTTACTTTCCTTACTCATAAATTTAAGGCATCGGTCAGTTTTTCTTAAACAAATTTTCACTAAATTTTCTCCATCACAACTTGCCATATGTGAAAGATGATTTATCTTTCCATATATGTTGTTTAAATTCATCCCTAAAAATCAAAGACAAAAATGTTGAAGAGAGAAATACCCCAAGGCAAGCATCTTGGAAGAGAAGGCTTTGTGTAGATAGTACTCCAGTTAGATGAGAAAACTTTGAATCAAAGGAAAACAAGAACTGCTGTCTTAGTAATGTTCACTGATTTGGATTTCTTCTGACTCCACCATCCGCTCCAGCATCCCGGTGTGTGGGAAAACAGATCTGGATTACTTAGAGGAAAAAAACTTCATCAGCTCTTTCTCTCAGCCCATCTCAAAACTGTTGTGTGTCTTCCATATCGAGTGGGCCATTCCTACTATGTTTGAATCTTATATTTGGGTTTAATATAATAAACAAGGCCATAATGTGGTATAGAATCATAAATGGTCCTTGTAGTAGACCCATTGTTACGATGGCAACCAGCAAGAATCCACACATTCTTACAGAAGCGAACCAGGTTTTGCGAGAGTCAGTCTTGATCCAGAGAGATCGCTCTAAATCTTACTCTAGCCTGGGTCCTCTTGGCTCAGAGCTGTGGTGCCAACAGAGACAAAAAGTCAGCTTGGTAGCAGTTTCTTATAGAAACTTAAGATTTTAAGCTTGTTATTATTTAGGAGGAAAAAAATGATAAAATTGTTGTCTTAGCCGTAATTGAGTAGCAATAGTGGTGTAATGTTTGTTCTGTTCCCCCTTCATCTAGGTCTTGAAACTGGATATTTGATCCACTGTTGTGAACATTTTTTTTTCAATTAGTGATGATACTTTTTTCTTTTTTTTTTAAAGATTTTATTTATTTATTTGACAGAGAGAGGGAGATCACAAGTAGGCAGAGAGGCAGGCAGAGAGAGAGGGGGGAAGCAGGCTCCCTGCTGAGCAGAGAGCCCGATGCGGGGCTCGATCCTAGGACCCTGAGATCATGACCTGAGCTGAAGACAGAGGCTTTAACCCACTGAGCCACCCAGGTGCCCCAATACTTTTTTCTTTTTTAAAAGTATAAATGAAATACTGGTGTATAAAAATACTTTTTCCTTTTTAAAAAGTAAAAATGAAATACTAATGTATAAAAATAATGTATGAGCTAAGAAAAATCCTCCCTGCGTGATGAGTGCGGCTGTATGGATGTGGTTTCCCAAGGCTTGGAAGCACGGGGACATTGTTGACGTGTTCACAGTGACTGCTCTGTGTGCTTTGTCTTTTTAGGAAATAAAATAAGCACTTGGTAGTTAAATCCATTATTTATTTCCTCTCTTTGTAGATGTCCGCAGGAGAATTGAGCTTATTCAGGATTTTGAAATGCCTACTGTTTGCACCACTATTAAGGTGTCAAAAGATGGACAGTATATCTTAGCAACTGGTAAGCATCTTTTTGGTTGATGATTTCCATGCATTTCGTAGCAGGAAGTGCTAGGATAGGAAAAGTCACTTTTTTTTATTACCTTAACATTTTGCTATAAAAAAGATCAAACATACAGAAATACTGAAGAAATTGTACAGTGAACATCCCTTTGCCCACCACCTAGATTCTCAGTAGTCTCTTGCTTGGTCATATCTGTCCATCTCTGACCATTCATCAGTCCAGCCTGTTTTTGATACATTTCAGAGCACGTAGCATATCCCACTGTACTTTTCCCGTAAGTACCTCGGTGTGTATACTGTTATCTAGAGTTCAGTTTTATTTGTGGTTTTTCTTTTAGGTAAATTTACATATAGTGAAATGCACAGATCTTTTGAAGGAGTTTTGACAGATGCATACACCTGTGTAGGCCAAACCCCAGTCAAGATCCAGAACATTCCTTTCACCCAGAAATGTCTTTCATGCCCCTCACAGTCAATTCTGCTCCCACCCATGCACAGGCACCATTGCTCGGTGTTGTTGTTTTTTTTTGTACCAGTGACAAGTTTAGCCTGTTTTGGAATTTTATGTAAATGCAGTCATACACTGTAGATTCTTTTTATGTGAGACTTACTTTCTTAGGACTTCAGGATTCATACATGTTGTTATGTGTGTCAGTAGTTGTTTTTTTGTTTTTTTTTAATTACCAAGTAGTATTTTCTTATAAGAATATACTGGAGTTTATTTATCCATTTTTCATTTGATAGACACCTGGACTGTTTTCATTTTTTGGCTATTATTGATAAAGCACGACGAACAATCTTATACAGGCTTGTTTTGAGGACATTGCTGGGTTGTAGGGTAGGTGTCTCTTTAGTTTCATAGGAAGCTGCCAGACTTTTTCCAAAGTGGTCAGATCATTTTATACTCCTACCAGCAACAAATGAGAGTTCCAGAAAGGGTCACTTTTAACATAATTTTCTATATAATGGTATAATGGACTAATATTTTTTATGTCACTAAGATTTTATATTAGAAGTATTCATCAGTTCCAAAAATCCATGAAATATAGGAAACTTTTTGAAGGGCATTACCCAGTGTGTGGTTTGGCTGAGATTTTGGTACATATGTCCTGGGTATTGTCCACATACTTTTTTTTTATTTTGCCGGATTAACATTATCCCTCTATATCCCTTTTCCAAACTCTTATTTGACAGAACTTTTATGCATCAACATGCCAGTCTCTTTTGTTTTATGTTAATGGTTGTCTCAGTGCTAACACTGTCCACATTTTTTAGCCCACAGTTCGTATGTAAGAATTACATATGCTGTATATAGTTTTTTGGGTTTTTTTAGAAGATTTTATTTATTTATTTGAGAGAGAGATAGCGAGAGATAGAGCACGAGCAGGGGAGAGAGGGAGAAGCAGGATCCCCGCTGAGCAGGGAGCCTGATGCAAGGCTCTATCCCAGGACCCTGGGATAATGACCTGAGCCAAAGGCAGACGCTTAACTAACTGAGCCACCCAGGCGCAGCTGTATATAGTTTTATATACATAAAAGTTATATATCTGATATGTAGTAAACATGTATATATGTATATTACACTATTTTTAAATGAGGTCTTATTACTTTTTTAAAAAAAAAATCTATTGGTTTTAAAAACCAGTCTTTTTTGGGACACCTGGGTGGCTCAGTCGTTAAGTGTCTGCCTTCAGGTCAGGTCATGATCCCATAGTTCTGGGATCAAGTCCTGCAGCGGGCTCCCTGCTCAGCGGGGAGTCTGCTTTTCCCTCTCCCTCTGCTGCTCCCCCTGCTTGTGCGCTGTCTCTCTCTCTCTCTCTCTGTCCAATAAATAAGTAAAATCTTTTTTTTAAATATTTTTTATTTATTTTTTAAGATTTTATTTACTTATTTGTCAGAGAGAGAGAGAGCACAAGCAGGCAGAGTGGCAGGCAGAGGCAGAAGCAGGCTCCCTGCCAAGCAAGGAGCCCGATATAAGCCCTAAATAAGTAAAATCTTAAAAGCAAAATCAGTCTTTTTCTTTTCTTGATTGCAAATATGATACACTTGTAAAAAATGTAAACATTACAGAAATGCATAAGATAAAATGTGAAAGGCCCTAAACTTGCCCTTCACAGAGATGGAGAATCACTGTGCTTGTTCCTCCCACCTTTTCTGTGCAGAGGGCCTCCATGGTCAGTGTTGGGTTTACAAACCTGCGGCCATAGGCACTGCTCTACAGCACTCACCTGCCTCTCTGCACTTTCTCTTTTACTTGGTAAGATGCTTTGGTGGCTTTCCTCGTCAGTACAGGTCTGCATCCTCTTCAGGAGCTGTATGATGATTTGACATCATTTATTTAACCATTTCCGTATCAGTGGACATTTTACTTTCATTTTTTGGCCATTCATGAACATTGCTGCAGTGAACACTCCTCATGCCTTTGGTACGCTTGTGAGTGTGTTTCTCTAGGATAAATTTGTGTAAGTTGCAGTACAGATTCAGGCTGTATAAACATCACGTATTTTACAGATATTCCCAGATTGTCCTTCAAAGAACTTGTAACAATTTATACTAATCACCAAGTATGTGAGAGTACTTCTTTTTTTAGCCCCCTCACCTATACAGATATTAACTATCTTTTAATCTTTGCCATGCGAATGAACAATAACTGTTTCATTGTTTTAATCTACTTTGTTAGATTATTTGTGAAGTTTATTCCTTTTTTGTATCTCATTTTCTGTGACTTGCTTGTTTGTATCCTTTGCCAGTTTTCTTGGCCTGTTGGGGAGGGCTGCTTTTAAATTCTTTTTCTTTCATGTGGTTATAATGAATCCTATTTGCCTCTGAACAAAAAGAATACTTAATATATCTGCAGGATATTGACAATGAAAAGAATGAGTTTTGTATCACATTAATTTTTTTTAAATATAGGAACATATAAACCTCGGGTTCGATGTTATGACACCTACCAGTTATCCTTGAAGTTTGAAAGGTGTTTAGATTCAGAAGGTAAGTAAGAGATGAAATTTGAATTCATGAAAGTAGCTTTTTTATATGTGGCTACTTTTCTGCTTTTTTAAAATGGGAATGTGTCATGTATAAGTTCTCTTTGATGTATAACAAATTACCATGAATGTGGCAGCTCAAAACATGCATTTATTAGCGGACAGCTCTGTAGGTGAAGTTCATCCAGGCTCTGCTGTGTTCTGTGCCCAGGGCTGACCCTCCTGGCTTTTATCCGGGGGCTCTGGCCAAGCATCAGCTTCGAAGCCTTCCGGGTGTGGGCAGAATGCGGTTTGTTGTGCTTTTGGGACCAGGGTTCCTGTTTCCTGCCAGCCTTCACCCTGGGGCCACTCTAGGCTTCTGGAGGCTGCCTGCACTCGTTGTCCCTTGGTCTTTTCCAGCTGTGAGCCAGCACCTACTCATTGGGTCCTCCTGCTTCGAATCTCTCACTTGAGGAAACCCTGATTTTAAAGGGCTCGTGTGATTCTAGATCTCCCCTATCCCCAACGTGATAGAGTTACAGGTGCGTCCCATCAGCATTCATAGGCTCCGCCCACTCTGCAGGGCCAGCCCTGGGGGGAGAAGGGACGCGGGAAGGGCGGGGAGAGTGGAGGTCTTTCTGTCGGGCGCCTGGTGTTTGGGGTTGAGAGAAAAGCAGTTAATGGGCTAAGTCTTCAGCTGGTTTTACCCTTTCCTTTTTAAAAACGAGACAAACTCCACATGCTTGCTAACTACTGTTTTCACTCTTTATGTGTAGCAGATGTATGACGAATGGGTAAAAAGCCACTGTTGTCTTTTTAAAATAAGTAATTAAAAAAAGAATTTTTGAATGTTCTTTAACGTCTGTTTTGTTTTGAGCTTCTCAGAAAAACTGGGAGAGTTTAGAAGTCATTATGTTTTGTGAGTGTATCTAATTTGCTTCAGTTCTGGTTCTGCAGAAAATCTGGTTGCTGTGTGTTGAGAAGTTAAAATTTTAATTTTCCATTTGGTGTTCTGCGGCCAATATAATATGGCAACTTTATTCTTGTCTTATTAAGAAAGGGGAAAAAACCCAGTATTTGTAATGTAATTTTTGTGTTGAGTTAGAATCTTTGCATCAAGTTTGCATTTTTATGAAGAACGTGGATTGATAATTGTAATTTTTCTTACTATTTCTTGTTTTTCAGTTGTCACCTTTGAAACTCTGTCCGATGACTATTCAAAGGTATGTTTGATAGTGTTGGTTGGTACTGGCTATCCTCAGGAAGTCATGATAAGTATTTTTATGATGTTCCCATTGTTACATTAAAAATGGCTGCATAGTAAAATAAAATCCACCATTTTCTATTAATATATTTTTAGTTTGACACATGCACAATACACAGAGTATCTTTTAAAACAATAGTGATAGACTTTGGCCAGTCTAATATCAAAATAAGTTTTCTGTATCTTATATAAAACCTTATCTATATTGTCAATTGGTGGCAGCCATCTTTTTTAGACTGTGTTAGATTGTAGATTTGTGATTTTTAATTATTTCGTTTAAACTAGTGTTATTTGCCATGTTGCTTTCATATGTGGAAAGTAAAATAGCATTATTGTATGATTAATTTTCTTAACTCTGCAAATAGATGGTCGCGGAATGGTTCTGAAACAGTTCAAAACACAGCTATATATATTTTTTCTTTTCTTTTTTTGGTGCCATTAGTCTATCTTTCAACTCATGTCATTTTCGGTAGTTACAAAATTGTTAGTAAAGTGCCTTATTTGATTTAAAATAAATTTTAAAAAAGAAATAAAATAAATTTCAAAAATAAAAATAAAAAATTTTTAGTGATGTCATCTTGAAGGAAAATTGAATTTTCTGAACTGACATGGCTTTATATATTGTCTCAGTTTTGGAAACAATATAATACAGTTTATTCTTTAAACTGGTCATTAATCGTGTGTTGGGGGACATGTAATTTTATAAGGTATTTTCTCTAGATATTGATAAATTTGCTGTTAAATATCATCTGCAAATTTTTAAGCTACTTTTGAAATACTTTAATGTTAAATTGGTACAGGAGATTTATCAAACCCCGAGTGGTAATTGTGAGATTATTAAGACATGTTCTTAAGAAAAATAGGAAATTACTTGTGGTTGCTGAGCAGAGCTCCACATTGTCAGGTGCTGGTACCAGATGATTGAAGGGCATTTGCTTTAAGTCTCTGTTTGAAGGCAAGAACTCTCTTGGGTTCAGGAAGGCATTAAGAAAGCAGGTGAGAGGTTCGATTCTTAGTCACAGTAGAGAGTTGTGTGTGCACACGTATGTGTTTACAGAGAGAAAGAGGCCAGGAGAGATCAGCGTGTTCTTGCTCTGTCAGTTCTAGCGGTGATGAAGTAAACGCTTTTCCTAGAAACCTCAGCCAACTCATGTTCTTGTTTCATTTACAGATTGTTTTCTTACATAATGATAGATACATCGAATTTCACTCACAATCAGGTTTTTACTATAAAACCAGAATACCAAAGTTCGGGAGAGATTTCTCCTACCACTACCCTTCGTGTGACTTGTACTTCGTTGGCGCAAGGTATTGGGTCTGATCCTTTGTTTTCTCCTTTCCACCCCCCAGACAGCTTCTGTTGTTGAAATCGAGGAGAGGGATTAAAAGAGGAATAAGACGTGATCCCTGCCTTTCAGTTACTGGAAGGGCGTGGTTCCAGAGTAACTGCTCATTGAGGAATTGTGTCCTTGGCTTTCATTAGCATGGTTCTCTGAATCTACCGCAGCAAGGGTACCGCATGGGGTCATATTGGGGGTGAAGGCGTTTTCTTAGCCCCATTGCTTGACGTTTGAAAAATTTTCGTTTTTAAAAGCTACCTTCTATGTGATGATAAAAATAATACATATGCATTTTAGAAAATTGGGAAAATATTAAAAAGTATTTAAAAAAACACCCACTGT
Source organism: Potos flavus (assembly GCA_028534135.1). Taxonomy (NCBI): domain Eukaryota; kingdom Metazoa; phylum Chordata; class Mammalia; order Carnivora; family Procyonidae; genus Potos; species Potos flavus. The sequence continues at coordinate 5,810,256 of CM052885.1, read as the reverse complement.
CATGCCACCCAGACGAAACCCTTATGGTATTTTGTCGTATTTCCTTCTAGTCTTTTCTTCTATATACATATAGATCCGTTTTGGATCTTGTATTCTCTGTGTTATTTGTAAATAATATTCCAGCTAGTAACTTCATAGTATTTCTGTGGTTTAAATCACTTCTATACATAAACAGACTCACAAGGTGATTATTTTTTAGATTGAAAATACATTTTGGTGTATGTTTTACAAAGGGCAGTCATGCCCTGGAAGCAAGAGATATATGTACATATTTCTAAAATTTATATTTAGTCGAAGCGAAGTTCATCGCACTTTACCAGATTTCTAACTTTATTCATTACTTTGCAGCTCTGAAGTTTATAGATTAAACTTAGAACAAGGCCGGTACTTGAATCCTCTGCAGACCGACGCTGCGTGAGTGCTCTGTTATGGGAATACCGCTGTATTTCTCTTGGCCAGGAGATGGAGCCCGAGACTCAAGTGATCAGAAGGAGGTTGCGTTTAAATGGAGCTTGGGGCAACTTAGTTCAAAAGAGTATCATTAAGTTTTTTCTTAAACATAAAATTGACTGAAAGACCTGGTGATTTCTTTAAAATTTTAATTTTTTTTAATATACTCGAAAATTTTATAACTCACTAAAAAGTTGTTTATTATTTTTTGCAGTGTTCTTTAAATTTTCATTTGGATTAACTCGGAGTATTACTTTTTAAATTTTACTTTTTGTGTTTTTGCTGGCAGACATTTAAGGGGTGGAAGCTAAGTTACTTCTCATCGAAGTGTTTAAGGAGCTTATTGGATTTTCCTTATTGCTTTGAGAGGGTTTTTAAAGGTTTGAAGAACACGTAGTGATAAAGACCAGATAAACTCTCAGTAATTTTTTTCACGTGTCCTTGAAATGCTCTTATTTTCTTTAAAAAAACTAGAGGAACTTCATGATATATTGTTGAATAATAAAGAGTTATCTGTTCTTTTGCTGCATACGTTCCTGTTTGTGTTAGCTCTTATTTATCGAGTGTCTTGTAAGCTCTGGATACCACGCTGAACATTTTGTCGTTTTTTCGTTTCATCCTCACAACGACCGAAAGAGATGAAGTATCCATTTTACAGAAAAAGAAGGTGAAGCTCCGATTAGTACACCCAACTCAAGCTCGCCCAGTCTCGGGACTGGCTTAGATATAGCTTGTGTTCTTTCTGCCGTGGGACAAGGTTTATTGAGAAAGTAGAATGAACCTTTATCCTCAAGGTGGTAGGATAGTATTTCAGAAGGAATGCCGTTCTTGTCTCATCCCCTGGCAGGTTGAGTGTCATTCTGGGGATTCTTTCATTTCTGGTGTTTTTCATACGTGGGGGAGTAAGGAGGAACCTGCCTGTCTGCCTTCTCCATGGGCCTGGGTTGACTATTCATTTAGAAGGTTCACCGCGTATCCCTCCTGCCTAAAGTAAATAATAATACTTTCTCTCTTACTGCTCTACTGTTTCAGGGAGAATAATGTGTGTGACATAAACTCAGTACATGGCTTGTTTGCCACAGGAACAATAGAGGTAAGCAAACGTTGCCTTTATTATTTAACTTATTTATTTTACATTTGATAATGAGTAGAGTTTTCAAGACAGAGTTGCTTGTTCCTAAGAGCAGAGAGCTAATGGAGCAGCGAGCCCCTGGTTTGCTTTTCGTGGGAACATGGGTAACGCTCCACACGCAGACAGAGCCCTTTCGTTGCTGCAGACTGCCCCGTGCTGTGTCTGGTCTGGCATACTCTGACACGGATCATCTTTGACATTGATCATCGGGAGTTAGATGAGCGTCGCCGGCCTCCAGGGAGCAGTGGCAGCCCGACAGCCAGTCCTGTTCCTAACAGGAGGCCCTATGTCACGTGGTCCCAGCTCTGTGATACTTACCAGCTTTATGACTGAATTATTGTCCCTGAGGCTTAGTTTCCTCGTCGGTGACATGGAGATGATGACAGCTTGCCAGCTTTACAGAGATGCTGGTGAGAGCCACACGGAGAAGGGCACAGGGATCATGAGCTGTACATCTTGTATGGCAGAATTCGAGAAATACACGTTTCCCTTTTAAACTGCAGTGCTTTTTTTTTTTTTTTTTAAGATTTTAGTTATTTATTTGACACAGCGAGAGAGACACAGCGAGAGAGACACAGCGAGAGAGGGAACATAAGGCGAATGGGAGAAGGAGAAGCAGGCTATGCACTGAGCAGGGAGCCCAATGCGGGGCTCCATCCCAGAACCCTGGGATCATGACCTGAGCCGAAGGCAGACGCTTAACGACCGAGCCCCCCAGGTGCCCCTAAGCTACAGTGCTTTTGAATCCGTGTTCTTCATACTTGTCAAGAATTATCCTAGATTTGCGGTTTTTTAATTACAATAAATACTCATAGTAAAAAAAAAAGTCAGAAATGTATTACTGAAAAAGTGTTCTCTTGTGCCTTCCAGTCACCAAATCCTACAGCCTGGAGTTTCAACTCTTTAATTTTTTTCTAGGTATATGCAGATATGCATATGTATTAGTCATCTCTTTTTAAAGTTTTGTATGAAAGTAAAATTATACTTCTTCATTTGCTTTTTTTTAACATGACGGTATATAATATGCATCTTTATACGTTGGTACTTATAATGCTAAACTAATTTTTTAAAACTGAAGGATAGGATTCCATTGTGTGAATGTACTGTAGTTTATTAAACCAATCCCAGAGGGATGAAATTTAGGTCTCTACTCAAATTACTCTTATGTTAAGAGGTTAGGATTTGAAATGAGACACAGAGTTGGTTTAATGAAAATATATAAAACTGTTGAATATATTATAATACTGTTGTGCCAAAATCGGCCCAATGAAGCATTTTCTTGGTAAGTACTTTTCTTGACATTACCAAGGGGAAGTTTTAAAACAGTTTCCTTGGGTGCCTGGGTGGCTCAGATGGTTGGATGTCTGCCTTCGGCTCAAGTCATAAAATTTTTATCTGGTCCTGGGATCAAAGAGCCTCACACCAGGCTCCTGGCTGGCTCGACAGGGAGTCTGCTTCTCCCTCTCCTTCTCCCTCTCCCCCTCCCCCTGCTTGTGTGCTCTCTCTGTCTCTCTCAAATGAATAGGTAAAATCTTTTTAAAAATTAAAAAAAAATAAAACCGTTCCCTTGGAAAAATAGTTTTTAACTTTTCCGGAGCAGTCTAATCCTTACAGATGCAGGGTCTGTCAGGGCAATTACATACCCGAGCAGGCTGTTCTCTCACCAGCTGTTTGAAGACCAGCCCTAAGGAGAGACTAGACCCCTTCTTGCCTAAAGGCTGAGATTCCTCAAATTCCTGGGTTACTGGGGGCTTGATATTTGATAGGCATAGTCGGACCAGACTTTAAAAATTCACTTTTACAATAATTTTGATAGTATGTGTTGGATTTTGATTTTGTCTGTGACAATTCTTACAATATTGCTTATTATTATTGTCAAAATCAAACAGTAAGGACTTACATTTTGTGCTTTTTGAAGTATAAAAGAGGCTTTAGCAATAGAAATACTCAAATTTCAGTCACAGAAATATCACTGTGGTTTAAAAAACCATTTTTATTTACTCTGGAATTTATCTGCATACCTATTTTTTGTTTTTGAAATGTGACTTTTCTTTTTTATGTCCATAAAGTCTTGTTAACTCATTTTGAAAAGACATGAAGACCAGACTGTTTGGAATTACTTGCTCTTTGATTTCTAAGATTTCTTTTATCTTTGTGACAGACATTTGTAATAATACTAAATGACTGATGAGATTAAGCCTTCTAAGTATATTCGAGGTCTTACTTTTAAGGTGGTTAATATAGTAAACAATTAAAAAAAAATCTTTGTGTATATGTTTTTTTATCATCATAAAGTTTAGTAATACAGAAGAGTAAAAATGAGAAGTGTAGTCCCCTCTTGCCCTATTCTAGTCCTGTTTCCTTACAGGACTGAACACTGGTAATAATTTGTTCTGTATCCTGTCAGGGTTTTCTCTGTTGGCACAAACAATTTTTTTAAATAGTGGGATCATACTTTTTTTTTTTTTTTTTAACAAACTGTTTTTTACCTAGCAGGTTGTGGGCATATTGCTAGTACATGTATGTCTAAGCCATTCTTTTTAATGATTGCAGAGTATTCTTCTTAAATGGATTATGCCAGTCTCTCCCTTGCTCTAGTACTTACAGTTCTTTTTTTGCTTTATTTTCTTCCAGCTTTTTATTTTTAAAAAATTCTGAAAAGTTGTAAATGTCATTTTCTGAAAAGTTGCAAACACAGTTCACTCATCATTTATATACATTTTGCACATTTGCTTTCTTTTTCTATAAAAATATTTACGTGTATATAGAAAATGTTTTTTGCACCATTTGAAAATCAGTTGCAGACGTTTTGACGGTTTAGCCCTCAATACTTCTGAATGTTTTTCTTAAAAACGTTTTCTTAAAAACAAGGATTTTCTTGTATAAAATCGTAATACTGTTATCATCCCGAAGAAATTTAACACGGATATAGTAATGTTATGTATTAAATACTTAACGTTGATACAGTAATATTTAAATATCCTCAGTTCTATCAAAATGTCTTTCATAGCTCCTCCCGCTCCACCCCACCACCCAAACCAAGGTCCGGTCAAGGATCAGGCATTGCATTTTGGACTTCTTTTCCTAACCAGTGTTTTTTTCCTTTTAAAAACAAATTCGCCTTAAAATAAAACATTTGACAGGATTAAAAAGGGTATATGATAAAAAATTAAATTCTTATCCCCCAGGAGATAATCCATGTTACTAAGGTATTGGTCTGAAAAATTTCTAGCAGCAGCTATTGTATAAAATTACCGTGTTCTGTTTGTTTAGGGTCGCGTAGAGTGCTGGGACCCGAGAACTCGAGGTAGAGTCGGCCTGCTGGACTGCGCATTAAGTAGCGTCACGGCTGATTCAGAGTAAGTGGGAATCAACGTGCCGTTTAAATGCCCCTCTGCTATGATTGAAACACACATTATCAATACTGCATTAAAATCAGTTGCTGAAGGATGAAACCCCTCAGACTTGTATCTGAGGTTGTAGTTTTGTGATTTATATAAAAATCCTTTTTTGGAGAAGGTCACTTAAATGGGAAAGCTAGACAGAATTCCTTTCTAAGGTGCTACATAGAATGTCTTGTTAGTTCCTGTGGAATTTTATTAAAAGAGATACACTGCAGGAATTTGTAGTTCCCGTGCTGTAGGATCTAGTGCTAGAACCACTCAAGTTAACAAGCAAGGAGATGTACTTTGAATTCTGAGGTGGAGGGAGGCATGTGTTTTCTGATATCTTCTTGTTCCTGTTTGCCAATTCCTGCATTTAAAACAATCAAAAAAGTAATACACACTCGGGGGATGAAAACTTCTGCACGCCTGAATTAGGTAAGAAGTATAGACCTCCTGTCCTTTCTCCACTCACCAGAGTGGTTACTCTTGCACCGTTTGGCACGTAGGTTTTTAGACATTTTTCTGTGCTCATATTAATACATATGCAGCCTTATACTCTCTTGGTTGGATTCTTGACATAGGATTATTTGCTATAATCAGTTCAGAAACATCCTTTCTCTGGGCTCCTCATATTTGTAGTAACGTGACTTTACTAGCATTGACTCATTTCAGTTGGCCAAATGTTTACCTGTAGATGTATCATGCGGGAGGGGGAGTGTTTGATGGGTGGGCTACAGAGAGAATGTGAACCCTCCAAGTTATTGCTGATTTTTGTGTGATTTGCATTTTTCTGGGGGAGAAAATTTATGTGGCTTTTTGGAAAAATCAACTTATGTAAAGCATCCTTGATGTAGAGAAAAGTTAAGAATCACTGAATTGGAAGGACATTTTTTTCTAATGTATACATTTTTCCCTATATAAGTAAAGAATAAGTTAATTTTTTCATCTTTTAATTATGACGTTCAGTGGGAGTGTAGGGAGTGGGGGAATGGGTTAACTGGGTGATGGGCATTAAGCAGGGCACGTGATGTGACGAGCGCTGGGTGTTATATACAACTGATGAATCACTGAACTCTATCTCCGAAACTAATAATACACTATATGTTTATTAACTGAATGTGAATTAAATAAAAAATAAAGGGAGTGTAGGAAATTTTTTCCCTATTATTGAGTTTTACTAAAGTAATACCAATAAACAACTTCATTAATCATGGTATGGAGCATAGTAAACAACAAGTGGAAAATTTACTCATTCTACATTCATTTTGTTTTGTTTTTAGAATTAGACATTTTTATTGTGAAATATAATACACGTACAGAAAATCTCAAAGCATTAGTGTGCAGATTAGTGAATTATTGTGAAGCTCCATCTTTGTCAATAGAAGAAACCATTAAAAATTCTGTTCAACATTTTATTACATTGGTATGAAAGGAACGGAATCAGAGAAGTCTGCTTATTTTTAGAAAGTAGGAAATCAGTTGTTAGTGGAAGCTATTTTTCCCACTCCCTAGAAAGCAGAAAAGTTAATTTTCTCTTACTTGTAAACATTAATTTGTTTTTGAATTAAAATAGACTTGGGTTCTGCTACAATCTCTGTCCTTAGCAATTTCTTCTTAGAAAAGTCATTTGAGAAAACAAGCCAGCAGGAGTTCTTTGTGCTATGTCTTATGGTTATTTTTACCATAAATTTAATGACTATAATAGATGCAACAATATAGGAAATTTAAGGAAGGGATGTGAAAAGATAATCTTTACTGTGGTCTTTAGAGATATGGGAGTATTCTGGGTTTTTTTCTTTACATTAGAATATTGATTCACAAACACTTCTTTTTTTTTTAAGATTTTATTTATTCATTTGTGAGAGAGCACAAGCAGGGAGAACAGCAAGCAGAAGGAGAGGGAAACACAGACTCCCCTCTGAGCAGGGAGCCTGATGCGGGACTTGATCCCAGGATCCTGAGATCACGACCTGAACTGAAGGCAAACGCTCAACCGACTGAGCCACCCAGGCGTCCCCACAAACACTTCTTTTAAGAAAAATTTTATTGATCTATTTGACAAAGAGAGAGCACAAGTAGGGGGAGCAGCAGGCAGAGGGAGAGGGAGAAGCAGGCTCCTCGCTGAGCAGGGAACCTGATGCGGGGCTTGATCCCAGGACCCCGAGATCATGACCTGAGCCGAAGGCAGATGCTTAACCAACTGAGCCACCCAGGCGCCCTGCCCTATTTTGTTTATTTAAAAAAAAATAATTTTATTTTGTAAAGCTGATTTATACTTAGTATAAAAAGATATTACTAAGCAGTTTTAAAAACACATGCAAGAAAGTAAAAATGGCCTCAGCACACATACATGCGAGTGTAATTCAAGTAACCAGACCACTCTTGGTTTGTGAAGGGTGTTTATAGATTTTCACTGTTGTGCGTCCACTTGTAGTTCTATGACTATTTCCCGAGGGAACATATTGAGAACCTAGATTTCTGGGCAAAATAACTTTTGTACCCATTGCTAAAGTGCTTGGCAGAAAAGGTGACATCGGTTTGAGGGTCTCCCTGCCTGTACAGAGCGCCTGTTCTCCCACACTCCGTCGCCCAAGGTGTCCATCCCATTCTGATAATACTGAAAAGTCAGAAATAGCCCAAGAATGTTGATTAAATACAGCTTGGTAAAAATCATAGCTAGCAGATAGTGCTTTCTGTTTGCCAGCTAGTGTCCTTAGTTCTTTACATTTCCTAACTTCATACTCATGGCAGCCTTTGATGCAGGTACTCTTACTGTATTTATTTTACAGACGGAGAAGATATCGACCAATGGCATATGTAAGCTTTTAAGAATTATGTTGCAAAAGTACATTTATTACTAGGGGAAAATGTTCCAAATATACCCGTAAGTGGAGAAGCAAATCATGTGGTTGCCTATCGATCTTTACCACGTTTCCCTAAGAAAAGCGGTGAACACGCTGTGGAGTCATGGGGAAGAAATCTGGATGTGTACCAAGATGGTGCAGCTAGTTTTACTTGCTGTTTCCATTTCGGGTGGTTTTCTTTGTTAATTTTTGTCTGCTTAGCTTCATTATTTTCTGGGCAAGCACTGTAAGCTGTCACCTCTGTTGTTTGACAGAGGTGGAGTTCTGGAAGGTGGAGCCAATATGATAAAGAGAAAGACGTATGTGTAATTATCAGATCGGGGGGAAAGGCTGTCTTTATTTGCAGATGCTAACGATTGCCTGCGAAACTCAGAATCCACTGGAAGATCATAAGAACTAATATGAGAGCTAAATAAGTTGGTGATGACATAAATGGGCAAAATCTGTGGCTTTGAGGTTTATCAGCAAAACCCATTTAGAAAGATATAATGGAAAATAGTTCTCACTTACACAACAAAAACTGTGAAATCCTGAGGGGTAAACTTAGGACCTACCTGAAGAAAATGACAGAGTTTTGTTAAAAGTTTGAGTGAGTAAAGAAAACTAACATCCCAGTGCACTGACACATGCTCCTAGAGTTCGTTTTGAAGAGTAAATGACTGAAAGGCCGGGCGTGGGAGGCCTCCAGGTTCCAAACTGGGGCGTCAGCGCGGTTATGGCTTGAGGCTTTGGGGAGCCTGAGAGCCTTGAGGGTGCTGACAGTTCACGGCCTGGTCTGGAGGGCCTGGTCCCGAGGACATGGAGCCAGGAGGGACTGAAGTCAGGGCTGTTGTCCTCTTCTGACTCGGCCGGCACCCTTCACACTGCAGATCATTGCTCGTGGTGCCGATGCTCTTCTCGGTTACTAAGTGAGAAGCGTGTTCCAGATTTGTGGCCTTAACCATTTGTCATACCGTCTCTGTACTTTCCCAGGTTCTAGTCCCCATCTTTTATCTTAGCTTCACATAGGCAGCTTTAAAAATGGACATGGGTATAACCTGCCCGAATATCAACTCATTTCCTCTTAAGCAAAAGAGGGGATATTTTTGTAAATACCTTATCCCGGCTTAATCAAACTGAAAGCTAGTTTCATACTGATCCTTTTCAGTTGGTTTTATAGTTCTATAAAAAAATTTTTTGCAGATACTTTGAGAGTATTTCTTATAGTTTTAAAAAAGATAATCTACAGATTTTTAAAAGCAGATTAATTTACATATAAAGCCTTTTATTTTGGTTAAGAAAGTTTGGATACAATTATCTTTTATTTTTTTAAAAGATTTTATTTATTTATTAGAGAGAGAGCACACACATACAAACGGGGAGCGGCAGGCAGAGGGAGAAGCAGGCTCCCCACTGAGCAGGGGGCCCGATGTAGGACTCAGTCCCGGGACCCCGGGATCATGACATGAGCCGAAGGCAGACGCTTAACCAAATCAGCCCCCCAGGTGCCCCTACAATTACCTTTTAAACATAAGCTAGATATATGATTTTCCCTACTACAATTAAAGATTAATAATGAATTTGTTACTCGGAAGGTTTGGCCATATGTACACGGAACATGAATATTTTGCCTTTCAGGATAAACAGTTTGCCAACAATCTCTGCTTTGAAATTTAACGGTGCCTTGACCATGGCAGTTGGAACATCCACAGGGCAGGTGAGTATGTTTAAGTTGGGAACTTCACACTTAAGTTAGTATCTCAGAGGCATGTGTATATTGTGGGAAGTGTCCATTTACGTGTTCACATAATGTGAACATTCTGTGGGAACAGAAAATCAGGCATTATTGTTTTGGCTAGAGCGGAGGGGTACTCCGGAAGGCTGTAATCTTTTAGTACCTTGAGAAATTCCAGTTCTGGCCTTCCGGCTTGGTCTGAGAGGTTCTTGAGCTTGGGGTATTATGCCTCTGACATCGTCCTGACTGTGGTTTAGAACATTTTCCAGAATGTGTAGAACAGAATTCTGTGGTCAGCGAAGTTTGGAATTCTGCCAGCTTTCTACTCTGGGAGGATCACAGTGCATTTAAATATATATTGACGGCCCTTGAAAATTCCTCTAGACAAGAAATGTATTTAAAAGTATTTCCAAAATTTGTCCTAGGAACCTTTTTTTTTTTTTTTTTTTTTTTACCAAGCACCATTGACCACGTGCCCTGCGGTAGCGTACCTTAGCAGCGCTCGTCTGACAAGGAAGGATTGAGTCGCTGCAGAGGGTTACCTTCATCTTTTCTTTCTTCCGTTCTTTCCTTCAAGGCAGAGTCCACCCACCTGGAAGTTTGTTCCCCTCTAGAACAGTCTGTGGACTTACTTCCTCTGTCATCATGGTCTGCAGAGGCTCTGTCACCGGGGACTGAGATGTAGCTTCTCCTGCCACTTGCCCCTAGTGACAGGGCTCAGAAGCACCCCCCTTCGCCCCGCCCGGGGTCCTAGCCTTGCTGCCACTATCTGCTCAAATCTGCCCGATTAGCTTCATGACGCCTTTTAAGCTTGTTTCTGTCAGTCGCTGTGACAGTGCCTGGTACACAGTAGATCCTCAGTATATACATTTGTTTGAGTTGACAAATGACACCAACTCTTACAGATTTTTCTTTTTGTTTCTTTCTTAGTATAGCTCCATCATTCTCAGGCTTAGTGAGCCTAAAAATTATTCTCCGGTTAAGTTCATAAGACTGTGTAGTTTAAGGGTAATTTAGGAGATTTTTCCAGTGTTTTGCTGTCAGACTTTAGAATCTTTGTGCCCTGAGTAAGGTGTTCATTATGCTCATGAAGAGGCAGTAAAACAAGTGGCAGCCGTTAGTCTAAGTTTTCAAAGTTGCTTTTTAAGATAAAATATTTAATTTGCTTAAACAGAAATATTTGTTTTCTTTCTTTCAGGTTTTATTATATGACCTTCGATCGGATAAGCCATTGCTAGTTAAGGATCACCAGTATGGGCTGCCCATTAAGTCAGTTCATTTCCAGGATTCACTAGATTTGATTTTGTCAGCAGACTCGCGCATCATCAAAATGTGGAATAAGAACTCAGTATGTACTTTCTTGTTGAAATTACTAACTGGTGTGTTTTCCTAATGTTCCTTTTCTTTCTGTTGCTTTTTTTGCGTTATGTGGGCTTTTGGGAAAGAGTGGCTAAGTACCCACCTGAGAGCTTAGTTGGAAGTCAGTTACTTCAGCAAAAATAATACTCGTATGTAGATAAGTTGTCTAGACTGCTTTCTTCCTGTGGAGAAGGTGGCCTGGTTTGCTAGAACTGGCATGCCTTTTTACATGTTCAGTTAGGTAGAGAGTAAATCATGTTTTAAAAACACTGCTCCATGAGAACCTTCTAGATCCTGAGGCTCTCTCACAGTCTTGGGAAAGTTTTTATGAGCTACTAATTATCTTTCTATGTCAACGTTATTATGTATCTCAATTTCATACCTTTTAAAACCCATCTCAAATAATTGGCTTCTGGGTATGACCCCTTTCAATAATTTCTTAGTGTTTTTCTTTTTTCTTAATTTTTTTTAAAAGATTTTTATTTGTCAGAGAGAGAGCACAAGCCAGGGGAGCGGCAGGCAGAGGGAGAAGCAGGCTCCCTGCTGAGCAAGGCCCCCCCCCCCCCCGCCCATGAGCCAAAGGTAGCCGCTTGACAGACTGAGCCACCCACGCATCCCTCTTAGTGTTTTTCTTAAAAAACATTGTTTTCTTAAGAATATTTGATGTGGGGGCGCTTGGGTGGCTCAGTCGGTTAAATGTCAGACTTGATTTGGGCTCAGATCATGATCTCAGGGTCATGAGATTGAGCCCCACGTTAGGCTCCATGCCCAGCAGGGCATCTGCTTCTCTCTCTCTCCGTCTGCCCCCGACCCCACTCATGTGCTCTCTCTCTTTCTCTCTCTCTCAAAAAAAAAAAAAATACTAGATGTTCTTTCTCAATTCCAAGTGTCATTTAAAAAGTAAAAGTAACAAAAGCCTACATTTCTGGTTTTCATCTGCCTTACGTTTTTCATTTTTTGTTTTAAAACTCTAAGGTATTTTGAGAGAGTAAAGATCAGTCTTTCAACAAAATGGGAAAAAATTCAGTATAGCAAGTGCTTTTTTGTTCTTTTAAAGATTTTTAATTTATGTAGAGAGAGAGAGAGAGTGCAAGCGGTGTGAGGTCTTTTGCAAGAGAGAGTGCAAGCGGTGTGAGAGAGAGAGAGAAGCTCAAGCAGACACCCTGCTGAGCGCGGAGCCCGACAGAGGGCTCCATCTCACAACTCTGAGATCGTGACATGAGCCGAAACCAAGAGTTGGACGCTTAAACCCAGGCGCCCCAGTATAGTCATTGCTTAGAAGAGTTCTTTGTATTTAATTATATTTAATTAATTACAAACGTCAATGTCTTAGTTAAAAAGTATTACTTCCTTTTTTTTTTTTTCCTTTTAATTCATTTTGGAGGTAGAGGGGGTGGAAGGTCAGCGGCCTCAGCGCTAGTAGCCAGAGGGCACACGTCAGTCTTTCCGGGGCCGCGTGTGCTCAGGACCAGACTGCTGCTGCAGCCCCGTCACACTCCAGTTTTGTCCCAGGGTCTCTGGCTGCTTGGACCGTAACTTGTGTTTTTAATTTTCTTTTGCTTAGCTCCCGAAGTATTGGCCTTTCATTGTTGTGTCTTGAATTAGAAATTTGGCTGCAGCTTTTCACTGAGTGAGCAGGAAGCACCTTCCCTGGCCTTCTTCTCCCCCATTCCTTCGCCATGGAGCCTCTGACAGAAGTTAATAAATGCAAGAGCTGGCAGACATTTTCAACATCAGTTCTTGAATTATCTTGCCATCGTTGCTGCAATACGTTTTATTTTGGCGTTGTTGTTATGACTAAATACGCCCTCAACCAACACCCAGATTGCTTGGTTTTGCTTGACTTGCTCTCCATATTTACCTTTCTCATCACCTTTTCCCCCTCCTGTCTTCTTACCTTCTGGCTCTTGTTTCTTCTACTGTCCTCTTAATTTTTTAAAATACAGCATCTTTCTCCCCCTGCCTCCGCAGTGAATATAAAAGTGTGTTAGCCTTTCCTGTGTAACAGGTTACGTGTTTATAGAGTTTTATTTTGTAAGTTCTTTTCTACCCATGCTCTTACTCAATCCTCCTTGGAGCTCTGGGATGTAGACGTGGCAGATACCATCCTCGTCTGACCCTGTTGACCATGTCCCATCCTTTGGTTTCTTTGAGTATAAATTTAACTGGGCTGTATCTTCCAGAGTAGGAGAATTTTGCTAAGTTGATATACAACTGTATCTTAGACTTTGTGTGAACATTATCTGTGAAACTGTATGTATTTCCTTGGATAAGTCACTTTTCCCCCGTAGGCCTCAGTTTCTCCATCTCTGAAGTGAAAGCATTTGATAAATTGATAAAATGAATTCTCAACCATTTTTGAAACTTAAATTCTGTGCTTTCAACAAGGCAATGTATTTACATAGCAATACGTGGTTATGTCAGATCTCCGGTTTATTTTCTTTATTCAACATTGCTAAAAGTTGTCTTCCTGTAACTGTTTTAATAATTCCTTTTTGCTTATTCTTTTAGGGAAAAATATTTACTTCCTTGGAGCCAGAACATGACATTAACGACGTCTGCCTCTATCCCAACTCAGGTATGCGGTAGGTAGCAGTCGGCCATTCAGTGGGATAAATCTGGGCTGTGCTTTATGGGGTTTTAAACTCATTCCATTTCTTCAGACACGGTTTGGCTTGGTTAGGACAGTTCTTGGTTATTATATTTACTGGAAGAATCAAGAGCAGGAAGCGGTGTGGATGATTCAGAAAATGGTCCTCTGGGTGACTCAGTCCTTAGCCAGCCTAGCTATTAGTAGGCAGGTGAGATGCTACCGAGGCAGGCGGCAGGTGAGATGCTATTTTAGTGCGCTCTTCACTCTTTTATGTGATTAGTAATAGTGTGTGGAAATTGAGGTCAGGGCTTTGGAGAAGGCTGGGGTTGCCTGATAATCCACAAGGCTCACGAAGCTGTGGGTTTCGGTGTCTTCTGTGTTGTATGCTCTCCAGCTTGCATCATGGATTTCAGGACTTATGATACCTTCAGGATAATTCTGTGAAGAATTTCGGGGTGTGAAAGTACAGAACAGTCCCCACTCTCAAGCAGTGTTATATTCTGAGGATGGATGGACGCGGATAATTTTGATAGAAGGATACAAGGCAAAGCAGGAAAAATTGTGTTCCGTACAAACAGCGCTGGGACAGCATGTCGGAGCGAGGGGTTTCAGCCAGTGCCACTGGGGGGATCGCAGAGGAGATGGCTGTTAGCATGTGTTCGGAATGATGAGCGAGATCTGGTAGGTGGGGTGGAGAGATGAGGGATCCATGTGAGGGAGCAGCGTAGGAAGGACAAGAAGCCTAGGGTACAATCGGTACCATAGGGTACCGTTCGTGGGGCTTGTTTGGGAAAGGGGTGGAGCCTTATATGCTGGAGCCCTGGTGGCTCATACAGGAATGAAGGTGGTGCAGATCCGGGGGTCGCGTGCTGAGTGGTTTGGGCTCAGTCTGTAGTCAGGACCTGTTTAGACCGTGCTTGCAGAAGACGGTTCTGCCCGGCATGTAAAGGGTAGATTGGTGTTGAACTAAAATGAGTCGGAAGGGATACTCCAGGCTGATTGGGAACGGAAGTGACCGAGCAAGTTGAGAGAGAGATTGTTTTCTTATTTAAACATTTGAACATCAGGAGGTGATAGGTCAGTGACGGTGTCCGGCAGAGGGTCTCATCCCAGGCTCCTCATCGGCATCGCCTGGGAGCCTTTTCACAGATGCCTTGGCCAGGTCCCTCGGGTACCGACGGGAGTGTCCATGGGGAGGGCGCAGAAGTGTGAGTCTAACGCGCTTGCCAAGCGCTCGGGAGGCCGCGCTCCGACCCACCGCCTTGCCGTGGGAGCCAGGGCTAGAGCACGGGACGAGCTGTGGTCTGCGGTGCCAGCGTTCGCAGACGTGCAAACCCAGGAGGTTTCAGAAGTGGGAGGGCGTGAGATCGCCGCGGGGAGGTGTAGAGAGCAGCACCGAAGTCCGTTTAGAGGGGGAGTGAGGACAAGGAAGAGCCAGCTGAGAAACCTAACAGGAAGGGACAGAATGCCCTAAGAGAAGTGACAGTGTTTGGAGCGGAGCAGAGGCTCCGGTGCGGGCAGGTGGGCGGCGCTCTGCACGCGTGAGGCCCGCCGAGCTTGTGGCGGGAAGGAAGGAACCAGTTCTCCCTGCTGCCGGCCGCGGTCATACCCATGGATCACGCGTCTCCTCGGAACCCTGTGCAGTTCGCGGCGCACACGGTTTTTCCTTCCTGCTTGTCTGTCTGCCGGTCTCCATCTCAGGAGGAGAGGACGGCTGGGTGGCTGGACCGCGGTTGGTCGCCCAGCTGGTGCGTGGCAGGGCCTCGGCTAGAGCCAGCCTTTCCTGGTTCTGGAGCCCTTGGCCTTTCTAGTTCCACGCTCCTCTCCCAAGAAAGATGGGAAACTGCAGTTTTGTGATCAGCTGTGTCTCTGTGATCGTTAAGAGGATTTCATGGCAGTAACGCGGTGAAGTCAAATTTGACAGGTTCAGGAGTAAATTGCAGATGTGGATGGTGGGGTCCTGGTTAGACAGTCTTAGACGGTCCGGGATGGGGTCTGAGCGGCATGGGAGATGAGTAAAATCAGGTGGAATTGAAGTCGAAACAAGGGTGGCAAGCAGGTTTTGGTGGATTGAGGGGGAGAGTTTAGAGGGGCAGCTGGGCTGAGAGCGGGAAGCTGTGTGGCCGCTTGTGGCCCTTGAGAGCTGGCAGTGTGCCTCATCTGAGCTGAGATGTGCTCTGCGTGTCAGATACTCACCAGATTTCAAAGACATTGTATGGGTAAAAAATAATGTGAAATAGGGGCTCCTGGGTGGCTCCATCGGTTAAGTCTCTGACTCTTGATTTCGGCTCAGGTCATGATCTCAGGGTCTTGAGATCGAGCCCTGCATCAGACTCTGTGCTAGGTGTGGATTTTCTCTCTGCCTCTCCCTCTGCCCCTCCCTGGCCCTCCCCCTGCTTGCGTGCACGTGCATGTACACATTTGGGCATGCTCTCTTTCTTAAAAAAAAAAAGGTGAAATAGATCTTTAATTTTTTATGCGAAAATATTTTGGACATACTGGGTTAATAAGATATATTAAAATTCACTTTATCTGTTTAAAAAAATTTTTAATGTGTCTACTAGAAAGTGTGAAATCCCATGTGTGGCTCGCATGATATTTCTGTCGCACAGTGCCGGCCCAGACTTGGGGACCGTTCCCGGTGCAGGATGCCGTATTGAAGTCGGCTGCGGGCGTGCGGCGTCCCTCTCATGGGAGTAGGGACGCTCCTCTAGGAGTCCGCATCCCGCCAGCCCATCTGACTCTAGTTCCGTCGTGTACATCCAGTCCGTTCTCTCATTCCCCCGTTGTCCCCCAGATGCCTTTTGTAGCCTGTTGTTTGGAACCAGGCTGTAATCAAGGCTGTGTGTTACTTCGAGGTGTGGCCGTGTTTAGTTTCTTTCAATTGTAATAGCCGTGCTTGTCCCCCTCCCCCCCATCTTTTTTTTTTTTTTTTTTTTTTTGCCTTCTCCATGATAAACTGATTTTTTCAGGATCAGATCAGTAGTCTCAGAGAATGTTCCTCACCCTGGATTTGTGTGGCTGGTTTTCATAGTGTTGTTCACCTTGTGCCTCCAGCCTGTATGTTTTTTCTCAAATAGAAGTTCGATCTAACTGTGGTATACTTCCGATTAAATATCCTGGACAAGAGAGATGCCGGCTTCTCCATGTCCAACCCCCTCCCAAAGCCCTCCAAGGCCGGTGAGGGGCAGTGTGGTCCCTGGGTCAAGGAGACGACCAGGTCTCGCCGTTGTAAACTACACTTTTCTGAGAAGTAAAAAGGTTAAGAGTGATGTTTTGGATAGAAGAACAAGTTGACTGTCAAATAACTTATGAGAAGTGACTCAGACACAAAAAAATAGCCAAATAATTGATTTCCTGAGCTGGCAGGCAGAGTAGGACCAGGAGCTCGGCTGCCGGCCCGGGGTTCGGAGGTGAGCAGGCATGACCTGCGCCCTTCACTGCTCTGCCTCGCTCTGCTCCTTTCCCTTTAATGCCGCTCTTGCTGCTTTGTGCTTAATCATCATGAGCTTAATCATATTTTAGAAAAGCTAAAATGTTCTTTCTTTACCTTCTCACTTACTCATTTGGAAGTAATTAAAGCCGAATCACGATTACAGCGTTGTCATGTTCTTCTCTAACACGGAGGTGGCTCAGAATGTTGAGAAATGGTCCCGCCTTTCTGGCTCCTTCCTCCGTCCCGCTCGTGTTGCTCATTCCGCCCGACTCCAGCGGCGTCGGGCGGCTGCGTGCAGACTGGGGGCGCCAGGCAGGCCGCGCGCCCTGTGACCGTGCATCAGCTCCGTGACAGCGCGGCGGCTCCGTGCAGCGGGAGTCAGGATTGCTGGGGTCCGAATCGCGGGGGGAGAGAGAGAGAGAAGATGCGCTGTGCCCTGGAAAACCCGAACTGAACTGAAGCCGAGGGGTCATGTCACATACCCAGCGGGTGTCTCCTCTGCTGCCTTCAGGGCTCCCAGATGCCACCTGCGTGGGGAGGGGGAGGTGGCCTCCCCTGCTGCGTCTTGCCTGCTTCCAGCATCGAAAGGAGTGGGTGGGGACATCGGTACGCACCCTCGGTGCCTCTCTGGGAAAAGCACATGCTCCTCGCCTATGTGGGGAGTTGAGCGCTTGGGAGGAGTGCCCTGGCCTCTCCTCTCCCACACAGCCCTGCATACCACCCGGTGCTGTCCCCTCGGGGACCGCCGCCGGCCTCTAGCACGCGAGCGTCTGAAGGACTGAGAGTTTGCCTTTCCTTTGTCTGTAACTTTCCGATCCATGGCAGCCCGATACTTTCCTAAATGTACTAAGAATGAATTACAAGGAAAAGACGATGTCACAGGGCTACACGGGTTTCTAGATTCTTCCTTTCCGTTCCTACACTTCCTGCCGGGCCGGGGCCCCATTTGCACACTGGCCCTGGGAGCAGACCAAAGTAGCACTGGCAGAGAGCATAGTTTCAGGTTTTGAACTCTGACCCTCAGTGGATCCTTTAGCCCCTGAAGCATAGGCAGGTGAGAATCAATGTGTGCACACTTCCTGGGAGGGCCCTGCTGTTCCATCCGATTCTCTGTGGCTGCCCCGTGAGGCTGCATGGCACACTGGGTAGCGCTCGCCACGGCGGGCATCAGACTCGAGGCAGGTTCTTTTGACTCTAGGCATGAATGAGCATCTCCCTCTCTTTCAAGTTGATAGTGTCATTGTTGAAACTATAATAAGCATCACTACAAAGAAGACTGGGGAGGGAAAACCATTCATAATTCTACCATCTCTTCCCAAGTACCGTTACTGTATCCATGAGAGAAATTTTTATGTGTTCATATGTTTTTATTTTATTTTTTTAGATTTATTTATTTGACAGAGAGAGACAGTGAGAGAGGGAACACAAGCAGGAGGAGTGGGAGAGGGAGAAGCAGGCTCCCCATTGAGCAGGGAGCCTGATGTAGGGCTTGATCCCAGGACCCTGGGATCATGACCTGAGCTGAAGGCAGACACTTAACGACTGAGCCACCCAGGCACCCCTGTTCATATGTTTTTAGTCGTGGTCCTCACGCTCTATGTAGAGTTGTCTTTTGCTTTCTGGACATGTTAACGTTTTTCCTGTTGCTGTATGGTGTTTATATTTGCACTTTTGAAATTTTTTATCATTTGACCATGCAAGAAGTCTTTTCATTTTTTCTTAGTTGTGACTGTGGTTGGAGAGTCCTGCGTTCCACGGGCTTTGGAGTTGGTAGAATATCAGCTTCTCTCTTTCCCAGCTGTGTGGTGACCTTGAGCAAGTCATCTAACTCTCTCAGGCCACGTTATCTGGAGTAACGTTCCTGGCACAGTGCCTCACACTCTTCTCCTCTCTTGCCTGTGATCATCTTAATTTCTGCTGTAATTCTTTCTTTTACTGATTTGGATTTTTTTTTTTCAGCATTTTGTTCTTGGGCTTTGTGAGGTTGCCTGTTTTTCTTATTCATAATTGGTTTCAGTTCTGACCTTCTCCACTTTGGTGGGAAGTCAGCTTTTATCATTGTCCATATATGGTCAAGCGAGATCCTATTCCATTGTGAGAAGAATCTGCTTTGTCTAGTCTGGGTTCTTTGGGGGGTAGTTAGATTAGAGCCTTTTGTCTGGTCTGTTGGGTAGGTGTGATTGCATTTCCTTGCAAGTGCTAGTTGTTGAATGATCTGTGTTCAGAGTCGAGCCAGTGAAGCCAGGCTTCGGGAATATCTTCGGCAAGAACCTTCTTTTTGGTTGTAATCTGTCTCAGTCCCCAGAACGACCTCTTTCGTCGAGTCTAAAGGGTATAGGAGAAGGTTTGGCTCTAAAATTCTCTAGCTTGTGATAGGGCACTAGGTCCCTTTGAACTTTTTTTTTCATCTGTAAAATGAGGATGCTGTTATTTATTTCAGAGGCTCGTTGCATGTCCACCAAGGTAACATCTGTGAAGGCACTTAGTGAGTCGGAAAGAACGCCCCGGACTGTTGCTGATTTCAGTTGTATGGAAAGCGCATCATTCTGGAACAGCGGCTGGGAGGACGGGCGCTGCGTCGGGAGGCTCGTGGGGAGGAGCAGGTTGTAGGTGTGGCAGAGAGCAGAGAACAGAACCGGAGCAGAATCAGAGGGTCCCTGGGTGCTGCTTCTCCTGCCCTAAGGGGGACGCCTTCACCGAGGGCTGGGAACTTCTCCCACACTTCAGTTCTACTTTCTTAAAATGCAGATCTGGTAGTCGAGTCTGTTCCAATTCCCTTGCAAGTGAGTTAACTGGGTAGAGTAAGGGCTGTTAGATGTAGGTCGGTGCTCCCCTTGAGTCTGCCGTTTTGTTTGCGATTCAGGTGTGAAGCTTAATGCAAACCTCAGGAACTACTTTGCTGCGACATTTTGTGGGAGATGCTTTGCCTTGGTTCTTTGATTCCTGATTAACAGAAAGAAGGCTTTTTTCTTAATTTCTTCATTATTATTATTATAAATAGTGCACCTGAACTACATTTTGTCTCTGTGTCTGAAGTGTCAAACTCTCCCTCTTAAAAATGATGGCAGACTTGATGTAGACCTGAGCAGTGGAAAGTGCTTATTTACTTGGCTGGTACAGCTTGAGCGTTTTACAGGTGGGGAAGCTGGTCTTCAAGATACATGGCGCCCCATCTAGGAGGATCGGAGACGGAAGCCCATGACCTGATTCCTAGGCACCCGGCCTCCAGGCCCAGCTCTTCTGCCGTGTGCTGGAACGTTTTCAAATGTAAAACAAATGGAAGAGGCCACCTTTTTCTTCCCCATGTGTTTACCTTTCTCATTGTGTTTATTTTTAGGGATGCTTCTTACTGCCAACGAAACCCCCAAGATGGGCATCTATTACATTCCGGTAAGTAATACGAATAGTAGTTACGGTAAAAATAGGATAAGCAAAGACAGTTTATTTTTAAACTGGTCGTATTGAAGGCCTTTGGGTCTGCATGCGGTTGTGTAAATTAAACACAGTGGACTCACTTGTAGTTTCACTTTGCTTCCTGGAACCAGTAAAATAATGCTTCACCGTGCTTTTATGGGAAACCGCTTCCTAGCGTGTGAAAATAGACATGCGGAAGTAGTCTTTGTTCTTCCAATTTACATTTGGATTTTGTTTCCAAGTATTTTATAACCGGGAGCTTTAATCTGTCAGTGATCAGGAGGTTCTCATTCTAAACCAACGGCCTGGTACTCTTCAGTCATCTTGTTTCTCTTACAAGTAAGTTCCGCCTAAGGAAACTGTCTCAGGTGGACCCGGTCAGTGGCGGCCTGCAGTCACAGGCCTGGCCTTTTATTCTTCCTTCAGGAATTCTCTTGCGTATGACAGAAGCTTCCCTGCCTTTACCTTTCAGATTGCAGGATGAAAGAGACATGGGGAGGTAGGATCTTCTAAACAGAAAACCACGTGGGACAGGTTTGGCGCTAGATCACTTTTCGGCTGGCACACAGATTTGGGGAGAAGAGGGTGGGGGTGAGGAGTGTTGCAGAGCAGGACTTTGGGGAGGTAAACTCTGTAACTGCTGTCAGCCTCTAGTCGGGAAAGTTCTTCATATTTATGATGGTCCTTTTGAAATAGCTTAATGGCGTATTTCCCAAAAAAAAGTGTTCTGGTGGATGTCGACTTCTGTGGTTTCAGGAAACTCGTAAATTGTTGAAAGTACTTTGAGATACTCCTTTTGGTTGTTAGTGAAATGAAGGCCATTCAAGCAGCAGACTTTTATGTTTTTCTAAGTCGTCACTTGTTCCATTTTCCCAACCTCTCTGATACTGCTTCTGTATTCTTGTCAGTTTGTCCGTCTTTCCTTGTCTTTGTTGGTTCGGTGAATACATTTCTTGATTGCATCAACTGTGGGTCAGGCCCAATACTGGATGCTGGCAGGGCGTTGGAGTGAAGAAAGGACGCAGTTCGAGTCCAGAGTGAGGAGGGGGGTGTCCAGAGGAAGGGGGGTGCTCTGGAATGCTCAGGAGGGGAGATGCACCACCCGGCGTGGGGCTGGGACCTGGGGGGAGGTGCAGAGGGTACTCAGAAACCTGCCGATGGGGATGGACTCCCTAGGAGAGACCTGGAGGATGGTTACGTACACCAGATGGAGAGGGTGGGGTGCAGGGTGCGAGAGTGGTCTCAGAAGTGGAGGGACCAGTGTGCAGACATCAGGGAGAAAGTAATCCACGTGGCTGAGGCACAGAGAGAGGGATGGGGGTTAAGAGCCCAATGGTGGAGGTCTTGTAAGCCAGGTGGGCATGCAGGCAGGGAGGCCTGGATAGGCTCTAAGTGGGGAAGTGATACAATCAGATTTGCATTTGGGAAGGATTATTTTGGCTGCCACAAGGAGAATGGCTTAGACAGGATCTCATAAGAATATGCCATAGCCACGTACAGGAGAGACGAGGGTGCGCGTGCTCCCTGTGCCTTCCCTTTTTAGTGGTTGTAGCCTTTTGAGTTCTGGTTTGAGACAGGGTTGAACTGGCAGGCAGTCATTTCAGAGGTTTGTTACCCTCGCATTGCCAGATGGTGTGTCTCGGAGGTGCTTACTGATGCAGTCTTGTACAGACCACGAGAAGCACCTCGCCTCAGTCCAGTGTGACGTGGTCTTCAAGGGAGACCAGTCAGCTCGCCTCCTAAATGTTACTTCTCGTCCTGAGAGAGGTCTGTCTTCCTCTTCCTCTTCGGAGTGCTTACTGTGCTCTGGTCCTTAGCGCTTGCCCATAGGGTGGTGATGTCCTGGATTGTGGCGGCTTTCCCAGGTCAAAAGTATGGAGCATCAACCAGTGGAGGGGGGTGGAGGTCCACGGGCATGGAGGGCCGTGTGGGGAGGCCTGCTGGGTGGATAAGGAACCACAGGCCTCAGAGCCTGCCACTGGCTGTGGAGGCAGGAGGAGCCGTCCCGAGTGCTTGGGCGCTGAGGCCACCTCAGCCATCTGTGCTCTGCAGGCGGCAGCGGGGACAGGATTGGAAGATAGGCTTGGCCGCTGATGGGACGCGGGGAATAAGGGAGAGGAGAGACCAGAGATTGCAGCCTTGTTTCTGCGAGGGGAGTGGCGGTGGACAGGGAGGAAGAGGGCGGGGGATAGTAAAAATGATTTTCCCTTTGGTATTCTACGTTTTATAAAATGATTTTTCCACTGAGCAAGCACACAACTTTTTTGATTAGATGAACAACGTATGCATGTTTCTATTTATTCCAAGTGTTTTACAAGATGTAAGGAAATAAAAACCACCCGTTCCCCCTTGATAGTATTATAAACACTATTAATACTGGGATGTAATATTTTTCAGTTGTGATGTTATTGGTGTGAAGTCGTATTTTATATACAGATTTGTATGAGTCCTTCAGTTAACTTCAGAAATATTAATTCCAAGGCATTAAAATCACCCAACACATTTTTAGTTGTCTCTGTTGTTTTTGCCTTCACTTTAATGGCAGTGTCGCTAGTGCACAGTGTGACCTTCGTTGTAGGCCTGTGGTACGTTGAGCCACGCTTCCGTCCACCACTCAGTGCTCCCCACCAGTGCGCTTGCGGTCCCCTTCCCCCCCGTCAGCCGTCGCCCTGGTTCTCTGCATTCGTTTTCATTGCCTGGCTTGTGACATTTATATCATCTCAGACCTCTGGGAGACCCATTATTCACTTCTTGCTCCCTCTGTCTGTCTCTTGGGGTGGTTCCAAGTAACAGGGACTTTCATTAACATGAACCATAGGGGCCAGTGCTAGCCAGGTGGTGAGAAACTGCTTTCTTGACAAACGTTAGCCTATCTTAGACCTTCTTAGTTTCTGCTTTGTAGCTCGGGGGTAACCCAGGCTGTGCAGAGAGCCCACAGGGGACACTCCCAGGTGGCTGCGTGTGGCGGAGCGGGAGCGCGGCATCCGTGCCCGGCTCCACAGTGTGCAGGGACTTGTATTCAGCGCTCCTTCCTGACCTGCCTTTTTACCGTGCACTGCATGAGCTTTTGTAGTGCCCTTGCCTTTACCTGGAACCTGTTCTTTTGTAAGGCTCCTTCGGAGCCAGGAGAGAGCCCAGGGGTCTGAAAGCCTGCCATTTTTCATAAGATTTTATCAAACTTACCAAGCTGATATTTGGCACAACAATTTGTTTGAGGCCTATAAAACCAGGGAAGTGTGTTTTTAATATAAGATTCGTGCCAAATTTAGGAGGTTTGCATTGTGATTTGTTTTAACATCTTATAAGTCAGGTATAAAAGGCCCCCCCCCTCCCCCCCCGCCTCCGGCTTTGGGCCTGTACTATAAAGGAAGACTGCTTAATGTTCAGGTTTTGTGTCTCTAGCTGATACCATTTTCTTGAACACTTGAAATCTTTAGAGATTAAATGCAATTCCCTTTTTTTTTTTTTAAAGATTTTATTTGACAGAGAGAGATCACAAGTAGGCAGAGAGGCAGGCAGAGAGAGGGGGAAGCAGGCTCCCTGCTGAGCAGAGAGCCCGATGCCGGGCTCAATCCCAGGACCCTGAGATTGTGACCTGAGCCGAAGGCAGAGGCTTTAACCCACTGAGCCACCCAGGCGCCCCTTAAATGCAATTCCTGACTATACACTCTGCCACATACGGAACCCCATAACTGACTGGTCTTTCATGGCCAGGTGGGTTTTTTCCAGCCCTTTCCCTGTTTTTTCAGTACACTCCTTTCTTTTCCCCCCTCTCAGAGACCAGGAAGTGTTATTTTGCCTGTTTGTTTGCATTTTAAATCCCACGGTCTAATTCAAATGCAGCTCCTGAGACCAATGCCAAGATTAGTTTTTTAGGTTTGGTTTTCCTCTGCAATGTAACTTAATCTTAGGGTAGTTCTTTATAATGAAACCTTTGGCAACTGTGTGGATTCTAGAGGGAGTCCTGTGGCACCCAACTCGAAACCCAGCCAGTGCGGTTAATATTGTTTCTGTTGGAGGTGACCCTGAGTTCCAAGCCCCTGGTGTGTCAGGAGCTCCCAAAACCCCTCGCGACTGAGTAGTTGATTGCTTGCACGCTTGATAATATGTATGGATGTGTAACCTTGAGGAAAAATGTAAAAGGAAAATGCATCATTATTTGTTTAGGAAGCTATTTGATTTAGAAGAATAAAAGTCAGTTAAAGATCTATTTTTAGAACACACAGGGGCGTCTGGGTGGTGCAGGTGGTTAAGCATCCGACTCTTTATTTTGGCTCAGGTCATGATCTCAGGGTCATGAAATCTGAGCCCCATGTTGGGCTCCGCACTGGGTGTAGAGCCTGCTTGAGATTCTCTCTCCCCCACTCCCCCTCAGATCCCCTCAAATAAAACAAAAAACAAAAAAACCCAAAACAAACAAAAAAATAAAACATGTAAATTTAAGTCACCATAAAGATTATATGCAGTGTCACTGAACCCAGTAATCAATATTGGTAGTTATTTTATTTTAAAACACTTTTTTAGAAGAAAAGATAACTATATTGTTTTATTGAAATGTTTTTATTTAATATTTTAATTGTTTAATATTAAATTAGCTAATATTTATTATTTAATATTTTATTTATTATAATTTATTTAATATTTTATTTATTTTATTATTTAATATTTTAACATTCAGTATTTAAAAGTATGTCTTAAATTTGGGAAGTATTTTTGGAGCCAAAGTACCTGAAAATGGGGCATGAATTCAGATATTATAAGTCCATGATTTCAGATATTACAAATAAAAACAATAGTCAAATAAAACCATAAAGGATTATATTTAGCGTGCACTGGCACTTTTGTTTCTATTGGGAAATAGCACTGGAACTCAGCCAGCGTAATACATAAAACCCACAAAACTCTGTCTTTGCAAATGGAAATAGGTGTTAAGAAGCATAAACACTCAAGAATACTTCATTGACTTATAAAACACACACACACACACACACACACACACACACACACACGCGCGCGCGCATGCATCCTCACAAAGGCATGTAAAGCCAAAAGAAATAAAACATTTTTTAGTTGTGAAATGTAATAAAAGGGCTCAGACTAAAGAATGAGTGTGTCTTCAGTTCAGTGAGTTATCACAAATCTGGAAAACGGCCTGCAGTAGAGCCAAGGGCTTCTGATACCATCACTGGGTTCATGTGCTCTTGTCTTCATGGGGCCTTAGTCACTGGTTTGGGTCAAACGTCTGTGCTGTGGTCCTTAGGGAGACACACTGTCAGTAAGTATTGCCTGGTTTTAGAAGGGGGGGGTCAGTGCTTTTGAAATCACTCAGTTGTAGCATATGGAAGTGACCCTTAAGTGGTGTGAAAACTTTCTAGGCACCATGTGGATGCTTGCGTTTGGGCGCATTGGGTTGTTGCTCCAGCAAAGGATTAAAAATGGGTACTGGAATTTTCTTCTCAGTGTTTTCTGCTTGATAGACTTTTGTGACCCAAACAAAGAAGTTTTGGTACAAATGATTTTGCCTGCTCTGTCTGTGGCAGAATGGTTGAGTTCAGAACTAGACTAACAAATTCATTCTGTCAGATTGGTACAGATGTATTTCCCCATACTTGTGGTTCATCACTACTGGCCACTCTCAAATATGGCATCTTTTTTTTTTAAGTCCAGGATTTCAATTATTACTGCTCTGGGGTGCTTTGGCATAATTTTCCAGAAGACAGAAGAACATAGCCATAGAGTGCTTGCTAACAATAACTCCTTACCGTCACCTCTTAAGAAGTCAACATATTTTTATCAGCTATCCAAATTGTAAATAAATTATATTACATTAGACTTGACAGTATCTGAAAAGTAAGTGCTTAAAATTCTTAGGCGAGTGACTCCTTTGCTCTTTTGTCTGTTGGCCTTTTTGTCTTTTCCTGTGTTACAACAGTAAGTGGAGGAGACTGACCGGTGCTTCTGTTTATTCAGCAAAACTATACCGAGCACGCGCTCGGATGCCGGAATGTGTTGGTGAATGCAGCTGTCTTCCTACCCTGCCTTTGTGAGTTCACAGTCTAGGGGAGGGCGACGGTAGACAAGTGCTATGGAGGAAAGGACCAGGTGTAGTGACAGAGCGATGTCATCGGGGGACCAGGCCCCAATGATCACTCTCCATTTTATGTAGATATTTTAGGTTTCCTTTCTATACAGATGTTATCTTACCTGTTGTAATCGTAAAGTTCAGGGTTAAAGGCTTGGTCTTCTTTCTGTCTTACGATTGCAGCATACACCTGGGATAAAAATGGTGAATGACAGATTTGTTCCCTAATTTGTAATCTCTAGAAACAAAGCAAAGAGCAGAGAGACTTCTGGCCAACCAAAAAAGTGCTGCTTTTCCTGGAGAGTCATTTGTACATACAATCAAGTACCCCTGCTTCCTTAACGTGGATCTCACATACAGATCACTTAACTTTGTCTCTAAGTAGCACATGACACAGCCAACCAGACCTCTTTGAAACACTGCCTTGGCTTCTGGAACAGCATATTCTCTTGGTTTTCCTCCTATCGTCCAGTTGGCCCTTCTCAGTCCTACTTTGGTTGCTCCCTCTGTGTGTGGTCCAGGGATTGGGCCTCACCTCTCTCCTCTTTCAAGTCCTTGTCGCTTCTGTTTATATGCTTTCCCTCAGGGGCTCCTCTGTGCCTAGGCTTTCTTTGACACCTGAATGCTGAGAACTTCCAAATTGCCGTCTCTGGTCTTTCCTTCTCTGAGCTACAGGTATGTATCCACTAATCTATTTGGGTTCTCCACTTGGAGATCTAATAGTCACATTATAGCTGATAGGTCCACAGTGGAATTCTTGATCCCCACGCCCTTCCCTTACCCTACACCTGCCGCATGTTCCTCTTTCAGCAGAGGACTCACCATCCACCTGGTTACCTAGGCCCAGAGCCCGGAAGCCAGCTTCATTCCCCTCCCCCTTCCACGTCATGCCTCCTCCTCCCTCTGTCAGCAAGTCACATTGCCTCCGTTTCCCGTTTGGTTCAGATCCTGCTGTCTTCCCGTGCTGCGGCTCCTGCCCCTCGCCTGGATTGCCAGGGTGGCCTCTTAACTGCTCTTTCTTCTTTTTCTGTTGGCTCTCTTGCCGTCTATTTTCCACATAAATCCAGAGTGATATAAAATATAAAACCAAAACACGATTATATCACTCTACTGCTTAAAACCTTTCAGAAGCTTATCACTTTGCTTAGGGTAACTCCTTTCATAATTTAAAATGCCCTATAAGCAGAAAAAGGCCCAAAATCCAGAGTCTCCATTTTCTCTCACCTATCGGAGAATAGAGCTCTATAACCCGTTAATCCATTTACAGAGATCGCCAAACAGAGCATGAAACCAAATCCCAGCCGTTGCTGCCACCAAGGGGGAGTAACGTAAATGAACCAAAACCAACACATGAAATTAGTAGACAGGAAAATTAAAAGTAAAAGTAGAAAAACAGCAGAGTTCTGCCTCCCCTCCGCCCACCTCCATTCACCACTGGGAGCCAGGGGGAAAGCTGGGCTCCGGCCTGAGGAGCTTGTGTGAGGCGCACGTCTCAGGCGGTGGAGTTTACCCGGCTCTGTCAGGTGAATCCGTTGTGCATCTTGGTGAGATCTCCAAAACTTAAAAGATAATTTCAGAAAACGGTTAAATTATGACTCTCACATAGATAGCGAATAAATGTGCCAGAGTTA
Source organism: Potos flavus (assembly GCA_028534135.1). NCBI lineage: Eukaryota > Metazoa > Chordata > Mammalia > Carnivora > Procyonidae > Potos > Potos flavus. Next base: position 5,782,195 of record CM052885.1, on the reverse strand, counting down.
TCTAGAGAGTGGGAGCGGGGGTGGGAGATGGAGAGTGGGAGCGGGGGTGGGAGCGGGGGTGGGAGGGGCACAGAGGGAGAGAGAGAATCTCAAGCAGGCTCCGTGTCCAGCACAGAGCCTGACGTGGGGCTGGATCTTGCGACCCTGAAATCATAACCTGAACCGAAATCAGGAGTTAGATGCTTAACCAGCTGAGCCACCCAGGCGCCCTGAACCTCTTTAAAATTTTTATTTCGCCTGTTAATTAAATGAGGGAACCAGACACAGCTATACCAGATCAAAGGAAAAGTCTAAGAAAGCACACATTTACATCCAGTAAAGTCGTGTTGAACTGGGCGTGTGCAAAGGGACACAAATCAGCTTTTTCCAAGGTCTGGAGGGTTATTTGTGCAGGACAGAATTCATGTGCGTGTCCGTAGACAGTATTTTGCATTGCTACCGGTTGCCGACATTTAGAGCTGTAAAATAAATCCCATAAAATCAGAATCCGATCATCTCGAAGGGTGTGCTCTAGATCAGGGGTTTGGCAAACTAAACACCAGCACCTGTTTTTATAAATAGTTGTATTAGAACACAGCACGCCCATTCATGTCTGCGTTGTCCTTGGCAGCTTGTGACTAAAATGGCAGAGTTGAACAGTTGCCGCAGAGACCGAATGGCCCACAGAACCTGGAATATGTACTGGCCCTTTAAGAAAAAGTTGGCCAGCCCCTGCCCTAGACCATGCACAGTTTTCCATGAAAGCACAGCATTTTCCCTACACTTATTTATCTACTTAAAAAGTTATGTATTTCCTTATCACGGTATAAATAATATAAATGTAAATATAAAACATATAAATATGAAACATGGATTCGAGATCATGTTTTGGCTTTTTCACTGTTATACCTCAAGCACCTAAAGCGAGGCATTCAAGTAATAGGTGTGGAAAATTAATAAAACAAATATGTGTGAGAGTGATGATGGTGATTTGGAGAATCTTAGACAATGATTGTCAGCTTCCACGATGGCTGTTTGGCAGTGTTCATTTTTAGTTCTTATACCAAATTAGAATTTTGCGTTTGCCTTTTCCTGCTACCACTACTGAATCTCAGAAGTGGAGAACATGGCTCATGAGGGCTAGAGTATGATTTTTACACCGTAGGATAAGGATCAGTTCCTTCGCCCTGACAGTACATTCTAATCAGCCAGATCAGAACATCTTGGAGTGATGCAATCTCTGTATTTGGGAGGTGCTGACAGATTTGTAAAAGTAAGACCTTGTCCAGAAGATTTAATAGCGATGCTGGTAAGAGGATAAACTCTTTCCTAGAAGAATACAAAAGGAAAATATGAAAGTACAGACATTTAGCTTTTGTTGGACCCTTTTTGAAACTTGTGCAAAAGTCAGCTTTTCTTCTGGGTAACGCAGACTTATCTGTTTTAAAGATTGGAAATAATGCCTTTGTTTTTCTCCCTGTGCGTCCCCGTGCTTTTAAGCAGGAGTTGCCGGCAGTGCTATGTGTGCTCCTAAGATGTGGGCTTGAATCTAGACCATGATTGGTCCAGTTGATCCATTTCAGTTCAAAGCCGGTACTGAGAGCCCTCTTGTGTCCACTCATTTGGTATTTGGAGATTCCCAGATGTCAGATCTCTCTGGCCAGCTGGTGTGGGGTGAATGGCCCTGAATATGCTAGTGTCCGTGTTCACTCCTAAAAGTGACAAGACACATTTTCAGCTAGAATGCTCATTTAGGCAGAGGGCTGTTAGACACAGTGACAGAAGTAATTTTGTTACAAATTCCTATTTCATAATGCTAGTAGCAGCATATTCTCTCGGTTTAGGGTGGTAGTGCCAGATGCAAAGAAAACTATCCCCCTGGGGAATTTGCTAGCTAACAATGGCTCAGTTCTGATCTCAAGGCTGTGGAATTGAGCCCCGTGTTGGGCTCCATCCTCAGCAAAGGATATACAAGACAGAACATAAACTGGACAAGTAGTGGCTGAACTGTTTCCTCGCTAAAGGAGTTTTTGGCGTGCTGTAGGGGAACGGGGGAAGCTTTTGAAGCACACAACGGTAGAGAAGGAAGGGAACTTAAAGGTCATCTCGTCCAACTCCTTCATTTATAGCTGAGGAATCAAGTTATTTGTTCAAAGTCAGATGACAAGTTGGTGGGCAGAGCTGGATCTAGAATGCATTTCTTTAGTCCATGTTGCAGGGTGGAAACAACTGAGGTTTGGTCATTAGTCTGACCTGAGTTTGAATACCAGCTTTGTCACTTACAAATTTTGAGACCTTGAGTGGGTCACTTACCCTGCCTGAGCCTTAGTTTCTTGAACTATAGGAGAGGAGTGCTGTAGTCAGGCAGTTGTGGGGAATAGATGTATTTTTTCGATAATGTATTGTGGTGCCGGGCGCATTGGGGATGGTCAGCTGATTATGACTCTCACACTTTCTTACAGTAGCAAAATTCAGGGAGTCTAGGGGCAGAGAATATTTGGCATTATGTGGACGTGGGCCTTTATGTAGCTTTTGGAAGGAATGTGCTTTGAGCAAAACAGGTACACTGAAAAGTTTGTGGTAAAATCGTTAAGGACGAACTAGGAAAATGATTTGGAAAATAGGACTTGGTATTGTCCGGTCTGTAACATATAAAATGCAGGTTGAGAAAGAGCAGTCGAATGCCATTAGTTTTGCTGTTAATTATTGAAACAGAAAGCAGTGATGAAATCTGGTTGCTAAAATAAGAAATCTGATCTTTAAAACTGAAGTCCGTTTCCCTCCATTATATCATCAGAGCCTGCTCTTTATAGAAAATGGCAAGTAAAGAGAAGCTGGAGAAAATGCCAGCATCTCTCCACCGCCCAAAGACAAGTACGTTAACATTCTGCTGTTATTTTTTTCCTTAGTTTTAATCTGAAACATTGCTTATGTGGTTTCATATCTTGCTTTTTTCCCCAGTTAATTAATATTTTCCAGGGTCATTATAGACTCTTGGAGATTAGTTGAAAAGTGGATTTTGTATGTGAACGTAAAGGTAATATATAGTTGGGGCACCTGGATGACTCAGTTGGTTGAGCGTCCGGCTCTTGGTTTTGGCTCAGTTCTGATCTCAGAATTGAGATCTGAGTTCTGATCTGTGGAATTGAGCCCCGTGTTGGGCTCCATCCTCAGCAAGGCATCTGCTTGTCCCTCTTCCTCTGCCTGTGTGCGTGCGCATGCTCGCTCGCTCGCTCGCTCTCTCAAATAAAGAGATAAATAAAATCTTTTTTTTTTTCCCCAAATACTTTTATTTTATTTTTTCAGTGTTACAAGATTCATTGTTTATGTACCACACCCAGTGCTCCATGCAATACGTGCCCTCCTCAATACCCACCACCAGGCTCGCCCATCCCCACACCCCCTCCCCTCCAAAACCCTCAGTCCCTTGTTCTGAGTTCACGGTCTCTCATGGTTCTTCACCCCTCCGATTTAATAAAATCTTTTAAAAAAGACTAATATATAGCTATTTTGAAAAATGTTTAAATATCAGAAAAATAGATGGAATTTAAACCAATCACAGTCTCACTAGTCAGAGACATTCTTGGTAATACTTTGTTATATTTTCTTTGCATTTGGGAATAGCTCAGTGGCCATTGGCTAAATTTATGGCATAATCCTGTAATAAGTTCACCTAGCTTACATAAATATAAATAGAAGTCCTTTAGGGCACCGGGGGCTAGAGTGATGGAGTGCACAGTAGCTGTTATTGGTGGCCCTTCCACGTGGTGGGCCTGTGTCCTGGACTGAACTGGGTGGGGGAGAGCCTTTCTCGACTAGGAGAATTCAGTCCTAATTCCTAAAGGGTCCACTGTACGTGATCGGTTACCTTCTCTCCTATGCGTGGAGGAAGGTGCTAGATACGTGTCATCCCAGGAGAATAGAGACAGTAGTCCATTAGTTTCTGTGTTATGTGGTCGAGATGAGGAACACCACTAGAAAAAGCCTGCTTGGATCTGTTGTTTGCTTCCAAAGCTGTTTCTCCTCGTATCTCTCATAGCATCACCCACTGAGTGCGATCCTGATCATTTAAGAGGAGGGGTTTTTTTTGACATGACAAGGCCACTAGATGCAAGTCCCCCAGTGTATCTGCCCTGTTCCAACACTGAGGAAAACGTGCTCTTTCACTTCTGGAAGGATATCCCGGGGGGATTTTCAAATTTAATTTTGGTTATACTCCATTTCATCATACCTGCTTGACTTTAGAGCCTGATCTCTATATAAGAGGTTAAACCAATGAAATTGAACTTCAGAAATATTACATGGAAGGGATGGAGTAGGAGACAGGAAAAGATTTTTAAAATGTAGTTAGCAAGTTCAGAATGGGCAAGAGGGCTTAGCGGCAGCCTCTGAAAAAGAGATCTGGGAGTTCTCTCAAATCGTAAATCAAAGGCGTGAGTGTCCGGCAGAATGTTGGCAGTGACACCACCTGTGCGTCTGGTAGAGGACAAGGTGATCCAGCGAATGGGTGATCTTAATGTGGGAACAGTCACTGAGAAATATTTTATAGGCTGAGGGTCGGAGCAAGCTCAAAAGAGAGTTCAGGAGTTGTGTCGTCATGCACATGTAGAGAAGGCATGTTTTTAGGGTGTAGGGAAAGAGTAAGATCATGGAGGAAGGGCACCTGCGTGAGGCAGAGGACATGGTGGGGTGTCAGATTGCAGGGGAGGGAGAATGGGACTGAGAGTTCAGGAAAAGCTGTTGGAATAGAGCAGCCGGGGGGACAGAACTTTCAGAGCTTCTGCAAGGAAGAAAAAGACAAACTTGAAGAAAAAACACAATTCATCGTAAACTGAGTTCAGTTTTCAGACCAAAGATGCGTATTTTTCAGATGTCTTGATTCGTAGTAGTGCAAATGGGACATATGCTTAATTTTGTTCTCTAAGAAAAGCATCTCAGAGATAAAGCTAATAAGCCTGTTAAGATCTAAAAGGATAAGATATCTTATAAAAAGTAAAAGACTTAATTTTATGGAGAAAAAAATGTGGGGCACTTATAGGTTAGTGGAGGAGTTAGATCCAAAGCCTGTGTATTTTCATTATCTTTTCCTGATGAACAAGAGGAAAGGGATGCAATGTGTGTGTGTGTGTGTGTGTGTGTGTGTGTGTGTGTGTGTGTGTGTTTCCTTTCCAACTGAAGCTCACAGCAAACCTGTGGTAATTGGATTTTATTTTATGCATGAGATTGTTTTATAACACATGGTGTGGTGTTGGTAATTTGTCAGTTACATATTCATCACTATGAAATGGGAAGTGAAGGCAAAAGTCAGGTGGCTAATAAAGTGTTCTGTCCTAATACGGACAAGTTGTTTGCATCTTTGCATCTTTACCCAGGGGAAATGTGCGCTTCCTATTTTAATCTAAACACTTTCAGGCAGCAACACAGTATGTGAGGCATTTTTCCCGACAGTGGAAATCCTCTCCATTTCCATTTCTGATGACAACTTATTAGGTCATAAGAACGGCAGACCTACAGAAAGCATTCATGTGTGACACTCAGGAAGCAACTTTCTGAGCGTCCCGTCACATTTTCAAAAGTTAATTTCCATTCTGGCTAGGTAAGATGCATGTTATTTTCATACGGAAATATCTGATGCGCAGGTGACATGTGCTTTATTATGTTAATATGTCAGATGGTGTTTGGTTTTGCTTAAACGGTTACGTGTCTGGCAAGCCTATTTTCTTGAAAATAAGTGACAACTTCCTATTCAGGTGCTCGTTACTCAGTTTGAATCAGCTATCGACCAAAAGACTTGTGTCCCAGCTCTCTGGCTGTTAGGTCATCTTGGTGTTTCCCGGTTTGATGTCTTTACCATACTTCTTCTGGACAAGATGGAGCTGGAAGCAAACTGAACAGTCCCGTGTCCTGTTGGTGTGGTCACGTTGGTGGTGGTGATAGAACAGGGCAGCCACACCGGGGATTGGTTTTAGCTTCTCAATGGGCCTGACCGCTCAAATCATGTGGCAATTTTTTGGTTAATATACCCATTACCTACTCCGATTTTTTGGCGCGTGTTCTCCTTAAAAGCAGAAAGTAAGTTATACAAATAGGCAAGAATTTGGGGCTACATTTGTTCAAAAGCCTTGATGTATACAGAAAACAGTACGAAATTCTGGGACTCGCACAGTCCTTGCTTTGACGTGGTGTTCTCCAAGCCCAAGAAAGTTTATCTGTCTTCCGATGCCGTGTTCTCGGGTGCGAGCCCCGCAAGGGCAGCACTTCTGTGCATTTACTTTATGTCTCGGCGTCTGCCAGCTGACGGGCTCGCACAGAACACGTGAGGACACGAAGGAGTAGAGAGGATTGACACTTCATTTTGAAATTTTTATTATGGAAAAATTTCAAACATGCATAAAAGAGGAGAGAAGTAGAGTGAACCCCCATCTACTTATCTCTTTGCAAAGTATTTTCAGTTGTGGGGGGAAGGGAAGGTAGGATTGGTTTGTATTACCAGCACTTTACATTGCTCCAGAAGGTGGTGGTTAAAAATGGTTAAATGGAAATGAATATTTGATCTTCACAGTGGCTCATATCTTTAGGCTGTGTATTGACCTGCTTTAAGAATAGAACATTATTCTCAGGTGGAAACAAATCATGTGTAAACAGTGGGGAGGCATATTGAAAGGAAGGTTAGAGCTGCGCTTCTGTTACTCATGTATCTGCACATGGCTGTATCATTTATTCATAACTGACTTGACTTTTTAGAACAGTTTTAAGTTCACAGCCAAATTGAGTGGAAAGTACAGAGAGTTCCCACATACTCCATACGCACATTCGCATGCAGTGCGCTCGCCTCCATTGTCAACATCTTGTACCAGATTGGTACGTTTCTTACAGTGAATAAGCCTGCACTGACACATCATTTTTATCCAAAGTTGTTTGGGTTCACTCTTGGTGTTGTCCATTCTGTGGGTTTTGGCAAATGTCTAATGATGCGTACCCACTGTTACGTATCATACAGAATAGTTTCACTGCCCGGAAAGTCCTCTTGTATTCCAGCTTGAAGCTCCAGAGTTTTAACTCATACACATGGGAGAAAGGGCTTCAAGACAGTTTGACCTTTCCAGAACTGAAGTTAGCATCCACCCCACCTTCCATAGCTCTTACCTTTGTGAATTCAGTTCCCCTACCTCACTTAGTCTCTACTCCCAAGGATCACCAGGCTCTGAGGATGTACCTCCTTCATATCGCTTATATATATGTCTCCTCCTTCACCACCCACTGCCACTGGCTTAGATGGAGCCCTCGTGACTTTTCCTAATTAATCACAAGCTGTCCTAGCCTCTGTTTCCAAAGCCACTCCCCTTTAAAAGCTGAATAATCTGATACACAAACAACTAATCCCATTCCCTTGAATAAAACCCTTTCAAGGCATGCCACTGTACTTAAAATCAAAAGCAAAGACTTTAGCATGATCCAGAAGGTTTAGATTTAAGCCCCAGTACCTCCCTGGTTTTGTTTATCTCTCGCCCCTGGAAAGCCTAAGCTCTTCTCAATTCACTGCATGTAGAAGAGCTCCCTGATTCCATCACCCTTCCTTCTACCTTTTCACTGGCCAAATCCTACAACTCCTTCAAAATTCAACTCAGACATCAGTACTGCCTCTAAGCCTCCCACCTGCGGAAAAGTACTCTGTGCTCCTTTAAGATCCTGTATATAAGTCCCTTAGCAACTGTACTGTTTCTTTACGTAAGAGTAAGCTCAGAAGCGGCAATGTCTGTGTCTGAAAATGTCTTTGAACCCTCAGGCTTTAAGGCAGGCCCATGAAAAATGCCTACTGAGTATTTGTTTAATGACCTAGTCCCCCCAAAATACTCAGACTAAAAACTAGCCAACACAGACTATGTAGTCAAGCCCACAAAGACAAAAAACGCGAGGTGCCATTTTACCTTTCCTCACTCCCCCTGCCAAACCGCATGGCTTTCCTTTCATTCTGAGTTTTAAGATTTCATTATGTGTAGGGTTTTTCTTATAAAGGTCTCTCCTTTTTGCAGATAGTTAGGTTTTATATAAAGTTTTTAGAATCTGTCCTGACTTCACTAAAAAAAGATTAATACTGTACACACTGCTTCTCTCCCACCATAGCATAGATCTTGGTAGGACGTTTGGTATTGTCAAATATCAAATATCAAAATCAAAAATCAGATATTAAGAAATGTGTATGGGACTCCTATTTATCATCTCAGTGAGAAATACACATACTTAAACTCCAAAATAAACTTTCTACCCAGGCTGGTAGAAAGTTACTTAAATACTTAGTGCTTGGTCACGTGTTACTCAATTATGAGTCCATACTGGGTTCTTTCACTCTCCTTTGCTCTGCTGGTATCGTGTTCTCCTTCGGCTTTTTGGAAGGATATATGGGAAATCTCATTTTGCTTGAATCGGAAATGTCTTCAGGATTTCCTAGTTCCATGTGTGGCACTCTGTAGATAAACAGTAACTGCTAAGCGGTGGCAAAATATTTTTTGATCCTCTTGGAATAGCACCGTTGAGGTGTATAACCTTGAGGAAAAGTGCACATGTGATTTTAAAACATTTACTCTTCCTTTGTTTCTGCCAAGTTTCCATCCCTGGCTATTTTTAAATATTAACATGCCATTAGTTTTTATACAGCCTCCAGAATTAAGAATTGGAAAGCATAAGAATGTGCTGAAAAATTAAAAATAAATTCTTTTGCCTGCAAGGAAGTGGGATGGAACCAGGAAGCTACTGATGTGGTAACCGGGATAACACATGACAGCCGTCTGTGTGACCCTTGGCAGGACTCAAGTGACAAAACAAGGTCTGGGAGAGTGCTCATTACCAGGTGTGGGACCCAAAAGATAAATACATTCTCACATGGTAAAATTGGCCTCGTGCCTTCAGCACCCGTGGGCCTGTGTGTGTGCGTGTGTGCGCAGACGGAGCCATCAAGATTGAGCATTTTTAGCGTGGTGAGGAAATTGGGAGGGGAAGAGGCGGGAAGTGCAGGACATTGACACTGACATTGACACGGCTTGCACTCATTGTCGCTGCAGACTCTGAACGTGAGCTCTAGGAAGCTGACCTAGGATTTCAAGTGTAGCATGACCGTAAACATAGAATGGTGACATGGGTGCAAGGCCAGACTGTCCGGGACAGATGCGGGGGCGGGGGGGGGGGGTGGTGGCTAAAACAGCAGTGGACTTCGAAGAAGTCAGGGACCGTATTAAGATATTCTTTCCTTTCTCTTGAGAATTTAGGGCGTTTATCATTTCCTGAAAGGAGAAAGAAATGTAAAGCTTTTCCTTCTACCTTAATTTAGAATTGCTTAGATTAGATATAATGCAGTTTTGAATACTTAAGAGAGAAATTTAAGCGATTTGTTTTTTGAAGGAATTTCATGCTTTGGAATAAAATGTGTGCTCTCTTCAATTGCATTGGTTCACTTGACTGAAATTCTGTTCTTAAATTAGCAGGACTATTTGGTTTTCACCAAGCTTACACGTTCCAAATGCCATCAAGCTCAGAGTCAGCACACCTCCAGGAGATATATGTGTCTGGTTTTTAAAAACTCCTCGCTTTGGTGTCCCAGAAGCTTTCTTGACTTTCTGGCATCTCAAATCAATACTGATCATTTAAAAAAGAAAAGGAGTGGGATGCTAATTGTCCATCTTTTCATTTGGTAAAATCAGGAGACAGGATAGTCTCTCTGTAGGCACGGTCTTTTTGTCTAAATTTGCCGAAGGGTAATTTCACGATATCAGCTCCTTGTGAAAAGAACTGAAGCGTGTCCCTGTCTTTGGTTTTACTGATCTCTCCAGTTTATTTATGTGTGGTGGGGGAGGAGGGGGAGGAAGTGTGATAAGTATTCCTTGCATCTTTCTGGTCTCCTTCTGTAGCCCAGCGTAGCCTTGTTGGCTCCTGGAATACGGTCCCCAGACAAAGCGTTATTGGGCCTTCTTTCCTGGAAACTCATATTATACCCCAAATCCAAAAAAGAAAAAAGAAATGTAAAAATACATGAAAATAAATACTGTAAGCACGTGACATTACAAATATTAATCATACAAAGCCAAAATGCTTGATGTAGAAACATCATTAAGAGTTATTGAGGGATTCCTGGGGGGCTCAGTCGGTTAAGTGTTTGACTCTTGTTTTCGGCTCAGGTCGTGATCTCACAGTTGTGAGATCAAGTCCCACGTTGGGCTCATATCATGCTGTGGGTGTGGAGCCTGCTTGAGATTCTCTCTCTTCTCTCTGCCCCTCTCCACCCCTTCCTCTTTCTGTCTCTTAAAAAAAAAAATTGTTTTGGCACACATCAGCTGTGCATTCTTGTTAGAAATGTTTAACTGAATCTGATTCTAAGGAACAGCCTGTAAGATGTGGAGACCTCTGTAAATCAGCCGGCCTGAACTCGGGAAGAATAAACATCCTGAAAGGCAGGGGAGCGCTTCTAGATTAAAGGAAACTAAAGAGGCCTAATAACCTAATGCAATACGGGATCCTTCATTAGATTTTTTAAAATAATAGGTTTTTCGAGATATAATTCACAGGCCATGAAGTTATAACCCTTTTAAAGTATACGATTCAGTAGTTTTTAATGTATTCAGAGTTTTGGGTGGTAAACACCACTATCTAATTCCACTTTTTATCACACCAAAAGGAAGCCCTATTACCAGTCACTCCCCAATCTCTCATTCCCCCGTCCCCAACCTCTGGCAGCCGCTAACCTATTTCTGTTTCTCTGAATTTGCCTGTTTTGGAAATTCCACAGAAATGGAACTGTATAATATGTGACCTTTTGTGTTTGGCTCTTTTACTTAATAATGTTTTCAGAGTTCATCCATGTTATGTTATGAATCTATACTTCATTCCTTTTTGTTGCTGAATGACATTTCCTTGTACAATTAGACCAGATCTTGTTAATTCATTTATCACTTGATGTGAGTTGGGGTTGCTTTCACTTTTGAAATAAATATTGCTGCTATTATCAATAATGCTGCTATAAACATTTTGTGTGGACATGTGTTTTCAGTTCTCTTGGGGGATGTGTGTGTGTGTTTATACACATATATATGTATACACTTAGGATTAGAATTGCTGGATCATATGACAACTCTGTGCTTAACTCTTTGAAGAAGTGCCGAGCTGTTTTCCACAGCGGCTGCCCCATTTTACACTCCCACCAGCAATAGAGGAGGGTTCCAGTTTCTCCACACTCTCAGCACTACTTGTTGCTTTCCATTTTTCTGGGTATAGCCATTCAAGTGAGTGTGATGTGATACCTTATTTTGGTTTAGATTAGCATTTCCTAGGGTCTGATGATTTTGAACATCTTTTCGTATGCTTGTTGGCCATTTTTATATCTTTGGGGAAATTATTCAGATCCTTTGCCAAGTTTTAAATTACAGTACTTACCTTTTGTTGTTGAGCTGTAAGACTTCTTTATAAATTCTGTCTTTCTTTTATTGTTTCCCTTTCTGGAATGTAAACTTTTTTTTTTTTTTAAGATTTTATTTATTTATTTGACACAGAGAGAGAGATCACAAGTAGGCAGAGAGGCAGACAGAGAGAGAGGGGGAAGCAGGCTCCCCGCTGAGCAGAGAGCCCAATGCGGGACTCGATCCCAGGACCCTGAGATCACGACCTGAGCTGAAAGCAGAGGCTTTAACCCACTGAGCCACCCAGGCGCCCTGGAATGTAAACTTTTTAAAGGTAGAGATTCTTGTTTGTTTTATTCACTGCTGTATCCATGACAGTGACTATTTGTTGAATAAGTGAATGATGATCTTTGGCCATCTCTTCTTATTTAAGAATGAGGCACTAAGATGTCAGCCGGAAGTTCCCTGTAGGCAGCGGTCTTGTCCACAGTAGTTTTCGTGCTGACTGGATTCTCAGAGAGCAGCATCTGCCTTCGGGGGATCTTTCATTTCCTGCAGAGAAAAACTCCCCACTTCCTTATGGGAACACTGGGGTTTTAGGCTGGTCGGAGTGGAAGCACAGCGACACATCCGTGGCTTTTGGTGTTCTGAAAGATGAGAAAAGGAAGGGGGTGTGGGGCGTGGGGTCCCGCCTCTGGTCGTGCAGACCGCCGTTCACTGAGCTAATCTCAGCCCCATGGTGCAAGTCAGCTGTGACAGGTACCCTCTCTCTTGTCCTGAGCACTTTCTCCGGAGAGTTATCCTCTGGTCTCCTCGGGTGGTGGGAACTTAGGTGTTCATCATCTCTGTCACCTCCCCTCCATTCAGGCCCGGTTTCCCAGATGAACGGAGCCCGGAAGTCCTGGGTCTCAAGGGTTCCAGGGAGGAATCAACTCTCCTTTTTCCGTTACCCACCTCTCTAGGCCCCTGACGTTCTTCTTTTGTTCTTTTTGTCCTTGAAGGTTAATACCTTTTTATATTGGTGGACTGTGAATTTTTAGTAGGCTTGGGAGGGAGAGGAGATAAAAACATATAGTTAGTGTGCCGTTATTAACTGAAATCTCTGTGCTTGTCACTGTCAGTTTTAATTTTGTGTTTAGATGTTTGCTTGGGGTGTCCTGTCTCCCCCAGCCCTGGAATACAGGCATTCCATCTTATGCTTATTTGTGCTCACAGAGCCTTGCATAGATTAACTGTTGGTGATTGGCCAACAGTGAGACAGTGACATGAGCATTTTTTCTGCTTATCGTTTCATTTCAGTGTCTAAACTGCTTTTTCAAAAAGCAAATCAAAATTGAAATCATGGCCGATAATGATGTCTCTCCTTTTTGAAATAAACCTTTTAAAATGTTGAAATTAAATTGCTCCTTTGCTAATCTGATTTTTAGGAATGAGAGAACAAAGCGCTTGGAGTACCTTTAAATGACTCACAATTACTCACACAAATGCATGTGAAGTTGGGTGTGCAATTAGGCAGCTCATCATGTTGCAGATGCAATTACACACCCAAGTGCATGGCCACTCCCTCGGCTCACCCAGCTGCCTCTCTTGTTTCAGGCTTGTGATCGGTTATTATTAAGCCCCAGCTGTCAGAATTTGAAAGTACATGCTGGTGCTCGTGGTGCCTTTCAACCAATAAGGGAGGAAAAGTTTGAAAGGAAATTTTCCTTAGGGTGTCTGTATTGAGCAGTTGGTCTTGGTTGGCCGAATCCCATTCTGCCACTAGAGATACAGGTTATGTAGTGAGAAAAATTAATCATCATTGTAATGGTCAGTGATGTTTACGTATAACATACCTCCATTATCTCTGATCTGCAATTCCGAAATCCAAAAAACCCTGACATTTTTTTAGTCCTTCATTGATGGGAAAACCTGACTTGACCTGCTTCATTGAAACTCAAACCTGCCACGTAATGATGAAGCTCTTTTCAGTCTTTATTTATCACAAATCACTGGTGTGAATATGTGTAGGATTTTGCTACGGATATAGTGACGTTTGAATATGGACCGCTGACCCAGACCTCACCGAAGATTTTATATAACATACGGTGTGCATATTATCTTACCTTTATAAAATGCATAAAAAATCTGAATTTCAAGTTCTTTCTGGATCCAGTAGTTTATGATAAAAAGTTATGGCCTCATTCTAAGAATAACAGATTTTTGGTTAGATGTGACTTGAAATTCTTCAGGGGGACGAAACTCCCTCCCTACCTCTTAGAGTTTGGTTTGCTACTGCGATGATTACTTTTGCTGCTCTTGATACTGTTTTTATTATTGCTCTAGTTCCAGAAGTAGATATTTATATCTACTTTAGAATGTCCCGGAAACAGTTCTGTAACAGAATAATAGATAATTTACTTGGTTGCTAGATAATAAAATTACTTTATATTCACAGTGTCCACCGTCGCTTGTAAGTGCAGTTCTTATCTGTTCAGTAGTGTCATTATAACATCGGGTTTAAATTGAGTTTCAAGGATTAAAGGAGTATAAGATCACTAAGAGGTTAAATCGGTAATTCTTCTAACCAAGTGTTGTCTGTAGAATTAATAATGAGTAAAATATACATTAATTTTGCTAGCATTAAATTCTAAATATTTAGTATGTCAATTAAGTTTTACTGAATATATAATGATAACCTCTTTCAGTTTTTCAAGGCCTAATGCAGATGTCTCCTTAAAAGCTGTTTTGGCTGCCCAGCACCATTTTAGAATCTCTCTGCTATGACACTAGTCACATTTATATTGTACTTCCTTGTTTTCCAAACTTGTTTTATATATATTTGACATTTGGCACTTAGTTTTATATATTTGACATTTGGCACTTAGTTTTTGATAAATGCTCAGTTAACCTTTTGAATGAATGAATGAAGCTGAGGAAATTTAAGACTCGTCTAGTCCATCCTCAGAAGTATCATTATATCTGAAACACTTTTCCTGTTGGGTTTCATTTTGCTACTTGTTTTTATAAAATGGAACATAATAAGCCTGGAACTCAGTAAATACTTGATGAATGAAAATTGAATTAATCTCCACCTCCTGACATTTAATGGAGCTAGTTTTATTCCTCGAACTTAGTGGAATATACTTAAGTCATTTTTGCATGTGATGATATGCTCTCTTATACTATGATGGTTCTTCCTCCAGTTATCATTAAAGTATTCTACTTTACACTATGCCGCCATGCATTCTGAAAATTTTGTAAGAGAATATTTTTAAAAGTCAACTCTCTGTACTTGGATACTTTATATACTTCTGTGTGTGCTAATATCAGTTGAAGTTTCCCAGCTTATAAGCCCATTTTATTTCAGTTATTTACTGTCTGTTGATAGAGTTCTACCAAATGGAGTAATTAAGAATTTTCTTAGTTGCTAAAGTTGTTTTTAAGTAATTAAAAATTCAAGATAATAATTTCAGGGAAGTAGAAATCAAAACTACAATGAGATAGTACCTCACACCTGTCAGAATGGCTAAAATTAACAACACAGAAAACAACAGGTGTTGGCAAGGATGTGGAGAAAGGGGAGCCCTCTTACATATTGGTGGGAATGCAAACTGTTGCAGCCACTCTGGAGAACAGTATGGAGGTGCCTCAAAAAGTTAAAAATAGAACTACCCTGGGATCCAGCAGTTGCACTGCTAGTTATTTTCCCAGAGGATACAAAAATACTGGTTTGAAGGGACACATGCACCCCAGTGTTTATAGCAGCATTATCAACAATAGCCAATTATGGAGAGAGCTCAAATGATGGATGGATAAAGAAGGTGTGGTGTATATGTATTTACAATGGAATATTATTACTTAGGCATCAAAAAGAATGAATCTTGTCATTTGGAACAATGTGGATGAGCTAGAATGTATTATGGGAAGCAAAATGTCAGTCAGAAAAAGACAAATACCATAGGATTTCATACGTGAAATTTAAGAAACAAAACAGGTGAACATGGGGCGGGGAAAAGAGAGAGGCAAACCAAGAAACAGACTCTTAACTATAGAGAACAAACTGATGGATTGGTGGGGGGGGGGCCCAGGGAGATGGACTAGATGGGTGACAGGGATTAAGGAGTGAGGGCCCTTGTTGGGATGGGCACCGGGATATGTATGGAAGTATTGAATACTGTATTGTGCACCTGAAACTGATATTACACTTTATGTTAACTAACTGGAATTTAAATAAAAACTTGAAATAAAAAAGATAATAATTTTAAATTTAATTGCTGTTTTATATAATCGGTTATTTTCTTATATTAACGGTGGGAAGATGATGAAATTATCTGGTTGTGCTCAGTAGCATTATAAGTAATGGAAGAAATGATAAGATTTGTACCAACTTAGTGGTTTGGTTCTTTATCTCTAATAATAGGAATAATACATCGTTGTTGCTATTTTAACTGTCCTTGAGCTGTTAAAAACCATCCTTTTAGTAAATCTTCAGTCTTTATCTCTGCCCCAGCCCAGCTCTGGCCGAGGCACGGTGGTTTCAAAAGTAGAGGGGTGGGAGGGCTACCCTCTTCTGTGGACTCCGGAAGAATTTGAATATTCATCCTCTTTTCTCCCCACTCTGTCATTTCTGTCCACTACTGGCATATACGAGAACTTTGGGTCTTAAAATTAAGCCTGTGTAAGTAACATCTTAAAGGTAGTTCGTAACTGGAGAGGCAGGTGATCTCAGGCACATAGCATGTTATCTTCGTGTACTTCAAAATTGGTTCTTCTGCTCTAATGGCTTAGAACAAGCAGATACTTGGCTGCATTGGCGTGGAGGGCTTCCTCAGGCAATGTGATAAAGATTCTTTCCCATTTGGGAGGACCACGTACTTCCATCTAGATTGGTTGGTATGATGGTCATTAAAGTTGCCGAGGGGCTCACAGTATCCCTTCGTAGCAGTTGGTTGAATCAGTTTCCAGTTTGCTGCTGTGCTGACCTGTGAATTTAGGAAATTCTTATAAATTAAAGGAATTTCATTAATAGATAATAGAAGTTTAAAATAGAACAATCTCCACTAATTTTCTGAAACAAAAAAAACTTGTAAGGTACATAAAAATGTAGCTAAAGGAACAATACTCAGTTGTGGCTGAAGTATAGAATATAGCAATATAATGAAAATACAGAAAACCTAGAAGCTTTTGATACAGTGATAGTATTCCAGTGGTTAGAGAAAGGATGTTTTCTTCAAGTTGTAAAGCCTGAAATTTAGGAAGTAGATTAACATTTTTAAGGACTAATTGAAGGCTTACATATTTTATGAGTGAGGACAGGAAGGACTTTTTACACATTAATACTGTGGTCATTACAGGTATCTTGGAGAGCTGTGCATCGGATTACGCCCTTCTTATTGGTTAAGCCCGCCACTGCTTTTGCAACCTAATGGTAGACCTTTGAGGAAAGCTGGAATGTAGATAAAACCTGCAGTTTAGTGCCAGTTAAATCAGTAATTTCAACTTTGTTATGGTCATTCTGATGTTTCTTTTCTTTTTTTTTTTCCTGAAGAGGAACTAGGGAAATGTGATTAATAAAATCAACCCACTAGATTTCATTTTGTTTTTGATGGAAATATTTCCTCCTGTAAAATTTAATGGCCATGAATTTGATTGCAGAGTTTATTTACCGTCACCAGACCTGTCCCCTGAGAGGCAGTTTAAAACAATTCCATTAGAATCCAGTTGTGGAACATCATAAAAAAGGACTTTTGTGAAAGTTCAGATCTGGCCTGATATTTTGATATTCCTGCTCTTCAGCCCCCAAGGAAAGTCAGTAAACATAGTATAATCTTATTGTCTTTGAGGCCAGTGGTTTATCACTGCTTGAAGGTTTTTAAAAGTGAAACTGCCTTATTACGAGGTCTTTTGGTCACAATTGCCCCCTTGCCTAGGAGGCAAAATGGTCTGACTTTGACCAAAGTGTTCTCATATCTAATAGTTCTGTGGTGAGGTATTTGAGTGTTTTTATCTGAATGAGGAAAAATAAACAATTTAAAAAATACTTTTGTCAAGCAGGACCCCTTAAGTCTTAGTACGCGTGGAATGCGCATGGAATTCCCGAATGCGCGCAGACGTCACGTACCGACAGAGGAATTTGTGAAAGGTGTACTGAACGCACACGACTTGGCAGGCAGTGTCCCAGGTCCTAGAGATGCCGCATTTAGAACAGGTGGAGTTCTGCCCTCGCACGAGGACAGTGTCTTGGATGCTATATTCCAGAAAGCTGACCACAGTGTGCTTACATTCTGTCTAGAAGAGAAGGATGCTGCCTCAGGCCCTACACAGCTGAGCTTTGTGTTTGCTTTATGACCGATGGGAAGCAGATACCTCGTGGTTGCGAGTGCCCGAGCTGTCACTCTCAGAAGGGACCCCATGATTTTCCCCGCTGGCTCATGGGTTCACTCCAGCCTGAAGTCCCTCCATATGTGCTTTCCAGTGTCCCTACGTTTGTTCCTGGCCTCGCCCGTCTCCCGCGTGGACTCAGTGCAATCTCCGTTTCTTGCTTTACACGACTGCGTGGGTGTGCGCATGTGCTCCTCGAGGTTTTCTGTCTCAGCAAGATTTTAAACTCCTTCAGGGAGATCATGGCCAGTGACTTTGGTTTCGTGCAGTGCTTTAGGTGTAGCATTTATCAGTATTTGTTGACGTCAAGCTACTTGCCTGAAATTACTTAAAATCATAGCAATTTCTTTAAAAAGTATTCTACATTGAGTTTTTTTTAATGCCTTGCGTTTCTTTAAGGTTCATCTTTCATGGTTAGAGTCAAACCACTTGGTGCATTAAAACCTTTACTTTGAAAGAATTGCGTAGATGATGCTAATATGAAACTTATTTCTAGGACTCTGTTTATGCTCATTAGGCATAGTTTTTCATGTTCACGAGTGCTATAGCCTTTGGGGTCCAGGGGATCACCCTTTCTAATCAGGCACAATAATACTGCCTTGGTATGGCCATGTCTGACATTTACCTGCTTTTGATTGGAGATGGTATCAGGCACTGTTTTTCTTTGTTACAACACTCTTCCTCCCACCTTCCCTTCCCCAGAAAGTTTAAGCTAGATTTAATAATTTCCATTACGATTTTTGTTTTTCTCCTGTTTAATTGATTACCATCACAATAGACAGGGAAGTCATCATGGGATGTTCCATTTTGTCAGAGCCCAGGGTTGTTCCTTGTGCAAGCCTGCAGTTCAGTGAGGCTTTCAGCCACATGGCCTGCCCACTGAGCAGCAGTGCTTCCTTTGGAATCAGCTTCGACCTCGGTGGGTCAGGCATTGTGCTGGGGAGAGACGTGTATCAACAGCAAAAAAGTCAAAAGTGGTCACGGTATTTTACGGAAGTAGTTGGATTACAGAATGAATTATTCCTCTATTTTGTTAGTTATAAATTCTGTTCAACTTTTATTTCTCACTAACTTGTGGGTCCTGGTGGCCTTTTAGGTTAAGTCTCAAGGATTCTATACACAGAATTTTAATTTTTAATGAATTAAATGAAGTGGACCACACAAGAACAAGTATAATTATCAAGTAATTAGTTGAAAACCCCCCAAAAGAAGGTAATTCTCATTTTAGACTTCTGTTTGTCACAAACGGCAAACTTAAAAAAGTCTTTTATGTAAATATGCTTTTGTAGATTTTAGTAATCTTTTGAATAAAAGAGGTGATAGATAATTGGATGTTATTTTAAGTACCTGAATTATTTATTTGTATTTTGATAATGCTAATGTAAGAATATTCATTAATATCTTTGCATCCCAGACAGAGATTTTTCCTTTACAGGCCTAAATTTTTCCTACTTTATTTTCTGCCATTATATACTTGGTGATTATGCATATTGCAGTTATTTTTCAATACTTCTGATAGGAACAAAGATTTTAAAATTATTTTAAGAAAATCTGGTGTAAAGTAATTAACTCCTAGTTGACGTGGTGAGAACGTACATGCGCTAACCTTTTGGTCAACACCGGTAGGTTTTGGGTCCTGCGCCCAGGTGGTGTTCGTTCCTGGACAACTTGACAGAAGAATTAGAAGAGAATCCTGAAAGCACAGTTTACGATGATTACAAATTTGTCACCAAGAAAGACCTTGAAAATTTAGGTAAAAAAAATTATGATAAAATTAAAAAAAAATTATTTGGGGGGTGAGTTTTGAATGTTAGAGGTAGTAGAGTCACATTTATCTGATTTTCCAAATCTTCTCTTTCTGTCAAATCAGATATTAAACTTGCTATGTATATTGTCAAGTCTGTAATCTCTGCTTAGAGAAAAGGTTCAGATAAGTTCAACCTGCGGAAGCTTTTTTGTATCTTAAATGAGGAATAATTTTCTTTCTCAGAGACTGCACAGAAATGCCTTCCAGCTCCCTTCTAAGTTTGCTGGTAGGAGACCCCATCTAAAACTTAGGAATCCGATTGAATCCTCAGATATGTAGAACCTTATAGTTACTTTAGGCTTAAAGGTCACAGACCAAGAAATGCCTTTTACCAGCAGCCAGCATTGTGGGGCTTATGTGCCAGGTAACATTCTAAATGTTTACATACAACTCTTAATCCTCCCCACTCCATGGAGTGGATATGGTTATGATGCCATTTGATAGATAAGGAAACTGAGGCACTAGAAGGTGAAACTAACTTGCCAGAGGCTTCAGTCATGAACACGAGGGTTGGGGTTTATGCCTAGAGTGCACGTGCTTCACCAAGCACATCGACCCGTCGGAAGAGTGCGTGTGTCTCAGGTGACGGGTGCTGCTTCGTAGGATAAGGAGGGGAGATTTTGCTGATCTAGTTCTGTCGTTGGAGAAAGGCTGCACAGGCAATGATGGAGAGTGGGCAAACCCCGACGACCCCTTCGCTGTGAGTGTAGGCAGCTCAGTTATCTGTGAGGCAGATAGACGTATGGCAGCAGTTAAATGTTAAAATAGAATCATGTCATAAATAAACTGAGAGGTTCTTGAACTTTATTTCATAGCACAATTAATCCAGGCAGAATTCATTTTCTACCACTTACCACCAAAACAACTCTTACATTTTAATGTTTAAAGAGAAAAGACTTGTAGTCAGCCTTTTAAAAATGATGCCGGGATGAAATACGGTCAAGTAGGATCTTCCTACTGACCCACCTTCCTAAATATCTCCAGGGTCACTTTTACACTATGCTGTGTCACACTCACCTCCATTCTTAAATCGGAGGGAAAAAGTCATTGCTATTTTGCAAGATTTTTAAAATACTGTGTTTAGTTCATTTTGGGTGCTTGTTTAGTCTCTTTTACTGTGTTCATTTTGGGTACTTGTTAGTCTCTTTTACTGTGTTTATTTTGGGTGAGGAAGGCAGTTATAAAGCGTGGTATTTTCCAAAACTTGTTTCATGGAATATTACTTGTGCTAGAATGCTGGACGGAGCGCACCGTGGCTAACACCACGGGCATCAGAGGGAGACGATGGGTGCGTGTCCCACATCTGCTTAGTGTCTGTGTGACGTGGCCAGTTTACTGAACCCCATTAAACCTTGGTTTTCTCATCTGTAAAATGAAAATAATGGTTTAATTTTAATCAAGATTTCCTAAGGACCTGCCCTCTTCTGATTAACTCCCTCCAGGGCTCACACATCTCATTGGATCACCTTTCCTCCGGGCATATATGCATGGATTTTTCATGGATATAAGACTCTATCACAAGGTAAATAGGAGACTACACTTATTTTAGGTGATTAATAGCCATTTCTTCTCTATTTACTTGCATTTTGCAGAACATGCTTATGATTTATAAGCGATCTGCCTGTTCTTTGGCAGAATAGTCATGGTGTCGATGAAACATGCTATTAAATATGACTTTTGTTTTTTGAACTTTTTTTCCACTTTGAAAAGGTAAAATTGATGGTAAATCCATTTGCTTATGAAGAATACAGGAAAGATAAGATCCGACAGAAAATAGAAGAAACACGCGCACAGAGAGTCCAATTAAAGGTGGGTATTGTGCTCTACTTACTAATGAGTTTACCAGAAAAGTATATTTTCATTTTGTGTGTTATTCCAAAAAAACCTACCATCTATTTCTTCATTTTCCTATTTTTAGTCTACAGCTTTTCCTAGTAGCTTTACTCTCTTTTATTGGTCCTGAGGGTGGCTACTCCTTACAGTGTGAACACGATGGATTCTGTGGCAGTGGTATTGTGGGAAATAATGCCAGAGGGACTGATCGTCAGCCCTTCTAAGGAAAATGTGATGGAGTTTTCAGACGGGTCTTCGGTGTTTAGTGTTGAGGCTTTGATAATCCCCATTTCTTTCTGACATTTGGCAGTATCTGAGGCCATCTGCTTGGGTCATGGTCATCAGACTCTGTCAGGGCCCAGACAGGAATCAGATCAGCTAGTTCTAGTACTGGAATTTAATGGGAACAGTTGTTAGCCGGTTGTTAGAGAACTGAGGCGAGAACCGGAAGGACGGCGCCAGGAGAGGCGTGGCTGCAGGAAGCAGGTGGCACCTCGGGGCTGGGCAGCTGGGGGAGGGGGTGGGGGGAGCGGCGGCGGCTGCTGGGAGGCCTGTGAGGAGGCTGCAGCCGGTGCTGGCGTCCGGGGGTTAGAGCCAGTCTGTTCCTGCGAGTGTCCGAACACTGCACGGGGGATCCCACATCCTGCTGGAACCCCGTTTGCGGCCAGGATGAAGAACTGTGGACTTGTGCCGCCGGCCCAGCGGCAGGCAGACGGGGGAGCCAACTCCCCTCTGCCTCCCGGGCTCTCTGGCAGCCCCGCTGGGCGGCGGTTCGCCACCAGGCGTCACGTTCATTTCTAACTGGACACTGGCAACAGATAAATATACACATACATAAATACATACGTATGCATTCATATATACATGTAAATATACATCTGCACACACACACACGCACACTCGGTACCAAAGACTGCTTCCCCTTTTGCAGATTATTTGCAGTTTTCTAGGAGTGTTGAATGTGTATGTTTGGCAAGGGGGAGACTAGGATGTGCAGTACTTTTGCCCCATTCTTTGCATTACTTGTCAAAGTCGTATTTTACAGTGGAACTTAAAGCGCTAAGTGGAAAAGGACAATGAAGCACTCACAACTTTTTCCTGAAAGTTGTCAGACTCACATCTAGAATTCCCCTTAGAAATTTGCTGTTTTGGGAGCCATGAATAGTGCATTTAGCACTATTAGTGGCGTTTCAGGGGTTCCCTGCACCCCAGCCAGAGGCTGCAGCAGCAGGCCTGCCAGCCTCCAGCTCATCAGCGAGGGGCCTGGCCCTCTGCGGTTGACCTTGGCCAAACACCGCTTCTCCCAGCTTGCTTCTCAGTGCGCTAGGAAAGAGGCCATGTGAGGGCAAGTGCTCCCACCTGATAAGATCACATGTGTCCACATTATTTCCTCCTCTGGAGATAATGAAATTTTAAAAATAAGAATTGGAGGAGTGCCTGGGTCGCTCAAGTCAGTTAAACGTCTGACTCTTGATCTCAGCTTGGGTCTTGATCTCAGGGTCATGGGTTCAGGCCCCGCATTGGGCCCCATGCTGGGCATGGGGCCAACTTAAAAAATAAATAAATAAGAAATTTCCTGTTTGTGAAATTATACTCCTTACAGTACTAACTTTTAAAGCTACAATGTAAGTATTTAATACACCTTTTTTCCCTTTCTCCTAGAAATTGCCCAAAGTTAACAAAGAGCTGGCACTTAAATTAATTGAGGAAGAGGAGGAAAAGCAAAGATCTACCTGGAAAAAGAAAGTTAAGGTAAGATTTTGTAAGGCAGTGAAGACATTGATAAATTGTTTCTGTATTTTCTTAGTGGTAACTTATAATTATCTTTTCTCTTCCTTCTTGAAAAATACATGTAGCTTCCCCCCCGCCCCCCGCTTATGGGATAGTATGTGCTTAATATGGGAAATTTGGAAAATAGAAAAGAACATAAAGAGTGTCATTTCTATAATTCTACCTAGAGAAAGGCATCATTAATATGTTGGTGGATTTCCTTCCTGTCTTATTTCTCTTAAAATTATAAGCTATAATAGTGAGCTTATATATAAGATATTTATCCTGGTTGTATAAAATAACACAAGTGGTTTCCCATTTCATTAAAAGTTCTTCATAAATACTTTTGAGAGCTGCATATACTCTCTTTTAAGGATGTATAATTTATTTAATCCTTTTATTGTTAATATTTAAATTTATTGTTTTTCTTTGTTCCAAGTAGATCTGTTTGTAATTCCAGAAGTAATTAATTTTTTAGACTTGGTGTTTTCAGGAGCATGCCCGCTTATGTGTAACTGCACCTTCCTTTACTGATGTAAAAATGGATGCAGGTCAGTCGAGAAATAAGTGAGGATTAGTGTTTCATGTCGCCGATACTATCAAGACGGGGAGAGTTTTCTGATGTTCCCACATAATGTGAGGACTTATCATCATCTGCTTAGACGAGCAGGAAGGCAGGTCACTCAAGCTTGGCTCTTTGCTAGAATGAGTTATAAAGATCCGGTCTCTCAGGGGCCCGCAGGCCCCCACTCTTCGTGAAGGGCCTGACCTTGGACCTTCAGGCCAGCTGTGTTACCCTCGCAGGAGATTTTTGTTTTCTTGTTTATTCTTTCTCTGTTCTCCCGCTGGTTTCTAACCAGGTAAACGACGGTAGATAAGCCAGCTCTTTGTGTGTTTGTTTTTGCTCCACTCCCTTCCCTAATGCCAGCGGACTTCAGCTGCAGGGGCTTGTTTCTCACTGGTTTCTGCTCGGTGACCCCGGGCTTTCCTGGGGTTTTTCCTTCTATCACGTGCAGAGATAGGACCAGAGAAGGGTGTTCTTGGAGTGCTGTGATTTCTAAGTGGAGTACACACTCACTGCTTATCTTCTGCCTCCTTGTCCTGGCTGCATCGTCTCATCCTGATCTAGGAGGTTTTTTTTAATATATTATTTAAATCTTGATTTTTGGAAGCTTCTCTTAAGTAAATCCATAGATGATTTTTTTTGTTTCCATTTTCCTTATGGGAATAACATACTAACATTGAAACAATTACTTAAACCTACTGTATACATTTCCGTCCATGTGCTGTGTCTGTGGACCCTCCTAATTAATTCACATCAGGGCATTGAGTGTGTGTGTGGATCTTCAAGCGCTTGCACTGGAAGTGCTCCCTGCTGTGTGGACATTCTCCTCGGAGCATTCACCTTGATTTTCTTGTTAGCCCAGCCTGAGGGTGATTAGGGAGGTAACTTTTCAACTTCATAATGCCATTTTACAGGCTAAATGGGAGTGATGTTTGGATTACGTGCCCTAGAACAGCAGGAGGAAGAGTGTGGGCCCCGTGTAGGGTGCCAATGTATTCCTATCTATGTTTTATGCTAATGAGTCCTTATCTATAATGATATATATCTTAATATTACAGAGAGTAAGGCACTTAAATTATAACTTCGATACTTGTGCAGTCTGGTATAGTCAGCTTAGGAGCCTTTTAAAAAGGCCCTGATGATTATGAAGTTGTGGGAAAAGTATCCTGTCCTCGCCCCCCACCCCCTTTCTTCTGCAGACTTTCACTGGAATTAGGGATAGCTGGAGAAGTTTTCTAACACAGATGGTCCTCCGTGTGCGTGGGGTGCAGGCTGGTAAAAATGACTGTATAAACTGAAAGCACACCAAGTGATCTTAATTAATAGTCAGTGGGAAAAGTCGTGATTGTGCTTTTGAAGATTTTTGTCAGAACGTTGATAGGGTCATCCTGTAAAGAATCCTCCATGGGGCTACGTCCTGCTTCTCCTGCAGCACCAGGAGGAACAACCTTCAAAATTCTTCCCTTTTCTCATCAGACAGCCCTGTCTCTCTAGCTCCTGGAGGCTGGAAGTCCTGTCTTGGTAAAAGCTACATCCCCTGATAAAATTCTGCTACAAAGTGGTATTTGTAAAATGTGCCCCTGAGTTGCTTTTCCGTGGTTTGCTGACCCAGTTCTGGGCCTATCGTCAGAGCTCGGTTCCTTTCCGGAAATACTTAAAGTTTTATAGAAATCTCAGGCTGTTATTAGACAAAGTTTATATGATTTGTTGTTTAACATGGTTATCTGATTAAAATGAAGACCTTAAAAACTACTCATGAATTAAGGAAAGAGCCCCTCATAGTGTAAAGAATACTTGAAAGAATTGTTCCATCTATCAGCAGTTCGTCAGTCTTGCCCTTGAACTCAGTTCTGCAGACCCTCAAGAGCTTTAATAGCTCTGATGACTTCTGATGTGAAAGCCAGTATGGCTTAGTTCTGCTTTGGCCCCAGCTGGAATTTCTTGGAGGCAGACGGTGAAATCTGCTCCCGAACATCGGGACCACTGATAACATCATCGAAGTGTAGTAAGGTGAGTTCTGTTCAGTACTGACGCTGGGCCTGCGGTGTGGACGGACCCACTCTCTAATGTCAAGAAGCATTATCTGGACCTTATCCCAACTTAGCCATTTGGTGGTATTAATTCTCACTAAGAGCTGATTCATTCTTGCGCCAAATCCGCATTGCGCTCCCTGTGTGCACAGGCGTCTAGGGAGAGGCATGGCATCCTGGTGATTCACTGGATTTGAAAGGGTTTGAGCCATTTTTCTTACAAGTGTCATTTCCTGGCTATTGGCCTCTTCTGCCAGTTTTTCACCGTTGCCTTGGAGTCTTGTACGAACGTCCTTCTCTTGGATTCTGCAGCAGCTCAGTCGTGTGTGGTCCTGCACGACATCTCCAGGCCGAGTGTGCTCTCGCCTGGGCCATGCACGGGACAGGTGTCTCAGCCTGCGGGTTTATTGGATACCATTAAGAGTATATTTTAAAGTAATAATTCATCTCTCTAGGGAAAAGATAGAGCCACGCATAGGCACTGGGTTGGATCAGATCAGTTTCAACATGCCAAATACTCTTTTTAATGTTTTTTTAGTACCAATTAAAGATTGTTTTTGGCTTTTATTACAGTTCTAAACACATGGTTTTAAAAACTAAATGTTTCTCCGGGGTTTGTTAGGAATGTCATCTATCCCTCTGTCCTTCTCTCCCCCTGCCCCCACCCCCCTTCTCCCCCGTTTGCACCTGTCCTGAGACAAATACTTCGGCCCTTTTAGTGGATTATTTTGGTGTAGAGCTCCAAGTCTCTTAATATTGCCCCTAGTGCTCCTTCTTGGCTTTTAAATGCCAGGCCAGTTATCTTTCATCTTTTGATGACCTTCCCTCCTGATAAGTTCCCCCGCAGCTTGTTCAGCACTCAGCGCTTATCTTTCGGACTGTGCGCGCTCTTCCCAGTTCAGGCGGAGACAGGCGGCTGTCCGGGATTACGTTTCCCGCCCAGCCTCCGTCTTCCGTGGATTTAGTGGTTGGCTTTTTGTTTGTTTTCTATACGTTGATCGCTGGTTAGCCCTCAGTCCTTTGCTGGTTGTCTGACTCTCATCTCCGGATGTTTATATGAATATTGGTTGTTATATTACTTTTTCTTTTCCTGACGGAGTCTCTTCCGCTGTGTCGGCCTCTCTCTGTTCTCGACTAGCCACCTCCGAGTGCTGGTCCACAGTCAGCGTCTTGGGGTGCACCCCACCTCCGCCGTGTGCGGGATGCAGAATTAAAAGAACCTTTAGTTTTCAGAAGGAGTATATTTCCAACCCAGACAAGCAGGCCGTCAGTATAAGGGTAAAGAGATTTTCAAACATGTAAGTTCTCAGCAGCAACCACATGTTACATTTATGTGCTTGTTTTCCTCAGGAAGTTCCTTAGGATTTTCTCCTCCGAAACCAGAGAGTAAGGCAAGGAAGAGGAAGAGTCCAGGGAGGCCCCCGCGGATGGCTCAGTGCCGGGCTGGGGCCGGTCTCCCGCCATTAGTCCGGCCCGCAGCGCTGGCCACCATGTGAGCCCGTCTAGTCCAGAAACTTAGGCTCTTCAAGTGCTGGGAGATTTTCTTGGGGGAAAAAAATTTTTTTAAGTAGTTTTCATCTGCTGTGATCTTAGGTCATCTGTTTATATTTAAGAGTGAAGGACCTAAAACAGCTTAATGGAAACTCTGAGGTGGGAAGAGAGGACTCTCCATTCACTATGTGGTGACCCAGCCCAACTGTTTATTTGGGGATGCTCCAAATAGCAATATCTTTTTGGCCTTTCTCTTGACCGGTCAGATTCTCCTGCTTGGAGGGTGATGGCCTGGCTCCCAGCATTCTGAGAGCTTTCGTCATGAGGGCTTGGGGTGTGGGGCCGAGGTGGCGCTGCAGCCCCTCTGTGCCAAATGCTTCCCTTGCCCTCAGGGTGCTGCTGCCCTCCAGGGAAGAAGCCTCTCCCGGGACAGGGAGGGGTTGAGACCTGCCTTTCTTCTTCCCAGAATCACTCACTGCTCCTGTTTCTTTCTTGTCCTCTTTATCCTTAAGGGTCATGTTTTTTTTAAGCTCATTTTCTATTGCCTTACTGGGGCTTTAGCAGAGATTAGAAGGAGATGCTTGTGTTCAGACTACCATCTTTACCCAGAAGTCTGCACCGCAGACATCATAGCATTAATTTCATAGATAGCGTTGAAGGACTCGACTTGTTTCAAATGTTAAGCATTCCTCGTATGTTACTGTGTTGAGACAAAATATTCATAGTAAGCATCCTACTCAGATCTACAGATAATACTTCTTCGAAGTAGGGCTGTGGTAGGGACGGTGCTTTGAGATGTTTTTCAAGTTCAGTGGCAGGTGTTTAGCATATGTGCATGTTTATTTCTAGGGTAGATAGCTCCCAGACACTTAGAAACTACTGTAGCGCATCGCTAACTACATCTAATCCTACTTTTTTTAAGTCAGTTGTGAAAACAAACAATTAGACTAGGAAAACTCTCCAAGGGAAGGATTTTTATAGCTAGGTCAGAAGAGTTATTTTATAGTTGTTCATCCAAAACATACTTGTCTTTAGACAGTACAATTTATTTGTTTAAAATTAAGAAAAAAAACTTAAGAATACTAGCAGCATATTTTTTGTAACATGTTTCTCTATTACTAAATGTGATTATTTAATGAATACAGTAAGAATTTATACGATTTATCCTCCTTCTCTCGTTTGCGACCTGGCATGTTGTTCCCAGGCATCTAATGGTGTTCATCGGAATTCAGATGACATTCTCCCTGAAGATTTGATTTCTTTAGAACAGTTTTAGGTTCACAGCAGAACTTAGGGGAAGTCACAGATCTCTCCGGTGTGCCCCCCTGCGCCCACACACGCACAGCCTGTCCCCAGATCCACATCCCCCACCAGAGGGGACATTGGTTAACTTGCTGCATCATTGCCCAAAGTCCATAGTTTACATTAGGCTTGATGTACGTTCTGTAGATTGGGACAAATGTGTAATGACATGTATCCACCATTAGAGTATCATACAGAGTATTTTCACAGCCCTAAAAATCATCTGTGCCCTGCCTGTTCATCCTTCCCTCACCCCGGCCCCTGGCAACCACTGGTCTTTGTGCTTTCTCCATAGTGTTACCTTTTCCAGAATGCTCTGGAGTTGGAATCATACATATGAAATCTTTTCAGATTGGCTTCCCTCACTTAGTAACACGCAGTTAAGGTTCCTCCATGGCTTTTCAAGACTTGGTGGCTCATTTCTTTCTAGCACAGAATCCTGCGGAGTTGTCTGAACGTGTCGCGGTTTCTCCATGCCCTTGCTGGAGGTCATCTTGGTTTTTTGGAACTTCTCGTCCTTTGCCCCACCCTCTGCCTCTTATTCTTCTTTTTCTGATGCTCTTCAATGATGGGGCCCAAATCCTGGTATCACCAACTTTCCAGCCACTTAAGCTGGACCTCACAGCCTGCTTTTCATTCCCCGCTCCTGCCAGCTCCTCCGTAGCTGTGTCCATCAGTTCGAATGTGGACGCGTGTCTCACAGTCTCCCTTTCTTCAAACCGTATTTGTCCCCACCCTAAGTCAGGCCCTGCCTCTTCTCCCAGTTTCCTAAAGTGGCCCCGTAGTCTTCTTCATGCCTGATTTCTCCCTCGGCGGTCCATCAGCTCCCGTGCTGCCGAGGACTCACACAGCAGGGTTCTCCTTGTCATCTGAGAGCGCTGGAGCACACCTCGAGCTGTCACCTGTCCCCTGCTCACCTGTTCTCTTCCCTAGGAGTCCCCCTCACCTGTAGAATAAAGGGCCCAGTGTTACGGTGTTGATTTCCCTTAAAGTCTGGCCTGATCAAAAAATGCTTTTTCAGATTTTGTCATTCTCGTGTGTCATCAGACTGTTCACCACTCCTCGGTGGGCTGGAAATGCTCTTTAGCTTTCTGTCTGTTGAAACCTATTCATCTGTCCTCCCACACACCACATCCCCCAGTGAGCCCTTCTAACGTGTCTCTCGTTGGAGTTACTTTTTACCTCTGCTCTTAGAGCACTTGCAGCTTTGCTTAGCATCCTTCATACGGTGCCTTGGGGCCTCCAGGCTTTTGTTTCAGTTTTTATTTTTTTCTTTCTCATTAGATTCTGAGCCAGCACCTTGGGATCAGGAACTAGATCTTATCTCTGTTTCTTCCTTGAACCTAAATCTGTCTTGGAAATGATATTTAATCAGGGAAGGCTTTTTCAGTATATCTTAAATATATATTCAGTATGTCATAGAATTTTAGGTTAAGGGTTTATCAGATTTGGGGTACATACCAGTAATAAAGAGCCCCAGTTCCTTAATGTCTCGTGACTTATCAAAGTTTTGTGTAGCTGTATTCCAAGTACCACTCTCAGAACCCCACTGCTCACAAGCAAGCACGAACAGGTTAGCTTCTCCAACGCACGTTCAGGCTGTTTAGTTTACAAGCCCTGCAAAATAGATTGATTTATCTGGTTTCCAAGCCTGTAGCAGATAAGAAACGGTAGGAGAGCCCTGAGTGTAGAAGATTGTCATCTGTTCATGCGAACAGCTAAGTTTACGATGCCCTCTAGAAAACTCTGTTCAAAATGGTACAATTACAAAGGAACTCCGTGTAGGCCCCGACCTATTCAAATGGGTCTCATTATCAGTTTTATTGTGTCGGAAAGTTTACACTGTATCCTTTGTGAACAATTAAATGGCCTACGGAAAAAAATTGATGAGGCCATCCTATAAGAGATGGAAGCTTGCCTTATGTTTCCAAATAACTCACTTAGAGTCAGGAAGCTTCCACCAGCAGCTCTCCACCATGTTAATTCTTGCCTTATTATTGTTCTGTATTTCCTTTCCCAGCTTTGAAATATGAACTTGGAAAACTCACTAAATTTATTTCTACACGTTTAATAGCTATGCTTAAAAAGCCATGTTTCAAAAATATATATATTTCCTTGAAAAGTGTTTTTTCATGAGAAATGTTAATTGAAGAAAATTCTTTCCTACAATGTAGTAAGCGAAAAGTTAAGCCAAAAGGTTCATTCTTAGCTCATTATGTGTAATGGTCAAGTAATACATATTGTCGTGAATCTATTTGCGGGTAGGAGATAAAACCCAAGGGTAAATAAATAAAATCTTAAAAAACAAAAAACAGAACCCCCAAGGGTAGTTAGAAAGTTCTGGAAACTAATTCTAAAGAAGTTTTTAATAATTTAATGTTGTGCCTTACACGGCTTATTAATTTATAATTGACTGAAATGTTTTTAGGCCATCTTTCTGGTCAGATTTTATACTACCTTTAAATGCCTACATTCTTTATAGAGCCTTCCTAATATTCTCACCGACGATCGATTTAAAGTTATGTTTGAGAACCCTGACTTCCAAGTGGACGAGGAGAGTGAAGAATTTAGGCTTTTGAATCCACTTGTTTCGAAAATAAGTGAAAAACGGAAGAAGAAACTAAGACTCTTAGAGCAACAAGAACTTCGTGAACAAGTAACGTACTCCTTATCCTTTTCTATCTGCTGCTGTTTCTTTAACGTAAAGTTTTCTGTGTCAGTTAGAAGAGCCTTGGAGACACTTGAGGTGTAATTTGTTTGCACTTCAGCTCAGAAGTAGATCTTCCTTAATTAAAGGCATTTTCCCCCCGATGCGTGCGATGTCACGTACTCCGTGGCCGACGACTAGTTAGAAGGGAATAACAGGTCGGTGTTTGGTGGGGCACGGGAGCTGCTGCTTACTATTTTTATTTTCAGGAAGAGGAGGAAGAACCGGAAGGCAAACCAAGTGATGCAGAAAGTTCCGAGAGTTCAGATGATGAGAAGGACTGGGTCGAAGAGGTCAGGAAGCAGCGCAGACTGCTCCAGCAGGAGGAAAAGGTGAAGCGGCGGGAGCAGCTCAGGGAGGACCAGCAGACGGTCCTCAAGCCCCAGTTCTATGAGATCAAAGCAGGCGAGGAATTCAGGAGCTTCAAAGATTCTGCCACCAAGCAGAAGCTGCTGACGTGAGTAAGCCTGCTCTCAGTGATGCTTCGCCGGGCTGCGGGGCCTTGCTCTTCCTCGCCGCCACGTGGCCCCGAGGAGGACATTTTGCTCTTTGGAGTTAAAGCACCACAAAGCTTGAGGGGGAATACACTGGTCATTATCATGACAACTTTTAATAACTTTCTGAGGCAGAGTTCACATACAGTCAGGCGCGGGGCACGGCTCCGGGAGTCTTGGCCAGTATACGTAGGAACACGTCTCTGCCGCACCGGTTGCTGCTTGTGTTGTTCTCCTTTCTTTCCCTCCGGCGCACCGGCCTACAGACGCCCGTTTTATCCGGTGCCTTCCAGTCAGCTCTGTTCTGTACAATGGTAATTGAGAGGCAGCAAATTCTTTGCGTCTTAGCAAAAAGTTATTTTTCTTAATTAGAATTTCAGTTAGTTTATCCGTATCTCAGCTTGCCTGATTACTTGGTTACTTGGAAAATTTGCCAGAAATTTTAAGCCTTTTGTGGGAAAATTGAGAGATGAGAAAGAGTGGTAGTCTAGAATAGTCAAATACATAGACACAGAAAGTGGAATGGTGGTTCCCCAGGGCTGGGGAAGGGGGAAGGGCGAGATGCCACTTAATGAGGTACAGAGTTTCAGTCGGGGAAGTTCTGGAAATGGATAGTGGTGATGGTTGCACAGCAACATGAATGTATTTTACCTCAGTAAAAAAGTCAACATTAAAAAAAATATTATTTGGACACTTTTCAGTTGTAGGTGGCTACGTAAGAAACAAGCTAGGTCCTCAATGCCAGATCGTGTACAAGCCGTAGGTTATGTAAGTCTCTGCTCTGAGAATTCCTGGGCCGAGTATTAATGTGACAGACAATCATGGCAGAGAATCTCAAGAAGAGCCGGAGGGTCTGGGGAGCCCAGGGGAGAAGGAGGGGCCGGCTGGGGTGGACGAGGTACGGGGTCGGGGGCAGTTCCAGTTCTGTACCTCACTTCTCCAGCGCCCGGCTTCCTTTTCAGAAGGTGGGGTTTTCCAGATGCAGGAAGTGGGGAAAGGGTGGAGAGGACATCGATGGACAGGCTGAATTGTTTCTGAACGGGGATATGGCTGGTCCTCGTCATCTCACCAGCTTCTAGCAAGTATCTGGGATACCCAATGTTGAGTGAATCCTTCAACTTAGAATCCAGGAGCATCTCAAAATTCTGGTTCTAATGAATAAAAGGTCTGCTGGTGAACAAAGAATCTAGTAATAGGGTCGATATCTTTGGAAGATATCTTTACCATTTTTTTTTAACAACTTCCTTGAGATAACTTACATAACATACAGTTCACCTACTTAAAGTGCACAGTGCATCGGTTTCTAGTATATTCACAGAGTTGTGTGGCTGTCACCACAAGGCATCTCTCCCAAATGAAGCCCCGCACCCCGTTAGCGTTCGCCATCTGCCCCCAGCGCCCCCCCAGGCCCCACTAGTCTGCTTTCCGTCTCTGTGCACTTGCCCGCTCTGCCGCTTCACGTCAGCGGAACCGTGCACTGTGTGCCGGTCGTACCGGCTGCGGTACGCCGCGTAATGCCTTCAGAGTTCGTCTGTGCTCTAGCATCTGTCGGTTCTGCATTTGTTGCCAAGAACTATTCTGGTGCCAAGAACTATTCTGGTGTGCGGATGGACCCTGTTTCCTTCATCCCGTCACCAGCCGATGGACAGCTGGGTTACACCACATTTTGGTTATTATGAATAATGCTGTCGTGAACGTTTGTGTATGAGATCTTACACAGACATGCGTCATTTCTCCTGGCTCTCTACCTAGGAGTGCAGTGGCTGTCGTACGGTAGCTTTATGCCTGACCTTTTGAGAAGCTGCCAAACTGTCTTCCAAGGAGGCTGCTCCATTTCACGTTCCTGCCAGCAGTGCGTGCAACCTCGCTCTTTATGTACCTGTTAGTCTCGGAGATTCAACTTGGAGTCCTACTCGGAAGCAGAGGGAAGACTAGTCGTTTGTAGGTTTCTGATTCTGTGGAGTGAGTTTCTTTGTTAGATTATCTGCTGGTTTTGTCTTGCTTTATTTACTTGGCTGCTGGCTCCTGACTCCGTACTGGACCCAAGTAGGTACTTGGTAAGCTTTGTGGAACTGTGAACCTCTTGTGCCTTGGTTACATGTCAGGCAACTCAGGAAGTTCCCCTTTCAAGGTCTGCTGAGAAAGAACCCATTTGCTCCCAGCCCGTTGGCCAGGAAAACCCGGGAACAGCTGTCTTTAGCTAAGCATGGTAACATGGAAATTTGGGGGTGGGAGGGTGCCTCCCACCATTTTTGTTCTGCCTGTGGGTTGTAGCAGGACATTAATAAGAGAAACAAATGGGGTGGAAATTTAGTATTTAATGGATAAATGATAGCCAAGTTAATACCCTACAGTTAAACGTTTTTACTAAGTTAAACTTTATTTTGTTGAGAAGAGGGACTATGTAAGTGATAGTACTTCATGAGCTTAAAAGGAGAGTCCTGTTGCTTAAAGTAATAACCCTTTGGTATGAACAGCCTGCAGTTTGCTGGCCTTTTGGCAAACTGCTGAGTTCTAGTCTTGACTGGATTCTTTTGGCAAACCCTGAACTTGCAATATCTTTGTATTATTTAATGACGCATTGAGCCAGTATCCTTCAGAGAACCAAAGTGACACCTTCTGCTTATTCTTTGAGTTACCACAAGGCAGTCAATAAAACACAGCATCAAAACTGCGTGTGTTATGTTTTAAAGGTTTACTTGGACTTGCCCAACTTTAAAACTTTTTCTGCAAAGGGAAGACTGAATTATGAATCCTAACTCAGTGCTCGAGTGAGTCGTCCCCTTTGCTTGGCCTGGTGACATGGCGTCAGGTGAATACATACGTCTGTCAGCACGTGTTTACATGCCTTACAGCGTGCCGTGCTTCGTGAGTCCACTGAGCCACCTGTTGGCCTCTCTGGCCGCCCATCCATCAGTCAGACATCCGTGGGGTGCCCGCCTGGTGTGAGCAGTGCCGTCCGGAGCCGGGGGGCGGAAAGGCGAGGCCCGGCCCACAGGCCCGTGGCCTGCCCCCCCTCGCTGACACTCTGGGGCTGTTAGGGCCACGCGGAAAGTGCGTGAGGAAGGAAGTGATTGAAGTTTTGGAGATTGAAGAAAGTTTGTATGAGATGCCATACTGAAACTGGTCGAAGACAAAGACAAAAGGTTGAGCACCCACAGCAGGGTGGGCGGCACGGCGGGCGAACAGGGAGCGCTGCGTGGAGCCGCGGGCTGCGGAGAGTGACCGGGGGGCGGCCCACGGGCCCTGGCCCACGCACAGCGAAGCCCCTGAGATTACCAGGAGCAAATGTTTCCAACCCCGTCCCCAAACTGTGTGAATACTTACATAATAGCAGTTTATGTTTGTTACAGAAAATAAAAATAAAAACTTGTAGGCATAAAAAGTCCCTCTTTCCCAGATACTGGTAATGAAATATCTCAGTTTTAGAAAGTGCAGGGAGGGGCCCCTGAGCTCAGCCGACAGACTATTCAATGGTCCCAGTCAGAAGTAAGTGATAAAAAGCCCGAACTGTGGGGCAGAGAGGACCAGGCAGCCTAGGGCCAAATTATTCACAAGACTGAGAATAAGAAAGGAAAATGGGCACACAGCACAAGGCTGTTGGTTACAATTTAATGGCGAAGGAGAAAAGAGTGCTCGGGCAATGCTGAACAGTCTGGCAGTGTTGCCGCCAAGGTCAAGGAGACGGGATGAAAACCAGGTCTGAGGCCGCGAGTACTGAGCCGGCTATCAGCCCAGTAAGGGCGCGGTGCCACGTGTCTTGGTGACGTTCCGGAGAGAACCCGAGACCCAGGGGGTGGGCCAGAGACCTGGGCTGAGCGAGCCACTCTCCCGGCGTGACTGCGCCCCACTCTGCGTGTGGGGAGTGCGGTGAGGGTGAAGAGTGGAGCCCCCGGGGAGCAGCAGGTATTTTTCGAGTCTGTGATAAAAACCTCACACCTCTCTTTATTAGAACGACACACCTGCATGCAGAGTACCGCTTCTCGTTTTAGAGCTGTCGCCGGTGAAACCGCCAGGGGCTGAGGGTTCCAGTTTGGAGGACCAGCGGAGGAGAAGAAAGTAGTCAGGATCACCGAGGAGTTTTCAGAGATGTGGGAGGAAGGCCGGAAAGAGCCAAGCAGGGAGAAAATGACCCCGAGGGTGTGGCGCCAATGTCAGAGGGAGCCGGGAGGTCCGTGGAACAGAGCAAAGCCATTCGGAAGCTCGTCTTGCTGCGACCAGCTTCTCAGGCATCAGCCCAAACGTCGGATGGCAGCAGACCGATGAATGAATAGAGATGATAAATAATGTGAGCGTTCATGTGGATGTTCCTTCCAAGAAGTTTGGCAGAAAAAAAGAAGGCATCCAAACCAACAAGGATGGGGAGCGTCTTGTAGGCTAGTAGAGCTAGCATGTGCTGGTGGGCGGGGAGGGATTACCTGCGGCCAGCAGACAGTGACGTGAGAGACCCAAGTAAACTGACAGCTGAATTCAGCAAGCAGTCGAGAGGAGACGGGCCAGGACACGGGTTAAGGAGGCAGCCTCAGAAAGGACAGGGGCACACTCTCAGAGACCCGAGGGGAGGCCATGAGGATGGGTGGGTAGGAAGTGGGGCAGTTCATGCCGGGGCCTGTCAGGAGTCTGGGCACATCGGCGCCTCCAGTAACCGGGGCAGCAGCGGGCGGGGCCTAACGGAGGCCCTGGCGGGGACATGCCAGGGGGCCCTGGCGGGGACATGTTCTAGAGTTCTAGAACAGCACCGCTTCCTGGAGCTCAGGAGCTGGAGTTGCCTCCTCTCTTCTCTCTGCCAGGCGGCCCTTAGGTAGGAAAGCCTTCTTTGAAGCTTAGCCTGTGGTCTGTCTTGGAAATTCAGAGATTTCAAAGACATTTCCTGCCTTGGAGGAGCTCACCTTCTGCCCCAGGTGGCTTGAGTAGCTCTTGGGGAGCTCCTTATCATGCCTACAAATGTGTCTGCTTTGTGAACGAACTATGGCCCGTTTTTACTCTTCAGCTAATTTTCCTCGCTGCGGGTGGATGAGAGCTGAAGAACATGGTCTTATTTTAATAGAAGCATTTTTAAATCTAATTTTGAAAGCAGTTTAATTCCAAAGTTGCACTTAGAAAAACGAATCTCTTCTTATTCAAGTTGATACACACTCAGGTGACCTGTAAGCAACCTTTCATCGTAATGCATAAGAATGTAGAATAAAAGGTAAAAGTCTCCCTTTTACCCCCGCACTCCCTCCCCGAGGTCACTGCTGTGCGCGCCTTTCTAGAACTCAGCGAGTCTGGGTGCACACCCACACGCGCGCAGTGCTGGCTCCTCTCTCCTGGACGCGAGGGGCCCCGCTGATCCCGTTGCCGGCCAGCTGCTCTTTCCACGTGGCGATAAGTGCAGAAAATTTTTCTTTGCAAGTCCAGTAGCTGCAAGTCCAGAACTGCTAGTTCATAAGGTGGATGGGCCATAGCGTGTGTTAACGGTCCCTCATTTGGGAGGTTTAGGTTGTTTCTAGTTTTCCTCTTCCCCTTGTCCAGTTAGGAATCCGCACACGTGTGCAGGGATTTCTTCAGACTGTACCATCCAGTCCCGGAACTTGCTGGATCAGAAGGGGCCGTATCGCCCTGGAGAAAGGCTTTGAGCTCTCCGCACTTTCACCGGGATGCCTGTTTCCGCAGGCTCGCAACGACAGTGGGTGGTAGGTGTCTTTGTAACTACGAACAGAGCTGACGGATGCGGTATCCAGATAGACTGGTTGCTTTAGTTCGTATCTCCTGAGACAGGCGCTTTGAGGAACGTGCAGACAGAAAGCATTGAGATGGAGCTTTCGGTGACCTGCACAGTCTCTGTAAATATCTGTCAAAGGTATTTGGCTCTAAACAGAGTATTTCATGTTTGCTGTTTAGCTGTAGATTCCGCTTCTCCACTGCCTTCCCTTTGGTGTGGATTGTGGAGGAGTGCGTCCTTCCTTTTGAGTTAAGTCCCCTGAATGCCGAACTAACGCAGCTGCCTCCGCACGGAGTGATTAAAAAAAACTCAGTTGAGAAGCATTATTTCCTGGGGCATAAAATAAATATCTAATTTGATGTTTCCCTTGTACTTTTCGCCCATTTTTTTTTAAGGTAGCCTTGCAGAGAACTCTGGTTCTCCCCCTAGCTCTCCCCATAGCCCTGTCCGTTGTCCTGTGCTGGATAATTCTATCCTGTCAACCCTTTGGAAGGTTGACAAGGGTTGGAAGCCCACATCTGTCTCCTTAGCAGTCCCCACAAAGTGGTGGGGGGCCAGTCATCGTGTGACAGTAACATTTTTTCCCCTAAAGTTCTTAACCTTCCTTATCGATGTCACACAGTGTGGATTTCTGCATTTTGGTCTTCTGTTACAGTAGACCGTTTTCAGGTGTCTGTCTGCTTCTTAAATCGGCTCCGACTGGATTCGTTCTCCAGTAGCTGGCTTAGGAACCGCTGGGTAGCAGCCACATACCGTAAACTGACTTTCAAAGGGAGGGAAGTGGAACTCGCTTTAATGTAGAAACCTCCACACTCAGTGCCCGTGTCTGATCTTCTGCCATGGCTCATTCTAAAACTGTGCTCGTCTTTCCAAGTAGCCCAGACAGAACAAGTTTTTACAAGTGCACGTCGAAAGTACATTGAGAGAAAACCAGAATTTATATACCCTATCATGGAGGAAATAAGGTCATTCTTATAAGAGTAGTAATTGCCCACAATTTACTTGAAAAGTCACTTTCTTCCCAAATTAGTGTTTGCTGTGTGCCACCCTGTCTCAGCGGCTCCATAGCTCTTCAGAAGCCATGAAAGGGAAGAACGAGAATGGCATGAACAGGCTCAGGAATTTGCTTAGGCTGACATAATTCACCTCCGCGCTGGAGTCTGCTTACACGTCACGTTTGAGTTCTTGCTAAAAAAACCAAACTAAACTAGAACTTCGTTTCATTCCGTCTGTCGTGTGGAAGCTTGTCATTTGGAAGGCTTTGTGGACGCATTTCCTGCACAAAACTTTATAAATCAAGTTTGGTCTGACACACTCCTAGAAACCAGAAATTCTTAAATTGGAATCCTGGTTTTAGACTCGAGTCCTCCCGTGGCCCGGGGCGAGTCATTTAGCGCCTCACCTCCCTTCTTGCCATCTATAAAGGATAAATACTTGTGTCTCAGGGATGTTGAAAGGATTAATTAGTTCGTCTGTAAAGCACTTTGAAGATGAAAAGTACTTTAAAAGTGCTTCTTAATAACATTATTGCTTAGAAAAGAGTGCCACTTTTATGCTAACCACTTCATGTCTCAAGTTATATAAAGAAGGCATGTTCAGGACATTCCTAGTCATAAAGTGGAGATAAATCTCTCATGGTACGAACATCAAACATGTCTTGCGGAATTTCAAAGGAGCATCGCTTTATCTTGTGGGCCATTTAGGAGAAGCATTCTGCTCAGTAATTAGTTATGAAGATCGTATTTCAAGCAAAAGCAAACCCTTTGCCCAATTCAGCCATTTCTAAATTCAGTCACGTTTTTTACAGGTTAACTCGAAAGGGGTACATTCAACTCTAGTCGGTACAAGGAGAATCAGAAAGGGAAGCGTGTTAACTTTTTTCTGGAAGAGGGAACAGAAGAGAAGAGAGAACCGTATTCTTTCCCTCTGGCTTCCTGGGCCCCCTCCTCCCGTTGGCATCACGGGCACCCGTGGGTGTTGCTGCTTTGGCCAGTTCTCCAGGCGTCAGAGCTCCCGTGGAAACTCACCGCGAGTCTTTGTGTTGAAGCTTAAGTCCGTTCTTTCCCTCCAAACCCAGTTCACAGAAAGGGCCCCTGTTGTGATTTTTCTAATAGAACGTGACTACCGCAAGGAAGGGTCGCATGTGCGAGATACAAACTAAACGTGTTGATTGTGAAGCCAGGTAGGGTGGCAGTTCTGGTGCGACGGCGCCCAGACCGCAGCGGGGGCACAGAGACCCTAGCAGAGCGTGGAAAACGTGATCAAGAAACGCGATGAAATTTCCATGTGGGGTAAAGTAGGATGGGAAGAGTAATTCAAGGAAGAAAGTGGAAGGAAAAGGCACCGAGAGAAGTAGCAGTGAGTGAACAGACCGAATGGGATAGAATTTACCCACGGAGCTTTCATTTGCCGTCTGTGGTCAGACGGATTCACGTCCGGGAGTCCGTACTGCAGGTGGTGAGTGTCGCCCAAGGAGCTGAGGGCGGGTGAAGGGAGGATCACCTCCGGACTCGCAGGGCACTTCTCTGTGGCTTCACCTGGAATACCTGCTCGAGGTCCACTCCCTCGGAGAGGAGCCGGGGCAGCGGAAGCGTGAAGTGCTCTGCTGCCTGCCTCGTGCGGGGCTCGAATGCAGAATGTTCCAGAAAGGTCCGTGCCACTGACCATTACCGTCAATTACAGGCTTCCGAAATAGCGCTCCTTGCATGGTGGCTTCAGAAATGTGATTTAGCGAGATCAGAAGCAGCCCTTGGAGACCTACTTGGAACCACCACTCAAAGCACTAAACGAGCAGGTGTTTTGGCAGCTGCTCTTTTTACTCTGTAGCTTCCGAGCGTGAGCGATGACGGGCTGACCCCGAGTCTTTCCGCGACTGTGTTCAGTGAATGCCATTTTCTGTCTCTCCCACGAGTGTGACAGATTTTCTTCATGTTATCCATTCTAATTAAAACTTGTTTCAAATGCTGAATCAAAACATAATGCTAATTAATGTGTCATTCTCTTAAATCTCCTCCAGTAAGACCCTTGAAGATCGTTTGAAACTCGAAGCAAAAAATGGCACGTTGACCGTAGCAGACACCACAGTCGGCAGCAAACAGCTGACATTCACGTTAAAGAGGGTAAGTTTTCTAACGTGATTTTGTTAAACCAGGAACGGAAAATAGGCTTCCAGTAGCGCCGTGCAGGTGTCTGACCTCAGCACGGCCTTCCCAAGCTTGTCCCCTGTTGAGGCAGCCGTGTTCCTGTTCTAGCACTTATCCTGCAGCCGGAGCCCGTCCGGGACTGGGAGCGAGTGCACAGCGTGGCCGAGGCCGAGCCTGAGCTGGGCCCCTGCTGTCCCGACAGAGGCGGGCCCTTAGTGACCCGGAGCTGGCGCCGCTGGATTGGAGCCGGCTATGGGGTTTCTGGGTCACTGGGCCGCCTCAGGTGCAGCCTTGTAAAGTGACAGCCCGGACTGTCCAGGGCTTATAGAATTCGGGGTAAGATGAAAATAAGATGTCTCTGAAGTTACTAGTGTTTGCAAAAAACCAAAGAAGCACTAAGAAGTACTTGGCCCCAAGGTTGAGTCAAGCAGAGGCTGTGAGACTGTATGGGGAACTATATCAATTTATGTTTGATTTTGCCTGCTTGTATCATTAGAGCAACAAAATTTTAACTATTAAATCTCATGTTTAGGAATAATTAGGGATTTGTGTAGTGTCTAATAAAAATCTCCTTTGATACTAGGCGTGTCATTTATTTAGGTAAAATCTCAGGTTTTCCCAGGATTTTCGTGTATACTTTTTTTTTTTAAGTAAACTCTACCCCCAACGTGGAATTCGAACTCATGACCCCACTGTCAAGAGTCACGTGCTCTACCGACGGAGCCAGCCAGGGCCCCCTCATATATACTTTCTAGTGCGTGACTAAAACGTAAGGGGAAAGTTTGTGCTTTAGTATTTATTTACAGTTGTTCAGTGGCAAAACTAGCATTGGGTCCCAAATCCGGTTTTCAGGTTTCCTGTACTGCAGTTTCTCATCGGACCCTTGGCCAGGCTGCTGCTAATAAGGCGTGGGGCTGACCCGTGTCCACATCCCCCCCTTCTCTGGGCAGCCGGCTGGCCACTGTGGGCGAGCAGCCGGAGCAGGACCGAGAAGCAGAAGGAAAGGAAACTTGGGAGATGAGCCACCTGGCCCCTCGGTCATACGGGATTGGGCATGTAGTGCTGACGTCGTCCGGTGCAGCCTTTCAGAGAGAGGCTGGCCAGAGTCCCTTTCTGCGTGGGGCTTTGTCTGCAGGCCAGTCACTGCTGCTTACAGGCTCCTCGGGAGGCTCCTGCCTTTGTGGGGAAGGCCTGGCAGGACTCTGCAGAACATGCTGCTAGAGACGGAGAGGGACTCCGGAAGATTGCTCTCCCAGCAGACCCAGCAGGAAATGCCTGGGACGGATGTCCGCCCCGTGCAGAAAAGCGCCTAACCGACAAGCTCCAACACACCCTGTTTATCTCCATGCGGTACATCATTTTCCAAAATTGCGTGGACAGGAAACACTTGGGGATACTTTTTAACATGAAGAAACAAAATATTAAATCACCAGTGTTGGTCGAACTTACAGGGGTCCTGATCCATAGTTTGGTGTGCCCGTATGCAGGTTCCTCTGAGTTTCCACGTATCCCATTAACAAGTGTGTGTCAGCTCTCTGCTCTGTAGTGTGTGCTGCAGGGACCCCGAACAAGACAGATGTGGTCCTTGCTCCGCGGTTGTCAGTCTGTTGAAAGAAGGACACACCCGGTTGTGTCGTTATGGTGGGGGCAGGGGCTCCAGCAGAGGACGTGGCGCTGTGAGCACGTCTGGTGGGGCCCGCCCCAGACAGAGGGGCTGGGGAAGGGTAAGCGATGTGCAGGCTGGGTCTCTAAGTTGGGCGAGAGCCCTGAGGGGTCAGGCAGGGTGCCAGGCACAGAGTAGCCCTGAGGCGGCCTTCTGGCCTGAGGATCCGAATGAGAGCCTGTGTGCATCGGACGAGATCGAAGGGAAGAGTGGCCAGATGGAGCGGAAACTGTGCAGCTCAGGCCTGGAGGGCCTTGCAAGTGGGCCGCAGCACGTGTTTACCGTAATTCTAAGTAGAACCATGGGAAGCTGTTGAAAAGTTTCAGTTAGCAGAAGACTGACCCTTTTTATTTCTGGCTGTTGTCGGTGGAGTGGGCTGAAGGCGCCCGGAGCGGAGGCGCGGTGGCTGGGGGGCGGGGGGGGGGGAGGGGTGGAGCCAAGCGGCAGCACTGGGGATGTGCTACGGAGGAACGCACTGGACACGATTTGGGGCTCTTGAGGAAATAGTAATAATCAGGAAAAGAACTTAAGGAATATTCAGAGTCCCAGTTTCAGAGCTTCCTAGAGGAGGGGGACTCACCGGCTTTGTGTCTTACGGATGGCTCTCCTTCCCCACTACTCCCTCACCTCTCAGCTCTTTGATTTTAAAATATGAAATAATACCCGCTGGAGGTGAATACAGGGACTTCTCCTCCAAGAGCAAAAGACAGAGGAGTATTTTAGGTGCACAGAATAATACAGATCAGTGTAAAGCAGCCTCATAAGGTGGCCAAAAGGCAATACTTTTCAGCTTTTAGAACTTAGGCCCCAACGGTGCTTTCTCGGTTTACTTTTTGTGCAATTCCAGCAGCTGGGAATATCTTTTTGAGCTTTGCATTCAAAAGTTGCTACCCGCAGAACTGTCCAATGTGATTTTAACCCAGGCGGCTCTGACCTCCACTGTGGGTCCTGCATTGACTCTCTTCTCCCCGAGAGCCGCTGCTGACCGCTACAGGCCTCCTCGGGGTGGAGGGGGCCCCCTGCTCTGCCAGCACGAGCGTCCCCGCGGGAGGCACGCCCTTGGAGCAGTCAGCCTGCGAACCCTCATGCTCACTCCAGCCGGGGACCTGCAGGCGACTTGCGTGCTGAGCCCTTCCTTGTCCAGGCTTAACGGCAGCAAATCTCGGGCTTCCCAGGGGAGTTGGACTTTTTGGAAACAGCCAAAATTTCTTTGGAATCTGTTCTGGTGACGGATACTTAATCGTGGTGGGTTCTAATACATCTTCGGTACATGTAACTATTTGTGTGTGTGTGTGTGTGTTTGGGGCAATGTAAATAAATCAGGGGTCCTGGCTAACAAAGGGCTCAGCATGGTGGGAGCGGAGTCCGGGGGCCAGACTGCGTGCCCCGGGGCTCCTCCCTCAGCCCGGCTGTGGTCGGGGGTGTGACGGGAGTATCCTGATGGTTACGAAAGGGGTGTTGGGGTTTTCTTTCTCTTTCTCTCTCATGAAATTTTCTCCCTTAGTCCGAACAGCAGAAGAAGCAGCAGGAGGCTGAGAAACTGCACCGACAAGAAAGGAAGACCCTCCGTCGCTCAGCCGGTCACCTGAAGTCCAGGCACAGGCGTGGCCGGCCACTTCGCTGACTCTGGAAACGCTCGGTCCTGCGCGCGGCTCGGGAGGGGTGCCCGAACGGACCGTCGTGGCAGCGTGTGGGACAGTGCGTGTGAATTCCTGGTACCCGGGCAAGGTAAAGGTTTGGCAGCCGTCCCCATGCCTTCTGCGGCAGACTTGGAAACCACTCCCTTCCCCGCACTGGGCAGCGCGTCGTCCCCGTGACGTGGGGCCACTGTCAGTACGTTGTTGGTCCCTCTAGACATTTTCCGTTTTCCCCCCGGTTTTAATCAAGTAAGGCCGGTTGTTGTTTTTCGATATTGTGAAATGTGTACCATGAAATGAGAGGTTATCCTGTGCTAAAAATGCAGCTCGGCCTTGTTCTCGGCAGCGTTTTCCTTGCAGGGCCCGTTGGCTGTGTTTGCGTTTCTATGTTGGTAGTTTATGACTTGTTTATGTGGGGGGGGGGGGGATTTAAAACATATTTTTATAAAAAGGATATAACTTAATGGTAATAATAACCTAAAAAATGGAAGCTACTGATTATTCTCTTA
Organism: Potos flavus; assembly: GCA_028534135.1. Lineage (NCBI taxonomy): Eukaryota > Metazoa > Chordata > Mammalia > Carnivora > Procyonidae > Potos > Potos flavus. The sequence continues at coordinate 5,737,814 of CM052885.1, read as the reverse complement.
ACTTTTCACAAGATTAAATACAGATTTTCTTTCTTTTTTTTTTTTTCTGTTTCTTAAAGTGCAATTTGAGATAAACTGGCTGGAGAAAACATTTATAAAAATAAATACTTTCATTTGAATAGCTTCTTTAAGAAAGATCCATTCTTTGAGTTAATCTGAAAATTGAATTTGGTTTCCCTGGTTCTCAGGTATTGATGTGATTTGGGGGCTGTGTTTCTTTACGCACCGCTGGGGCCGGGGCGCCTGGCCTCTGACTGATGGACTCTGACTGGCACTGCGCTCAGCATGAAGGGAGGGTGTGCCGACGGGACCAGGCTGCAGGCTGCGTGACCAGCCTCACGACGGCCAGGTCTGGGGCCCCGGGCTCTGCCAGGTGGCTCTCCACTTTCCTCTTGTTGCAGCGTCCGTCCTTAGCCCTTCAGGTCCCCCTGCTCACTTTCCTTGGCATCTTTCTGTCTTGTCTCTGTCGTGTCTCTGTTGCTTCTTACAGACATGTGTCCACTTCTGAGGCCTGAGAGGTACAGTCTGTTTCCAGAAAAAAAGATGTGCGTGGCTGTGGTATATGTGTATGTGTGTGTGTCTGTGACGTGTGTGTGTGTAATGTGTGTGTGTGTATCCATGATGCGTGTGTGTCTGGCATGTGTGCCTGTGGTGTGTGTGTCTGAGATGTGTGTCTGGTGTGTCTATGATGTGTTGTGTGTGTGTGTGTGATGTGTCTGTGACGTGTATGTCTGGCATGTGTGTCTGTGGTGTGTGTGTGTCTGTGATGTATGTGTGATGTGTCTGATGTGTGTGTGTGTCTGTGATGTGTGTGTGCGTGTGATGTGTCTGTGCCGTGTGTATGTGTCTGTGATGTGTGTGCATGTGATGTATCTGTGCCGTGTGTATGTGTGTGTGATGTGTCTGTGCCGTGTGTGTGTCTGATGTGTGTGCGTCTGTGACGTGTGTGTGTCTGGTGTGTGATGTGTGTCTGGCGTGTGTGCCTGTGATGTGTGTGTGTGTCTGCGATGTGTGTGTGCGTGTGATGTGTCTATGCCATGTGTGTGTGTGTCTGCGATGTGTGTGTGTCTGTGCTGTGTGCGTGGCATGTGTGTCTGATGTGTGTGTGTCTGGCATGTGTGTGAGTGTGGCGTGTATGTCTGGCTTGTGTGCCTGTGGTGTGTGTGTGTGTGCCATGTGTGTGTGGTGTGTGTGTCTGTGACCTGTGTGTGTCTAGCATGTGTGTCTGTGACTGTGTGTGTCTGGCGTGTGCGTGTGGCATGTGTGTCTGGTGTGTGTGTGTGCCTGTGATGTGCGTGTGTGTGTGCCTGGCGTGTGTGTGGCGTATGTCTATGGACAGACTCCGTCTCCAGCATCTGGGCACCTGGGCGCCCGGCCGGCCTGTGGTCCAGGACCAGAGGCCTCACTTGTCCCCGCGCTCCGCTTCTTGGGCCCCCGGCCCCTGCACTCCTTGGCTGAGCCGCCCCGTCCCAGAGGAAGGGGCCTCGGCTCTCCTGCACCGGCTCATCTCTGTGTCCACGCCGATGGCTTCCTCAGGGGGAGGGTTTCGGGAGTTAAGGCCACCGCCGGCTGGGGTTTTTCCCCCCGGGGTGAGCGGTCGTGCTGCAGACCTGTGTCCCGGGGTCAGGGCCTTCCCCACGCCGGCCTGGCCTTCTGGGGCCTCTGTTTCCCTTTCCTTCCTTCTCGGGGGCCTCCCGTGGAGCGGGGAGCCAGAGGCCATGGCGCTGAGCCCCAGGCACAGTGGCGCAAGCTCTCGGGGTGCGATCGTGTGCCCTGAGACGGGGCTGTGTGTCGGGGCGTGGCTGGGCCCAGGGCCTGGGACACTGGCAGCGGAGCCACCCAGCCCAGGGTTGGATCCCGGCCCTGCCGCCTGCCAGTTCTGGAGCCTTGACCATTTAACCTCCTTGAGCGTCCGTTCCTCCCATACAATGAGCCCAAGGCTTCATTTTTGTGAGAGTGAAATGACGTACTCGGGTGGGGTGAGCACTGAGCACGGGGTGAGGCCGGTGAGTGCTCGGTGAGTGCTCGGCGAAGCTTGTCTCTCACCTGCCGCCCTTCCCGAACCTCGGCACGCAGCCCTGCAAGTTCAGAGCATTTCCTAATACCGAGGTTCTTCCAGGGCAGGGGCGCCCCTCGGCTTTTGTTCTGGGGTGTTCCGGAAGGGGCGGCGGAGGACCTGAGCCGCGTCTGTGTTGGACGTCAGGGAGAACGTGGTGAGCAGAGTTGCGCAGAAACCCGCTCCGGCCCCGGGCTCCCTTATCAGTGCCTTGTAACAGCCCCGCCTCTTGGGCCTTGAGAGTCTTCAAGTACCTGCTACAGTCTTCACCTTCCTCTGAAGTGCACTCCTCTGGAGCCTGTTTGTAACGGAGGACGCACGAGTCCTGCGCTGTGAGTCTCGGCCGGGAACCTCCACGCAGGCCGTTCGTGGCCCGGCCCGCAGGCGGGGGCTTGGTTTTCACGACAGGACCGTCCCGGGGGGCTCCAGACTGCCGGCTTCTCCCCTAGTCCTGCTCCAGATCTCCTTCATCCTCTACTAGCCCTGGCCTGATGCCTCCATATATTTTTAAGCAACTATGTACAAGAAAGTTGTTTTCAGCGGTCGGGGCAGTGAGCAGGGAAAGGGGCAGGGCGTGCGGGGGCATCTGGGCTCCGGCTGGTTCTGCCCCTTCACCTGGGCGGTGAGCCACTCTCAGACTTGTACACCTTTCTGTATGCACGTTCTGCTCCAATGAAACACTCCTATGAGAAAGGGATTGTTTTTCTCAAAGTCACCTGTACCCATTATGACAACTTATTCCCATCTAACCCCAGAGATAACTCCTAATAGTATAAGATACGTTCGTTCAAATATTTTCCTGTTTTATAAACAACTATATACACACGTGTTAGTCATCCACTGGGGCCAGACTGTTTATGCTCTTCCTCACCTAGATTTTTAGAACTAGTTTTCTCAAGTGTGGACATACAGAGAGAGAGATGTACTTCATTCTTCTGTGTAAACTTCAGGGTATTTTATTACATGGTTGATCCATAAGCTAACTCTTCCACTACTGATGGTTATGCTTAAAAAGCCACAGAAAGAACCTTTTAAAAAGTCACATCTATAATAAGTATAGCCCAACTTACTTTTTTTCTTTTTTTAAAAAAAATATTTATTTATTTTAGAAAGAGAGAGCACGTGTGACTGGGGGTGGGACAGAGGGAAAGGAAGAGAGAAAATACTCGGACTCCCTGCTGAGTGCAGAGCCCAGCGGGGACTCGATCCCAGGACCCGAGATCATGACCCGAGCTGAAATCAAGAGTCGGACGCTTGACCAACCGAGCCACCTAGGCGGCCCATTGCCCAGCTTATTTTTTAGATGGACATAGTAACTTCATGAAACACCTGTATGTGGCAAAGCAATCTAAATGTCATTTCCATTTTTTCTTCTTTTTTTGTACATGGGATTTGAGAGAATTTCAGTTCTCTGGTTAGGATATAATTTTAGCTTTAGCCACCGTTGGTTATAAGAGCAGAGGCAAATATCTTGCAACATAATCGGACTAATCTTAATGACATTCTCTTCAGTACCATTTATGGAGTGTGTTTTTACGCCGGCAACTCTTAATTATTAAGAATTTCCTGGGACGCCTGGGTGGCTCAGTTGATTGAGCATCTGCCTTCAGCTCAGGTCATGATCCCGCATCGGGCTCCCTGCTCAGCGGGGAGCCTGCTTCCCCCTCTGCCTGCCGCTCCCCTGCTCGTGCCCTCTCTCCCTCTCTGACAGATACGGAAATGAAATCATCCTCACTGCACTGACCCTGCAGCTTCTAGAGCACTCCGGGTGTTCTCTTAAGCCAGGGCCTTTGCAGATGAATTTCCTCTGCTTGCAGTGCTCTTCGTCGGCCGCTATTAGTACATCTGTGTCACACTTGAGGGCACAACCACCCTGTGTAAAACAGTCATGCCCTGCCCCCAGCGCTCCCCCTGTGCCTTTACTGCAGCGGGTACCCAAAACAGTGTGCTCGTAAAACACTTTATTATGGAAAATTTCAAACATACACCAGAGTAGAAAACAGCTTCATAATCTCCCATGTACCCATCACCCACTTCAGTGATTAGCAACAAATCTTTTTTAATCGTTATTCCTACCCATTGGCCCCATTACTTTGAGATATTTTGATTCCAGATATATTATTTTGTCCATAAATACTCATAGTGCCGTTTTTGTTTATTTACTGTTTGTCCCCCACCCCACGCCAGAATGCAAAATCGATAAGAGTAGGGATTTTGGGGGGGAGAGGAGGTGTGTGTCTGTTTTGTTCACTGCCCTACATCCATGCCTGGCTCATAGTCTCTATCTAATAAATGTGTATAAAATGGCCAGTTGAGTTAGATGGAACTTTGGATTCAGTACCAGAGGGGCAATTCTCCCTCAACAAGAGCTGTTTCCGGGCTGGAAGGCCTCACTGGAGAAGCTCAGGACACAGTAGGGAAAAGGGAATCGGAAGGAGGGATGGTTGGCAACACTTGGTATTTGTTGGAGATAAGGGAGCAGAAAATAGGACCTGTGAGATCAAGAGAGGGTTTTCTTTAAAAAAGGAGAAATCCCAGCATGTTTGCGTGTTGCTGGGAATCACCCAGGAAAAGGAAGAAGTGTCGACATCAGAGAGAGAGGACGATTACTGGAGTGATAGCATAAGTGTAGTAGTTACCTACTGCTGGGTAACAAATTACCCCAAAACTTAGTGGCTTGAAATAACAGTTACCTAGCAGTTTCAGTGGGTCAGGAATTCAGGAGCAGGCCAGCTGGGTGGTTTGGATGCCGGGTCTCTCATGAGGGTACAGTCAAGACATCAGCCGAGGCTGCCTGGGCTGAAGGACCCCCTTCCTCGCTCAGACGCACAGCTGCAGGCTGGAGGTCTCAGTTCGTTGCCACGTGGACCTCTCCACGGGGCCGCTGGAACAGCCTCATGACATGGCTGCCAACTTCCCCCGGAGGTATCCAAGGACGTGAGAGACCGAGATGGGAGCCACAGTGCTTTGTATCACCTGTGGCAGAGGGCATGCATCATCACGTACCCTTTTTTCCACTTATTAGGAGGGAATCACCAAGGATAGCGCATTCTCAGCGGGAGAGGAATTAGATGCTATCTTCTGAGTGGAAGGGGCATCAAGCCCCATTATTTAAATGAAATAAATACAGGACGCCTGGTGAGATTTGAGTTTAGGATAAACACGTGACTTATAGGAGTGTGTCCCATATATCGCACAGGCCATACATTAAAGAATTATTTGTTAATTATCCAAAATTCAAATTTAACGGATGGCCTGTATTTGTATTGGCTAGCTCGGGCAACCCCAGAAAGAATTTGTAGACGTAGTTTAGAATCAGCACAGTAGCAAAGGAGGGAGCGGGGTGTAGTACGCGGATCGAGGTAGTGACCTTCGACACGGGCAGATTATAAGGAGAATAAAGGCAGGGTACTCAGGCATGTGCAGGGAGGTAGGTGATGGGTAGGCAGATAAGGAGCAGGAAGCAGGTGGACATTCCCTTCTAACTGCTTCTGTTTCCTCCCTGAAATAAGAAGCAAGGTTATGAACCAAAGTGAACTCCCCCACCCCCGCCACTCCCCTTGTTTTGAATCTCTTAATCCCCAGTGAACTGTCTGCCCTGATCCTTTCTCGATCCCACCTCCCCACCCCACCATCATTTTTGGGGAACACCTGACTGCTTCCTCAAAGTAATAAAACACAGGACATCGAGTTGAGAAGTGCGGGTTCCACTTTTTCTTTTCCCCTGGTTTTATTGCCTGAGTTTCTAAAATTCCACCTCAGTGGTTTTCAAATGTTTTTTACTTTGCCCCACAATAAGAAATACGTTTGACATTGTGACTCAAAACACATGTATATCCAAAGTGTTATAAATCGTAACCCATAAAGCATGCTGGGATTTTTCTATACTGTCCTATGTGGTTCCCTCATCCTCCCCCACCTCCACCCATGTAATAGGTTTGCACCCATTAAATTGACTTCACAACCCACTAATGATGGATCCAGCCCCAAGTTGAAAATCCCTGCAGACCCTAACAAGTGAATTGTATTCTTGCACTGTGGGAGCACAGTGCAGAGCCCGTGAAATTTGTCGCCCAGATGTGTACTTGCATGTAATTGTGGTACATTGTGTAGTGAGACATTTTGCTGGAGCTTCCATGAATTTTTTTTGTTTTGTTTTACTAAATGCACAAGATGAATATTTAACTCTTTTTCAAAGCTCTATCGTCAGCATCATTTAAATGCAAAACAGATTTTTTTAAAGGTTTATTTGAAATAGCCTCACACATGGGGGGAGGAAGGGACTAGCAGAAGGGGAGGGAGAGGGAGAGAGATTCTCCAGCAGACTCCCGTGCTGAGGGCAGAGCCAGATGCAGGGCTCAGTCTCAGGATCCTGACATGACCTGAGCCGAAACCAAGAGTCTGGAGGTTCAACGGACTGAGCCACCCAGGTGCCCCATAAATGCAAAATAGATTTTATACAAGAAAAGTTTTCATGGTTTCATAAGAAAATGTGAAAGAGTTTATAGTTCTTAGGCAAATTTTCAATGCATTAAAAAGTTAGGGGTTTTACTTCATTGATTTTGGTTTTGAAATGATTTTCAAACTTCACTTTACCTGTGTAGCCATGAGACTGAAACAGAATTATGGAGTTGACACTCATTGCTTTTGAGGCAATGTGGAGGGCAGGGCTCACAGAACCTTTAACACTTTATAACAGAGACCTGTTTCCATGTTAGGTATCCAGTAGGAACCTTATCTCTCTGACATTTGAGAATACCAAAGTAACATATTTCAGTCCAAGAAAGTCCACAGTAGATGAATGTGTTGAGTCTTGGAGTCACTGGATTCTATTCATACTTAGAAGAACAAAGCATTAGAAAACAGTGTACATATGTATATATAAATAACTGGATACTTGATTATTTTTATCAACATCCCTAAAAAAGTTTCCATATCCAAGTTGGCATAATTTGTTTTCTCCTCCTTGGGAACATATGAAATTGTCTTTTTTTTTTTTTTAAGATTTTATTTATGTATTTAACACAGAGAGAGAGACAGTAGTAGGCAGAGAGGCAGGCAGAGGGGGGAAAGCAGGCTCCCCGCTGAGCAGAGAGCCTGATGTGGGCCTCGATCCCAGGACCCTGAGATCATGACCTGAGCCGAAGGCAGAGGCTTTAACCCACTGAGCCACCCAGGCACCCCGGAATTGTCTTATATTTGGAATTACCTTCTATTTAGGCACAAATAAAAACTCGATTTAGGATACTGCACGTCCTCTTGAACATGCATGGAAAATTCCGGTCCTGGTAATTTTTATTCTTGAAAGTCAGTTTTCATGCCCGCGTGAATTTTCCTAAATTCATTAGTGCCATACAGAAGTCTAACAGTTATGTTGGAATGAACTATTTTGGGAATTAGGGTGTGTCCCCTCCTCAGAACATGTACCCTTCCTCATGCCTGAGCACTGGGTGGGGGAGTTTATTGGAGGATATGCCTCTGCCCCGCTCTCCTGATGGTGGTGGGTCCCTGCAGGCCGAACATGAAAGTTGCAGGGCCACACGCCTTCTGGTCAAGTGTGGGGGAGGCCACTGTATTTTTCTAGTAGCCTCAGGTTTCTTTCAGACCAGGACAGGATTATGAGTCCCAGACTCAAGATTCGAAGGAACCTTCAAGTTTAGCCATGGCACCTGCCTCCTTGGCATCCCACCATCCCACCCCTGCGAACTCTGTCCCGTCCGTTCCTGCTTACACACCTAGTTGACGAGCGGTCTTCCATTTCAGAGGCTCCAAGTGTGAGTTCGAAACTGGGGAGTTGAAACCTTCCTCCCCACCCACCCCTTCTCGTTCTGCCTCCCACAGTTCTCCTCAGCCAGTCGAGTGTCTCCCCCCTCCTCCTCAGGGCCCCAGGCCTTGTCTGCATTCCCCCCACAGTCCCTCCCTCCGGCTGGAGCCCACCTTCTGGGCTCCACTCAGTGACCGAGGACCGGAGCTCTCAGGCCAGAAGCTCATCTCCCGATTTTGCCAGATCTAAGACCAGACTTCGCGGACCCTGCTTGACTCCTTTGTCACGTTGGACACTGTCAGGCCCTTGGTCTCACTGCTGGCTCCTCCTCCTCACCGCCCACCCAGGTGCTGACAAGCTCCAGGATTTCTTTTTGGAACCCGTCCTTCCCCCTCCTCGATACCGGCTCCTCTGGATCACTGGATCACCTGGCCTGGGCGTTGCCGAGCCACCTGGTCTGTGTGGGCCACTGGGACCTCAGGCTCAATCTGCCCAAAACCAGACTCCTGCCCCCTCCCCCGCAAATACATATGCCTCCTCCCCATCCCTCCTCTTGGGTCACAAATCCAGGTTCGTGTGGCTATTGACTGACTAGTCCGTGCCAGTGACCAAGCGGAGGGCCCTGGTCCGGAACCTGCGGCGCCGGCCGTGGGGAGACAGGTGATGCCCGCCGAGCATCCTGAAGGTGCGATCCACGACCAGGCCCAGGAGGGGGCCTGCTGCTGTGTTAACAAGGCAGTGGCAGGACGGGCCCACGAAGATGGGAGATCGGGGAACAGGCTTGAAGGACATCTCGGGGAGGAACATTCCAGGCTGAGATCCCAGAGAAACTTCCGGAGGCCGGACGGCTTGTGAAACAGTTTCTGATTCTGCGGATTTGGAACGTGGCAGATGCCGAGGATCTGGGCCCCGCTCTGAGAGCCACTGAGCCGCAGCAGAGACCCCAGGGCAGCCGCGCGGAGGGGCAGACCCTCGTGACCGAGGCAGGAGCGGCCCGGTGTCACCTCGAGCCCCTGCGGCCACCAAGGCCTGGCTCTGCCACGAGGCACCAGGGGAGCAGCACATCCTGTGCCCCCCGCCTTCTGGCAGCCCCACCTCCCCTCTCCCCTGCTCCCCTCTCTCCCTCAGCCCTGCGGCCTCCCGGCCAGGGCCTCCTCTGCACATGGATGGCAGCGGACCACGCTGTGGGAACCCGAGCCTTCACGAGGAAGGGCTTTCAAACCTGAGGAAGGAGTCTGGGGAGTGGAGACAGCAGCGGAGACCAGGGGAGGCTGGGGCGGGCCCAGACTCGCTCGAGCGCGGCCGCCAGTGCACGGCCAAGTCACTGAACCCGTCTGTGCCTCGGTGCCCGTGTCTGTAAAATGGGTTTAATAGTATCTGTCCCCTAAAGACTTCAGAGGCTGTTTGTGAAGCTTAATGAGTGAGGCCCGTCAAACCCCTCAGAAGAAAGGTGTAACGAAATACAAAGAACTATTGTAATTAGCTCTCAGGCTCTTTAAACCAGGTCGCATCTTGTTTTAAGAGAGTTGCCATGACTACGGGTTTGTTTGAAAAACACATAAAAAAAGGTGTGGCCATAAATCTCACAATAATAAGTAAATTTACTTTGCGGGGTTTCTATCGTAACAAAGAACCGTCTAGCTCCTGACCGAGAGTCGCGCTGGCGGCAGCCGTCACTGTGACTGGGGACATCGGCGTCCTGTCACCGCGGCATGGACCGCACCATCTTCCCTCTGGGGACCACGGCAGCCGCGTCATAACTGATGGGGGGTGAATGAGCTGACAGCGCCCGACACTCCGCAGGCTCTGGGTCTGGAATGGAGATGCGGTCGTGGCGCCAGTCACGCCGATCCTGTTAGTGTTCTCCAGAGAACAGACCCACAGGACAGAAGGGACACGTACAGATATGCTGTGGGGGACCAGCTAACATGGTGACGGAGGCTGACAAGTCCCGAGATCTGGGGCCCCTGAAGAGCCAGCGTGGCTGCGTCCACGTCCGAAGGCCGGAGAAGTGAGGCTGTGGCCATCAGAAAGCCAGCAGGCTGGAGACTTGAGAAGAGCCAGAGAAGACACGTGTCCCTGCGGTGCCTCTCTGTTCTATTCAGGTCTTCGACTGATTGGACGAGGCCCACCTTCATCGGGGAGGGCCATCGGCTTTGCTCAGTCTATCAACTGAAATGTGAATCTCATTCAGAGACTCCCTCGCAGACACCCCCAGGATGATGTCTGACCAAATATCTGGCCATCCAGGGGCCCAGTCACATTGACACAGGACATCAAACAGCCCAGCGGCAATCGCCGCAGCCCCACTAAGGCCAGGCATGGAATTCAGCACACAGCTCTCGGTCCAACCTTGTTGGATGGATCAGTGGGTCAATGGACACATGGGTGAGGGGAGGCTGCTGGATTCAGCCTGGTGCTTCGCAGACCCTGGGCAGTATTTTGGGGCCCCGGCGAAGGTTCGGGAGCAGATGTTAATAAACTACTGAAGTTTCAGATCAAAAGATGAGGCTGAGGAGATAAGGAAGAGAGCAGAGGACACAGCTCCTAATTCATCCACAGCTGGGAACGTGAGGAGGTCCGGGTTGGAGGCAAAGGGTACACCCCAGCTCCAAGGATCGGACTCCCTGTCGGCGGGGTCCTTCCGTCCCGGGAAAGCAAACCCCGTCCAAGACCCGAAGGCCTTGCTGACACTCCAGCTGTCCACTTTGAGCTTCTGGAACGGCCAGGCTTGGAGCTCGGCGTGCACGCCCACTTAGCCTCCTCCCCCCTGCTCACGGGAAGGGGGCACCCAGAGTCCCCGACGGGGCTCAGCACGTGGCAGAACTTGAAGCCACAGGTGCACAATGAGGGCAAAGACTTGACTCCCACACTTGAACTAAACGGACCAGAAAACACCAGCTCCTGGGGACATGCCACAAATGGTCAGATAAGAATGGATTCGGGAGAAGCAGGCTTTGCGATGGAGAATACAGAAGGTGCTGGAGGCGTGGGAGGAAGGACGGGGGGCTAAGGCAGGTTAGCTGGGCCGCGGCTTCCCAGAGCCAACACCAACCTGGGAACCTTCCTGTCATAAGGACACAGGTCTCGGTGGGGGCTGGGACGGGGAGGCCAGGGGACAGACCCGGCTGAGAGCACGGACAGCCGGTGGTTTTCCCAGCAGAGGCTTCTTGCTGGTGAGAACCGCCGGGGCAGCAGCGAGAGGCGAAGACGAGGAGTGAGGAGAGGGAGAGACGGGCCGGCGGGCCAGGGGAGGAGAGCGCGCACCCGGGGGCGGAGAGGGAGGGAGGCCTCGTCCCCGGGTTGGGCTCCGGGGCAGGAGGGCCCGGCTGACAGGCCGCTCTCAGGAACGGTAGATTGTTCCAGGCCCGTGGGCTTCTCCGCACCTGGGAGGGGTACTCCCCTCAGCAGAGAGGTGATGGAGGGGGGATCTTTGAAGAATCCTTTAAGAAATGTCTGCTGGGAAATAATTATTTCGCCTCGGGGTTTAGCCCGGCGCGCGGGGTCCCTGCCTTTCATGCAGTCAAGCGCAGCCCCGCAGGAAGAACGCCCGCGTGTCCTTTCTTCACGGGGCGTCGGAGGCAGGCTTTACGTGCAATTAGATGAAAAGACTCAGGTTTCAGGGGCAGAAACTGGCCAGCTCGCCCTCGGCCTGGGGAGGGTCCAGGGGCCGCACCACCCAGGAGCTCTGTCCCTACCTCCTGGCCCTCTGTTCTGCAGTTTTCACTACTACTTTCTAGACCTTAGCTATTCCGTTCCCGAGGCCATCCGTCCGCTTTACCCTTAACCTTCAAATGAGCCACCTGCAGCCCCAGCAGGTAGGTCCCAGGAGGTCCCAGGTGTCTGTTGGTTCTCAGCTGACGCAGATGAAGGGGGGGTGCCGCAGCGGGGGCACACCGTGCACCTCTGCCCGCTTCTGGCTCCTGGCCATGACCTGGTGACCGAGGTGACCGAGGTGACGTCGGGCAAGGCCAGGAGGTAGGGACAGAACTCTCCCTGTCCTGGAGCTGAGCACGCCTTTCCAAAAAAGCCTGGCTGGTCTGTCCCTTTGGGAATTTTAGCAAACAAGTGATGGAATTCCTTCCGGTTGCTGGTAACCATAGCAACGTCCTCCGCAGGGACCGCGCCCCCCCACTGGGCCTCCCACCTGCAGATGCTCAGGGGCAAGGACCACATCTGCCCTTTACCATCGCTGCAAGCTTGGAAATGTTACTAGAACGTCCCGGATTTCTTTATCTGTAAAATGGGCGTGATTATTTCTACCTCACAGGGCTGTGGGGGCATTTAAGGAAGTAAGGCGTGCAGAGAACCCAACGGGGCCTAGAAGATGGTGAGTTCCTGGTTGGTGTTCAACATCACCCCGTCTCCGCCCGGCATGGACCAGCTTCGCCGCAGGTGTGGCCCTGCGGGGCGCCATTCTGCCCGAGGGACAGTCACCTGACTATGTGACAAGATGGCGCCCCAGGGGAGATCCTGCTCCAAATGCCGTCCCAGGCCCTATGTCAGGGACGTGGGCTTCGCGCTTGGGCCACAGACTCTGAAAGCATGGAAGCAGGGTTCTTGGAGTCCTGGGGTCCCCTCCCCACTGCCTGACCCCGTTTGTGCCGCCACTGGTTCATCAGTTGAAGCCAAAATCTCTCTTGTCCCTCCCCCTTCCTGATACAACCTGCCAGATACATTCCATCTTTCCAGAGTCATCTCTTTGGATCAAGAACAGAGGAGACTTCCTTTCCGGTTCAGGCTGCCTGGTGGTCTGCCGACGCCTTCCTTCCCTTCACTCGGGATATTACCAAGACCCCAGGTGCAAAAATCCCTTCTCATTTCCCTGCCGTTTTCTGGATGAGAACAAACCCCAAGCTTTGAATGAATTTTGAGCATTTCACTGCCTCCGTCCACCCCATCCTTTCTCTCTTTGGTTTCAGAATCCCGATCTCTTGGGTTTCAAAATTTGCCATTTTTCAAAAGCAGATCCGTGGTTTAAATCACTACATGGCGCGCCTGGGTGGCTCAGTCGGTTAAGCGTCTGCCTTCGGCTCAGGTCAGGATCCCAGGGTCCTGAGGTCAAGCCCCGCATCGGGTGCCCTGCTCAGCAGGGAGTCTGCTCCTCCCTCTGCCCCCCACCTCGTGCTTTCTCTCTCTTCTCAAATAAAATATTTTTTTAAAAAAATCACAACACACAATACATGAACCTGACTTATAACTCAGGAGTTTTTATGAAATATTTCCAGCATTTCTGGCTTCAGAGTCTCTGGTGGCTAAATCTCACTGTGGGGGCCCCTGCTGGTGTGTTTCTGGAGGATCGGCGTGTCGCGGGGCCCCCAGAAGACGTGCCGGTGCAGGTAGGGTGTCACTGGCGTGACATCTAAAGGCAGGAGCCAGACGGTGGTCCAGGAGTGACGGGGGGGTGGGGGGGGAGGGAGGGCAAATGGCTCAGAGGAAGGCCCCAAACTGCCGCTTCAGCTCTCAGGGGCACTCAGGCCCTGGAGACCTTGACTTTGCTCACCTGACCGCATTCCCAGCTTCCTTCATTAGGACGTGATCTCTAAAGAGGACTTGGGGCTCCAGAAAGTTATGTCCATCACCCTTGAAACTACTCGTCAGATTGTTCTTCAGACTCTACGAGGAAACCTTTCCCTGCGCGCTCGTGCGTGCCCTTCGCCCTCCGGACAGTGAGGAGGGACGGGGTGGGATTCGTAAGAGACAGGTAAGACCAGGCCCCTCCAGTTCAGCCTGGAAAGGCCTGGCAGGGCCAGGCAATGGCAGGGTGGGGTGGTCCTAAACCTCCAGGCACAGGGCCCAGCCCCGGGAGGCGGTGGCGGGCTCCCTGTGAGCCCCGGGGCCGCCCCGAGGGCCTGGGCCTCCGTCCTGGAGCAGAGACCCCGGGAGGCTTCCTGAGCCCAAGGAGGACTTGGCCCATTTAACCCACCTCGCCTCCAGGGAAGGGCTGCTAATCCAACATCAGTTCTTTCCAGAGGCCGGGGCCGGGGGGCCCGAAGTACCGTAGGAGAAAATGAGTGGTTTGCGTGTGCGCTGGGTTGCATTTATACCCAAAGCTTGGAAGCCCTTGCCTTTTCGGATTCCTTGGGTGCGTGAGGACAGGAAGGAGCCAGGAAACCCGTGCTCCCATCTCACACCCTGCTCGTCTTAGGTGGGCACCAGCCTCTTCCTGTGCAGGGTGGGGGCGGGGGGAGAGGCTGGGGGTGACGCCAGCAGGCCCCACCCCCCAACTGGATCTTATTTTATTGTTTCTAATCCGCACTGATGATAAGACTTATTAAACATCACAGAAATGTAACCAGGAAAGCGAAGTCCGCCGCCCTCCCGCCACCCCCCTCCCCAGCCCTGTCTCTCCAGAGACAATGGTGTTGAATCACCAGACCTCACAGAGTTTACTGGTTGTTTTGACATTTGCTGGGAGAGAGGGCAAGTTCACGGGGCTGGCTCCTTCCCTTCATCCCCTGCCGACCCACGAGCCCTCGGGGGGCAAAGCGCTGCTCCAGGCACGGTGAGGGGTCCCGGTGTAACGAGGTAGGACCACAGTCCACGCCAGGGACACCAGAAGACCGAGCATCACGGGTATCCTGGGTGGGCTCGTGGGACCCGAAAAGGACAGCAGGTAAAACCAAGGAAATCCGCGCGAAGCATGAACTTGCTATCCGCGCGTCGGCCTTGGTTCAGGAATTGAACCACATGTTCCAAACAAGCCTACGATGGTAATGACAGTGGACCCTGGGTGCTGGGTCGACGGGGACGCCCTGCACTGTAGTCTCCATTTTTCTGTAAATCTAAAACTGTTTGGAAAAATTAAGTCTACATTTCAAGACTTTAGTCAAAAGAAAACCCCCCAAAAAAACAAGATAAAGCAAAACGGTGGCTCATCGAGGCAGAGGAAGGCCGAGGCTCTGGGTGGCCCCCCTCCTCCGGCCGGAAGCCGCAGAGCTTGCCCTCCCGGCCCCGGCAGGGCGGCCTCCCAGCGCGTGCGGACGAGGGAGCCGAGGCTGGGATTTCGGGAGAGAGCCGTGAGGGGCTCCGTCTGCACCCCTGTTCACATCTCTCCCCAGCAGGGCCCCAGTCAGGCGAGCAGCACCCTTGCCCCCGCAAATACCCCACGAGGAGGGGGACAATTCACGGGTATTCCGAGGGCGGAGGCCGGGCCTCCCTGCTCTGATTCTAAGCCCCCACTGTCAGCCTCGGGGGAGGGCGCCGCGGACCTCCACTGAGCGCCGCATGAGCCATGCGTTGGTTTCTAGATCTTGCTGGAAGGGCTGCATCAAGGCCTGAAGCCGGGCGGTGCAGGTAGGAGCCCCCGACTGCCATTCCCCGTGCCCGGAGGCTCGAGGCCGACGCCCCGCTGCTGCTAAGGCTCCTTGAGCCACATCCCATGTTACTGTTTCTCAGTGATGGGAGGTCAGATCCAGAAAGCAGCTTCTGCGTCCCGCGGCTTCCTGTCCCCGGTGTCCCCACAACTGCCTTCCTGTCCAACACGTGAGCGGAGTGCGAGCCCAGGGAACTGAGCGGCCGGCCTGGAGAAGCCCCATTCCTTCGGGTTCCTTCCCCTGGACGTGTGTTTGTGAAGGTCTCCGCAAACACCACTGTTTGGAAAAGGCTTGAAATAGGAAACAGAGTCCCAGCTGAGTGTCTAGGTTACAGGAGAGTCTAAAAAAAAAAAAAAAAAAAAAAAGATTAAAATCACTTCCTTCGAGGTTGCCAGGTTTGGAGGTCCTGTCCGGATCCGCATATCCTGCAGATGAGTCAACTTGAATTTCCCTCCCCGGCCTCCACTCTGGCCCCATCCGCACACGCGGCGGGCCCCTGAAGGAGCGGGCGGCCTGAGGGCGCGGGGGCCCCGGGCCAGCCTCCCGCTCTGTCGTAATGTCGCCCTTCCCCTGCTATGTCCGAGCACACGGCGCAGTGGGATTCAGTGTGTTCCCATGGTCATGCTGCCCCCACCACCCTCTTCATACCCCCAGACAGAAACCCTGTGCCCGTGAAGCACTCAAACCACCCCCCCCCCCCATCAGCCCCTGGAAAACTCCACTCTACTCTCCGTCCCTCTGACGCTGACAATTCTAGCTACCTCATAGAGGGGGAATCCTACAGCCTTTGTCCTTTTGCGTCTGGCTTACTTCACTTACCATCATGTTTTCAAGGTTTACCTGTACGGTGGTAGCACGTACCCAAATTTCATCTCGATGGCTGGATAATACCCCCTTGCCTGCATATACACATTTTGCTTATCTGTTCATCCCTTGATGGGCACTCAGGGCACTTCCGTATTTTGGCTACTGTGGACAATGCCGCTATGAACATGGGGGCACAGTATCTGTTTGGGTCCCTGCTTTCGGCTCCTTTGAAGTGACTCGAGGGCAGCTCCGCCCCCTCATCCCCCTGCCCAAGGACAGTCTATCCCTGCCTTGCTCTGTCTAGCGTGCTCATGTGTTAGGCTCCCGACTCATGGGCACCCCCAGCTCCCTCCCTGCAGACTCAGCCTGATCAGCCCCTTCCTGCACCCTGCGCTCCTCCCCGCATGCTCGTCAGCGCCCAGCAGCTCTGAGAACAGAGATTTTGTCTGCCTGATGGATCTCTGGGAGCAGTTTCATCATCCAGGGAAGCAATGAGCAGGATACTAAATAATAGTTATGAAAAAAGGAGAGTAAAACCCACACCGGTATTATTACACAAGGTGTGAGGCATTGGAAGGATGGGGTAGACTTACCCGTCTGAGTCACACCCAATTTATTTGTCAGATTCCTCGAATTGTGCAAACGGCCCATTCCTCATCTAATGGGTGTTTGCCACCCACAGCCAGGCCCCAAGGATTCGTGCCTTCCTTGTCACTGCTTGGATTTGAGCCCTTCTGGGAGTAAACCCCTTAGACTTCACGGGAGCCGGTGAGCGAAAGGTAGTGAGTAGCCCGTCAGAGGGAAGATGCAAGTCAAGCGTGATAGGCCCTGCTCCTGGACTCGAAGGCAGTGCTTAACACAGCTCGAAGGTGTGATGGGGCCTTTGCGGCTGCCAGGAGCAAATGCCGGCTCGGTCACCGTGCTCAGCCCTGCCATGTCAGCAGGACGGCGCTGGGTCAGCCCAGAGCCACCAGGCATGGGTGCCAGGACCGTTTTCCCCCCCAGACTTCTGCCAGGTCCTGCTAGCTGCCCCTCGTCTCATAGCTGCTGAGTCACGTTGCTTAATGCCCCTCAGATGGACACCATGATTTCATATCACAGCCGTGATGGAGCTCAGCTTCTTGGCATGAAAGAACTTGGGGTGCCTTTTAACCGCGTCTGATACTATCTGTTTGAACAACTTACTGGCATTATCCCTGGTGGGCTGTTGGCCACAAGAGAAAAATCTGGATTTTTCCAGATTTTTACCAGTGCTCCCTACTTTCCCTCCAATCACGTCAGTAGAGAAATCTTTGAGCACCAGCGGGCCGTGGCCACACCGGCTGCCTCCTGATGACGGGGAGCAGCCGGGGGTGTGGGGAGCCCCAGGTGGGGCTGAATGGAGGCTCCAGCCTCCAGCCTCGCATCAGAGGGGCTCAGATGCCCAGCCTCTCACCTGAAGGGAGGAGGTGTGCACTTCCCCGAGGGGACCCACCCGCACCCGGGCTAGACTTGGGGACTCCTTCGGCACCTGCTCCCCCAAAATCCCACACCTCACTTACCTGCTTGTGTCCCTTCGGCCTCTCCATCCCCTTGCTGCCCAGTTGGGTAGCTTTGTTCTTCCTCCTGCTGTAACTGGAGAACATAGACGTCCCAGCCGTCCCAGGCTCAGAAGAGAAGCCGTCCCCCTATGCCATGTGGCGGGCCTGTGCGGGGGGAACAGGGGGCCGCCACAGAGTTGGGGGGCAGCAAGAGACATGGGAGGCTCATGCGCAGTCTGAGGCTCAGAGGGCGGGTGACCGCCTGGCCGGAGCTGGTCCTGGGATCCAGGGCTTGGACATGGGTCTCACTCACCCCGCCGCCCCCTCCCCCCCCAGCTTGTCCCCACGATGCTCACACACCCGGGAGTGCAAATCCAGCAAGAACCCAGCCTCTGTTCTTCGCCCCCCCCCCCCCCCCTGCACTGAGCGCCCTGTCCTAGCCTTAGATGTGGACTAGACACGGGGTTTCTGCCCCGTCTACACAGAGACTGGTCCTTACTCCAACCGCCTAATGTGTCCAGAGGAATTTGCTATTTAAAGGCTATCCTATGATTAATCTTTTCATAAAAGAATCAGCCCACTTTTCTCTTGAGAATATCTGAATTTTCATCAGTGGGGTTTGCCGGTTGAAAGAGAGAGAGAGAGAGGGAGAGAGAGGAAGAAAAGTACAGATTGCTTAGTGAAATCTGAATTTTAGATAAACAACAAATAATTTTTTAGTTTAAGTACGTCCCAACTCCTGCAAGGGACCCACTGAAATTCACATGTGACTGGGGACCCGCAGGTGGTCTGTTTTGGGTTGAGTGTGTCCCCTAAAATCCACATGTTGAAGTCCTAACCTCCCATACCTATGAGTGTGACCTTATTTGGAAATACGGTCTTTCGGATGATCAAGTTAAAATGAGGTCATTCGGGTGGGCCCCCATGTCCTCATAAAATGGGGAGATTTGGACCCAGATACATACACGGGGAAATTGCTGTGTGAAGATGAAGACAGATGTCCCCATGATGCTTCTACAAGCCGAGGACCACCAAGGATTGCCAGCAGACCACCAGCAGCGGGGGGAGAGGCTGGGACCAGATGCCCCCTCGCAGCCTTGAAAGGCACCACCACCACCACCGCCTTGACCTTGGACTTCCCGCTTCCAGAACTAGGATGATAAATGTCTGTTGTTGAAGCCTCCCAGGGAGCGTGTGGTGCTGTGTTCTGGCAGCCTTAGCAAGCCCACGTGGCGGGCAGCCCCCGCCCGAGCCCCTGTTCTCGCTCGTCCCCCCTGGGCCCAGAGGGCTCGACGATGACGCACGCAGGTTCCCACGGCTCTTGTGATCTGTCCCGTGGCGGTCGGGGTAGTGGAAGGAAGGATCCCGCGTGGCTGAGTGAGGCCTGCCCGAACACCGCCAGGCTGGGCCGTGAGCAAGGCCTTGTGTGCCTTCGCAGGGAAGCCGGTGCCGCCGAGCCTCGCAGGACCTGGCTCTTGTTTGCCGGTGGGGGGAGCCCAGCGGCAGCCCCCGGGGACTGCCGCCAACTGTGTTGGAGGAAGGATGCGGGCAATGCCTGTCTTTCATGGCCTGAAGAATAAAGCGGCCGTGAAATCAGCGATACCACATTATTGCTTCCTGGTCATGCGGGACGGGTTTCCTTCCCGTGACCAGCGGCCCCCGGGCGGCCGCTCCCGCTCTGGAAAAAGGCTGCAGACACGTGTATCCTGGACAGCTGGGGTTGGGAGTATTTCCTCCTCATTGTTTGAAGGAACACTCGGGGGGAATTATGGAAAAAGCCAGAGGGTGCACGCAGGCCGCCTGACCCGGGAGGTGTGGCAAGGCCTTGGGGGGGACATGGCCAGCCTGCCACCGGCCCCGGGCACGGCCTCCAGCTCCCGGATGCCTGGGGAATGGCACTGTACCCACAGGAGCCTTTTTGTCCCAGTGTTCCTTACAGAACAAGGGCAGCGTCATTTTGGGGGGGCCTGGGGGCTCCCCACTGCCTATAGTAATGTGGGGGCCTGGGGAACCATGCTGGGGGGCGCCCCCCCACTGTTCTCACAAGAGAGCTGCCATGCGGAGCTTTCACTCGGCTTCGTCTGGGGCCGGGGCTCCTGCTAAGGGTGGTGGGCTCCCAGCTCTCGGGGTGCCCGCCCCGCTCGCCCACAGGGCACACTCCCGCACCCTCCGGGTCCAGCACCACCGTGCACACATCGGGAGCCCCGTCAGAGTCCCCCGTGCCCCCCGCGCCTCATGGAACCTGCACCCCACCGGGTTGCTGCATTAATTATTACCGCATAGAAGTTTCCAGCAGGTTTAAGTCTACGCTAGAGAAGAACCAGGTGAAGCAAATGCAAACAGCCTTAGCAGCTGACGAATGACTGCCCAGCAAAGGGTGGGCTCAAACGGAAGGGGGGCCCCCGCATCACAGGAAGCTACGTTAGCCGTTACCGGGGCCGAAGGTATGGGAACAAGTGGTCCTCCAGGGCCTCTTGACTGGAGCTTCTAAGAATATAACTGACCAGAGCACCCAGGCCCTGTGGGCTGCATTAGACAGCCTGCAAGGACCCGTGAGCCCAGCTTCTCCCTGATGCCACTGCCCTCCAAAACACCACTGTTTCCTTCAGGCTTTGGGACTGTAGAACACGATATCCCCAACACTTCTTCCCCCTTCTCCCAACAGAAATCACAAATGTTAGCACAGGACCCCCAGGAATAAGACCGCACTTCCCAGCCTCCCTGGAGCTAGGTGTGACCATGCCAGTAGGTTCTGGACCAGGGGATAAGACAAAAGTGATAAGTACCAATTCTGGGAGTCAATGTTTCTTAAAGAGGGAGTATCCCTTCTAATCTCCTGCCTCCTCCCCAGTGGCTGGGATTCCAGCACAGTGGCCAGATTTCCGCAGCCATTTTGGGCTGTGAGGGCAAAGGATACACCTGAGGGATGAGTCTCTGAAAGCCGAGAGGAGCCCAGAGATCCCGGTGAATTTGTGGAACTCCTGTACTGTCTGACCTTCTCGAACACAGGAGGATGCAGCTTTGGATCTTTCTGTGCCGGATGGAATGACTAATATATTCGATTGACGGCAATATCCGCAACTTCAAATTTCCTTGAAGGGAGGGACTGGGTTTTACATTTCTTTGTATTCTTTTTTTTTTTTTTTCTTTGTATTCTTTTTAGCATCTGCCCGTAGTAACTGTTTTGATTTGATCTGATCTGATCTTTTAAATGCCCCGTTAGCCAGGGAGTCACAAAATATATGCAGCAACTTCCTGCCGTGTCCCATGACACTTCCCTCTTGTGTCCTAAAAATTACCTCTTTTAAGTTGCAGACAGGCCCTTTGTGAGGGATGCCAAGCTGGCTTCGGACCCAAGTGAGGCCAATGACAGGTCTGGCTGACCTCGCTTCTTAGATCCAGTTCTTTCCAGATGGGACGTTCCCTCCAGGGGCTGTGAGTTAAGCCTCTGATGAGCCCATGGGCAGGCCCAAGGCCAAGGGACGAGAGGCTTCCGGGAAGGAAGGGCTGGGGTCAGGGATCCGGCGCAGGGGAGCCCCTGGCGGTGGGGCAGGCCTTCCGGTGTGTCCCGGGGCCACAAGCGCAGGGGACCCCTGGAGCTGGGGAGCCGCAGCAGCCCCCAACGGCCTCACGGAGGAGGTGCGCGCTGGTAGGAAGGGCAGGACACGGAATGTCGGGAGCCGGGGGCCCAGCTCCCCTGGGTGGGCTCTGGAAGTGGACAAGCTGTGGCTCTTTTTCTGACGGCCACAATTTCTTCCCGGCCGGGGGTGCCGGGGGACACTTTATATCTTCCTTTATACACATCTGCATTGTTTTTCTCTTTTCAAAGCCAATTTGCCTACTCCTGTCGTTCAAAAACTTAAAATCGATTCTTAAAAAAAGAAGCCATTAGCAAGGAAAGATAAAAAGCCAGGAATGCCTATTCACGGCCTTCTCCGGGAATGGGACTCGTTTCCAACTGTGGGGTCAGCCAGACTCGGGGTCAAGGGTGAGAAAAGCTTCAGGAATTCCAGACGCGGCTCTGGGGGGGCGGGGGGTGTCAGGTAGTCAGAAGGGTCAGGGAGCCCCGGGAAGAGTTCCATGCATATCTGCCAGTGAAAGGACTCAAGAAAATGTCTTTATTTCCATACTCAGTTTATTCCTGCAGCCTCCAAGTTGGGCTCCCGTAAGAAAAGGCTAAAACTGCGTGGCTTCAGGGGTTGACCACTTTGCACCCATAGGAGCTAGACATCGTGTAAGATGCTACTCGTGGTGTCCAACTGTGGCTCATACTGACCCTGGTGGGCCCCTAGTGTCTGCCCATTTCATAGATGAAGAAACTGAGTCCGACCAAGGTTCCTACAGCCAATGAGTGGCCTGTTTGGAGCTGGTCCTTCTCGGTCTTCAGAGCTGAGCTGTGTCTACCCAGACTGGGCTGGCAGGCACAGTCGGTGCCCACTGAATCGATCTGAATGTGCAGGAGATACTGAGCACAAATTATACTAGGGTTCACACGTTTTTGTTTGCTTATCAGGCACCCGCTGTGTGCATGGCCTGGTGTGGAGGTCGTCAGAGGTACGGGAGAAACATAACGTCGAGTGTTCCTTCAAGAGCCGACCGCGTGGCTGAGAAGCAAGGGGCACACAGAGGACAATGCACAGTGCGCTGGGTTGGATCAGGAGCCCCGTGGGGCCCCAGGACACGGATAACCCCCTCCCGGGTTAAAGGCATCATCTGGGAGTGCTTCTCAAAGAAAGTCGGGTTTGGGCTGAGCTCTAAGGCATGAGCAGGGCAGGAGTAGGTAAGAACAAAGGAAGAACTTTCCAGAAGGGATAAATGGCATGCGCAAAGAAAGGGTCAGAGACAGGCACGTGTTGGGCGTAACTGGGAGATGAAAGGGCTGGCTGGGACAGCAGAGGTCCTGCTGGGGTCTGGAGGGACCTCAACTTGGAAGGCACGCTTGTGACCCATGCCCAGCGAGGATGAACCCTGAAGACATTACTTCTTCACTGAGCAGCGAAATAAAGAAATAATAACAAAAAAAACAAATTGATAAATGAATCCAGAGCCTCATTGTTTACTTGGGCTAAATCATATTTCTCTTTCAAATCCACCAGTTACCCAAAGATTTTTGTTGGCTGGTAAAATCTGGCTAATAGCTTTCCATCTTCCCCATTGTCATCTGTTGTTTGTGCAAACTAGAAGGTTTTAGAGTTTTCATAAATGTGTTCAGAGTTCACCAAATCTCTTCATCGCGACGGTTTGTAAACCCGCTAGAGAATTACGTGCACAGGATTTTAAAGTGTGCAATATAAAAGCTCTTTCGTTGACGCGTTGCCAGTGGCCTGTCCACCAAAAAAAAAAAAGAAATCACACTACAGTAGCATTTTCAAACATATCTTCCAAAATGCTCAACTGTACAAGATAAAGCGATTTCTTGGCATTATCAGAATGTCACTTCCGCTCCAAAGGCAAAGGGACAGACTGTGCGCGTGCGTGTCCGAGGCACCTGCCAGGCGATAGTCACGTGACTCAGAGAAAGGGTCACTAAGTTGGGACACTTGATTTTCATTTGTCTTCAGCTCCATGAGTCTTTTAATTGTTCTGTCACAAGATCATGTTTAGACCTTTGTGGAACTAAAGATTTTCTTTTCACTCCGTCATTGCAAAAAATGGAAAAGATTCTATAGAAAGGTATTTTTTTTCTACGATTTTATTTATCCATTTGAGAGAGGGTGTGAGAGAGAGAGAGAGAGAGAGCACGAGTGGGGGGTAGAGGGAGAAGCAGACTCCCCGCTGAGCAGGGAGCCTGACCCCCACACGGGGCTCAATCCCAGGACCCTGAGATCATGACCTGAGCTGAATGCAGACGCTTCACCGACTGAGCCACCCAGGCGCCCCAAGGTTTTGTTTTTATAAAAGTACCCACTGATATTGGCATGAATTTCTTTGGCTTTCTCAACAAGGAAAGGAAAGAATTCCCTGCTTCACTATCTTTGCAACCCGATCCGGAATTCTTTTCTTAAAAAAGATTCCAAGTAAACATGCGGCTCTAGGAGCTTGCAGAGCTTCTCAATAACACATTGTTTTAAAGAGGTCATTTACAGTTGAGAAAATACCTTCCTTTAGTGGCTCATAAAGAAAAAAAAAGTAGCTCTTTGTGCATTTCATTTAGTGACACATAATCTTTTCCAGATACAGTCACAAGCTTTGCAGTTTTATCCAATGGCACAGCACACTTCCCACCGCGCGAGTGGTTTAGTGATTCTGCAGACTCTCCCTACTGCTCTCTAGGCATTTGCAGCAGTGTTTGTCGGTGAAGAAACGTACTTGTGTTTGGTGTCCCCTGCTAGTCCATTATTTGACCCATGTAAGTGTTTGCCCGCTGGTGATGCCTCTTACACTTTTTCCATTAAAACCGAACTCAGAAGAAGCTTCTAAACTCGTTTCATCAAATGCGCCAGAGTTTGTACGGAACTGGAGGGAGTAGCGACATCCCGGAGGGTGTGGAGGTGCCCCTTGGGCTCCGGATGCTGGGTTCCCCAACGCGTTGCTAAGTGATGGGGCATCACCCAAGTCGGTGCCAAGAGACCCAGAGGGAGGTGTCTGGGGGGCAATGGCAATAGATACCGATCCCTGCTCCCAAGAGCCTCAGCGGGTTTTCAAAACTGGCTGATTTGCTGCCACAGCAGATTTGATCTGCATTGTTTTTACGGCGTGTTTGCCAGCTCCGTGACCCATTGTGCAGTGCGTGCTGACGTCACTGCGGCCGCGAAATGCGCGTTGCTTTTGCACACCCATAACCAATCCCCTATCTCCTTGCCACCCGCTGGTGACCAGCTTATTCAAGTCCTTTCTGACGCTGTCCGCCTGCAGCTAGCATCAGACACCCCCAAGTTAAAGGCTCAGCCCCGTAAGACTACCCCCGCGTCCGACTTGAGCCCCGGTGGGGTCTTCGGGGGACCCACACGCCTACCTGGCCGCCTCCAAATTCAGGGGCTCCCACCCTGCCGATAACTCACGAGAATGGCTCCCAGAACCCAGGACACTGCTTTCCTGACCATCACAGTTTATCACCGTGGGTACAAACGGGCAGCACAGGGCCAAGTCTGGAAGGGTCTGAAGCATGCGAGCCTCGTTCCCATGGAACTGGGGTGTGCCACCCCCCCGGAACGTGAACACATTCATCAAACCCCGTCGTTTCAGGGGTTTTGATGGAGGCTTCATTACTTAGATATGATTGATTAAATTGTTGGCTACTGCGGATGGAACCCAATCTCCAGACCCTCTCCCCACCCTGGAGGGACTGAAAGTTCAAACCCCGTAATTATGGCGGGGTCTTTCTGTTGACCTGCACCCACCCTGGAACTTTCTAGCACCCTTTGGGTCATCTCATTAGCATATATACAAAACACTCCAGAGATTCCCAGGGCTTTAAGAGCTCTGTGCCAAGGACTGGGCACAAATACCATATCCACTGTTATTATTTTCAATTTATTGAAAATAAATTGATTTTTTTCAATTTTAGGATCTTTTTTTTTTTTTTTTCTGAACCATTTTGAAGCCACTTTTCCATTTGAAGACAGTTACTTTAGTTAAAATCAGATGACATATAATCCATAGATCCATCATGGCCGTTCTGGGGACGAATGATCTGTAAATGTCCACGATGCCAGAAAGAGATAAATGTCAGGCAAACATGGGCGAGGGATCCCTGTGTTCTGCACGCAGGAGTGACCTTGGGACAGTGTCAATTTGAGAAATAAATATTTGTAAATCTTACTCTCTTAGGATAACTGAGTCAGTGAGGATTCCTGAGGCCGAGTGATTCATTCACCCGTTCATCCCACAAACACGTACGGGGAGCTTCTTGGCTTTCCGAGGCTGTGCAGAGTTGGAAGATACAGTTCCTTGGAGAGGCGCGCAGTTCAGTCATTGACCCCGAAGGGCAAGCCGGCAATCCCACTGTCAGGTATCAGTATCCTAGGTGAGGACAGGTGCCCAATTAGAACGGACCAGAGGAAGAGATACACAGGGAGAACTCGGGAATGCAGAGCTCCCACCATCGTGGGGGTCATTCTTTCCGCATCGAGTGTGACAATACTCAAAGACTATTGCCCTCCAGGGGTGCTCGCTCGAGCTTCGGCGTCCAACGTTTTTATTGGGATTTAATTACATAGGCACAACTGATTGAACCATTAGCTATGGGATTGACCTCGACCTCTAGTTCCTCATCCTGCCCCCCAGGTCGGGTCTGAGAGCGTGCAGCTTCAGCCCCAACCCTTTATTCACGCGGCCAGTCATTCTGGGGTGGCCAGCCCCCATCCTGAGTCATCTGCTACTATAAAATATCCGGACTCCCTCATCAGCGTGAGAAACAAGGTACTCTGTCACTCAGAATCCCGAGGGCTGAGACGCTTGTCCCAGGAAGTGGGACACAACCACTGGTCACAGGACACCGTGAGAACGTGTGCAGTCGGGAAGGAAGGAAGGTGTCTGAGCCGTGGGGGTGGGAAGGACAGCGATGGTCTGGACGGGGGGTGGGGCGTGTGAAGCAGAGTCCGTATCTCCCCCCCCCCATAGTGTGTGCATTTGGGGTCTTGTTCAGGAAGCAAATTTCCAGTCTCCAGGTTACACAGATTCTTCATTATATTTTCCTTCTACAGGCACATCTCAGAAATATTGCGTGTTCGGTTCCAGGCGATTGCAATAAAGCGAATATTGCAATAAAGGGCGTCAAATGAAATTTTTGGTTTCCCAGTGCATATAAAAGTTCTGCTTACACTATCCTGTAGTCTCTTAAGTGGGCAATCGCACTGTGTCTATAAATGTACGTACCTGAATCAAAAAGTACTTTATTGCCAAACTATGCTAGCCATCATGGGGGCTTTCAGTGAGTCATAATCACTGACCATGTAACAGATCACCGATCACCATAGCAAATACAATAATGGTGAGAAAGTTTTGAAATATTTACCAAATATTTCATTACCAAATTGTGGTACAAAGACACACAGTGAAGGGCGCCTGGGCGACTCAGTTGGTTGGGTGTCTGAGGCTCGGGTCATGATCCCAGAGTCTCCGGATCGAGTTCCCCATCAGGTTTCCTGCTCAACGGGGATTCTGCTTCTCCCTCTCCTTCGGCCCCTGCTCATGCTTTCTCTCTCTCGCTCTCGCTCACTCGCTTTCTGTCAAATAAATAAATAGATAATCTTTAAAAAAACAAAACAGAGCAGAACAACGACAAACCAAAGACACAAAGCGAGCCACTCTTGTTGGGAAAATGGCGCCAGGAGACTTGCTCAAAGCGGGGTTAATGTGAACCTCCAATGCGTAAGGAACACGGCGTCTGCAAAGCACCATAAACCGAGTTATGCCTGTATGGGGTTTGTGATTGAAGTTACTGTTCCATCTGGAGTCTACCATTTAAGATGCGCTATAAGGTAGAGGAGTCCAGCTTAATTTCGCACAAACAAGGGCCAGTTTTCCCAACCCCACTTTCTGATGAGCCCCCTCTCCCTCGATCCTGGCTAACAAGTGCCCCCAGTATGGAGACATTTATGAGCTGTCTATCCTGTTGATTACTTTACTCGTCTGCTCCTGGCCTTATACCAGACCGATTTTATTTCTGACTTCCCACTTACAGACTAACAGCCCTGGCTTGGGGGGCGGGGGGGGCGGGGGCCTCCGAGCCAGCTTTGCCCAGGAGGGCCAGGCAGGAGAGGAGGAAGGGCCTCAGAGCCCTGCTCTCGGGGGAACCCCCCCTCCACGCGCTCTGACGTCCCTGAGCCCACCTCTGTGGACCACAGGCCTGGCACGACTGGGGGACTTTCGTGCTAAAACCGTCCTGGGCAAACCAGCACCGACTCAACCAACCCAGAAATGAGGAGACGAGGCCTCTCTTCTCAAATACCCTGCCTGAGCTACAATCACCATGCCCAGACTCAGAAATAAAGGTTTTCCAGACACGAGATTGAAACTAAAAGCCAGAAGAGTATTAAGTTCCAGGGCAAGGAATTTCCAAACAACCAGGCTCCGTGGTTGGTAGGTCTGCGACAGCTGAGATAGGAAGGCCCTGCTCTTTTCGGGTCTGGACTGCCCCTGGGAACAGAGCTACGCGGACAGCCGCAGCACCGAGCAGCCAGCAAACGTGGGTCTGTAAACACGGCACGGCTGGGGCGGTACCAGGGAGACGGGGGACAACTGTCTCTGCCTCTAACAGTCGAGGAGAAGCCAGACAGGAGGCGCCTCTCATTCTGAGTCCCAGGGCGCAGCCGTGTGCAACACGGGACGCGGCTCCTCCCAGCCCCGCCGGCACCTGCTCCAGGGGCCACTTTCCCACCTGGGGACGATCCCACGTGCGAGATGACACTTGTGACGACCAAGAGTCAGGGGATCAGGCTTGCTCTGGGTCTGAACCCGGGCAAGGGGCGCATGTATGCTCCGGAGTCCTGGATGTCCCCACTCCTCCTGGGGGCCCCATGGCGGTCTCTCAGTGCGCCCGCCAGACACAACTCAGGTCCTTCGACGGAGGCTCCGGGTGCCAGGAAGGACGTTCCCGGTGGCCAGCTGTCTCCGGGCTGGAGCACGTCCCCCTGGGAGGAGGGGGAGCAAAGCCCTTAGCAGCCCACAGCGGCTCTGAAGTTCCATCAGCGCCCTTCCCCCGGCAGCCAGCCGCCAGCCTTGGTGCCCCCTCGGGGTCGCCCTAGACGAGCCAGAGCCTTCTTTTCTCTGCCGGTCCTCCGGATGTTTGCTCCTCACTCCCTCCTCCGTGACTCTCCCACGTTCTCCGAGGTGAGACACCCAGCCCCACGGCGGGGTGCAGGCCTCCCGAGGCCCCTGGCCACCCTGGCTGGGCCCGGCTGCGGAATCTGAAGAAACATTTAATAATTCAGGAAAACCCCCTTGTTCCTCCCGTGTCACGCTGCTGCCACGCTCAACAATTCGGACACCAGAGGTGGGGGGGAGGGGAGTTTCCCCGGATTGGGCGAGTCCTCGACCCCAGCTGGCTGTCCCAGCACTGAACTTGATTCTGACACCAACCACCTGGAGAGAGCATTGGGGCCCACGGGTTAGCGGCTCCGGCCCCCAAGACTGCGCGCCCCACCTTTGGCCGCCAGCGGCACATTCAGATTGCCACCCGTGCTGCAAATTGTAGACGCCCTTAACCTCCTCCTTCAATTAATTTGCTCAGAACTCACCAAAACAGCTTATTTACTACTTATTGTTCCTTCTAAGAGGATACAACAAAGGACATGGTGGACAGCCAGCTGGAAGAGATGGGTCCGGTCAGGTGCGTGGGAAGGGGCTTCCCCCCGTTCATGGTGCCCCTCCCCCCCCCCCGCCCGCCAGCTCTTCCACGTGCCCCCAGCCAGGAAGCTCTGCGAACCTCGCCCTGGTGGGATTTCCTCACACAGACGCGATGGATCATTAACTCGATCCCAGCCCCTCTCTCCTCCCTGGAGAACGGAAGCTGAGGCTGGAAATTCCAACCTTGTAATCGGGGCTCTGTCTTCTGGTGGCCGGTCCCATCCAGCAGCGTGCCCGGACTCACCTTAGAGCAAAGACATGGCCATCACCCAGGAAATCCCAAGGGATTTAGGAGCTCTGTGTCCGACTGCAGTCAGAGACCAACTACTCGAACAAAGGAGGCTTCTAGTGCTCTTATCACTTAAGACATTAACAAAGGTTTTCGGCGCTCTGTGACAAGAACCAGGGGCAGAGACCAATCTATGTATTTTCTATCATCCACCCACAGTACAGAAGAAAACCGTGTGGCCTGGTTCAGAAATTAGGGCACGTCGCAAAACGGCACCATCGGAGGGTTGCACGAACCCAGGGCCCCCTGTGATAGCATAGATCGCACACCCAGGAAGACAGCCCCATCGCGGTCACGCCCCCCTGGGTATGCTCTGGGCTTTCGGGGGGTCCTCCTCAAAGGGCCGGGGTCAGGCTCACTGGGCCTGGTCAGAGTGGCCATCAGAGCTGTTCGCGTCTTCCTCTCTTGTCCGGCGTTGCAGCCAGTGGTCAGAGAGGAGCCACTGTCCTCTGAACCCCGGCATGGCTGGCCAGGAATGCAGATTCCAGGCACCCCCCAGCCCCCAGACCCCTGGATCAGTGTCTCTGGGTGTGAGCTGGGGCCTCTGCCTTCGAAACCCGGTCCTCAGCTCCCGCCGCTGCAGGAGGGAAGGCTGAGAATGACCGCTGGCCCCGGGGCTGGTTCTGCGGTCCCTGGGGGAGGAGGCTGGGCTGTTCACAGAGCGGATTGTGTCCTAAACGTCTCCTTTTCCTGAGGGCTGCTGGTCAGCCCCATCACCCGATCCTTGGCACGAGCGAGTTCCTTCTGATCTCCTTGCGAGAGCAGGCCTGAGCCGACATCAGACATGGCAGGCCTGAGGGCTTCCCAGGCCGAGGTGGAAGGCTGAGGGGCCCGGGGCCCATTCGGAGCTCCTGCCACGTGCCCCGGAGGCCAGAAGAATAAGCAGGGCCGCTGGGGTCCAGGGCAGCTGGGAAGGAGCCGTGGAGGTCCGAACATACTCTGGAAGGAGGGGACAAAACACGGACTCCTGTTTGCAGCCATAGCCACGAACTTCGGCAGGGCTCCTAGGGGACCGGGACCCGTGGCCGAATCCGTGGCCTTCCTGCCAGGCCCTTCTCTTTTCTGGGCCTCCCATCCTGGTTTTCCTTCTTAGTCCCCAGGCCACTTTCCTTGCGGCTTCAGCAGCTCAGGGCATGAAATGTGTCTCCTGGGGCCTCCCAGCCAGTCAGAGCCCAGGCCTCAGAGTTGAACCGAGGTCTGTCTGGGACCAAAACCCGGAGTCAGAGTGAGAGAGGAGCCACGTGTGGGCCCAGGCGCTGGCCCGCGTCTGCCTCGTCGGGAACGTTTGAGAAAGGAAGCTATCGGTCTCCCTACCGTCCACCCCCCACCATGCCTACCTTTGCAGGACGTTTTCCCAGCACGATGTCGTCGCACCCCGTGGCCCAGGGGGCATGGTCTCTGTTTTCGAGCAGCAGAACCTGAGTCTTCACATAGCAGGTGGGAAAGGGTTTGGGAGGCAGGAGGGGGCCACGCCCACGATTCTGGGAGGCACTTTACAAAGTACCCTGTGAACGCTGCAAAGCAAACCTTTAGGGACAGAGGTTTCCCCTAGGAGGGAAACGGCCCCGGGGACCAAGCCAGGAATTATGTACCCCAAGGGGCTCTGCGGAGGGGATGTGTGTATTTCTGGACTGTTTCTGGACCCAGGCGTCTACACCCAGCACTTCAACCCCCTCCAGTGACTGGGCCAGGTCGGGGACTCCTTCCGGGAGCCCAGGAGGCTGGGGTGGCAGGAGGGGAGGCAGGGAGTGACCCTAGCAGAGGGACACAGCTCTGCACGCTGTGCAAACCACTAACAAGACCACAGGCTTTCTCCACGACCGTGGCAGTGGCCTGGGCGCCTGCAGGGCACGGCTTGGGGGCTGCCACGGTATGGACCCCAGGAAGAGTCCAGTGGCGACAAACTGCTCGAACCCCGCCAGCTGGGCGAGGGCCTGGGCAGCCAATGTGGGCCCAGGGACCCTCCCGGGGCTCGACATTCATTCACGGTGTGCAAAGGAGGCCCCGGCATCGGTCTCCCGGGAGGAGGACCTGGAGAGACGCTCCAGAAACAGAAACCTCCGAGGGCCGCCGTCAGAGCACACGCACACTCAGCAGGCTTGATCCAGGATGCTTTGTTCTTTGTTCTTTTCTTTTATTTGGTTGTTATTTCTTATGTAAATATCACAGTTCTTTTGTCTTCATCAAAGCCCTACGTGCTTCTGTGTCTTGTCTTGCTCGGACATTTCGGAGCTGGTTAGACAGAGCCCCGTGTCCCCAGATGAACTCAGGATTTCAAAACGATCTCCGGCCCTGATTGACCCCCAGTCCTTCCAGGACCGTCCTCCACACAATCGCCCAGGGACTGAAGAGCAACACCAATGCCTGGGCCCCACCCCAGAGCCCCGGATGTAGTGGGGCGAGAGTCTGCTCCCCATGGTTGCAGGGAGGCTCGCGGGGCAGGGCTGCATGGGTGCCCCCGACCAGCGAGAGGCAGGAAGGGCCCTTGGTTCTTACCAGTTGTGTGACTTTGGCAAAGGCTCCGAGTCTCCTGGGTCCTGGGATCCCCGAGTGTGAGTCGGGAGAGCACACTGTCCTCTGTGTCTCCCACGACCGTGGAGAACATCAGATGATGTAAAGGACGGGCCGAGGCAACCGGGAAATGCTCTGCCTCTTCCAAAGTGTGGCTCCTTGCCCTCCCGTGGGTTGTGCGACTGTGCCCAGGGTCCGCCAGGAGGCGGTGCGGGCACTCTTTCCAAGGGCTTCTGCAGTGAGCAAGGCCTGGGCCCGGTGGGACACGGCGGGACCGGGGAAGACGGGCAAATGTCAGCAATGTCAGCAGCGTAATGCCCGGGGGTCCCACAGACTGTCTCCGATGGGAGGCTTCGCCCGGGGAGGGAAAGAGAAGAAGTTACAGTGCAGGAGTGAACGGAGTTCCTGGTGTGAGAATCCAACCTCCATCCCAGAGAAGGTGCCGGAGCCTCAGTTTCTCCATCAGTACAAAGGGCCTAGAGCCACTCTGAGGACCAAATGAGACCATCCAGACCCGCGGCTCGCTTTCGACGTCACCACCGTCACCACCGCCACGGAGGGCTGCCGACACGCCCTGTGTGGACACCAGTCCTGCTGGACGCCCTCCCCTCCCCCCTTTCCTCGGGGCACAACTGGGACTCAGGCTGAGTCACTCGCCTGAGGTGACAGAGCCTGTGAGTGGAGACAGAGGCAGAATTCGAACCCACATCTGCCTCACCCCGGAGACTGCTGTCCTCAGGCGCCTGGCCTCTTCCGAGCGAGCAGTTTCCAAGCTGTTTGGACCTGGGAAGAACAGAGGGCCCCAGGCAGCTGGGGGCAGGGCTGGTGGCCGCTTGTCTGACAGAAGTCGTCCCCCAGGGTCCCCCAGAGAGGAGCACCGGGGACACGTGCGGGGCGGGGGGCGTGGGGAGGCCCCGAGAGGCAGCCACGGGGGATGAGGCTCTGGGCTCTCCTGCGCCGCTACTCTGTGCTCGCACACGGTGCCCTTCGCTGAATCCTGAATCCTCACGGCCGGCGGGGCTGTCCCGGAGACAATCTGCGATCCGTGACACACAAGACGACCACCAGGCGCTGCGTCCAGCCGCCGGGAAAGTTCAGAGGGCTGCAAAGGATTGCAGCAGACGGCAGGGTGAGGAGGGCCTGGGCCCTGGACGGCTGGCTGGGTGCTTTCCTCCACGGAGCGGCCACGGGAGCACCCAGCCTCACGCCCGCGTCAGGCCCGGCCCGCGGCCTCTGCAGGGCTGAGCCCTCCGCGTCCAACGCGGCTCCCCACGGCCGGCTCCCAGCCTTCTCTGGGGTCCCCGGCCGGAATGGGCTCTGCCCTCCAGGCTGCCACGGAGCCTCACACGCCTGGCTGCAGGGGGCTCTGTGGTCCGCACCCTGAGATCCTGAGGAAGATGGGGACCTGGCCTTGCTTAGAGCAGCAGGCCGAGCGGCCCCGTTGGCATTAGAAGCGGGACATGTGGCCCCGCGTGGAGAAGCGGTGACGTAGCTCACAGCCCGTGCTCACCTGGAACGAAGGCCTGCGGAGCCCAGGGGTGGCCGGCCACGTGGCTGCTGGGGTGAACCGCTTTGTAATTTTATTTATTTGAGAGAGAGAGAGAGAGAGAGAGAGAGCAAGCGCACAAGGGCAGGGGGGAGGGGCCCAAGGAGAGGGAGAAGCAGACTCCTCGCTGACTCAGGGCTCGATCCCAGGACCCCAAGATCATGACCTGAGCCCAAGGCAGAGGCTTTCTTTTTTTTTTTTTTAAGATTTTTTTTATTTATCCATGAGAGACAGAGAGAAAGAGAGGCAGAGGCAGAGGGAGAAGCAGGCTCCTCCGCTGAGCAGGGAGCCCGACGCAGGACTCGATCCCGGGACCCTGGGCTCATGACCTGAGCTGAAGGCAGACGCTTAACCATCTGAGCCCCCCACGCGCCCTGGGGGGAACCGCTGTGAAGGGTGTGAGCTGTGTGGGCTGCTCTCAATCAGGTGGAGGGTGTGAAGGAAGAAATGAGGGCGCCTGGGTGGCTCAGTTGGTTAAGCAACTGCCTTTGGCTCGGGTCATGATCCCAGAGTCCCGGGATCGAGTCCGGGGTCGGGCTCCCAGCTTCACGGGGAGTCTGCTTCTTCCTCCGAGCTTCTCCCCTCTCATGCTCTCTCTCTCTCTCTCAAATAAAGAAATAAAATCTTAAAAAAAAACTACTGAAGGAAGAAATGACAGGCTCAAGACATGCTAATAGAATCACAGAGCTTGTCTTTGTAGCCTTGGCTAATGAGACTCAAAACGAGGCAGAGGGGCGCCTGGTGACTCAGTAGGTTAAGCGCCCGACTCTCGATTTCGGCTCCGCACTCAGCAGGGAGTCCGCTTCTCTGCCTCTCCCTCTGTCCCTCTGCCCCCCCTCCACCCACTCATGTGCGCTCTCTCTAAAATGAATAAATACATCTTAGAAAAAAATAAGATTCACTTGCCATTTCATTAAGTGAAATTAAAATTAAAATTAAACAAAACAAAACAAAACAAAACTGAGTCAAGTCTACAAAAATCTGGAGTCCGTGGGTGAGCTGGGGAGCGGTGCTGTTGGCTCAGTCACGGACTGGAACCTGGCCTCTGTGGGCCTACGATAAAGGAACGGAAGTTTGCTCTAATGTGGAGCGAAGAATCCACGCTCGGCCGGAGACTAACAGTGGACAGATTTATGCAGCCCCTCTCCACCCCCACTGCCCCCCTGCGGACACAGTCCCTTTACCTGAGACCAGTTGCCAAGGTTATCAACGGCATCTTTTTTTTTTTTTTTTTTAAGATTTTACCTATTTATTAGAGAGAGAGCAGAGCAAGAAAGAGAGCATGGTGGGAACAGAAGGAGAGAGAGAAGCAAAGGAGCCCCATGCAGGGCTCGATCCCAGGACCCTGAAACCATGACCTGAGCCGAAGGCAGACGCTTAACCGACTGAGCCCCCCAGGAGCCCCTCACCGGCATCTTTGAAGAGAGATGAAGTGAATAGCCCCCCCCCGCTCCGGAGTTGCCGGGACCGCCTAGGATTTGCTGCCACTGAGATGGGCTCTCTGATTTCAGAGGGAACGATGGGATCCCTGAGGGGCCAGGGGGCTGTGCCCCTGAGATGGGCAGCAGGACTCGAGGGGCCATCAAAGGGGATGGCCTGCGGACGTCTCCCACGGCTCGCGGGATTCCCGGGACCTAAACAGAAGAACAGCTGCTAGAGTCCTCCTCGACTCGTACGACCGAAGAAACTTCCCACCCGACAAGCAGAGACCTGGCTCGATTCATCGTGGTGGAGTGTCACGGTGCTTCACCCACACTGCAGACCTCGGAGCCCCTGGAATTCCCGAGAGAGGTTCCCCGAGATAGCACTACAGGCAAAGAACTCCACAGGTCAGCGCCGCAAAGCTGCCGAAGGCGTCCCGAGCCACCCGTGGCCACTACGGGGAACTCTGGGATGGGCAAAAAAGAACCGAGACGTCGCGGGGATGATCTGACACTGACCCTGAGCTCTAACGACCCAGGACGAGTTAGCAGGGTCTCGTGACTATAGCCCACCGGTCCCAACACTGGTTTAGGGGAGTCAGTGATAAAACACATTCTCGGCTGCTTCCATCACATAGAGCCTTGTGGCTCCAAGACCCCGTGCCATGGGGGAGTTTCTCGACTGTACGGCTGGAATCCCCACGCTGGCTTCCCAGCTCACAGAACAAGGACCGTCACCATAGAAACCAGCTACACGGAGGTCTGCAAAGCTCCCTCTCCTTATAAAAAGTATCAAAGCACTACCACACCCCTGCTGACATCAGAGAGATTGTGTTTACCATCAAGCCTCAAAAACTGGAGAGACAGTGATTGAAAGCCTATCAGCTTGGGCTTTTGGGGACCTAAGGGTCCTGGTAAATGGCAGTGGAGTCATTGAAGCTTAATCGGGTGGGGATTCCACCTGCAGCTGCTGCCCCCCTGGGCCCCTTTGCTGGAGCCAATATGGGCAGTGATTACCCATCTGGGCAGCAATGGACGTGGGAAGGGCCCTTGGGCATCCTCCCATGTTCGCTTACCTGGTTACCTGGCCGGGTCTGCAGGGTTCGGGGTCTGCAGGGCTGCTCTCCGGCTCCTTGTTATAATGTCGTCCACAGGGACATGAACCCCTCATTGTTGCCGAAGACATCGGGCTGCACCGTGACTCAGATAACGCCATTCCCCAGGGCCCCTGCCGAGCAGGAAGTACTAGGTATCATCTCAACACGCCCGCAAGACTCCCATGTGCCCGAAGATAGGATAAACCCCTCCTGCCGGAGCCAAGTTCCTGGGATATTGGGCCTCTCCCCTGCAAAGTGAACTTTGTAGTCTACACTGAGAAAGAGGTACAAAGCGCGGTGAGTCCCCGCGGATCTGGGAGACAACAGACGTTACGTCTCCGTGCGCTGCTGGATCCCACGTATTGAACGGCTATACCGCAGGCTCTCTGCCTCGTGGCGAGGGCAGGTGAAGGCTTTCTAGCTGATTCAGGCGTCTGTGCGGGGAGCTGGGCCCCTGAGGGCAGAGCGCGCAGAGCCAGCGTGCCCTAAATGTCTAGCCACACCAGAAGGTGGGAGACCGGAGGACCCGGGTCAGCCCCGAGGAAGGGACCACAGCGCAGACGCCCAGCTCCAGGAGCAAAGCCACACTTTCAACAGCAAGTAACGGTCCTTCCTTTGAGAAACAGCCCCTCGGCTGAACGTCAGCCATGGAAGATACCACGTAACTGTGACCTTGAGCGAGACTTCTCGGGCTGGGTGTGGTCCAAGCCATCCAGCCAGAGGCTGGCTGTGTCCAGCAGCTGCTAATCACCGGGCACTCATTCCCTCTGGAACCTGTAGGAGGAGTCCCCCCTTGCCTCTACCGGCTCCTGGTGCTGCTGGCGATCCTCGGCTTTCCTCGGCTTCTAGACGCATCCATCACTCCAATCTCTGCCTGTCGTCACATGACGTTCTCACCTTGAGTGTCTGTGTCTCTTGTCCTCTTATATAAGGACACCGATCATATTGGATTATAGGCCTACCTACTCCAGTAGGACCTCATCTTAACTAACCACATTGGGAAGGACCGTATTTCCAAATAAGGTCACATTCGGAAGCACGGGAGGTTAGGACATCCATATATCTTGGGGGGCAGGGCACACAATTCAGCGCACGGCCCCAGTGGACGGAGGAGAAGTCTGAGTCTGGTTTAAGGACGGCTCGCAGGACCCGCTCCGGGGGAGGCCTCCCGCACTGCTGACCCCTGGGGTCCTCACCCTGACGGCGGCGAGCAGCCGGCCTGACAGCGCTCATCCACAGTGCGAGGCTAGACCCAGCCAAGCCCGGCGCCCTGGCTGTCATGCAGGGAACCGAGCTGGAATGTTGGTCAACGGAACCCTCTCCGGGCAATGCCTCTCGAAAGTTGCCCGCGCAGGAGATGGGCAGATCGGTGTTGCGTGCCTGGAGCTCACTCTGTTTGCAGAGCCCCATTTAAGACAAAGAACACTCAATTATGAGTATCAAACTGCGGGCTTTGTGGAATATGGACTGTGACGGGGTCAGGGGCTGTCCCGGCAATCGGAGAAGCACAGGGGGACACCGTGGGGAGGAGACCCACAGGGGCGCGTGGGACCCACCAGCTGGGCTCTGGGCAGCCCGTGACCAGCGGGAGTTGCGGGGCGGGGGGTGGGGACATCTGGGGACCCGGGACAAGGGAGAGGCCTCTGTGGAAGGAGCCAGACCGGGGGCTGCAGAGATGGCAGGATAGGGCCCAGAACCCGCGTCCGAGGGAGCCGGCCAGCTGGTGAGTACAGGAGAAAATGAGTCTGGCACGAGTATCTTGAGTAAATTAAAGGGAACAGATGCGGCGAGGCCGGGAGTCGGAGAGGGACGTTCCTGGCGGCGCGGGGGGGGGGGGGGGGGGGGGGGGGGGGGGGGGGGGGGGGGGGGGGGGGGGGGGGGGGGGGGGGGGGGGGG
>CM052885.1:5624445-5700202 GCA_028534135.1 Potos flavus | reverse complement strand
GCGAGAGAGGGGGCAGGGGGAGGGGGAGAAGACTTGAGAAGAGGAGGAGGGGGAGCTCGCGGGCGCAGGGTGTGCGGAGACTCAGGCCCCGAGAATGGGCTGTGGGGGAAGGGAGCGTGTCCTTCGCAGCTGGAGAAGGTCCGTAAGAAGTGGCCCAGAAGGGTGACCAAGCGGCTCTTCCGATGAAAGGAGGGTGAGCGGCCAGCCCGGAGCCAGCCGGCCGGGGGACCTGTCTCTGAGTCTAGCGACCCCGATTCCAGCAACAGGCCAGCCTGTCTCAGCAGGAAGAACCCGGGAAGCATAGCCCCGCCCTTGCATTATACAGGTGGGGAGACTGAGGCCCGGAGCTGGAACCAGAAGCCAGCCTCTCCAGGCCCCACCCCCAGCCCCCGGTGTCAGGCTGCCCAGCAGGTGCCCCTGTGTCTCGCCACCGAGGCCCTGTGCCGAGAGGAAATGAGACCCCACACACACGCAGCTCAGGGAGAGAGAGAGCCCAGCCCGCGGGAGGGGTGCTCCAGCCCCCCAGTCTCGAAAAACGGAGACGTCACTCGCCACAACGTTTTGCTTACTAAGGGTCTAATCTAAGGTGTTTCAGGTTTCAGCTGGCTTGCAGGTGCACAGCCCAAGTGTAGGGCTCGGTCATGAGAACCTGGCAGAGGGACGCTCTCCCTGCGAGTGGCCTCCGGTGACCCAGGGCCGCTGTGTTCATTGTCCAGTTGGCACGAGGCATAGTGGGGACACCTGGGGCATGTCCCAAACCTAAAAGTCAGCCCAGGGCAAAGAAGTGCTCCTCCCCCCTCCCCCTGCCCCGGCTGCCCCACCGGACCGTGGCCTGATTACCATTAGCTAATATATGTTTATAACGTGAATTGCTTTTTACGATTTTGAAAGTAATCCGTGCCCGTGGGAAACTGGGAAAATAGAGGACAGTAAACGAAGAAGACAGAAATCTCTCATAATCATCCATCTGAGCAATCATAGGAGATGTTTGGGGTCTGTTTTTTTCTAGGCTTTTCTCAGTGCATAAATGTAACTTTTAAAAGTCGTCATAACTGGGGTCATACCACCTGCTGTTTCATATGCTGGCTTTTTTTTTAACTGAATATAGTAGTCTGTGGGATCTCCCACATTGATATACATTATCCAAAAGCAAAATTATGAATTCACTTTATTTAAGCCTGAATTTTTAGAGAGGTTAAATTATCTTCTTCATCTGTAGGATGGGATAATAATACTAACACTGCAGGGTTGTTGGGGAAATTAAATTAAGCTAAATTACATTAAATTTAATTAAATAAGGTATATAATACATCTGGCAAGTGGTAGGCACTCAATGGTGCGTGGCACATGGTAAATCCCCACTGCCAAATAAATACCTAAATAAAAATGCCACTTTGTCCCTGCCTTCCACAACTTCCGCCTCGAGCTGGTCGGCCTCGCGGGCTGACTTGGGCCAAGCGAGTCAGGCCCAGGAGATTTGGAGGCACTGAGGTATAAGGGAGAAGAGACCCTTCCGGAAGACAAGCCTGTTTTCTAGCACAGAGAGGGGGCGAGACCTGGCTCTGCCTTGACATGGTGAAGACACTGCTCGAAGTTTCATGTACATTATTCTGTCAACCCACACGACAATCCTTCAGAGGGCACCATTGGACAGAGGTGGCCTATTTTCTCCCAGTGTGCCTCCCCCCTTCTTCCTTAGGGTAAAGACCCTGATTTTATTGGGACACCTGGGTGCTGGAATAAAAACTACATTCCTCAGAATTCCCGGTTGCTGGGTGGGGCCATGTGACAAATTCTGTCTAAAGGCCTATAAGCTAACGTGCTGTGTGTGACTCCAGGAAGTGCCCTTTAAAGAGAGGCAGAGAACCCCACTGGGCTCCTTACTTCTTTTTGCTGGCTGGAAATAAGATGTAGTGGCTGGAGCTTGGCAGCCACATTGGGCCAGGAGGTGAGAGCTTCCTGCAAGAGAGGCAGAACAGTGAGAAAGAGGGGGACTATACCCCTGCAGATTGTGAAATCAGCCTGTGAGCCCAAGACTGCTTACCTGTAAAGCTTCACATAACAGAAGAATAGACTTTTATCTTATTAAAAAAAAAAAAAAAAAAGGCCATGGCAGGACTTTCAGAGCCCTGGGCTCTTTCCATAGGTGGCTCACTACTATTAGGGAAGATTGTTAACATTTATTGAGTGCCTACCACTTGCCAGATGTATTATATACCTTATTTAATTAAATTTAATGTAATTTAGCTTAATTTAATTTCCCCAACAACCCTGCAGTGTTAGTATTATTATCCCATCCTACAGATGAAGAAACTAAGGCTCGAAGAGGCTGAGGAACTTGTTAAGTCACACAGCTAGTAAATGATAGAGTGTGACTACCCAATTTCCGTCCTCCCTGCTTTCCCTCCCTGCCTCCCAGATCTGCTGGGTTCATTGGCTTGTGCTTCTGAAAAGAGGAGCTCCCACCTGAGAAAGTGAAGTTGCTGAAGGAAGCGTTTCCTCGTTTTCTGCCAGCTCCACATTTGAGCCCAAGTTCCAGAAACCACGCCGTTTCCCAGGGGCGTGAAAGAAAACTTAAATCCTGTTTTAATATCGGTGAATTATTTCTTCACTTAAGGGGGGGAAAAAGCCCGTCGTCAGCTATAATAAATCCAACTCAATTACACTTATTACAGTGATGACTGTTCATGCCACTCTAATTGGCTTCTCTCGGCATTTTCATTAAGAACCTGCATCTTCCAAGGTTTATAACTCAGACACATCTTTACTTGGAGCTGAAATTTGGCATTAACACCCAGATGGGGAACCCAGGCGCCACAGGAAGGAAGAAAGCCCAGCCCCCACCCCCGGAGTCAGCCCTCGGTGCCTCGGATGGTGCCAGCAGGCTTGTCCGGGGACTGGCCATTGCACGGTTGTCTCCACACGGACCTGAGTCTTGTTGGGATGGGTCCCTGGGCTTGTCCGATGGTAGTGGGGCCACAGCCTGGCCGAGCCCGCGCTCCAGCTGGGATTCTGGTAGCTCATTTCGCTGTGAAACAACGCCCCAGGAATTGCGGGGTTTGGTGGAAGGAGGCCAGGACAAGAAGTCAGACCTAGGCCATGGTCCTCCTTGCTGTCCCAGGGTTTTGGGCAAGGTCCTTGGCCTTTTGCATGCCTCCTCTTCAAAGTGGATGATTGTTACCACGAGGCTCAAATGAGATCAACCGTGGAAAGCAGTTATGGAAAGTTCTTGATAGATGGGAATCTCTATTATGGCCACCCCAGGACACCAGTTGACTTCTCTCTTAAGTAGGAAGCTTGGACAGGTTCTGGATCAGTGAGACTCAGACTCAAGTCACGTCTGCCTGTGTGTGTCAGGCCAGCGAGAGTCACAGCGTGTCCCCTCCGGTGGACGGGCTCCTGGGTGGCGGAGGGGCTCCTGCATGGCAGGGGGAAGGGTGTTTTTCTTAGACGGCCCTGGGTTCCAATCCTGCCCCCTCCACTTACTCTCCAGGAGACTCTGGGCAAGTCACTTAGCTTCTCCGAGCCTCGGTTGTCGCTAGTCTAGAATGCAGGTAATAATTGTGCGAGGTACAATTACGTGCTGCCCCCCGCCCCCCCAGCAGACCTATTGTTATTAGCAGTGGGTAACCTTGCACGATTCAGAGAAACTGGTGAGTAGCTGGCTGGCCGGTAGCCTTATCATGCAAAATTTCCCCAGCCCTCATGACTGCTGGTGAAGGACAAATAAAAACTCTCCGGCTCAGGGGGACCAGGCCTGTCCAAGGGTGGCTTTGGGGGAGCTCGCCTGGAGACCTCTGCCTGGGGATCCCCCCGGGACCCTCAGCTCTTCCCTCTGCCGGCCCCACCTGCTGCATTCCCGCTGCTCATCCCCAGCCCACCTCGGATTGAGGAAGACATAGCCTGCCTTGATTCAAGGGGTGTGCAGGGACAGGGAGAAGGGGGTGGCCCCCGCAGAAGGGCCAAGGAAATGTCTAGGAAGGGCTTCTTCGTGTGTGGCCATGATGCAGGGCTGCCATGGGAACAGGGAAGCTGGAACTCACTCTTGGCTCCCCCTCTGGCCCCATCCCCCTGCCCTGGGGCGGGTCTCCGTGCGCCGTCTCTCCCACATGAGGAGGCCCGACCACCAGTAATCGCACCGTAGCACGAGGAGCGCGGGGCCCGGGCTCAGCCAGCTGAATGCTGGCTCCAGTCACTTGCGGGCTGGAGCCGCTGCCTGGGGCCTCAGTTTCCTCATCTGCAAAGCGGGGTAACAGCACATACCCGGCAGGGTTGTGGTTAAACGAGGCAGTGCACTCCGGGGGCCGCCCGGGACCCTGGGGACCACCCAGTCCGGCCCCATCACCTAACATGCCCATAGTCAAGGCATCCGGGGGTGAGGGCACCCCTCCCACCAGGCCAGCTACACCCACCCTCCCCATCAGTCTCTCTGCCTCCAGCCTCTCCCTTTCCCATCCCTTCTATGGCCCACTGCCTAGGCCGCCTTCCTAAAGGCTCTCCATTCAGAAGTTCTCAATGGTGCTACTGCACGAGTCCAAGTACACGACATTCTGGAAAAGGCAGAACTGTGGAGACAGTAAAAAGTTCAGTGGGTGCCAAGGGGAGGGATGAAGGCAGCACAGAGGGGTTTTAGGGAAGTGAGTACTCTGTGTGACGCTGTCGTGGGGGAAACACGACATCACACGGTTGTCCAGGCGCGTAGAACGTACCACAGCGGGAGTGACCCTAGACCATGCACTTCGGTGAATAATGCATCTACACGAGCTTGTCAGTTGTGACAAACGCACCACGACGATGCCCTGTATTAACACTAGGAGAAATTGGTGGGAGGCGAGGGGGAATATGGGAACTGTAGTTTTTGCACAGTTTTCCGTACATCTAAGACCACTCCAAAAAAAAAACCTATTCCTTTTTTTTTTAAGCCTCAGTTGTTGTAAACCTCTCGATTTCAACCCCTCGGTTTGGCACTGAGGCCCTCTAGGAATGGACTTCGCCTCTGCCCCGGTCTCCCACCTCCCGACACGGACACGCCCTCGCGGCAGGGGGCTGTCTGGTGTCCCCAGAGCCCCGGGAGCCGGCTCTCCCTTCCGGCCAGAGGCCAGCCTGTGCGGGATCAGAACAAATGTAACAGCCTGGGGCCCCGAGAGAGACCCGCTAGAGTTGCCCCGGCTCTGGGGGGATCCTCAACCCCCCCCCCCAGCAGCACCTCGGGCTCGTCTGAGCGGCTCCTCCTTCCCCCGAACCCCCGTGCACGGTGATGGGCTGGGGCCTCGGGGTGCCGAGGGGCGCTGCAGGGAGGGGCCATCATCACGGCTGTGCTGGGAGTCCCATGTCCCCAAGGGCAGGAAGCCCGGGGCAGCGCGAGGGCAGGGTGGCTGGCCACCGGGTCCATCCTGTGCCGCTAGTTCTAAATGCCCCGTTGGTGATTCCCTGGAGCCTCAGGACGACCCAGATTTATTTCCCCCCGTTTCAGACAGGAGGTGCGGTCAGCGAATAGTGGCCCCGGAAGGCCTGCGCGTCCTAATCCCCGGAATGTAACTTATGTGGCCCAAGGGTCGTGCAGATGGGATGGGGCGGAGGCTCCGGAGAAGGAGGGATGCCCCCAACGTGACCGCCGTGGGCCCTCCGGGGAGCAGAGGGAGCGCTGACGGCAGAGGAGGGGGGACAGGCACGGAAGGAAGCCGCTCTGAGGTCGCCCAGGCTTCAGCCCCGAGACGCTCGGCTCAGAGCTCTGGCCTCCAGAGCTGGAGGAGAAATTAGGTTACGGGCCACCAGAGCTGTGATTTGTTACAGCAGCAACAGGAAGCTAATCCAAAGGCGAAGCGACTCACCCAGGACCACACAGCCGCCCGGCGCGGTGAGACCAGGCCTATGTCCCCGTGACCTTGGGTGCGGGGCCTTGCCCTCCGCCGCCCACGCCGTGAGGCCCGGGGCCACAGCGGGCCAGAGGTGTGGCACACCGCCTGGGCGGGCCGGACTTGACGGGTGGGCCACCGCGAGGTAGTCCTGGCCACCTCCACGGGAGTCCGTGCTTTCCAGCTTGGCACCTGTGACCTTGACCTTGGGTGCCAGCGCCTCCAGTGCCGCCCTGGCCTCCCTTCCTCTGCCAGCCTCACACCCTCCCCTCCACCCTAACGCCAGGGCAGACCCCCTGCCTCTCCTTTCCCCATCTCCCCTGCATGTCTGTTCCCCCTCCCCTCTGCCCGCTCCTCTTCTCTCCCCCTGCCCGCCGGCCTCCATGGGCCAGAAGCCCCCTTCCCAGTTCATCGGCAGCCTCTGCCTGGCCTTGCCGCCCGCTTCCCGCACCCCTTCCTCATCCCTCAGCCCCTCCGGAGCACTGACGCCCTGCTGCTCCGGGGCAGAAGCCCACTAGCTTACTCATGATTCGTTTCTTCACTGGTTCTTTATTCGACAAACTTCCGTCAAACCCCCATGGGAGCCAGGCCGCCTCTGGGTGCTGGGGATGCGTCATGAACCAGACAGAAAACTCCTTGCCTTGGTGGGTTCCATTCCAGGGGACAGGCCCCCATAAAATACTGTAGGCCCTTCTGGCCAATGGTCAGGGTGGGATAGGGAATCCCTCCCGCCCCCCGCTGGGCACTCGGGGTGGGGAGGGGGGGAAACCGTAAACGTGGGAGATGGACGACCCACCGAGGGGAAGGGATGCAGTCAGCGGAATCGGGGGCTCAGGGGTGCTGCCAGGTTCTAGGCCCAGCTTTTGAGTTCCCGGACGCAGGCCAGCCGCTGCTGGGGGATCGCAGACCTCGTGGCCCCCAATGGGAAATAGGCAGGAGGAGAAGGAGGTCCTCCACCTTCCAGGCCCCATCAGCAGAGCCCCCTGCAGCGAGTGTGGGCGAGGCCGTTGGCAGGTCCCCCTCCAGCATCCCCACAGCCTGGCAGGGAAGGGCGGGGCTGGGGCCGGGGGACGATGGGTCCATCCCTGGCACTTTCCCATCAACAGTATGGATGGCTAACATCTAAAAGCCGCCCAGAGAGGGGCAGCAGCATGCCGGACACCCCCTCCCCCCCGCCCTGCCAGGTTCCGACTTGGGTCATCACCTGCTCCTCCCAGTTTGGCTCCTAAATTTGGGGGGTGGGGGGATCTTTTCCTCCCCCTTTCTCACCTCCGGCTCCTCCTACCCAGGTCATTGCAACAGCCTCGACTCAGGCTTCCTGCCTGTTCCGCCTGCACACCACTG
Source organism: Potos flavus (assembly GCA_028534135.1). Classification (NCBI taxonomy): domain Eukaryota; kingdom Metazoa; phylum Chordata; class Mammalia; order Carnivora; family Procyonidae; genus Potos; species Potos flavus. The sequence goes on along the minus strand of CM052885.1, from coordinate 5,693,003 downwards.
CGCAGGGGCCCAGCCGCATCACAAACCCATCAGCGTGGACCCCTCTGGAACGCCCCCTCGGCCCCAGTGCCCCAGCGCCACCGAGACAAAGCCCCTGCTCCTTCTCGGGGTGTGCACAGCTGCCTGATGGGGGGCTCTGGCCTCCCCCCAGCAAGAACACTTGCTCCTGGCTGCACCTCTCCGTCACACTGTTCTTGCACCTTGACCTTGGTTCAAGCGGCCCCTCGGTGCCCGTTCTTCACCTCCTCTCCTTGCTCGGCTCACACCTACGCAGCTTGTAAGACTTGGACCGGGCATGGCCCTGCAGCAGGGCCCGAGCGCCCGTCTCCCTTCCTGGGTGGTGCCGAGGTGTGCCCTTTGAACAGGAAGCAGGGTGTGGGGCGGCCTTGACCGGGGACCTTGACCGGGGACCGGGACCGGGGCAGGCACCTGTGGCTTTACACAGGAGGGCCCTAGGTGGACCTTGCTCTCCTCAGCGCCACTGAGCACCCACGGCAGGCCAGGCATCGTGGGGTGCTGGGTTCAGGCCTCACTAGGAGACCGACATGCGGCGCAGCCCGAAGACCTGGGTAACCCCTACAATTCCAAGACCACTCATGGCTGTCCTGGTCTCCAGCCTCCCTTTCTCCAGCTCTCCCTTCCCTGGGCTCCCAGACGGCTCTTTCCAAACAACAGGAACACACACTCGGGGAGTTTATGAGGAACTGATGTCAAAACTGAGATCTGAAAAAAAAAAAAAAAAACTGAGATCTGAAGACATGATGGGACGTATCTAAATCAGGCTGTGGCTGGGAGATAACGTTTTGGGCAGAGTAGCATGTGCAAAGGTCCTGGGTCTGGGAAGTGTGTGACACATAAGAGAAATAAAAAGAAAAATGTAGCTAGCACAGAAAAAGCCTGCTCCTTCCTTCCCAGAATATCCCCGCGGGGATGGATTTCTGCCTTTCCACACCCTCCCCCTGCAGCTCACCCACGCCAGGAAGCCCTGTCACTCACCAGCCTCTTCGGACTGGAGACCAGAGATTTCTTGCCCATGGCGGGAATATGGAAACAGGAGGACCTTGCTGTGTATTTCCCCAGTGGGCACCAGATTTAGGTCTCCAAGGATAGGCCCAGCCATAAATTCTGCAAAAGCCAGGCCAGGTCCTCCTTTATCTGCCCAGAAGAGGAAGACGGCTGCCGATGCTTATCAGACCTCAGCTTCAGAGTACACCAGGTGCGCCCTATCTGATGTTTCCGTGCGGAGAGAAAATGCTTGGGTGTAACTCGCCAGAGGGACTGTGAAAAGGGAGGCAGCTCCTCCGGTTCCCGTATCACCATCTACACCTCTTTCTGGCACCGAGAGGGCAAGCCCTGATGGGTTTCATCACCCAGAGGCATGGCCTGGAAACCGCACGCTTTCTCTACCTTGACAACATCTGGACTCCCCGCCCCCCCTCATCCCCGCCTTCATCCGCATCCACACGGAAGCTTTTTCGAGGGCAGTCGTCTCTCCCAGACATTTTGGGGATTTAAAGACAACAACGACTGCGATTAGGAAAACTGTCCCCCCGCTGAAAAGCCCACTTCTGGAGGCTCCCCTATACAGGAGGCTCTCGGCTCCGTGGCTTGGCTTTGTACTGCTTTGCTGGAAGGGGGGCAGTGAGCATAGTGAGCTCCAAGCATGTTAGGCCCTGCGTTGCGTCTCTAACACGGTCTTGGTTGTCTTCAGAGCAGGAGTGTGCTCAGTCCAAGGGGAGGACCAAGACTGGTTTATGTAATCATGACAATCTGATTCCTTTTGCTGGATACTTGGTTTCTTAGGGTTCCTCATAGCTAGGGCTAGTCCTGGGACCACATCTTGGCCAGTGAGATGCACAGGGAGGAGTCTGCTGGGGAAGCTTTGGTTTTCCTGATAAAACAGACAGATGAGACTCTATCCTTTCCTCGTTTCTTGCCTTAAACCAGGGTATGATGTCTTGCGTTATGGCAGCCATTTTGTAACAATAAGATGATCAACATGAAGAAAAGTCAACACATATGAGGGGATGAGTAAGACTGTCCCTCCTACCCCACTGTCCCCCTGGACTGTCCCCCCTACCCCACTGCATTCTTGAGCAGATGATCGACATTCCCAGTAGTCTACCCCTAGACTTCTATTATATAAGAAAAATAAGCCCCTATCTTTTAGGTCTCTACTATTTGCAGTTGAAAGCATTCCTACCTGATTCACCTTGTATGTCTAATAACCCTGAAATTCTCTAAAGTTGGTTCCAGAATCTTTAATATGAGCAAGTACCATGTCTGATGCAGCAGAAAGAATGCCATCACTTTCATTTCAAAGAGCCTTGTCTCCTTTCATAATTTTCTGAGATTTAGCACACTTCCAGTAGATTCATCAGTATGCTTAGAAGAAGAAAATTAACCTAGGATTCAAAATTCAAAGCCCAGGACCCACGTAAGGTGGGGACACTACAAGAAGCTCTTGAACCCATTATGCTAGAACACTAAAGGGCCATGCACCCAGGATTAGTGTGAACCGGAAGTCAATCTTCCCTTCTTCCACCGCTGTAGAGACTACAAAGAACAGTTTCTCGGCGCTGAGGAGATCAGGGGGAAAAGCTCAGCTCTGGGAAGTTTTTTTTTTTTTTAAGATTTTTTTTTTTTTAAGATTTTATTTATTTGTCAGAGAGAGAGAGAGCACAAACAGGCAGAGTGGCAGGCAGAGGCAGAGGGAGAAGCAGGCTCCCTGCCGAGCAAGGAGCCCGATGCGGGACTCGATCCCAGGACCCTGGGATCATGACCTGAGCCAAAGGCAGCCACTTAACCAACTGAGCCACCCAGGCGTCCCAGCTCTGGGAAGTTTTGACCACAAACTAACCCTTGTGCAGATGGGTAGCCCAAATACACATTACCTGGAGTATCCAAGAAACTTCAAGGAGCAGGTGTACATTAAGGCAATTCTGGAGTGGAAATGCTCCTAGTGCATGGCAGAAGCAAGGGCAGATCCTTTCCGGAAAAAAGTCACATTCATCCCATCCTCAAAAAATTCCCACTAAGTAATTTTTCAAGGACAGTAAGCACACTCAGTAAAATACAAAAAGCCCAAAGGGAAATAAGGCAACAAGAACAAGAATAAGCAGGAAAAAAAAAAATAGATAGCTAAGCTGACCCCCCAATGCTTCACATATTGGAATAATAGGAAGCAAACCACAAAGCTGGTAGTATGTTAAAAGAAATAAAATACAGACTTAAAAATATCTACAGGAAACAGAATTACAAAAAAGTGACCTGGTAGATTTTTTTAAAGAATCAAATAAATATATTTTTTAATAGAAATGAAAGCTACAATAACTGGAATTTGAAATTCAGTAAATGGATTTCATAGATTAAATATAGACAAAGAGAGAATCAGTGAACTGGAATACGGGTCAGAAGAAATCATCAAATGAGAGCACAGAGAAATCAAAAGACGAAAACCATGAAAAAGAGGTTCAGGGATGGGCAGGAGAGAGTGACAATGTCCAAAAACATTCAGTTGCAATTGCAAAAGGAAAAGCAAGAGAGAACGGGGCCAGACTATTATTTGAAAAGCTAATGTCTCAGAGTTTTCCAGAACTGATGAAAGAGGTCGATCCATGGATTTGAGGAGCCCAACACGTGCCAAGGATGAATAATCAAAAGTGAAAAGGATGTTCAGATTCTGAGGGCTCATCACAGCCCTGTCTCTTATGGGCAGGGTAGACCAGTGACATGTCCCAAGGGCAGATTTACTCAGCCCATCCTGGAACGCAGAGCTCCTGCAGGGGCATGAACAAAGCAAGTACAAGTGCAATAACTGTCTCTGCAAAGTCTATTCCTTCTTTCCTGGCCTAGGGCTGCAGAGGGCCATGATCAGAATGACAGCTGAGGTGCTAGTACGTCCTGACCCTCCTTCTGTTCATTATGTATAGCCCAAGAGAGATGGAGGAAAAGATGGAAACCCCATTCCTCCAAGGCCAGATTACCTTATTATTGAGAAGTCTAGCATAAGTTCCTTGTTGACCCCACCTGGCCTTTTACCTTAGTCTCCATGCCCACTTTTGTAGTGCCATGCCCTTAGGATTTGATAGCAAACACTCTGGGATCTCTTGTCTAGCAAAACTCTTGGAGAAAAGGTCAATCTTGTAAATTTTGGAATATCGAAGCTTACATCTCATTTTCAGGTGGAAAAACTGAGGCCAGAGAAGGTCAGGAACCCACAAGGGAGGTCTGAGGTAAGGTCAACCTGGGCCAGGGTCTCCCGATACGTGATTCAGGGTACTGTCCGCCATTTGCCTACCCACTTCTTGAAGAACACAGAGGCAGGCTATGTCATTCTTGGGGACGGCATTCAACAGGTGGTCATGACAGCATGTAACAGAGTGCGTGATAAAGAAGATTCCTAAAACCCCTCAAGGGTGACATGGAAGTATAGCACCCCAACTCCAAACAGCCCAGTTACATAACCATGACAGCAAATGGTGAATCACTGCCGTGTAATGGAAAAATCAGATTGGCCACTAGGAAAAGTAAAAGGATCACTGTGGTGAGTCACTGGGCCCACCCTCACGTTGAGTCTCCGAAACGCTACACCTACCGGTTGATTCAGAGTCTGGGCTTTGTCTTCCTTTCTTCCACATCGATGTTTCAATATTTCACAATGGAGCTTTACAGGTGATGTGAATTTCTAAAGAAGGCTGGGCCAAAACCCCACACGTTGTCTCTGTTCTAATGGGTGGGCTCTGCACCTACACCCAGTGGAGATGACAGCTTAAAATGGGATAATAACTAGTATTAGTGAATGCCTACCGTATTCCAAAAAGACGTGGACTCTTGAAATTCATTATACTTATTCATCCTCATTACAACTCTATGAGAACGGCACTGTCCCCATTTCACAGATGAAAGAGCTGAGGCTAAGAAGGATTAAGAACATGCCCAGAGTCTCACCGTTAGCAGGAAATGACAGAGGCAAGAATCATCCCAGGAAAATCCATCCTAAGGCCTACCCACTTTCTACCAGAGTAGAAGACCTCCTCTAGGCTTTTGTGACCTACAAGAAAGGCAGACATCCAGGTGGTGGTTGTCATGATGGGGAGAGGAGAGAGTGAATGGAGAGGGCCCCACTCTCCTGATGCCCGTGGTGACTGTGCAGTAGGTATGATCTCCCCTTTTTTAGGAGATTGTAAGAGTTGAAGAGAAGTGGGACAAGAAAGGCAAGCACAGCCCTTGGAATAGGCCTTTTTGTTTGATGAAGGGCAAGGCTTAAATTTCTTTGTTACTCCCTTGGTAGACCATGTGGAAAGTTCTGGAAGGCAACCTTTTACTCAACACTGATGAGGAGCATTGGCCCATACTGCGTAGTGGAAACTCACCCAGAATAACATTTTCCAAAGCGGCCGTTCACTTGATAGGCTGGGCGTGGAGAGTGCCTCTCCCGCAGGAAGTTCCAGCTGAGCACACGTAAACATGCTATTTTGATGGCTTGGAGAGTAATTCGTGTATTTATATATGTTACCGGTGTGACCCAAGTTCTGACCACTTCTCCTTTTAGTATTCAAATTAGTCAGCTGAGCCATTGCCCCAGAGCCTCAGGGACTCAGTTCAAAAGGGCCAGACTCTCTGCCTCCAGTTATAGAGAAGCTGACTCGGTTTCCCTCTGCAGCGGTTTCATCGCAGACTTGAAAGATCATTGCCACGCACAGGTCCATCTCAGTGCTCTTCCCCGCCTAGGTCTCAAGGACATCCCAACTGGCCTGGAGGCGGCTCCTCAGGGTACCGGTGAGGAGTGGTCTTTGCCTACATCGGCTCCACTCCAGCTGCCCCTGGACAATCCCTCAGCTGTGTGTCAGGCCAAGGGTGCGTGTGCCCAGGCTCACCCGTGCCCTCTGGGTCCCAGCCCTTAGCACACAGGACCTCTATCCCAGGGGGCAGCAGCCAGGCCAGCAGTGTGTGTGTTCCGGTCAGAGGCCTATGGAGAGCTCAACCAGCTCCTGCCCAGTCACATGCCCCAAAGTGTCCTCCCTCCTGGTGGGGCCTCGTCTCTCCCACCCTGGGAGGTTCTGATGATGCTGAACCTTACTGACCTCACTCCACACACTTACAGAAGTCGATTCCAGGTGGACTAGAGACCTAACTATGAAAGAAGAAACAACAAAGCCTCTAGAAGAGAAAATAGAAACGCATCCTCATGGTCTTGGGGTGAGCAAAGAGTTCTTAAACAAAACACAGAAAGCACTAACTGTAAAGGAAAGGGACTAGAAAATCAGACTTGACTAAAATTGAGAACTGCTGGTCATCAGTGAAGATACTGTCTCATGAAGAGAGTGGAAAGGCCAGCCACAGAGTAGGAGTGACCTGCCATATGTATTTCTGACAAAGGACGTGTACTGGGAACATGTTTTTTTTGTTTTTTTTTTAAGATTTTATTTATTTATTTGTCAGAGAGAGAGTGAGAAAGAGATCACAAGCAGGCAGAGAGGCAGGCAGAGGCAGAGGCAGAGGGAGAAGCAGGCTCCCCACCGAGCAAGGAGCCCGATGCGGGACTCGATCCCAGGACCCTGGGATCATGACCTGAGCCGAAGGCAGCCGCTTAACCAACTGAGCCACCCAGGCGTCCCTGGGAACATATTTTTAAAAGTTTTCATGAACCGCTAATAATCGGACAAGCCAACGGAAAAATGGGCAAACAACTTGAACAGGCTCTTCACCAAAGACGAAATTCAATGGCCAGGAAGCAAAGGAAGCAAAGGAAATTGCACTCACCTTCATCCGCCACCGGGGACAGCGCCTGGAACTGTCATCACTGCGCTGGGAGGTGAAAATGGGGACAATCCCTTCGGGAAGCTGCTCAGCCCCCTCGACTGGAGCTGAACAGAAGCTCCCCGTCAGTCCCAGGACCCGCCAACGGCCATGTATACACACGTGCACAGAAGCGTGTGAAGGACTACTCACGGGAATCCATCAGTCTCCCAGAACTGAGGTAGAGTCACACAATGGAATAGGTCACGGCCAAGGCCGCAGTGCTGATTCTCTGAGAAGCCTGTATAGACGCCGGCTGGCCACTGAGCCGTGGAGAGCACACTGCAGGCGTTCATCTATGAACTTCCGAAACAGGACAGAGGAGGGTCTGCGGTGGAAGAAGTCAGAAGAGAGGTTACCCTTGGGTGGGGGGCGTTAGTGACTGCGAGGGGCACAAGGTGGCTTCTGGAATATTCTGTTTCTTGCACTGGGCACCGGGTTCGGCTTGTGAGAATTCACCGAGTTATTCACTTAGAATGTGTGTGCTTTTCTGAGGCAGGTTCTAGTCAATGAAAATTTTTCTTCGAAAATGTGAAAGGGAAGGGGTCAAGGTGTCTCGCTCTTTTCCTCCAGGAAGTGGCTTCCCACTGTTTGTGAATTCGCCCACCTCAGCCATGACCCTCGAACTCTGTGTTTCAAGGATTATATCCAGGAAGGGGCTGCGACTCTTCCATGCGTGTGACTGTGCAGGCCAACTCTGGGACCTCTGCCCGGAATGCGGGGCACAAGCTTCGCCTTTCCTGCTGGAGAAGCCTCTGGCAACTTCTCCCACCAAAGCAAACAAGTAAGCTTTGCCTCACATCCTGCCACACACACACACACACACGCACACACACACACACTCACGCCTACTTGCTGTTTTTCTGATTATGCAAGAGCTGCAGGCCCGTCGTAGAACATTTAGAAAACACAGAAAAGAATAAGGAGAAAAGGAAAGTCATCCACGATTCTATTGCCCAAACACAAAAGAACTTCTCATTTTGGCGTGTTTTCTTTCTTTATATGTGTATTCCGTGAATACATTTTTTAACAGATTCGTTGAGGTATAATTTACAACCAACGAAAGTCACCTGCTTCAAGGGCGCAATTCCACACTTTTCCAGTAAAGTTACACAATTGTGCAACCACCACCACAACCCAGTTGTAGGATATTTCCCTCATCTCGAAGGATCCCTCGTGCCTGTTTGCTCTCCCTCCCAGTCCCCCTCCCCGACCCCAGGCAGCCACGATCTGCTTGCAGTAAATTTGTCCTTTCTGGACATTTCATATAAATGGAATCACACAATAGGAAGTCTTCCTCACGTGGTTTATTGCATTTACCGTAATTATTTTGAGGTGCATCCCTGCAGTGGCACAAATCAGCCATTTGTTCCTTTTTACTGTTGAGTACCACCCCCGTGTAGGGAGATACTGTATTTTGTTTATCCATTTATCAGTTGAGCATTTGGATTTTCTCCATTTTGGCCATTACGAGTAATGTTGCTGTGAAAACTTGTGTACAACCCTTTATCCAGCCTTCTCTTTTCATTTCTCTTGGGTATGTGCTCACAGGGGCAATCCTGGGATGAACGGTAAACTTACGTGTAGTTTTTAAGAAACTGACACACCGTTCTTTTGAGGTAGCTAGCCCGTTTCATGTTCCCAGCAGCCATGGAGACTCGTATTACTGTAAGTTTTTAAAATTATAGCCATTCTGGTCAGTGTGAAGTGGTTTTAATTTGCGTTTCCCTAATGACTAATGAGCCATTTGTGTATCTTTTTCGGTGAAGTTTCTTTTCAAATATTTTGCCCATTTTAAAATTGGGTTTTTTTTTTATTGAGTTGTCAGAGTTCTTTATATATTCTGGCACATGTCCTTTGTCAGATATGTGATTGACAAATATTTTCTCTCAGTCTGTGGCTTGTTTTTTCATTTTCCTAAGGGTGTCTATTGAAACACAAACATTTTTAATTTTAATGAAGTCAATTTATCCTTTTTTTTTTCTTTTACTACTTGCGGTTTTTGGTGTTGTATCTAACAACAACTTGCCCAGCTCAAGATCACAAAGGTTTTATCTTATGTTTATTCCTAAAAATTTTATAATTTAAGCTCTTACACTTATGTCTAGGATTTATTTTGAATTAATTTCTGTGTACAGTGTGAATTCAGGGTTTAAATTCATCTTTTGGCACGTGGGTATATAATTCTTCCATTTGTTGAAAAACCATTCTTTACCATCCTTGAATTCCTTTGGCATCTTTGTTGAATATCAATTGGCCACAGTGTAAGAGTTTATTTCTAGGTTCCTGATTCTGTGCCCTTGATCTAAGTGTGTGTGTGTGTGTGTGTGTGTGTGTGTGTGTCTTAAGTCAGTATTATACTGTCTTAATTATTGTAACTTACTTGTAATAAATTTTAAAATCAGGAAACATGAGCCCTCCAACTTTGTTTTTCTTTTTCAAAATTGTTTTGACTAGTCCGGGCTCTTTGAATTTCCATATAAATTTTAGGATTAGCTTGTCAATTTCTGCAAAAATGCCTGCTGGGATTTTGATAGGGACTGCACTGTATGTACATTCCCTTTGAAGAGAATTGCCATGTTACCAATACTGAGTCCTCCAATCCATGAACATAGAACATCTTCCTATTTATTTCAATCTTTAGTTTCTTTCAGAGATGTTTTTGGTGTACAAGACTTGTGTTTCTTTTTGTTTACTTTATTCCCAAGTATTTTATACTTTCCGGTGCCATCATGAGTGAAATTGCCTTTGTAATTTCATTGTTGGATTGTTAATTGATTTTTGTTACTGAACTTTAAACTGTGACCTTGATGAGCTTGTTCATTACTTCTAGCAGTATGTGAGTGTGAGTGTGTGTGTTCCTTAGGATTTTCTGTATACAGGATCATATTGTCTGCTAATAAAGACAGTTTTGCTTCTCTCTTTTCCAATCTAGATGCCTTTTGTTTCTTTTTCTTGCTTGATTGCACTGGCCAGAGCCTCCAGTAGAGAGATGACTAGAAATGGTGAGAGTGATCATTCTTTCCTTGTTACCAATCTTAGGGAAAGCATTTAGCCTTTGACTGTGAATTATCATGTTAGCTGTAGGTTTTTGGTAAAGTAGGTTGAGAAAATTTCCTTCTATTACTAATTTGTTGAGTTTTTATCATGAATATTAGATTTTTTCAAATGCATTGTTTTGTGCCAACCAATCACGTGGTTTTATTTTTTATTCTATTTGTACGATGTGTCACATTAATTGATTTTTCTTGCATTCCTGCAATAAATCCCAGTTGGTCATGGTGTCTAATTCTCTTTGTATGTTGTTCAGTTCAGTTTACTAGTATTTTTTTTTTTTGAGAATTTTTGTATATGTACTCATAAGAAATATTGGTCTGTAGTTTTATTTTCTCATGATGTTCTTGTCTGGTTTTGGCATCAGGGTAATTCTAGCTTCACAGTTAAGTGTTCCCTCCTTTTCTATTTTCTGGAAGAGTTTGTGGCAGATTGGTGTTATTTCTTCATTAAATGTGAAGTCATCTGGGCCCAGACTTTTCTTCGTGGGAGGTTTTTAAATTACAGCATCACTTTCTTTACAGGTTAAAAGTCTATTTAGATGATCTCTTTCTCTTTGAGTCAGTTTTGGTCATTTGTGTTTCTGGAAATTTGTCCTTTTCATCTTAGTTGTCTGTTGGCATAAAGTTTTCCATGGGATTCCCTTACAATCCTTTAATTTTGGTTGAGTCAGCAGTGATGTTTGCTCTTTCATTCCTGATTTTGGTAGGTGGTGACATCTTTCCTTTTTTTCTTGGTCAATCCAGTGAAAGATTGGTCATTGTTATTGATCATTTCAAAGGACAAGTGTTGGTTTCATTGCCTTCCTTTTTTGTTTTTATTTTATAGAGTTCACTTTCATCTTTATTTGATGTCCATATACATACATGTGTGTATATATATATGTTTTTAAGTAGGCTCCACACCCAGCATGGAACCCAGTGCAGATTCCAAACCCACGACCCCGAGATCAAGACCCGAGATCTGAGATCAAGAGTTGGACACAGACTGAGCCACCCAGGCGCCCCTGATGCGAATATTTTTTAATGAAATTTGATTCATACAGCTTTATATCCTGTTTTTTTCTTAAAATTGTCATAAGTCTATTCCCGTCATTAAACATTCCTTGAAACTCAGTTTTTGTGGATGCTTAATATTACATTGTACTAGCTAGTGATTGCCCTAAATGCTGAACATTTGAACGGTTTTCTAGTTTCTCATGACCACGAACAATGCCTAGATGACCATCTTTCAACTTACATCTATTTCTTGAGACTAGTTTCTCAGATGCAAGTTTCCTGCATCAAAGCGAGTGAATACTAATTCCTTTCTGGAAGGTCTTCACCAGGTTATGCTCTCTAGGCTGGGATGCGAGCATTTTTATTTGACTGCATTTCTGTTACGAATGTTAAAGGAGGAGCCCTGGCCCAGGTTTCCTGGGGCTCGGTGACAGCAGGGACCCTGAGGGCTGCGGCAGGGCTGAATCTGAGCATAGGCTCCCCAAGCGGCGTTAGGCTGGGGGCGAGCGGAGGGAAAGCAAAAGATGTCCTCTCCCAGGTCTGGTCTCAGTGCCGGCAGACCGGTGCTTGTTGGCAATGGCGATTCAGCACCGTGAGGCCAGAGATGAGCTACCTCAGCCTCTGCAAGGGGGACCTGGAGGCTGGTTCGGGGTCGCCTAAGAGCCACGTGGTCTCAGGGTCAAGGGGCCTTTAGCTCAGCACAGACTTCTGTAGGCACCACACATCAGCCACCAGAACGATTTGAGTGCGATGACATTGGCTCACCCCGTACCCAGAAGCCCGCCATCGGTCCTCAGGGAATGAAGTGCAAGTTGTTTAGCTCCGTGTTCCGCACTTTCCCAGAGACGGGCCCAACTTCATTTCCCGGCTTTGTTCATTTTTTCATCCATGCATGCAACAAATGGGAGTGCCTACTATCTACCAGGCACTTTCCTAAGGCCTGGGACCCAGCCATGGTGACACGGGAGGCCTGCCTTCCAGGAGCTGCCAGGGCTCGGAGGCCTCCAGCCCCCCTGGCTCTCCCCCCACCACCCGCACCTGTGCGGTCACCACGCCAGCCTCCTGCCCCTACAGGACACGGGGAAACATTCTCCCGCCACAGTTCTGCCCCGCCTTTCTAGAAGGTCTGCTGCCGCCGTGGGGTTCTGGGGTGCTGCTCTGCAAGACAAAGGGTTTGGCGAGATGGGAAGTCTCCAGAAAGTAGGGACCCCAACAGTCCCCGCTCTGGGAATTTTGTTACGGGTCAGATTCCTCCTGGTCCTGGCCCCGGAGGGTCTGATCCAGGGGCTGTGGCAGGTTCCAGGAATTGGCGTCTTCAATGACTGGCCATCCTTGGCTTGGGAAAGAACGGACAAGGTGAACTGTGAGGTCTCCCCAGTTTCCTGAGTCCCTTGGATCTAAATTCGGTAACAACCCGAAAGTTCTGGGGAAGTTTCTAATTAAATTGGCTCCTTAGAATTTCTGCCATGTTTCTTCCTTTGAAGACGGGGCCCACTGCCACTGGCTTGTCCAGGTTTGGGGGAGCCAGGCCACCTGGAAGCTGTGTGCAGCCCTTTGCTTCCAGAAGACTTAGTGGCCTCAGAGTCGTGCTGTGCCCTGAGTCCCAGCCTGGGAACCCCTTTTTTAGTGGGCCCTCTGTTCTCTGAGCAATCTACCAGCCACAGGCACTCTGAGGGGGGCAGGGGATGATGGGGAACCCACACATGGAGGGTCTGCCGCCTCACTGAGCCTCAGCTTCCTCTTCTGCTCCGTAGGGGCCCCCGCCAGCCTGCCTCAGAGGGGTTCCTAATGTGAGGATCTGGGCACCCCCCACCCCCTGGCAGGGAGCCATGCTCCACTTCAGCCCTGGTGTTGAGCCCGCGGGGAGAACAGCGAGAGGAGCAGAGGCAGGACTCCAACCGGGGCAAGCAGAGGCGGGACCCCCAGACACTCGTCAGGCAAAGACCTGAGCCAGGAGCCCGGCCGAGCGGCAGGCGTGGGGCAGAGAGCGGCGGCCTTCGGTGCCCGGCCCCGGGCGACGCCGCCTGCCCCCACAGCTGCTGGAGGCCCAGGGTCCGCCCAGGGCGGCTACTCCCCGAGGCTGGGTTTCCTCCCTCTTCTGCAGCCACGGAGAATCTAGCGACCCACCTGGGAACGCCGCACTTCAGAAAACCTACACTGGCCAGGAAGGGGGCTCGGAGTGCGCCCGGCCAAGCCCGGACTCCGGCCAGCTTCGTCTGTCTCGGCTGCAGGTTCATGCGAACTACAGATGAGGTCAGAGCCCTGGTGAACCTGAGCGTCGTCGAGTCCCACCCGTGCATTTTACAGAGAAGCAAACTGAGGCAAATCAGCTGAGCACGGGCTCCGGGTCCCCCAGTCGGAGAACCATTTCTGCTCAGCGGTCATCTGGTCAGCCCAGCGGGCTGGCGCAGCGCTGCATCGTCCTGGGCGTCTTCCTTGAGAAATGCATGGTGAGTCCTGACCAGGCTGAAGGAGCTGCGGGGGAGACTGGACGTGAGAGGGGCTTCTCTTGTCCCTGCTGGCCTCAGCTTAGCCGCTGACCTTGGCTGGCCTTGAGGCGAGGAAAACAAACAAGATACACCTGTTTATCTGCCGTGAGGCCGACTTTGGACTGAGGCCTGCTGGCTGGGGACAGCGGGGTGGGGGTGGGGTAGGAATTTTCGTCTCTTCCTCAGAGTCTCAGCTGTCAGTGCAGACCTGGGAGGCGAACCCTGGCCCTTAGACTCCAGGGCAGAGCTCAAGAAAGAGAAGCGAAAACTGAAATGGTGTCAGGATTTCAAGCTCGAAGGACGAGACCGCGAGCAACCCCACTGCACCCCCAGCTTTACCCGCGCTCCCGTATCCGATTTTCACTTCTTGGCCACAACAGTCCTATCGGGGGGATGGGACTCTCCCCACATGGTGGACGAGGACCCCGAGGCTCAGGGGAGCACACGTCCTGTGCGAGGCCATCTAGCTGGCAAGGTTGGAGGCAGAGCTGGAGCCTGGTACCGTCTGACCTCATCTCCACTGACTCCATCCAGAACCTTCTAAGTAGGGGAGGGGTGAGGGTAGTGCCAGGGCTGGAGCTGCCCGTGCCCCCAGGCAGGGAAACCGAGGCTCAGATGGGCATGCCGACCTGCCAAAGCTCTCATCACACGCAAGAGGCTCCAACCAGCCCAGCGGTCTTTCCGAGATGTGAGACCCCCTTCCCATCTCATTCCCAACTTTCCCCCGCTCTTCCCGGACCCGTTGCAGACAGGCCGGGCCTGAGGCCATCCGGGGAGTCTGCCCACCAGCCCAGCCGGGGACCGGGCCTGTGGCTGGGACTCAAGGAGACAGGGACGGTGTCCGTGGAGCCCAGCACCACACACAGCCATCTGGTACTTTTCAGCTTTTTGCAAATCCTGAAATATCACCTTCTAATTGCTTAATTTTCTGCATTCGTTCATTTATTTAGACTAGCCTGGGGCTCTCCCGCCTGGCGTATTAGAGAACTTCTTACTTTTTAATAATAATACTTAGCATTTATATAGTGTGTTTCATGTTCAAAGTACTTTACAGAGTTCACTAATTAATCAGAACGCTAACTGCCTCCCTGGGCAGGTTTGACCAAGTTCTCGGGCTCCTAATTGCGAGGGGTGGAATTCCTCCTGCTGCCCGACCCCCGGTTTCCCCCCGTGGACCCCCATTTCCCTCCGCAGCTGAGACTCTGGGCCATTGCTCACAGCTCCGCCCCTGTGCTGGGCCGGGCCTCTGCTGGGGACATGGAGCTGGGGCAGACAGATTTCCACCTCCGCGGGCCCCTGGGGATAGGGGGAAACCGACTGTGTGCAGGTGACCTAGGGCTGGGGTCGATGCCAGAGGGGGGAGAACAAAGAGACCCATGGAGGGGGCACGGCGGGGCTCCTGGGAGGATGGAGATTTGAGGACTGACGAGGAGACTTCCCCGCAGGGGAGACAGGAAGGGCACCCAAGGCAGAGGGAACAGCCTGTGCAAAGAGGTGGCATTGAGAAGCAAGAGTTCAGTGTTGACACAGGAGGGGAGGGGCAAACAGGCCCGGAGGCCAGGGCCCAGGCTGCAGGCGCTGAAGGGCCCACGGAGGAACTGGGGTCTTCTGCACAGACCACGAGCTATCAGTGTGGATCTGCTCTTTCCAGGTCATTCCTCGAGGAGCAGGGAGGCTGAGCCAAGCAGGGGAGTAAGATGGAGAGGCCTGACCCGGGCAGATGGAAAGAAGGACAAAGCCAAGAGCGAGATAGGGGAAGATGAACAGGACAAGTGACCAGTTAGGTGGGCGTGGAGAGACACGTGGCCGTGGGGCAGCCTGAGGTTCCCAGCTTATCGAGGGAGGGTCCAGGAAGGGGGTGCCTGCAGACTTCGTCCCAGCCTGGCTACGGGGGAAGACTGGCTCTGCGGGAATCTGTGTGTCTAGGGCTTGGAGGAGATCTGGAGAGAGGTCCGGAAGAAGCCAGACTTGGAAGTCACTGGATGCAGGTGGCCTTAGAGACCTGGGAGTGTCTGGGCTCTCTGGGAGCATCAGTCTGTCGGGTGTGGGTCGAGGGAAGGGCTGGCATGGGCAGCCGAGGCGAGGTGGGCAGAGCAGGGCAAGGGCAGCTGGGCAGAGCGGTGCCACCGAAGCCGGGAGTGGAGGGGGGACTCAGGACAGCGGTGGCATGGCAAGGCCGGGAAAGAAGGCCTGGGGAGGTGGAGGAGCGCTGGGTCAGAGAGGGTGGGACGGTGTGTGCTGGGGGTGCAGGAAGGGTGGCTGGGCAGTGGCCGATGGGAGAAAGTGCAACGGAGAAACTTGGGGGCACGTCCAGAAAAGAGGAAGGAGACCGGCTGACGTGGGGGAGAGCCCAGAGGGGCGCGTGTCTCACCTCGGCGGGCCGCGTGAGGACGCACATCGGGCGGGCTGGCGGGAGCCGAGGGGCTTTCCTGCCTATGCATGCTGGCCGTGTCGGTGGAGGAGGACACGAATCTTTCCATGGGCAGGAGGACCGGGCCCTGGTATCCGAGGCTGGGACCCCATCCCGGACCTGCTGCCGTCCTGGGCCCGCAGAGCTGGCGCCAGCTTAGCGGCCATCAAGACGGTGGGCAGGTTTGTGGTCTGCGTCGTGGGGACCGACTGTGCCCACGGAGGGCTCCAGGGGCCCACCCGCTGCTCCCCGCCCTCCCCAGAGGCTCCCAGGAGGACGGGGCCCAGCTGTCTGCTCACGCTCCCTCCCAGCCTGGCCCAGCGCCAAGGCCGTCTCCATCAGGAGTCTTTGGGGGAAATGGACTCAGCCCTCCTCTTGGTCAACTCTTTGGGTGCGGCAAGCAACGGGGGTCAGGCGGCCTGCCCTGATTCTCAAATCCCCATCCGAGGGTCGGAGACGAGGCTTGAATCCCGAATCCGTGGGCCCAAAGGAGCGCAGAGCCTCAGAGCCCACTTCCCACTCGTCACGATGCAGCCACAGCCGGATGCACCCTCACCTGAAGCAGTCCTCTAATCTGAGAAGACCGGGGAAAGAGCAGAGAAGCCTGAGGGCCGACCAGACGGCAGGGCCCAGGAGCTGGAGGCCAGAGAATCAGCAGCGGCAGTCCCCCGCGACCAGGGGTGTCCAGGCCGTGGGAGGACAAGGACGGGGAGGGTGCGGACAGAAAGGAGAGGTGCCCGGGGGTAGGGGGGAGAAGGGAAAGGCCGGGCCCCTGCCCCTGGTGTCTCTGTCCGATCGTCAGATTGTCTGTCTTCCCCAACAACAAAACGAGGCCGGGGAGGAGGAGGCGCTGACTCTTGCGGGCTGGGGCCGTGCCAGGACTGCGGCAGCCCAGAGACGTTGTTGCCCCGGAGGGAGGGAGGGGCGCGCCGGTTCTTAGTCTCCACTGGGGCTTCTGACTAAGGGGGTGCTCAGCGCCCAGGCCCAGCAGCCTCCTGGGTTTGCAAGTCCTCGGGGCTGGGAAGGAGAGGAAAGTTAATTGAACAGCTAATAGGGAAGAGGCCCTGTGCCAAATAATAATGATTAGCTTTTATTGGGCGCAGTGCTTGGCGCTCCCCACGGCTCTTCACATGGATTACCTCAGGGAAGGTTCACCGCAGCCCTCGGAGAGAGTGGTGTCCCCGCATTACAGATGGGGAAACTGAGGCAGGCTGCCGGGCAGCGGTGCGTGAAGAAGCCACAGCAGCAAGAGCAAAGCCAGCCCCGAGCTCTGTGCTGGGCAGTACCTCCCTTGGAGGGGTGTGGGGGTACGGTGTATGTATGGTGTGTGTGTGTGTGTGTGTGTGTGTGTGTGTGTGTGTGTGTATGGTACAGGTGTGCAGCTTGTGGACAACTTCCTCCTCCCACAGTCATGGGCTCCTTCACTGACAAAATGAGCACTTTGGACCAGAAGTATTCCAACCTTTTTAACGGCAAGCTCTTACTCAATGGCAGTCTTACATGAGATCGTCAAGATCTAAAACAGATTTTTTTTTAAAGATTTTTTAAATTTATTTGACAGAGAGAGAGCAGGAGAGCACAAGCAGGGGATGTGGCAGAAGGAGAGGGAGAAGCAGGCTCCCCGCCGAGCAGGGAGCCTGATGTGGGACTCGATCCCGGGACCCCGGGATCATGACCTGAGCCGAAGGCAGATGCTTAACCAACTGAGCCACCCAGGCGCCCCTAAAACAGATTTTTAAAAAAGAGAGTTTCCAGATGGAGCCCCAGCTGACTCGACTTCTTTCCCGGCCCCCTGGGGTCCGGTTCCCACCCCCACTGGTGCAGGAGACTTCAGGGATGAGCCTGGCCGTTTGGGATGCCTTTGGGATTGAGGAGGTCAAGGGCACAGCAGTGCTGTGCGTGTATTTCATTCATTTATTCCTGTTATCTATGCATATGACGTCAATCCACATATACTGGGTGCTTTCTGCCCAGCCGGGATGAGGGCTCAGAATCCTGGGGGCCGGGGAGGTCACACCTCTGGTGTAGAAGACTATCCCTATTGTAATGGCCAGTGTAGATGGGCTAGGGTGCTCAGGCCTCACACGGGCACCCTGATCTTCCACTTCTGCCCCCACTTCCCTGGCCAAGGCATTGGGGAAGCCACCGGGAGATGGGCCAGCAGTGTGAGGACCGGCCCGGGCCCCCCGGAGAAACACACGAACGAGCCAGCTTGGGGTGACAGCTGGGAGGGGCTCTCCCAGGAGTCTGGCTTCCCCAGACACACCCGTGGACACGCTCCCTCCAGCCATCCTTTGCTTCCTTCTTCAGGGGCCTGGCCCTGATGGCCAGGAATCTCACTTGCGTGGTAAGCAATTCTGGCAAAACGACCTGATGCAGTCACCTGAATGGGTCCGTCAGACAAACCAGAATCCTTGAGTTTCGCCATTGGAAAGTCCCCTTGACGTTATGCAATCCATACAAATGTGGCCTGAACAGGTGGCTAGCCTGCCCTTGCTTGATCACTCCCAAGACGGGGACCTCACTACGTTTAAGGCAGCCCCTTCCTCTTCTCAATGGCTCTTATTAGAAATGTATGAAGTTTTCCCCTTGGTGGTTTACACACATACATCCTTATGGCGGCCCAGACCAACATTTATCCTTTTCTACAGAACATTTCAGCTGCTAGAAAACAGGACTCACAGCTGCAGTCACGTCTGCATGGGGTACCGCTCACGCCCCCACCCGCAGGGGCGCAGAACCCGGCATTGACTCCTGTTCCTTCACGGAGCGTGCCCCGCCCCTGACTCCGGGCCCCAGCCCTCCTGGGCTCATGGCCGGCTCACTGTTCCACGAAAGATCTTCTGTCTCCTGTTTAAACCAGAAACATCTATGTTAGCTTATAGATTTTGCCAGAGAGTCCATTAAGGTGACCGTGAGTCCTTCGGTGGCAGAGGGAGGTGGTGTGGCTCAGGAGAGGGGGTGTGGCAGGATCTCGGGGGCCCAGGCTGCACTGCCCAATGGCCACGGGATCTTCAGGGCAGAGCTCGGAGCTCCTGGCTAAGGGGTCCACTCACCAAGCCGAGTGCCTGGTGGGAGCTGTGTCTCCCTAGAAATGTTCCCCCTTCTGGAGCACAGGAACGCGGCTCTCAGCACAACTACAGCCTGGCCTGGGGAGTCAGAGCGTCTCTGAGCCTCAGTTTCCTTATGTGTAAGACCATGGGCATGCTGACACCTGGGAGGTGCTCAGAAATATTTGAATGAAGGAAGAAAGGAAGGAAGGAAAGCCATCTTACTGGGCAGTTGTAAAGACTTCGTAAGATAATAGGGCGCTTACCCCCCACTTGGCACCCAGCGGGTACGCGATTTATGACCATTTCCTTACTTTGTCTCCTTTTCTAGGTCAAAAGAAGAAAACCCTGCTGCATATCCACTCCTTTGCACACGGATGCCCAGCTTTGGGGGCCTGCCTTGCATTTTCCTCTCTTGCTCTGTGCCGGGACCGAGCCAGCCGCGCATCTGGCCCAGGGCTAAGGGGCGCCTCGGCTGCCCACAGAGGCTGATCGTGGCGTGGCCGCTGTTCCGTGCCTGGCCGGCTGTCCCGGCGGCGGGCCCCGTCACACCCACCCCTCTCTCGGTGGAGGCGATCCCGGGCCGCTGACAGAGGAAGCGAGTTAGTCAGTGGCCCTGCCAGCTGGCAGCGGCCACAGCCTCTTACATCACAGCCCGCACGCCCGGCCGCCTGTCACCCACCCAGCACGCGGGACCACGCCCCGGCCCGCGATGCATCACGCCGGGAACTCCCTGCTGCCTCCCTCACCAGCCGGCGGGCCCCGTCTTGCCTCGGCACCCCTGGCTCCTGTTCTCGCCCAGGTCATTATGGGGAGTGCGGCGTGAGCAGCCTCTCTGTCTCCTGGGGCGAGGTGGCTCAGAATGCTCGTCCAGGGCTCCGTGGGAGCTGGGGTTGTCTCCCGACGGGCCTCTGTGACCAGCCGCCAGCGGCCCAGGGGACAGCTTCAGGCGGCCATCGGGTTCAATGATGGAGCGGGCCGGGGTGGCAGGTCGGTTTGGGGGTGAGGGCCGCCACCGACCGGCTGGGATTCTGGGTGTGATTCTAGAATCTCTGAGCAGCTCCGCCAGCCGGAATCCTGGGATGATGACGGCACCTGCTTCTCCCAGCGTCTCAAGTTCAATGCGATGATGCTGTGGAGCCCCACGCCCCACGTGCCCGATGCAGAATCAGAGCATATTTGTGAAACGGCTACAACTGGTGTAGCCAGAACGAGGCTTGGCTAGTCTTTTCCTTTCCTGTGGGTCAAATGGCCAAATCCAAATGCTCTTTTCAATGCAAGAAAAATTTTGAATTATTAAAAAAAAAAAACCCTCAGGCTGGGGGGGGGCGGAAGGAGGGGACGAAGATGGTACCTGTTCAAGTGAGGCCAGGGACACACGGGGTCCTTACGCCCTTCCGTCGATTTTGGGCAGGTCTGATGTTTTTCGTAATAAAACGGTTAGGGCTCCCGCGTGGCTCAGTCGGTTGAGGCCTCTGCCTTCGGCTCAGGTCATGATCTCAGGGTCCTGGGATCGAGCCCCGCATCGGGCTCTCTGCTCAGCAGGGAGCCTGCTTTCCCCTCTCTCTCTGCCTGCTTGTGATCTCTCTCTCTGTGTCAAATAAATAAATACAATCTTTAAAAAAATTTAAAAAATAAAAAAATAAATAAAACGGTTAAATGAAAATCATCGTCCTTGAGTCAGGCCGAGACTTGGGTTGGTTTGGGACACTCACATTGACTGACATGGGACAGATTTAACAATGATTTTTACTGAGGGCTGATTCCATGGCAGGCTGCGAGGTCGAAGACGAGGCGCGGGGGGCCGGGTCCCAGTGCTGCTAGCAGAATAGAAAAGAGCGCCATCAATAGCCCATCTACTGGACACGAGCCCAAAAGGAGGCCTTTCTAAGGAGATGAGGTCTGCTCTAGGTCTGCAGCCAAGCTCAAGGCAGGGAAGAGCATTTCAGCAGTGAGGACAGCCTGAACGAACACGGGGCGCACGGTGGGCCCCAAGCAGTTCTGGACGAGAGTGACTTGTGACACTCCGCGTGGGCGATAACAAAGCCGGGCAGGTGGCCGGCCGGCGGTAGCTGTGGCTGCCCGCGTCACTGGGTCTCCATCCGGAGACAGGGAGAGCCCCGGGGGCAGCACCAGGTAGAAGGGCTTACAGCGAGATGATTTTCAGAAAGTTCATTCCACAGCCATGGGGAGAGGACTGGAGGGAGCCAAGACCCAGCCAGGAAGCTCCTGCAAGGGGCTGGTATCGTTGGGGAGAAAATTCAGCAGGGCTAGGCTTTGATCGGATGGAGGTGGGGGCTGAGCTCTGGGCGCCCCCCACCTTGATACCTGGCTGGGATGACGTGTGGAATCTGCATAGTGGGGAAGAGGGCACGAGGGATGGACCCCAAGGCTGAACTTGGCTCCCAAGGGACGTGCTATTGAAATTCTCCAGGAGGGGAATGCATCAAGCTCAGCCATGGCCGGAAACTGGGGGGTGGCAGTGTGAGCGGAGAGGTGACAGCTGAAGCTGCGGGGTCACTCAAGTGGATCCTTGAAAGTGAGAAGGGTCGGGGGGTCAAGTCAAGGGCACCTCAACATAAAGGGTGAGCAGGGCAGGAAGGAGCGAGCGGTGTCATGGAAACCAAGCTGGAAAGAGGGCCTGGGAGCAATCTCAATGTCAGATGGGGGCCGGCAGGACGTGACATTTGCTCATTGGATTGACAACACAACCATTGCTGGAGACCTCCACCAGGATGGACTGGTACTACAGCCGAAACACCACGGGTTGCGTAGCGCGCAAGAGGCCGGGTCGTGGGCGCCCTGATGGAGGAAGAGCATCCTGCAAAGGAGGAGGAAGGGGACAGGGAGCCGGGGAAGGTGCGGCCACGGCGGAGTTTATTTGGGGTGGGATAAGTTTCTCAGAGACAGCCCCACCCTTCGCAGGGGACTCTAAGCCTCTTGTCCTGACCACAGGCACACCAACGCCAGGCTGGACCCAGCCGCACAGCATGGGGCCGTTCGCACCATGGACGCCCAGTGACCCGGGGGGGGAGCCACGGGTCCTAGAAGGAGGTCACAGAAAGCGTCCGAGACCTGGATTCTTGTCGTAGCTCCCCCATCCTCAGGGTTCTCTTCAGTGAAATGGGCATAAACACGTTGGGTCATTGCCAAGCTTGGGCAAGGTCGCACGCGTGGACGTTCCCTGCGTATGGTATCGCGGAAGGGGAGCGCGATTCTCGCTGGGCCGTACTGGCCTCGGTACGCAGCGAATCTCGGTGTGCCGAGGGTCAGTGTCCGTGATCCCGCCGTGAAAAGCTGCAGTGTGTCTTTGGGTTGAAGTTCCCCACCAACTTCAGGGACCTCATCTGGCGCAGGGGCGCCTCCAGAGCTCACCCGAGTCCACGGCACCGACCCACATTCTGCAAAAGTAAACACGGCTTAGCCTCGATGGCTCCCTGAGCAGTTTCCGGGCGAATCAATGAGACAGTGTACACATCCTTCTCTCCCGGGGGTTCCCCTCTTTCCAGGATGCGATCTGTAAAAAGCCTGCTGTCTCTGCTTGGGCCTCGACCCAGTGTCATGACCTGGGTTGCGCAAACAGCCCGTGAGGAGCACAAACAAAGGCCAGCTGCTGAGGTAGACGCTTCCGGTGAAAGGTGACGTAGGGGCCAGTGCAGGGAGGACACAGTTTCCTGAAACCGCCACTGGTGGTTCTGGCCCCTGTTCTCCAAGGGCCCAGCTCTCCTTGTGTTATCTGAGTCTCAAAGTGCCAGCCCCGGGGACAGACAGACCCTGCCTCTGAACCAGGGGACAGCCCAGGGGACAGACAGACCCTGCCTCCGAAACTACAAAGTGGAGTCATCTCCAGGATGAGACCCCTGGCTTCCTTGCAGTGTAAGGGTTCAGTACCTTGAAGGCAGCTCAAGCCTTAGGGCCTCGAAGGGCAATTCCCGAGCCGCTGGACCCAGCAAATATTCCACTAGACACCTACTGTATGCTCCTGAGAGCTTCTCTTACCCTGTCATGAAATCACAGCGTTTTATGGTCAGAAAGGACTTGTATAGTCATCGAGTCCAACCCCACCTTCCCAACCCATGCTTGAACCATCAATCTCTCCGGTGGCTCAGCCAGACAGAAGATCGATCCCTGCTTTGTTGAATCCTCAGTGCCAAGGAACTCACTGCCTTATGAAGCGGTCAGGGCTGTCTTTAGCACCTTACGCTGATAGATTTCCTTAAAAATGAGGATTTTAGTAAATCCTTAGCAAATCATCCAAGATTTAGTAAATCACCCCAGGAGCTCTGACTGGTCTTGCACAGATTCTATGGGGCCACGGGACCCTCATCCACCTGCCAGCCCTGCACGTATTTTAAACGCAAACCCGTTGGCCGCTGCTTCTCCTTCTCATGATTTCTCTCTAATACTTGTTGTTGTCTGTTTTTTAAATCATAGCCATCCTAGCTGGTGTGTAGTGGTATCTCATTGTGGTTTTGATTTCCACTTACCTCATGGCTAATGATGTTGGGCATCTTTTCATGTGCTTACTGGCCATTCATATGTCTTCTTGAGAGTCGTGTCTATTCAAAACCTTGGCTAATTTTGAAAATTGGATTATTTGTCTTTTTGGTTGAGTTGTGAGAGCTCTTTATATATTCTGGATACTAACATCTTATAAAATATATCATTTGCAAATAGTTTCTGTCATTCTGTGGGTTGTTTTTTTTACTCTCTTGATAATATTCTTTGACACAAAAACTTTTTTTTATTTTTCCAGCTCTATTGATATATGATTAACAGTTAAATTGTAAGATATTTAAAGAGTACAACATGATGACTTGAAAAACATTTTAATTTTTTAAGGCCTTATTTTTTAAAAGTAATCTCTATGCCCAATGTGGGGCTCAAACTTATGACCCCAAGATCAAGAGATACACGCCCCACCAACAGAGCCAGCCAACCGCACCCCGAAAATTTTAATTTTGATAAGGTTTAATTTAGCAATTTTTTCTGTCTCTTGTGCTTTTGGTGTTACATTTAAGAAGCCATTGCCTCATTTAAGCTCACGAAGATTCACAGCTGAGAGTTTTTTCCCTAAGAGTTTTATAGTTTTAGCTCTTACATTTAAAAATCTTTGATCCATTTTGAGTGATTTTCTGTATATGGTGTGAGGTAGGGGTCCATCTTCATGCTTTCCCGTGTAGCTATCCATCTGTCTCAGCACATTTGTCGAGAACACTATTCTTTCCCCCATTAAATTGTCCCGGAACCACTGTTGAAAATCAATTATTCATATGTGTATGGGTTTATTTCTAGGTTCTCAAATTTATCCCATTGATATGTCTGTGCTTACACTAGTACTATACTAGTAGCTTTGTAGTAAGCTTTGAAAGTGGGAAGTGTAAGTCCTCCAATTCTGTTCTTCCTTATCAATATTGTTTTGGCCATTCTGCATCCTTTGTATTTCCATATGAATTTAAGGATCAGCTTGTCACTCTCTAAAAACAGAAAAAAAAAACAAAAAAAAACACCCATCTGGCATTTTGCCAAGGATTGCTTTGAATCTATAAATCAGTTTGGGAAGTATTGCCTTCTTAACAATATGAACTCTTCCAATCCATAGACTGGGAATGTCTTTCTATTGATTTAGGTCTGCTTTAATTTCTTTCAACAATGTTCTTCCCCTCTCTTTGGGTCCACTCAAACTTTTCTCGTACCCCAAAACCTGCAGTCCTTCCAGGTTACACATAGGACGTGGGTATAAGCCCCTCAGCCTCCTGGCTGGTCCTCTGACTGTGTTCCTGAGCACTGTGCTCCCAGTCTGGCCTGCATTCCAGCGGAAGAGGACTGCTCCTCTGGGATCCCCTCCGCACCTTAGGGTGCCATGCTGACCTCCAGTAACCTACCTGCCCCTAGGTGCCAATGTGCTGATCCTCAATGCTCACTCATCCACTTCCCCCAGGACACTGTGAACTGGTCAAGGCAGTAACCCAGGCTCAGCCAGCTCTGTGTCTCCAGGGACTGACTCCAGGGCTTCTGCAAATGTTTGCAGAACAAGGCGGTTTCCTTGTTCTGGATCTAGA
Source organism: Potos flavus (assembly GCA_028534135.1). Taxonomy (NCBI): domain Eukaryota; kingdom Metazoa; phylum Chordata; class Mammalia; order Carnivora; family Procyonidae; genus Potos; species Potos flavus. Next base: position 5,668,139 of record CM052885.1, on the reverse strand, counting down.
TAGCTATGAATTCCACCAAAGAGAACACCTAGGGATGCTCCCGGACACTATTGATCTTATGGCCGATCTGTGAGTTAAAATCCCTCTCTCTTTGGAAACCAAGCATTCTGAGCATCATTGGAGATTCCCATTCTTCTTCTCTCATTCCATAGCCTGCTTCAAACTGACGACTCAGGACATTTAGCTCTAGCTTGGGTGCTTAAATAGGACCATTGTTCACTTTATGAGCACCCAGAGGCTCAGAGATGGAACACTTTAAATGCGATAAATAATAATAATAATAATAATAATAATAATAATAATAATACTCTCCTCTCCTGGGGGCTAAGTCTTTAAATTAAATGTTTGGTTTGGGTGGCGCCTTCCAACGCCTGCAGGCAACACGCAGCACCTTCAGATAGGAACTGCAAACAGTGAGAACCATGACTCAGTCACAGGAGACACTCGGGAGAATGTTAAGAGCGCTGTTCCTGAGATACAGCATTTCAGGGGACAGAAATAATCGGAAGTTTCCCCAGTAGGGCAGAAACAAGACCAGTCAGAACAGAAGACGCTGGATATGTTGTAAACTAGATCTGCAGCCTGAATGAATGAGAGATTCCTCGGGGAATCCCGCTGTGAATCATGGGAGATTCTGCCCACGCTCCTCACTTGGGAGGTTCTCGCTGAGTTAGGCTATCTAGAGAAACCCCACCGGCAGGGTCACTGACATCCTGCTGGTGTCCAGATACCAGGTGGGTATAGTACATTCTCTTTTGACTAACGGAAGATTCTGGGTCCTCACCCTAAGTTGCTGGGGTGAGTCTACTCACCCAACGGAAATTCCAAAGTAGGTGCCATTGGTGCTCCTTGGTCTGGTCCTACATTCTGGAGGCATCTTTCTTTCTTAGAGCACTATAGAAATCTAGATTTTACAAACTGATCATGTTTTGTGGGAATCTGCTCTCGAATGTTTCTTGACAGATTGGCTGGGGGTCGCCCAGCCTTGCCTCTCACCCACGGTGGGTACTGCTTTGCTTCTTTCGGATCCCGAGACTCAAACCCTTCCTCTCTGAGGTGGAGTGTTGGACTTCGTGAGCTCCAGGCCTTCAGGCCCTGTTGCCCCAGGATCCCTTCCACCCCCACGTTTGAGCCACAAGCTGAACCTTGGGAAACCAGGAGCCCCTCCCCAGTGCCCCTCAGCGAGGGGCAGGCACTGGGGTTCAGTCCCATGGGCTGAACCCTCAGGCTTCTCTCGGAGTTGGTGAATCTGAGAAAACCTAACACAGTTTCTCATTGGATTCTCTCTTTAAAAAATAAGAATCGTCACACAACAACATTTGAGGTTTAAACGAGTTCTAAAACACCAGCCCTACCTTTCTCTCTCTTCTTTACCTGCGGGCTCCTCTGTGTTCTTTTCGGCTCAACTGTTGAATCTGAATTTATCACAAGAACCTCTTCCCCCGACACTCAAGGTCTTGGTCAGCTTGATACTAAAAGTTCCTCCTGGACTTGTCCTTTCTCTGCCCCAGCCTCAAGCAGGCTGGGTGGCCTGGCTGGCCCTCCGCCGCACGGGGCAAAGCCAACCTGCGCCCAGAGCCTTCGGCCGGGTCCCCACGGAGGCTGGCAGGAGCAAGGCCGCGTCGAGGCTGTAAGGGACCTTGAGGAGGGGGAAGGACCACGTGGGTTGGGGAAGAGGGTCTGGCAGCAAGAGCAGGGAGGCCCGTGAGGAGAGGGGCGAGCACTTCCTCCTCGCCAGAGGGGCTCCTGGGTCGGCATTGCCAGAGGCACCCGAAGAAGGCCTCCCAACATGAGCCCGGAGCTCAGGCCACCGAACGCTGCCTCGAAACAGCATAAGCCGGGGCATTGGAGCCTCAGGCTGGCCGGGCCACCAAGCTTCCTAGGCTAGGAATCCTGGGCCACCGCCTACAGGACATGTCCTGCTGCCCCTTGTGTCCCCCTCACTGGACAGTTTGGCCCTGTGGCCATGCTCGCAGATGGAAGAAGTTAGTGAAGAACCGCAATTGTATCTTCATACCTTGTTGCTTTTTGGAATTTCCACCAGCACGAAAATAAAAACTTAAGGATACGCACATGGTTGTCCCTCCCCAAGAAAAGTCCTCGGACAATGACCCTACAGCCCTGTCTACATGCCAAGGGCTTCTCAATGCCGTTTTAGTACCTCAGACAACAAAGCACCCAGGACCTAGAAAAACAGAGACCCAAACAAATAAGCCAGAAGAAATAGTCTGTGCAGGGGAAAGAAAAAAAAAATCATTCTTATTAAAATCCTGAAAGATATATTAATTCCACCCATGAAGGAAGCAATAACAAAATGTTTGATAGAGAGACAAGAAAATTAAGGAACTCTCCCAGGAAGTAAAGCGAAAAGGTAAGTGAAGTTCCGGGAGAAGAGAAACAAGAAAACTAACGGTCTAGTGCAAAAGGCCCACTTACGATAGAATAGAAGAGAATACATTCCAGAAAGAGAAGCCAAGAAAAGAGGAGAGGAAGTAGCCAACAAAATAATTCAAGAAAAAGTTGCCCAAACTAAACGCCCCAGGGCCCAGAATGGCCTGAGTTACAGTACAACGGAGGCAAACGGACCGATGACCAAGGCTTTCCTGGGAAGGGGGCTGGATTTTATTTCTCTGAAAAGTTGTAAAAAGTACAAGAGAGGCCTAGTTCTGGCAGGTCAGAAGGCTTTGCAGATGGAACTAAAAGGGAGGCTTTGCGTGTTTGCCGCTCAGGCTCAGTGCCAGGGCCCGTGCTCTGTGGGCCCCGACATGCTCCCTCCTTGCCCCCTTGGGAACCACTTGAGATTCCTTGGGTCCAAATGTCACAGGAGGAAATGTAGGACTGGAGCGGGGTCTCATCAGTGGAGAAGCTTCCTGAAGGGAAGTGAGGTCGGGCCTGAGTGCAGGAACTCCATTAGAGGTCCAGGCCCCCTCAACGCCAACCCCCCAACGCCTGCCGACTCCCTGGGGAGCTGGAGAAAAGAAGCAGAGTCTGGACCAGGGGCATCAGGAACCGGGATCCTTGAAGGCTCCACAGGGTGAGACTGTGATGGGTGAGGGAGGGGTGCTTTCAATGCATTTTGGCAGAAAGAACAGATGATACCATGACCCCCCCTCCCCCTCTTGGCCTCCTTAAAACCCTTCATCTGCTGTCACACCTGTATGTGAGGCGGTGACAACATGTGTTTCGAAGCAGGTTGAGCAATCCACTCGTCCTTACTTTGTGGTTGGGTGTGAAGAGACCAAGGCAGGGATGACAAGGCCGAGGGCCTTTCTCCAAGTGCAGGATTGATCTGTGATTCTTGAGTCACAAACGGGCGAATGGGAGAGGCTTTCAAATCGGGGCGTTGGAGAGAAGCTCGGGTTATGTAATAGAAGCACGGTGAGCTGTTCTTGATATGATTACCACTCTCGGTAATTATTATTATTATTTGACCTACTCAGATAAATCCAATTAAATAGAATTATTTTGCAATCAGTTGTTCCGGTGATGGCAAGGAACTCTCTCTGCGGAGGTGAGAACAATCCCTTGGGTTTGTACTACGCAGGCTGGTTAGGAAGACAGCCCCACCTGTATGGTCTCTTTTTGAGTTTGATCCACACAACCAGAAGAAGAAGAGGATCAGGTGTGATTTCCCCCGCTTTAAGAGCAAGGAGTAATTTTATGGCTCAGAGATGCCAAGGGACTTTCCCAAAGTCACACAGCAGGAAAAGGACAGAGCCAAGACTGGGCTGGTCTCCGGGACCCCATTTCACACTTGGCTCTACCACTTCAGGCTAGGCTGCAGAGAACCTCTTCAGTGCTGGAAAAAGCAGGAACTTTGGATTAAATGAAATACTGTGATGTGGTCCCGATAATGAAACCACTGTGTGGTAGTGAGGCATGGCGGGAGCCAAGCAGAATCTGTGAGCCTCAGTCCTTCCCTGGGTTCCGACCAGGCTGCACTGTGACAGCCCAGGGTGCCGTTTGCCTCTGAAGGAGACATAAAACTCTTGCCATTGCCATTTCAAAATGAAAATGTGGTTTTCCTCTTGATTATGACAGCATGACAAATTTATTGTAGAAAATCCTGAAAATCCAGAGAACTAGGAGGAACAAAATAAAAAGCATCCATATTTCTACTAACTTTATGTATTTCCTTCCTGAAATTTTTCTTGTATAGATGAGTATTTCTTTCTTAAGGACTTGGGATCATACTGTATAAGATTTTGCATGCTAGGTTTGTGGGTTTTTTTTTTTTCCTTTCCCCACTTTCAATTCTTTCACAGTTCTTTCCCCATGACATTGGTCTTTGAAAATAAAAATTTTCCTTGATTTTTGTCTTTGTTAAATCATAGAAGTGAATTAAAACAGAAAGAAGGAGAAACAGGATAGATGCCTGTGTAAATTTCCAAGCATGAAAGTCTGTTCTTGAAAAAGTATGAGCAATGTAAAGAAAAAAAAAAATCACACACACACACACCCCCCCTGATTGAGCCTAAAAAGCATTTGACAAACATTTAGCATCCTTTCCTAAAAAATTCTAAATAGTAAATCATGGAAACTTTAGAAAAAAGAGCATTCACCAGGAACGAACAGAGAACAGTTTTCTAAATGGTGAAACTTTAGAACAATGTTCAGTGAAATCAGGAACTAAACAATGATGATACTATCACCATTATTATTATTGAACATGGTCTTGGTGCTTCCAGCAAATGCAATAAGATAAAAATACTATAAAACTGATTTGAACCTTGGAAAACAAGAAATTACTTTATTTTTGTTGATGATATGGCTATATACTCAGAATCTGCCAAATTAGCAAAGTGACTAGAATTAAAAGTATTTGCTAACATAGCTAGATACAAGATAAATATACAAATATTGACAGTTTCTCTTCTAGCCTTAAGTAATTAGAAATGGAAAAAATATATTCACAACAGCAAATAAAACTATCAAATTCTTAGGAATACAATATAGAAGAAAGAAAAACATTTGCCTAAAAACAATAAAATATTATCAAATTACATAAACCAACACATGCATAAAAGAAAAGCCATATCCTATTCTTGGATGAGAAGACAGAATATATATTTGAAGTTGCCCCTCCTAGAATTAATATATATATTTAATTCAATTCCAAATAGACTCCTAACAGAGTTATATGTGTATGTGTGTGCTTTAGGACAGATAATTGGACAAAACGATTATAAAGTTTATTCGGGAAAATAAATTCTTAAGAATACCAATTTTTTAAGGCTGCCTGGGTGGTTCAGTCAGTTAAGCATCGACTATTAATTTCGGTTCAGGTCATGTTCAGGGTTGTAAGACTGAGTCCACGTTGGGCTATGTGCTGGGTGTAGAGTCTACTTAAGATTCTCTCTCTCCCTCTCCCTCTGTCCCTCCCCTGCCCCATGCACACATATGCTTGTGTGCTCACTCTCTTTCTCTAAAAAAAAAAAAAAAGAATAATTAGAGGAATTTGCATTTCCTGACCACGACATACCAGAAATCCACTCTACTCGAATAAATATGGTATTGGCATAGAAAGAGAACATTATATCTAGAACAAAATGAGAAAGTAGAAATAAAAAGCAAAAAGCAGTATGTTTAAAAATGTAATACTTAAAAAAAAATGGTCTTTACTAACGGGAAAAGATAAATTGGTCTTCAAGCTTACAAATTTACAATGACCAATTTCAGATAAAAACTTAAATAGAAAAAGAAAGACAATAAAAATCTCAGAAAAAAAGATTTTATTTATTTATTTAAGGAAGTTACATAATAATTTAGCAATAAGAAAACCTTTTCCTAGAAACTCAGAAGCCATTAAAAGGGGAAAAAAAATATAGGCTCGTTTGTCAATATTAAACCACTTAAAATTGTTTATGGCAGAAGATACCTTAAACAAGTTGCCAATTATATATATTTGCAATTCAGAGAACAGATAGTGGCTTAGTATCTATTACATAGAAACTGATGAGAGACAATCACCCAGTTGAAAAATGGAAATCAAGGATATGGAGAAACAATTCATAGAAGAGCAAATCCAAGTGACTAACAAATTTTTTTAATGATTCTCAAAACTCTAATAGTATAGGAAAGGCAATTTATATTAACTGAGATAACTCTTCAAAATGATAAAAGTAGTGGAATTTAAAAACAGCAATAATACCTTTTACTCTTGGGGATATGGGCAAATCATTACTTAGTTACCGCTTACAGCTTAATAGAGAGGCAATCTGGTAACATCTATTAAAATAATACATATATATCCTTCAGCCCACAATAATCCCATGCTTGGGAATCTAGTGCATAGAAACAAAAGCATCAGTATATAAGCCTTTATATTCAAGAATTGCAGCCCTGGACAAGTGTGGGAATGGAGTAAATAATATATATATATATATATATATATGTGTGTATATATATATATAATTTATATTTAATATATATTATTTAATATATATTATTTCTATTTAATATATATTTAATAATATATATATACACATATATATATAATCTTTGATTATAGCCTAATCAAAGATGTTAATCTCAAAGATTGACATCTTTTGAGAAAATGGCGATGCAAAAACCTGTGTAAAGTATGCCCTTGTTTTTGCAAACGATAGGATTAAAACCTTCTCTGTGCTTGTATATTGTTATATGAGTAAGGAGAATACGTATTAGGTTGTTAGCATAGATATCCTAGAGAGTTGCTTTAAGTAGAGTTGGAAGGGGGATCAAGGACTGGCAGAAAAAAAGACAAGGAAAAAATTAGCACCCCAAAAGAACAATAAACCAAAGGGTGGGGATGGTGCATTCCAGGCCTTTTCCCTTGGCCTGAACCCAAGGCAAGTCCGGAGAGATTTGCCGTATCCTCATATAAAGACCCAGCATGGAGGCTTTCCCTCTAATATTTAGCAAGTGGAAACTGGGAGACATAAGCTTATCAGTTTTTGCTTAACAGGATTCCGAGCTGGTCAGTTATTCCTGTTGCAGCTTCTTTAGCAATAAAGCAGTAATGGAAATTCTCACCTCGTCCCTCCCTCCTATGGGTGATGAACTGCAGTATTTGCCCCACCACAAACCCTTTCTTGGACAAGCTCACTCCCCACAATGCCTGCTGCCCACGAGGACCACCATCAGGTGGGTTCTGCGCCTCTGCTGACTCCTTCCTCAAAGAGTGTCGGTGGGGAGCAGATTCCTCCCGGTGCTGAACACAGCAGGAGCCCGTGTCCCATGTTTCCCTGGGATGCGACATTCACGGATATGGGCCGCTAGGTTCCCATCTCGGCTTGGTGTCTTACAAGCTCCGGACCCTGGGCGGCGTTTCATTCCACTTTGTCTTCTGTTAGGTGGTGATGGCGACACACCCCTCAGCGGCTCTGCCGAGGGGAGCTATCTCGGGTACTCGGCACAGGGTCTGGCACCTGGCGAGTACTCCGTGAACATTGTAGGTAGTGGAAACAAGTCAGCGCTGGGTCGTTGACCAAACAAAGTGATGAATTGCTTTCCCTGACCCGGCACATTTGTGCTTCTCTCTCTTTCTCTGCTCTCCGGTAACCTTCGCAGGAACTAATGACTTTAGATCACTCTGGGCTACTAAAGTGTATCGTGATTGGCCACAGGCAAATTTGTGGGTCGTTCTGCAATTGCATTGCTACGTATTTACCCCAAAGATAGAAATGTAGTGACCTGAAGGGGCACCTGCACCCCAATATTTATAGCAGCAATGTCCACAATAGACAAACTATGGAAAGAGCCCAGACGTCCAGCGACAGATGAATGGATAAAGAAGATGTAGTATATATATACACACACGCACACACACACACACACACACACACATAGTGGAATGTTATTCAGCCATCAAGAAAAATGAAATCTTGCCATTTGCAATGAATGACGTGAGTGGAACGAGAGGTATTATGCTAAGCAAACTAAGTTAATCAGAGAAAGACAATTACCATATGATTTTACTCATAGGTGGAATTTAAGAAACAAAACAGAGGAGCATGGGGGAAGGGACGGAAAAATAAAATAAAACAAGACAAAATCAGAGAGGGAGACAAACCATAAGAGACTCTTAAGCAAACTGAGGGTTGCTGGAGGGGAGGTGGGTGGGGGGATGGGGTAACTGGGGGATGGGCATTAAGGAGGGCGCGAGATGGAATGAGCACTGGGTGTTATACGCAACTGATGAATCACTAAACTTTTCCTCTGAAACTAGTAATACACTATATGTTAATTACTTGAATTTAATTAAATAAAATTAAATTTAAAAAAAATTTGCAGGTCATTTCACCACCTTGAAACTGCCGATAAATGTTTTCATGTGAGCACAACTACTCATGCTACACTGAGTGGAGTTCCGGGCCCCAGAACAATTTCATAATGGTGGTTGTTCTTCAAAAATTCAAATATCAACTTTAATTAAGAGGTGTGAACTGTTAGCTCTAAATCCAACTCGCATAAAACCAGAGAAATTTATTTCTACTACCTTGAAGGGAAGAGAGAATCTCCAAGTGTCTGTTCACAAAAAAAATTTAGTGATTTTTTTTTAATGGGAACTTCCAGAATATTCCACAGGCACAAATTTTATGACCTTTGCAGAGTGACAATATCTCCCTTTCATCTCTCCTCTCTGATTTCCCACCTCGCCTTCATTTTCCCACCATTACAGAGTGGCAAGGTCAGACCGGGGTCAACAGCCACCATAAGAGAGGAGAGCGAAACCCTCCTCATCTCTCGATACCGGGAAGACACAGGCAAACACGTTATGGTTTCTGGTGGGGTTGATGTGTGGGGCCCACACCCACACACTGCTGTGTGGACTTGTTCCCACAAAATGAGTCTTTCATGGTGGGAAGGGAATATTAATTTATTTGATTGGATGCCCGTCAGCATTGTTCTAGAGGGAAAATGCCAGAACCGTACCAGCAGACATAGTCACGACAAAGCAACAGCTGAAAAGTTCTCCTTGATTTACTTTAGCCTTTCTTCACCACAACTTCTAGCTGCCCTTGGGCCTCACGTACACCAACTGAGTTCATTCCATCGTTCATTCCACGGGTATCCGGTATCTTCCATGTGTTGAGGATACACAAAGAACCTAGGATCCCACCTGAAGGAGCTCCCACTTGGGGGGCGGAAGAGGAAAACACACAAAGGACCAGTGCCCAGTGCCCTGGCAGACAGCATCTCTGGGCAGTCTGATGGACCGGCAGACCGCTGGCTTCACTCGGGACAGAAGAGGCTCCCTCATTGGGTCTGGAAGGATGAGTAGACTGGGAAAAGAACCAGCAGGTAGGTACCAATGTTCAGAAGAGGGGAAGGCAGCGGGCTCAGACTCCTCCAGCAGCGGGGTGGGCCGGCAGCCCGCAGACCCATGAAAGTACGTCCTGTTGTTGGGCTGTGTATCTTGCCCAGCGGACTGTGAAGGTGAGCGCACAGATGGCATTTCCTTCCTTTGTGGGAGCCCTGGTACCCCACAATGGGCTTGATACAGGTGGGGCTGCTCGGTGTAGAGAGAGTGACTCAAACAGAGGCCATTACCCAGCTAGCCCTGCGGCGGGCTCCATCTTGGGCTGGCCCAGCGGGGACTTGGCATCCTTCCTCCTTTGGCAGAGTTGGAGACTTGGGATTCTGGTCTGAGAGCTTCATGGGTCCCTCAAAACCCCAAGATTCTTCCTCTCTCTGTACCTGTTTACAGAAACAACAGTGAAAAATACCGACTCTGGAACACTAACGCCATCCCCAAAACCGGGATTTTTTTTTTTCCTCCTCCTTTTTGGTCTATCAATTAATGTCAAAGAAAGACATATGGGTAGAAGATCATACCCTTTGAAAAAAAAAATTAATTCTTTGATCAAAGAAGAATGTTTGGTAAACTTGCCCGGAGTTAAACTAATTGGTTTGGGAGCTGATAGAATCTTCCTGAGATGCTCTGTTGCTAAATTAGTATTGGTCAAGATGTTTGAAGTTCAGAGGCAAGCGGATTCTCAGAGGAGAAGCCATCTGAATAATTGGCATCACGTGGTGCTCGCAAGCCCCCGTCTTCCAGCACCCAACCCTCCTGGAGAGATGAAAGAGACACTTCCTCTCCGACTGACCCGGCCCCCCTGCCCATAGAGATGCTCTGGAAGCTTTGAAGAGTGAGTGGCTTCTGGAACACTGACGAGCAGAACGAGAAACGCAGGGAGGGCCCTCTGCAGGGTCTGGACCACAGCGAGTTTCTCAACGTTAGCGGCGCTTGATCTTAGGGCCCCATCGCTCTTGGTGGTGGGGGCTGCCAGGGGCTTGTGACACAGGTGGCAGCAACCCTGACTTCCCCTCCCCCCCCCAAGACGGCAGGGGCATGCGCACTCGGCGTCGGGTGGCACCGGTGGCCCGGCTGGGACCAGGGCTGGGTCACTTAGCTTCCTCACGCTCCCCGCACCTCCACCGAGCAAACGGAGTCAAGAATCCCTGCTTCACAAGGTCCTGGCGAGGAGGAAGTGGGGAGACGGATGGAAAATTTGCCGGCACAGAGCAGGGTCAGAGACATGGTAAAGCACCCCATCGGGTTCGGTCCGCGTGACGAGCCGGAGCTGCGGAAGACAGAGACGGAGCGTGACGGCAGTGCTGTTGGCGGGGAGCAGCTCTCTGCTGGAACGTGCTGGAGTGGTTTCACGCAGACGGGGCTTCTGCGCCGCGTTAAAGCAGGCGCGAGCTCGGTGGAAGCCCGCAGGCTGAGCACCCTCAGGTTCTAGAACCGTGAGCCGTCAGCGCCGAGGCGACCGTTCACGATCACCGCCTTCAGGGGTTCCCGGCTGTCCTTAGGGTAATTGTCATTGCCTGCATAGCAGTGCAATGGAAATCACTTTTCCTGGACGTTTATGTCACCAAGTTGATAGACAAACATTTCCTTAATTAGTGTGTTTTCTTTTCTATGGATTGCTTTGTTGTTCTTTTTCACTTACCTTTGTTTTTTAAAAATTTTGTTAAGTATGTGCAGTCTCCAAAATTAGCACGGAAACATAAGACACATCTGGAGGGGTCGGGCTTCCACGCCCGTGTCCCCTCTGGCCCTGCCCTTGCCCTCTGCTGACAGGCTACCCTCTCAAATGAGGGCACCTGGGGGGCTCAGTTGGTTAAGCCTCTGCCTTCGGCTCAGGTCATGATCCCAGGGTCCTGGGATCGAGTCCTGCATCGGGCTCCCTGTTCAGCGGGGGAATCTGCTTCTCCCTCTCCCTCTGCCCTCCCCCTGCTCATACTCTCTCTCTCTCAAATAAATAAATAAAATCTTTAAAAAATATAAATAAAAAAAGCAATTTTAAAAAATCAATCGTTGTTCACTCTTGTATTAATTTTTTGCGAAAATAAGTGGATACATCTCTTGAGTCTATGTATTGAAAGTGCATCTGTATCATATTGTGTATATATACATATTACATCACCTAATATACATATAACTTTTATTTTTTATACATATAATTTTTAAGCTAGCTACCGTATATGCACCATGCTTCTATTTCTTAATCCATCTTGAAGATCTCTCCCTTAGCAGAATACGAAAGATGTTTTCATTCCTGAAATCAGAACCTCCACCCCTTTCACTCTGACAGGTAAGGACACCGGGGTGTGGAGACTCCCGTCTGTCCTCTGAGCCCCGCACGTGTTGGTCCGGGAGATCGCAGCTCAGACCCAGACTCCTCCCATTAATCCCAGACGGACTGAGCGTCCAGGGCCCACTGAAATGACAGGCTGGCCCCCATGCGTGCCGCCCTCCACCAGAGCCCCCCGGGGACCTCCTCCAGACCTCCTCCAGACCACAGGCCCTGGAAGGGTGGCTTAGGCTACCCTCAGCCCCCTGCCCCTCCTCCTGCACAGACAAGCAGCCCGAGGCTGGGCGAGGTGCGCGCACAGAGGTGGCCCTCCCCGCCGCCCCCGCCCCCCCCATGCTGTGGGGCCTCAGGCGAGTCCCCTGACAGCGCAGAGTTCCAGTGCCCTCATCGGTCATACAGGGATGCCCCCGCGGCTTCCACTGCAGGATGGGGTGAGGCGGCCCAGCCCGGGGGGCTTTCCCACACCACCTGGCCGGGCGGCCTACGACCAGCAGCCTGACGTCTTCCAACACGGCCTCTCGGAGGCAGCCCCCCGACGACAGCCGTCCAAAGGAGGAGCCGGTGCAGGGGGCAGGGGGGAGCGATGCTGGTCAGGGAGCAGGGTGGCCTCCTGACCTGCTTCCTCATCAGGAACGGGGCCTGCGTCGGCCCAGGGCTGGGGGCCGCCTGGATTCGGCGCAGGGAATGAACAGAGAGCCTTCAGCAGAGGAGGTGAGAGAAAGGTGACAAGTTCCTGACAAGGCCATTTCTCCAAAAGCAGGCCCAGAAATACCAGAGCCCCAAAGCCCGGCCTCCAGCCCCCTCTCCCTGTGAGAGATAATTCCCCGCAGCCCTCGCCGCACCCAGGGGGCCTTGCCAGCCATAATTTCCATTCTTGTGACCACTCAGGCCACCCCACAACCCTGTGGCGCAGGCGTGGGAGCTGCTGTTACCCCAGCTTTGCAGATCGGGAAACTGAGGCCAGGAGGTCCCCAAAATGTTAGAGTCTGTGAGAAATGCGACAAGGGCACCCTGACCTTCCCCATCCAGGAAGAGCATGTCCTCTACTCTGGTACTGTAGGAAAGTCCCCAGGCCTCTCCGAGTCCCAGCTTCCTTGTCTGTAAATTAGACTCTCTCAAAAGTCCCCTCACTGCTTAGTTAACTCCTCGAATTCCAAGAATCGGGGAAAAGGATTTCCTTCCTCTGGCCCGTCTGTGCCAACCCTGCCTTGGGGGTCTGAGCCGGCAGAGCCCGGGGCCGAGTCTGGGTGCCCATATTTGGTGGGATCGCAGCCCCATTGGCCTGATCTCCAGGTGTCGGACCCTCCCTGGCTCTTAGTCACCTGCCCAGGAATGTGGGCACCTGTGGGAGATGACAGAGCGTCTCCGAGCTCCTGCCCTCCAGGTGCTCTCCAAGCCCGTGGCTTCCTGTTCAAATCCTCGCCGGAAGGCGGCTACGTACACCCTGGGGACCGAGAGAGGGCTCTCACGTCTGTCCCATGACGTCTCAGATTTTATCTTGCTCTCTTTTTTTCCGAAGAAGGAAATTTTTTCTCGAAGATGAAATTAAGATGCCAACACTTCACCTCATAGATTCCTTGGAGGGAACCGATGAAGCGAGATTTTTTAAAAGCACCTTCAGCAAGGAGCTGGCCCAGACGGAGGCATGGCGGGGCCTCGCAGGACCAGGAACCTCCAGGTGGACACTTGCCCAAGTGCCGACCCACTGAATGGTCACGGCACTCTGTGGGGAGGCCGTCCCTGTTTTCCAGATAAGAAAACGCCCAGAGAAATGAAAATACTCCCAAAGTCACAGAAAATGAGTGGCGAAGCTGAGATTTGAAGAAAGGGACGTTATCGGCCCTTCCCCATTTGGTGCCCAGAGGAAGCAGCTTGGGTGGGCTGTGACCCCGATTCCTGCTTTCGGCATTGCCTCTACGTACCCCTCGCCTTGACCTTACTCAGACAGCTTCCCCTCGTCCAGCAGAGACCTCCCCCCAGACATCCAGGATCCTGGAATGAGCAAAGCGGATACACTCTTTTCTTTTCTATGGATACCCATTCATTTTATAATTTTCAAGTCTCTGTATTATTTTTTTAATTTGCCAGAGAAGCGATGAAATTATATGACTCTTCTGCCTACCTTGCATTCTCTCATTTCTCGGGGCATCTAATCTACAAAAGAATAATACTTTCTTTCTCAGGATCGGTTGCTTTATAAGCATGACTAATATAACCAAGGGCTTAGCTTTCACCCCCAAATCTCACAGCGAATGGGGGCCGCACTAGAATCGATCCAGGTCTCCTCAGACCCCGAGCCCGTGGCTCTCCCAGGGCCTGGGTCTGCCTGCCCCCCTGATACAGGCCTCCCCAGCCTAGGGCTTAATTGCACTCGTGGCAAGTCTTGAAGTGGAGATGAAAGAAACAACAATATAGAACTTTTCCACACATGGGCTTCTCATCTGAAAGCCCTATCTATTTATCATCTATTAATGTCTTTAAAAGAAGATAATTGACTCTCCCAACACAGCTCAGAGGCAGGAGGAGACGGTCTTTCCTTTTTTTTCTCGGGAAGAAAGAAGCCTAGAGGTGCGGGCTGGCGGCTTTCTCCGGGGATGGGCGTTTGAACATGAGCTAGAGTGCAGAATGGCAAGAGCTCTGCTTTCCCATCAGAGAACTTGACTCTGGCCTGTCTCCGTTTCCCTTTGTGGTCATGTCTCGGATCTGCCTAAAGACCACCTGCCAAGGGGAATTGGCGTGTCACCAAGCCCTCTTCCCAGCTCAAGCATCAAGAGCAGTGACTAAGGCCAGGAGAGGATTCCAGACTTTGTCCTGGAGTCCTCTCCTGGGGGGATGACGTTCTTCCCGTGGGTTTGTCATGGGATTCCAGGAGGCAACTCGCAGAGAATCCCTAACCCAAGGCCCTGCACACGTATTAGACACCTACTGTTACGATTTGCTGGCCTCTGCTGAGATCTATAATTATCGTGCAGCATTGATTATTGGCGGGGAGCAAACATGGTATAATTTTTAAAAATTATAGAAATTATCTTCTAGTTTTTTTTAAAACTTTCTATGACTATATCTGCCTTTGTTTCTGCTTGTATGGAAATTAAAATTTTGCCTTTTCCTGCAAAATTATCTTTTATAGCCTACTAGATTATGATAATAATACTTTGTACTTTTGTCGGGCCTTTTATCCAGGAATCTCAAAGCACTTCATAAACTTTAATTAATTCTTGCAGCAAGCCCCGTGAGGTAGGTAAGCATTATTAACCCCATTTTACAGATAAGGAGAGCGAGACATTGAGAAGTTAAGTAATTTGCCGAAGGCCCCAAAGCATTTAGTAGCTAAGTCTGAACAAGACCGCAAAACGCCTGTCTCAGGCCTTACTTGGCCCGCTGGGGCTGCCCCGCTGGTCTCCCCGGGGGCCCCCGGGCATGATTGATGGGGAGGCCTCCATTGATTGCAAAGCCCATGTTAAATACATGTTGTTGGGCTTCCAGGCGTTATGGGGAATTAATGAGGCTGACTCACGTTTTGCCCCCGGGTACTGGCCTATCTTCAGGTGAGCTGAGCAAAGCCTGCAAACCCATTTCTCAGATCAGAACGCTCCTCTGCTACAAAACTGTCTCGGCCAATAGACTCCCATTTCCCTCCTATTTGGACTCAAGCAAGCATCTGCTGTGGGCCAGGCACAGGGATAGAGGCACTTTACCTGTGTCACCGCCTCTAAATTAATTCTTGTGGCCATCCTAGGAATGATGCTGTGATCCCTCCCTTGCAGGTGAGGACACTGAAGGCTCAGAAAGTGGAGTGGCATGTCCAAGGTCACACGGTAGGACCAGAACGCCAACCAGGGTCTGGCTCCAAGATGGGTGACCTTGTCACTTGACCAGCTGACAACTGGCACCTGGCTGTGTCACAGGGGAGGCTGTGGCTTTTCTGAGGGGCAACAGCAAGAGAGTAAAGGGTTTCTATTGTCATTGGAAGCCAGGTCAAGTTCATAGCTTCTCTTCTTGGATGCATGAATTAATAGAGTACTCTCCTAGGAAGGTCTCGCTCTGTGTAAGATTTCAGGAAGGGACACGGTTCCTCCAGAGTCCCTTTCCAAAGAGTGCCAGCAGAAGGCTTTAACGGCCCGTCCACACCACGCCTTCCTTCCTTACTCAACGGGTCTCACCACGGGCAGCAAAACTCCTTCCCTGGGGCTTGAGACACCCGGATGGCTCAGGAGACTTCACTTTCCTCCAACATTACTGTTGGAGTTGGACAAGCCTGGATTTGAATTCCGGTTCTGTACTCACTTATGGTTAATCTTGGGCAAGTCCCGACCTCTGCACACCCAGTCTCCTCATCAGTAGAGGGACTGGTGGCCAGGATTAAATGAGCCGATGAACACAAAAGCCCACGGCCAGGGTCTGCATTCAGTAGGTGCTCATTAATGTCCCCTCTCCCCTCGCCTTCTTGTCTGGTCATTGCCTAAATGCCACTAGAGCTGAATGACTCACACCAGTGCTACCCCGTTCTTTTCCTTGTCGGCTTTGCCAACGGCCCGGCTCAGACTCGTGAGGCCCCGCCACCCCTCCCCCAGGTCATTGCCACACCCACCAGCGGCCACCAGAGTCCTCCCCGCGGTCCCCTGTGACCACTGGGCATTGGCTGGGGGTCACTCAGCCCTGCCCCTCACCCTGGTGGGTGGAGCTTTTGCCTCTTTCGGATCCTGAGCCTCAGATCCTCCTCCCTGAGGCAGAGTATTGGACTCGATGACCTTAATGGCCCAGGGCAATGGAGATGTGTCCTGATGTCCCAGGGTCCCTTCCGCCCCCATGTTTGAGCCACGAGTGGAACCTTGGGAAACCGGGAGCGCCTCTCCAGGGCCCCTCAGCGAGGTGCAGGCCCTGGGGTTCAGTCCCACGGCTTGAACCCTCAGGATTCTCTCGGGGTGACAAATAGGAAAAAAATCGAACACAGTTTCCTATTGGATGATCTCTTTAAAAAATAAAAATCGTCACACAACATTTAAGGTTTAAACAAGTTCTAAAATACCAGCCCTATCTTTCTCTCTCTTCTTTACCTGCGGGCTCCTCTGTGTTCTTTTCAGCTCAACTGTTGAATCTCTTTTTTTTTAATAAATAAATAAAATTTATTTCTTATAGATAACATATTCCTTATAGACAGCTTTTTGAATCTTAACTTATCACGAGAACCTCTTCCCCCGACACTCAAGGTCTTGGTCAGCTTGATACTAAAAGTTCCTCCTGGACTTGCCCTTTCTCTGCCCCAGCCTCAAGCAGGCTGGGTGGCCTGGCTGGCCCTCCGCCGCACGGGGCAAAGCCAACCTGCGCCCAGAGCCTTCGGCCGGGTCCCCACGGAGGCTGGCAGGAGCAAGGCCGCGTCGAGGCTGTAAGAGACCTTGAGGAGGGGGAAGGACCACGTGGGTTGGGGAAGAGGGTCTGGCAGCAAGAGCAGGGAGGCCCGTGAGGAGAGGGGCGAGCACTTCCTCCTCGCCAGAGGGGCTCCTGGGTCGGCACTGCCAGAGGCACCCGAAGAAGGCCTCCCAACGTGAGCCCGGAGCTCAGGCCACCGAACGCTGCCTCGAAACAGCATAAGCCGGGGCATTGGAGCCTCAGGCTGGCCGGGCCACCAGGCTTCCTAGGCTAGGGATCCTGGGCCGCCGCCTACAGGACATGTCCTGCTGCCCCTTGTGTCCCCCTCACTGGACAGTGGGCACGACAAGGTCAAGGCTTGGAGGGCATGTCCTTGTGCACCCAACCTTGCCCAGGTGGCCTATCCAGTGGCAGAAGCATCCGGTCTCCAGGTAACCCACCCCTCAGAGGAAAAATGTAAATACGCTTATGCTGACCCCCATGTTTGCCTGTGGGCTCCCCAGGCAGCTTCTGACAGAGTGATGCCCCCAGCCCAGAGAGCCGGGGCTGGCCGCCTGCCCAGCAGCCAAGCACACCCACAGCTGGCTCTGGTCTTCGGCTCCCCGGTGGGTCTGCTGCCCCCACGACCTCCCAGCGTCGGTTGGCCTGAGCCAGTCCCTTGAGCCTTGGCCAATGGGGAGGTTCTGGGCTGCAAAGCCAAAGACCTTGGCCAACCCCCCACCCAAGTCCAGCCCTCAAGGGTCCTGTCTTCCCAGTCTCTGGGCCATCTGCCCACTGCGACTGCCTTTCTTATTTAAATAGTAGCAGAATTAAATAAATGTTTGCTAAGCCCTTGTGTCCAGACGACCTCATGAAGTCCCACGCTGATATCATGTTATCAATCCTTCCACTCAGGGGAATCAGACTTCTTTATGGCAGTGTGTCCTAGAAGTTTCTGGACTATTGCAAAGGGTGCAACTGTAAAAGAAGGCGGATGGTTTTCACATGTCCGTGTGCGTGTGTGTGTGTGTGTACATACATACACACCTGTGTGTGGCCCCTGGGATCCCACGCGAAGTATCATGTTCAAGCCAGATTACAAATATGACCCTGAACCAGGAAAGCCCAGCCCAGGGGCCAGGCCTCTCCTCTCAGATGAAGGGAGTGAGAAGAGAGACCGCTCATCCTGGGTGGGGCTTAGAAATTCCCCAGCCCCAAAAGCAACACTGTTTCCTCTCATCTTTAAAAATCCACCCCTGGCTGGAACAGTGTTAGAGTAAGTGACTCGATCTCAACCTCGAGGTGGTCGTGAGTCTGAGCCCCACGTTGGGCGGGAAGATTCCTTTGGAAAAAAAACTCACTTTTAGTACTTACGATCGTAAAAGTTAAAACTTGATTGTTATAGAAAATTTGGAAAATACAGAGAACTATGAAGAGAAAATAATAATGACCTTAAGTAACTTTTACTGAACCCTCGGGGCTGGAGGGGTGCACGTCCCTGTGAGCAGGGATGGGGGATGAGAGGGTGGGGGGTGGGCTTCAGGCAGGCAGGCAGGCCCAGAGCCCCCTCCAAAACAGCTTACATTCTATGCTTTTCCTTCCAAGGTCATCTTCTCCCCACCCTCCACCACCTTTTCAACAATATTGGGCCCGAATGGCGTTCATTGGCCTTCTGCTTTCTGTGTTTAAAGCCTGTATGTAAACATTTTCCCTGGTCGCGAGGCATTCTTGGAAGACGTCATTTCAGTTACTGTGTAGGATTCCAGCCTATGGAAACCTCTCCCATCATGTATTTAACCATCCGGCCTGTTGGACTTTGGGGACAGGCCACGGAAATACTGTGGGCTCTGCCCCCCCCCCCCCGAGAGAGCCCTTCCTTCCTGGGGCCTGAGCCCGTTTGCACCCACTGGCCGGTGAGCCAGGCCGTGGCCAAGGTTGGGGCTCCCAGGATGACCCCAATCTCTCGTCATCAAAGATAATCCTCCTCATTAAAACTACCAGGCTGCCTAGTGGTTGTGAGGTTCGCTGCAAGGTCAGTGGGGGTGTGTGGCACCTGATAAGGCGTGATATTTACTGCTGCGGCCGTGGAGGGACTTTTGTGCACATCCGGGCCCAGGTGCCCCTCTTCATAAAGCTTTCCTCCATGCTTGCGGCTGCAGCCGAAGCCCTCTGTCCTTGCAGCTCTGTCCTTGTCCCTTCCCGCCCTGGGTTGCACTGATCTCCGTGCGGAGCTTACATCCCCTGCTAGATGGCAGGACTTCTAGAGCCGAAGAATTGCATCACTCACGGGGCCGCCCCCCGCCCCCACAGCCACGCAAGACTCGCTTCTTCAGCACACGGTGAGGGGACACTTAGCAAGGGGCCGACGCCACGGCGGGGTGGACCCTGTCCTCCCCACAAAGAGGCTTCCATCCAGTGACACATGCAGAGGCCTTCAGTGCAAGAGTGTTAGTCCGGGGCCAGGAGGGACCAAGCGATCACTGCCAAGGAGACGGGTCCTTCACGCAGGTTAGGTGGAAATGGGGTCTATCCACGTCACTATTTTCAGAGGACAGATGGTGTTCTTTGCAGCCCGCGCAGCCCGTCTGCTGCATTCCCCCTTTGCAGCAGCCCCCTTCTGGAACTTAGAAGAAGGGGCTGTGCTCTAAGATTTCATGTGGAAGTTGGTTATTTGGAACATAAGGTGTATGTTTCTAGAACACTCCTGTGAAAGGTGACCAGTTGCCCCAAATCACCCACAACCAAGTCAGCTCACATGTTCGAAATGCTACGCACCAGTCAGTAAAAAAAATATGAGAATCTAATGGCCCTAGAACCCTGATGAGATCCTGGTTGTCCTAACCCCACTCGCCTAGGGGTGCAGGCAGGTCCAGAAAAAGCGCATCCAAGACCTTAAGTAGCCCTCGCTCCAGCTGCTCACACAGGACCAGCCCCCTAAGAGTGAGCCCTCGTCCTGTGTCCCTCTCTGGTGGACCCTTGCTGTGGGTGCTGAGCCACAAGTGTACGGCCTGGGGGAGCCCTTGAGCAGCCTTGCCCTGGTACCGCCATCTTGAATCTCGAGGGCCTTTAGCCCACTGGGCCCACTCTCACCCGGGGCCTTGAGCGGAGCTGGGCGAAGCAGGCAGGGCTGCACAGCCCCTTTACAGCCCACGCCAGCAAACTCCGGTCAGATCTGAGAGGCGGCCCACACTCACTGACCGGGGTGGGTACAGATGGGTGTCACTAGAGGCAAATGATGCCTTCGTGCCTCGTCATTCTCGTCATTCCTGCTGAGGCCATCACAAGAACTTTCCAGAACTCAAGGCTGGGGAACCAGAGAGCAACTTTCCTTACCCTTAATGTGTGCGTTCAACCTGTACATCTTTACTGGGCATCAACTGCGAGTTTGTTCTTCAGCTGTGGACCTAAAGGAGCATATTTGCGGGCGGTTATCTCAGAACAGAAAAGCCTGGATTTGCAACCTACTGTCGGACGAGAAGCAGAGGATTTCGTTGAGCTTCCGGGTTTCCTTATCTTCCACAGGGCTGTTGCTTTGCTGGGCTGTGGCGAGAGTTCAAGACGACCAAGCCCATGGAAGCATTTTGGTGAACCAGAAGCACTAGGTAAATGTCGAATAACTAAGGAAATGGGGAGATGGCAGCCAGATGACTTTGGGGTGCGGATTCTTCCGGGGTCTTGTTGTTGTTTGCTTGATGACAAAAGTTAATAGTCGAGCAAAGGCTTGGACCCACGGCCACTTCCGAATGGTGCCCCTCCCCGTCTAAACAAGGTGAACTCAAAAAGAAGGACCTAAATAAATAAATAAATAAATGTAAGACAAGCTTCAAAATCCAGAAATATAAAAAGTGAAGAGAAAATCCCCCCTCTCCTTCTGCACAGGTATACCCGTAATGGCATTCAGAGATGCTATCCCAGCGGGGGTCATTTCTTTCCTAGACACCCCGGACAATTCCTTTTGTTGGTTTTTTTTTTTTTTAAGATTTTATTTATTTATTTGACAGAGAGATAGAGAGAGAGCACAAGTAGGCAGAGCAGCAGACAGAGGGAGAGGGAGAAGCAGGTTCTCCGCCGAGCAGGGAACCGGATGCGGGGCTCGATCCCAGGACCCAGGGATCATGACCTGAGCCGAAGGCAGATGCTTAACCGACTGAGCCACCCAGGTGCCCCGACCCCGGACAATTCTTAAATGTTCCAATGTGTGGACCTAGAGCAGAGGCCTGTTCCTCATCCTTTGGGTGGGTTCCCAGGGGGTCGGAAGGCCCTGAATTGTGGAAGGGAGCACGTGACATCACACATCCTATTCGCACAGGCCCGTGCTCTAGATCTTTGCTTCTCCGACATCTGTGGGCCCGCAGTTCACCCGGGTCTTGTGAAAACACAGGTTCTGGGTCACTAGGTCCGGGGAGGGGCCTGAGAGTCTGTGTTTCTACTGAGCTCCCAGGGCTGCTGTGGGCTAGGCCTCCCTCTGAAAGGCAGGGCTGTCTGGGGACAGTGGTCCTTGTCCCCGGCAGCACATCAGGATCGCCTATGGGCTCTGTGGGTTACGCTTGGACAGCACTCCCCTCCAAGTTTTCTGCTTTACTTGTCGAGGTGGGGGTCTGGGCGTTGGCGTATTTTGAAATTTCCCCAGATCATCCCAATGTTCCGCTGAAGACATTTCATTTTAGGCCGGCAGACTTACCAAGCAAACACAATCTTTATAGTCTGTTTTTGATTAAAATAAAACATGTGTTGTTAACGATAATGTATTATTTCAATATCGATCCATCAATCGTAACAAACATACCACATTTAATGCAAGATGTTAATAATAGGGGGAATGTGGGCAGGCAGAGGGCAGGTGTATGAGAACTCTGTATTTTATGCTTGAGTTTTCTGTAAACCTAAAACTGTTCTGAAAAATAAAGCCTATTAATTTTTTTAAAAAATTAACAACTGGCATTACGCAAACACTGACCAATCAGATGGAAGCAGAGTCCATCTGGGGGAGGGGCGGCAGCTCTTCCTCCGGGGAATCCTGGAGGGAGGGCGGGGGACGGGAGGGTCCCAAGGGAGGGGCTGAGCAGTCCAAAGGCTCAGGACTGCAGAATTACTTCAACATGCAAACAACTGACGTGGTCTCAGCACCCAAATACCGACTCTGGCTAATGCTAATATTACCAGTTGTTGCATAGGCATTAAAGGCAGAAATGAAGGACGCCAAGAAATGACAGGCTTGTACAATAGATATTGTTATCCTCATTTTATACATGAGCAAGCAGAGGCACACAGAATTCGTGACTCGCCCAAGGTCACACGACTATTCAACGGCAAGCCGAAGAGCCGAACCCAACCGAGCTTGTCTGCCTCAAAACCTAAGCTCTTCTCCCGCTAAGGCTGCTGGCGCTTAGTGAGCCTAATCTAAGCTGACCGCTTTACTTCTCCGTGGAGGTCGGTCATGAAGCTGGCGTTTGCCAAGTGCCAAAAAGTACAGCTCCGTTCGTGCACAGGAGGCTAGAGCCCTGTCCGGTTCGGCGACTCACTTCGCCGAGTGGAACTTTTCCCTCCTTCTGCTTCACTTAAACCTGGAGGAAGTCAGCACTGCAAAGACCGTAGGGCTCCTTGGTCAGTGGTCCCTCCCTCCCATTTTATAGACTGGAAAAGTGAGGCTCGGAGCAGGGAGGCGACCTGGCCAAGCTCCTGGCAGGGTGCAGGTCAGAGCACTGTAATTCACCCAAGCGCACAGGTGCAATTAAGCCGTAAGGAGCCGTCTCCCCCCCGCAGTCAGTGAGCCACAAGGCCTCTCTGTGAGCTGCGCGCAGTGATGTAAGTGGGAGTTATCCATGTGTGACTTCACAAACGGGGGACAGGGATGCCTACACTTCCCCTGTGCTTCAAATCTGCAACTCAGCATCCTTCCGGATCTTTCGTCCGGCCAGCGTGCGCTTCACGAAAGTAATGGTTAGAGGAGAGTCCATTTAGGGTAATAAGGGGTTTGGTTTTACAAGCAGGAAGAATTGCCTTTGTCCAGCAGCATGAAAAAGTGGTTTTAAAAAGTTAAAATTATGTCATGGGGTGGCTCTCAGACTCCGGCAATGTCTCACACCTCAGCAGAGAGTTACAGGGGTGCTTTCTTCCAAAAGGAGGTCAGAATTGAGGATGCCCAGCCTGTGGTTCAGGGAGCGGTTCCCACTTGCTTCTAAAGCCCTGAGTCAACAGACTTTCCAAGGAATATCCTGTCCTCGGCCGGAGTCCCGTCCTGAGAACACAGTTCCTGGGGGGCTGGGCTGAAAGGGGGTCACGGGCTGAGTAGGTTCAGATGGTCTTCAAATTGCAAATGCCCTTGGGTATGTTGCAATTTGTACATCTAAAATCAACATTTGTAGCTTTCGCCTCCAGCTTCAGGGTCCGACATGGTAACCACCAGCCAAGTGTGGCTATTTAAAAGTTTAAACTAATCGAAATGAAATACAACGATAAATTTGATTTCTCAGTCACTCTGGCCTCATTTCAAGAGCTACG
Source organism: Potos flavus (assembly GCA_028534135.1). Classification (NCBI taxonomy): domain Eukaryota; kingdom Metazoa; phylum Chordata; class Mammalia; order Carnivora; family Procyonidae; genus Potos; species Potos flavus. The sequence continues at coordinate 5,644,704 of CM052885.1, read as the reverse complement.
TGTGGCTCGCGGCTGCCATATTGGATAGCAGAAACATCCAACATTTCCATCTTCGGACAATCGATTGGTGCGGGCGTAGAAAGTGAGCACCACTGGCAGGAGGGGGTGTAGAGCACATCATATAGACCCAGGAAGCCAATCAGAAAGGCCCAAACCACATGAGCAGTGGGAGAGTCTTTAAGTCTAGATATGGTCAGAAAATCTAGAGCTGGGGACAGTGAGGCCATCTTACAAGAAGAAATTCTCTAGCTACGTCAAGGTGCCAGCCTGAGTCTGCCCAGAACACAGTTTTATAGATATCTTCTCCCTTCATCACATAGCACATTTGTCCAAATCATTACAAAACATTCTTAAACACACCTGTAAAGACAGAGTACTCTTTTATCCTACGGCTACAGCATAATTTTATCTTCCTTCCACTCATGTTGGATATTTGACATGTTTCCAATTTTTGTTATTATAAATGACATTTTCATGAATACCTTCGTGACTAAAATGTCATCTCCTTTTCAGAGTCTAACTGTGGATGGGTAGAGTCTTACAAGTGGGTCTGCTGGATTAAAGGGTACAATGTGTTTAAGGTTTCCTCAACTTACTGTGAGATTGTGTTTGGTAAGTGTGGTACCGATTTATAGTGTCCTTATTGTACGAGAGAGCGACTGTCATACCCGCAGCCCCAACAGGCTCCTTTGTGAAGGTCCCAGGCAGCCCAGGGCTCCTCCCCTCCTCCTTCCCGAGTCTTGCTTTCACCCTCCACGTGATGCTGTTGGTTGAAAGCCCAGTCATGGCTTTCAACTCAGGTCACTTGAACTTGAAAGCTCAGGCCACTGGCTCAGACTCAGCTGAAAGGTCATTGGCAACGGGCCTCCCAGAATCCCAGAGATGGGCGTATGGCCTGGGCCCGAGGTTCAGGCAGGGGCATTCTGGAGAGAGACAATGAAAGAGGAGGTGAGTGCCCATGAGGCCATGAGAAGATCTGGGAGATGAGGTCACCTAGAGGGAGGGGACAATAAGACTTCTCAGCCAAACCGGGACGCGTTGAGAGTGAAGGGAACACGATCACTCATTACACGGGAACAACAGCATCGCCCAGGGCTGACCGTCGCAGGCAAACCAGGATTTGCGCCCACCTTACAACGTCATCTGGGACCACACGTCTAACCCTAACACCAGCACCAAGAGTCTGTATGGAATGGGACCCCAGACATCAGAAATGAGGACCTAATTAGGGACTGTGCATGTTTGGTTTCTAAATGGATGCAGCAGAGGGAAAACACGGCCTCATCGTCCAGCGAACGTGCAATTTCCCGGGGTAAGAGGACAGCACGCGCACCTCAATTCTAATAACCCACCTTGTCAAGGAAACAGAGACCGGACAAGACCAGATATGGCCCAGAGACCCAGGAGAGGGCAGACGTAAACAGATCTGTAGGAATGCAGTTACTGGGATTTCGCTGATTCGAGATGAGGCAAATCTCAATCAGCAAAGATCTAAAGGGAAGGCGTTCCAGGAGAGAGAACCGGCTGGGCTAGATCGGGAAGCAGCTGTGAGAGTTCACAACTCTCCCCAATGTCAAGGCCCGTGCCAGGCACCTTATAATCTATGGAACAATCCAGTAACCAACAACCATGCGAATTCCCTCGTCCGGCAGTCCTACAAAATAACAGTTAGATGCCCCCACTCACAGAGATGGGAAAGACTTTCCTGCAAGAGCCCGGGGCCAGCTGTAATGAGAGCTAATGTCTCTGCTCAGTGGGAACTGTCGCTTCAGGCTGGCGGGCGGGACAGCTGAGCACCTGCCCCCAGAACGTGTAGTAGGGACCTGCCTTGTCTGCAGGTAGTTTGCAAACGATAATAAAGCTGAACGGAAGCTGCCTTGCTTGTCATTGTCCCCTGTCCCATCAATTCTATCCAATGGCACAGATGAAATACTCCTCCTTGAAAAAGTCCCTTTGTTCTAAACAATCGCTGGGGTTATAACTGCATTTTAATTATATGTCTATGAAACCTCACGTTTTCATTGCTCCCCTGGTTCATAAACGTCCTCGTCTGCACCTCGGTTAATTGAGAAAACTCTCAGTTTTGTAATTGGCCCCTGATTCACACAGACCTGGCTACATGAGTTTGCTCTGTTTCTCGTGGTCTGCCACCCTTCGGGAGGCTAACCGGCTGGTCCTCACCAATCACCCAGGACGGTTCTGTTTTTGACACTGAACGTCCCTGCCTACGAGCTCAGCCCGGGGACAATTCACGTCTCCACCTCCCACGACAGACATGAAATAAACAACGTCGCAAGGTTGTGAATGCAAAGGAACAGAGCTTGAATTATTCTGTCCTTCCATCTGCAGCTTCGGTATAGAAAGTGTGAGCGGTGGGTATGCTAAATGCAAGATGTGATATTTGTATCTGGCGGGTATGGATTCTCGTTCATACACGAAACGTTTAATTTAATTTGGATGTAGAATTGAGTTTTCTTCTTCTTTTTTTTTAAGATTTTATTTATTTGACAGAAAGAGATCACAAGTAGGCAGAGAGGCAGGCAGAGGGAGAGGGGGAAGCAGGCTCTCTGCTGAGCAGAGAGCCTGATGCGGGGCCTGATCCAGGACCCTGAGATCACGACCCGAGTCAAAGGCAGAGGCTCAACCCACCGAGCCACCCAGGCGCCCCAATGTTTCTTCTTTTAAAACAATTTTTTGGTTGTTTTAAACCTAAAGGACAAATCAAGAAAGTGATCATTGCTGCTAGTTTTTGCAGAAGTTACTAACAGAGGGGCGCCTGGGTGGCTCAGTGGGTTAAAGCCTCTGCCTTCGGCTCAGGTCATGATCTCAGGGTCCTGGGATCGAGCTCCGCATCGGGCTCTCTGCTCAACGGGGAGCCTGGTTCCCCCTCTCTCTCTGCCTGCCTCTCTGCCTACTTGTAATCTCTCTCACTCTGTCAAATAAATAAATAAAATCTTTAAAAAAAAAAAGAAGTTACTAACAAAACAATTTAGTTGTATCAAGGAGGAGGATGTTAAAAAGTTTTCCGTTGCAGGTGTCAAATTCAGTAGATTGGTGCTGTGTGTAAATTATCTCATTTAATCTCCATGGCAACCCCAAGAGGTGGCTTCTGTTATTTCCCCCATTTAGAGATGAGAAGACTGAGATTCAGGAAAATGAACTGACTTGCCAGAGAGAGCTAGGATTCAGATCCATACACTCCATTGCCAGGACTCACTCTCTGACTCCTGTCCTAGGAAATATTTAACCCCAAAGCTGGGCTCTTCCAGAGAGAACTACTCACCGGGGTATGCAGGCCCAGCTCAGAGTTTTTGTTTTTGTTTTAAAGATTTGTTTATTTTAGAGAGAGAAGGAGGAGGAGAGAGGGAGGTGGAGAAAGGGAGAGAGAGCATGCGCGTCAATAGGGGGAAGGGCAGAGGGAGAGAGAAAAAGGGAATCTTCAAGCAGACTCCCTGCTAAGCCCGGAGCCCGACACAGGACTCGATCTCATGACCCTGAGATCATGACCCGAGCCGAAACCGAGAACCAGATGCTTAACCCACTGAACCGCCCAGGTGCCCTGCTCAGAATTTTTGGTAAGAATATTATAGCTGCTCCTTCCAGTTTGAAAGGCTATGTAACAAATTATTCCAAACTTTCGTGGGGTAAAGCTACCATCTCTTACATGTGCAGATTTGCTGGGTCATGGACGGTGGGGCCAGGTTTGTCTCTGCTCCGTGACGTCTGGGTCCTCGGCGGGGACGATCTGGTGGCCGAGTGACTGGGGATTGTATGTGTCGGCGCTGCCTCTCTGGCTCGCTGGGAGCTCAGCTCCGCTGGGAGCAAACACCTGCACGGGACTCTTCACCTGGCCTTGGGTTCCCTGAGCATAGTGGCCTCAGGGCAGCCTCTTATCTTCCAAGGTGACCCAGGGCTCCAAAGGCCCGCGTCCCAGCTCGCAAGGTGGAAGTTGCCTCGCCTTTGCCACATTCCGGAAGTTTAAACTAGCCGCAAGGCAGCCCGAGTTGCACTTCTCGTCTTGAAGGGGGGGGCGGGGGGGCTGACATATCGGAGCAGCTGCCTTTGTAAAATCCCATCTGGGTCGCTCCTCTCTTTCCTCGCCCAGCTGGTTCTCACTCTTCCGGGCTCAGCTCCCAGCTGGGCTCTTCCTGGGGCTTCTGGCCTCCTTCAGACCCAGGTCCTTCGGGTGGCTCCGACCCAGACGACACTTTCGGGTCCGCCCCGGGAGAGGCAGGAGATAAGAGAAGATTTCTAGTGCTAGTGGGCGAATAGAAATCAGTTTAAGTCAACCAGGGACGTCCCACCCTCCTCCCTAGAGATTGAGAAGGCAAGACGGTATAATCGTTTCTACTTAATGAGACAGGAAGGGAAGCATGCCGGGGAGACGTAGTTCTTGGGGAAAGAGAGATAGAGGAAGAGATGCCCTCTCCCTCTTTCCACGAGCCTTTGCTTTTATAAACTGTGTCTGATGCCTAGAGCCAGGCCAGCCGTCTGCAACCCTGAAGGGAGCTGGGCCCTCACCCTGGACATGGAAGTGAGAAAGACGAACAGGACCTGGGTCTTTGTTGTTCATGAGTTTCTGAATGAATGAAACTGGAGCCTCCCTTCCTTGACACTTCTTGGTCTGTGAGGTGGTCAGTTTTCCCTTCTGCTTAAGCCAATAGGAAACGTAATACTGGGCTTACTGGAACTCTTCCTTGAAGTGTCCTTCAAGTTAGCAGGAAGAAGATATTGACAAGCCTTTGGAAGGGGAGCTGTGCTTGATCTCACGCCCATCCCCCTGCCCCCCAGGGCCAGGCTGTTTTTCGGGGGGATGGAGATGGGAGCTGAGCCCTGAAAATCACTTGCCACATCTCTTGCCAACAGGGTCCAATCGGGAGGTCCCAGTAAGAGAGTGGAGGATGGGAGAAGCTGGGTCCTTCTCCTCCTGACTCCCTGCTTTGAGCAGCATCCCTGGCATTGGCTGCTTCCCCTCAGTGGTTCCAGCCCCCTCTGGTCAGTGCCTCTCTGTGGTTCCAGTTCCCACTGGACAGCCCCCAGGTGGCCGCAGCTCTGCTGAGGGCCCTTCCCCCCTTTTATGCCCAGCCTATGTGCAGCAGCGGCTTTCTGCAGCTGTTAGATATTCTGTTATCTCTGTAACTTGTTCCCATGTTCAGTTCACCCCCCCTGAACTTCGGGCTGGGGCCCCGAATGATACAGGGCATGGGATGCGGAAGGGGAATGGTTAATACCTGCATAGGGTGGCTAACCCCTTCCCCCGCCCTTGGAGATCACTGGGTCCTGTTGTCAGCAAGGTTTGGTTGGGCTGATGGGAAACGCAGACTGAGATCTGTCTGCACGACCAAGGAGTGGCCCCCGGGGGTCAGAGGCTGCACCCAGAATGAGTCCCATCATATAGCCCTCAGTTCTCTCCCCAAGTGAAGCTGGGTACGTGGATGGTTACCTCTCTCTGTGCCTTTACCCTGAGTGCCCTCTGCCCCTCCGCAGCTCAGCCCAGCCCTGCAGGAGCCTTTCCAAGCCCAGGCTTCTCTGTTTCTAGTTCCCAGAGTCAGCCCATGCCTTTATCCCTGGGCCCCGGTGGTGGTACCCCGTGGGGTCACCATCCTAGTGACCGGACACACAGAGCACACAGCTGGGACCTGGGCTCCCCTCTGACTGCATGCTCCTTGAGGCCGGGGACCTCCTTGGTCCCGCCCATCTCCTCCTTGGCAGCTAGAGGCAGCCAGGCCTAGAACCAGGACCAGGAAAACACGCATCCCCTCGAGATGCTCCTACAGGCTCTCCTGATGAGCCCGACACACGTCGCCTTATGCCCAGGGCCCCTGCGGCTCAGCCCAGCACGATACTCTTGGCTCCTCAGTCTGGGGTCTGCCTTGGCAGGGATGTGGAGCTCACACCACCCCCAGGCAGAGCGCACACTTTCCAGAAGGCCTACGCTGTGCCAGGGCCGTCCGCCTGCTGTTCCCTGCCATGGGAAGAAGGGCCCCGGGGTGCCCACCACCAGGGTGGGGCTCCAGCAAGAAGTGGGGTGGTGGCAAAACCCAGCACAGGAGCTGCGACACGTGGGGTCGCAGGCAGTCACCAGGAGCCTCGGAGAAAATCAAACAAGAGAGGTGGTGGGTCAGAAGGTCAGCCGGTGTGCCGACATGCCCAAGCACCCAGCCCAGAGTGGGGGCCCCGGGATCCTCCGTCACCCAGCACAGCAGCTACATGTAGGAGACGCTCAGGATAAACACGGATTGAACGAATGAATGAATGAATATTCAGGAAGAATATGCAGCTTCTTTTCGCCCTCTGATTTTGGACAGCACATAGGGAGAAATTCCCGTGAGCTAATCAGCCGCGTAACAACAACTCACAGATCTCTCGGGCAGCCCCTCGCTCCAACCTAACAATGTTAGTGACTGTCGTGTGCCAGGTACTGGGCTGGCAACTGGACATGTGAAGGTAAGTAAACCGTGGTCCTGACTTCAATGGGAGTAGGAAGAGACAGGGGCCAAGACCCAAGGTGCCTATCCTGCATGAGAACGAAGAGGTTTAGGGGGGCTGGCGCACAGCCCAGTGCAGGAGAGGGGACTGGGAAAGGGAGCGGGACAGACCTCGGAGGGTCCCGGGTACCAGGCTAAGGCATCCAGACTTTACTCTCTGGGCCCAAGGCCACCAGCGAAGAGCTGTAGATAAACGAGTAAAGCGATCAGATCTGAAAACCTTTGTCCTGCCGTCGGGTTGAGGAAGGTGGCATATGTGAGCGCTGGCTCAGCACACACATCCTGGGACTCTGTCCTCAGGCTGCTCGGAAGGCAGGCTGCGGGAAGCAAAGCATTGCTAGAAAAAATTTGCCAGTCACCTGCTCTTAATGTCTGGACAGAGGCCACCTTTCCTCTGCAATGTACCGTGTGGCCACCGACCTGCCACAGGGCGCACTTGGGCTCCAGGAGGTCCGGGCCGCGTTCCAGCAACTTCCCAGGGAGCCACACCAGGGCGGGGGCAAGGTGGGGCCGTGAGCCAACACTTTATAAAACAGATGTCCTGGGATTTCCACTTCCACAGGGCTGTTCTTTGGCTTCTGACCGACACCTGCGGAGGTGCTCCCCTTCTGCAATGATGCCCGTGTTGCTCAGAGCAAGGAGGGCCTCCCGGAAGCTCTCCGTGCCTGGGGCACATCATTTGGATTTTGGCAAAGATGGCACACTTTCCACCTTGGAGGGTGGATCGGATTTTTGGAAACACCTCAAGCGATTCAAGGGCAAGGCTAGTGAGTGGTGAGTGACTGAGCTTCAGAACACACGGTCAAACATCCACAGGTGACTAGGGCAGCCCCTGACTGCTTCCCAGGTGTCCTGGGTTAGGGCACCCTTGCAGGACGGGCCCTAACCTCCCCTGAGTCTTCATGTACCTGGAGGTCACGAGCCTCACTCCAGTCGACTCTTGTGTTTCTGGGAAGATACTTGGTGCCATAGCAGATGACCTTGGACTTGTGGACAGAACACAAACCCATTTTCCAGGAGGCTCTCAATGGCTAACATTCCAGTAGTGACTGCGGGGATACATAAATGTTCACTGAGTGTTGTCTTTTATGCTATTTAATTATTTCCCGTGAAGGTGACTCCTTAAATTTGTCATAAGCCTCCATAAGCCCTTTCGTGTTAATAAGTTAATAAAGAAAAAACACCCCCTTCTTCAGACATACCCTGATTTTTTGGTTCAAAAAACACATATAATAGATTTATACATGAGTCTCATCGTGAAAGATTCTCATAACATCAGAGTGCAAGAGCTTGCCTGTTTATGTGTGTCGATCCAGCCAGAGAGCGTTCTAGACGAGGAGCCGAAGACCCTGCAAGGGGAAGGACAGCTCCGGGCTCCAGAAGGAGCTCGGTGGTGGGGGTAGCTAAAAAAACGGGAGTTGGTCCTGGAGCTTAGGTGGGATGACCAAGGATACAGACCTTACCGGCACATCCGACATGATTTTTGATATATATTTTTTGCTGCTGTTATGGCTTCTGCTCCAAACACAAAAACCTCACCTTCACATTAGTGTAACTTTTAGGCGTTGGCCGCCACATAGTTGACAAGGATCTGTTGCTTTTCTCCAAGGGAAGAAATAGTCTGGGAGACGACAGAGTCTTCTGAAAATATGCAGAAAGACATTAACGCCACGCGTATGAATAAGGCTGGGTTTAGTCATCACCGATTTATCTTCCCAAATCCAGGTTAGTAGCTGGGTTTAATGACTCACGCCCTGCTAACTCCCAGACCCAAGGCCAAGGGCCTCTCCAAGAGCTTGCCTGCAGCCAGCCGGGCCAGCGCTCACGGAAGCAGCGCTGCCTCCTTCCCTTGCTTCTGTTTCCCTATCTGGGTCAGATGGATCATCTGGGCAAGACGGGGCCTCCCCAGAGGAAAGTATGGCGTGCGGGCAGGAGTTTCCACGTTTGGCGTGGGCTAGCAGGAGCGGCAGCATAGACGGGTGCCCCGCGAGTGAGCGGCATGTACGTACAGGAGAGGGGCAGACCACTTGGTTTCCTCAATCGAGAACCTGCCTCTCGTTTCAGTTAATACCTCTAAATCTAAAATATAATCACACAGCTGAGCGGGAACAGGACCCTAGATCTGGCCCAGAACATTCCTTTAATGTCCAGAGACACGGAGGCTCAGGGAGGGAAGCGGCCAGGTGACACTCCCAGGGCAGCAAGCTGCTGGCAAGACCGGGGCTGACCGTCCTTCCCTCCACGCCAGGACTCTACCAGGACCCCGTGTGCTGAGACATGCGGTCCCCGCTGCCTGGAGGGGGCTGCAGAGCGGGGACAGTGTTTGCCTGGCAATGACTGGCTGATTGACATGCCGAAGAGAGCTGAGGGTGTGGACACTCTTCTCCACTTGGCCGTGGCACTGGACCCTCAAGACTTCTGCGATGTGAGGCAAAGTCTGTCATTGGGACAAAATGTTTCTTCACAGAGGGGGAACAAATACCAGGGTGCTCCCCGTGACTCTAAAGCTGTCTCATTCAGTGTCTGGGCCGTCCTGTTCTCTGATGGGTTGTTAATCTCATCCTTGGGTAGGAAGTAAGCTTGTCAGGGTGGAGAGAACTCCCCTCCTCCCTTCCCTAGTCCAGCAGTGCCTGGTACCCACCCATTGGCAGCTCAAGGACTATGTAAAAAGAAACTTGAGCAAGGTGTGCCCCAGGCCTAGGGGACAATGCAGGGGAAGTTTTTCAAAACCTGAGAGGGTTTTGCAGCTGTAAACATCCTTGTGTCATCTAGTCAAACCTCCTCCGAGGCCCAGAGGAGGGAGGTAATTGACCCAAGATCGCACAGCACGCCTGCACTGGGGACAGGGTAGAGCACTGAGCTCCTCCAAGGTCCCTTCGCACCAAACGTGACCTGCCTGGACTAGTGTCACATGTTCTTTAAATCCTCACCGGGGACCCTCGGGTGGGTCACACGCCACATTCAAGGGTGGAATGTGACTTGCGTTCTGTCTTCAAGGGAAAGAATGGTAAAATGAAAGGAAAAAGAAGTGGCCCATGTTCCTTCTCCCCTCCCTGGGGTCAGCGGCAGGGTGGCGGAGGGCCCACACCCCAAGAGAGGCACAGTCGCCCACCAGAGGCTGCGTGCTCTTGGTGACAACCGGAAAACCGATTGCCTAAGGCTTCCGCCTCTATGGATTTATTGTGCAGACTGTTGCTGGGACTTACAGGGCTATCTCAAAGCGAGACAATCGCATCCGCCCTTAGAGACGTCTAGTCACCGCGAAAGCCGTCCACTATGGTAAAGGGCAGTGGAGGGACTCAATGGCCTGTGACCCCTCTACCTCCTTCCCCTTCCCCTAAGGCCCTTAGACAAGCCTCTGGCTTAACACCGCACGTGTGTCTTCACGTGGCCGTCGCTGCGAGCCATCCAGACAGAACACATCTGGATACGTTTACTGGCGCAGCGGCTCAGGGGCGGCCCAAAGCGGGGCCGCCGACTTGCCAGGCGACCCTCAGCACGCACCTGGCCCCTGTCTGCGTCTGCGCCCCGTTCTTGGGGTGAAGCCAGAATCGTTACAGGTCCCCTTCCCCGGGACAGGAGGCGCCTGGCAGGAGGGGCCAGAGTGCACCCGGAGTCCACGTGGCCCGCCTGTGCCCGCGATCTCCTTTCTCTGCCCTGGCACACGAGGCATTTAAAGCCAAGTGGAAGAACAGTTCTGCCCCGCGCGGATGCTGAAACGCGGCCTCGGTCGGCGGCAGGCGCCCGCTCCCGCCCCCGCCCCGAGGCTGCTGTCGCGCAGAGCGGCGGGCGCCGGCGGGCCCGGGACCTGCGGCGTCGTGCGCGTGCGCGTGCCCGCCGCAGGGCCGGGCGGGGTGCGAGGCCGCTGGGGGGCGGGGAGGGGGGGGTTACCCCGCGGCGTCGTGCGCGTGCGCAGGTCTGCCGCAGGGCCGGGAGGGGCGCGAGACCGGGGGCGGGTCGGGTGGTGCTCGGAGCCGCTGACGTCGAAGGGCCCGCGCCCCCCATCCTCCGTCCCGCCGCGGGTTGGCCGCCGCCGCGCGCTCCGCCCCCTTCCTCGGAGGACGCCCGGACGGAACCGATCGCGGCTGGTTTGAGCTGGTGCGTCTCCATGACGACACGCGCGGTGCTATAAGTAGCGGAGCGGCGGCGCGGCGGCTTTGTCAGTCCCCTCAGCCTCCGCCGCCGCCGCCCCTCTGCCAGAGCTCCGGCGCCACCTCGGGCCGGCGGTCCTCCGCGGGAGGCAGCGAGGCGGCGGGCGGCCGGCTGACGGGGGCGGCGGGGCGGCCGGCGGTCCTGCGCGCTCGGCGGCGGCATCTCCATGGGGCTGGCCCGCGGCGCCCGTGAGCTCTAAGGTGAGAGGGGGCGCGTCCGGGCGGTTGGGAGGCGGGAGGGGGGGACGGCCACGTGTCCCTGCGCGGCGGGCCGGAGGCCCGGGGCTGACCCCGCGCCTGGAGCCGCGAGGGACACGCGGTCGTCGCGCTGGCCGCGGGTCCCTGACCCTGGTGAGCCGCTACCCTTCGGGGCCCGAGTCCCCCCGTGGAGCGGGACTTCGGACCCCCTGACCCTGCGCGCGCCCGGCGGCCACCCTCGCCGCGGCCGGTCCTGCCCCGGATCGCCCCGGCTTAGGGCAGCCAGGGCTGGAGGGGACTGCCCTCACCTCTTTCGAACCACGTCAGTGGGGACTCTGAGCCGGAAGCTGTTGGGAAGGCCCGGGGTTCTTACAACCGCTATTCATTTTTAAAACCCATGTGGCCGGCCCGGCAGCAGGTGCAGGAGAGGTTTGAGCGGGCCCGTGCAAGTGTCGGGCTCCCATCGCTCAGCTCACTTTTATTAGGGTGAGTCCTGCAATTTTGTTTCTCTTAGTTTTCGTGTACAGAGGAAATGACCCGATATAGAAATTCTCCGGAATTGCTAGAGCTAAAATATAAGATAGCCTTGTCGTAACTACGGTAGTACATGCTCCATTAGCTGTGCCTTAGAATTGGCTCTGTGAGGAATCTTTGAAGGACTTCGAGATTGAAGAAAGGCCTGGAATATTGAGATCCCAGGTCAGGTGAACAGACTTACATGTAGGAGGCAGCCCTTAAGGTTTTCCAGAAAAGCTGATTGTGGTTGTTTTGAGAATCCCAAATAATTGGTAAGTGTGGGGAGCAGAACCTCTTAGAAATGTCTGGGAAGGACAAAGAATGTGTCGCCTTTATTAAAAGCTAAAATTGGGCATAATTTAGTTGACTTGTGAAATTTTTTTCAGTTTGCTTAAATTGGTCTCTCTCTCTTGTGTAATACATCCCAGTTGGCAGGAAAGAACTTCATAGCAGAAGAGTGCTATCTTGTGCTCATCGACCCATCATTTTAAGTAACTTAGCTATACAGAATACTAAAGGGTGAAATTAGTCTATTGCAAGTTATTAAAATAAACCTTAAAAGATACTTAATAGTAACATATTTCAAAGTAATAACTTCCCAAGTTGGAGCTTGAACATTGCTTTAAAGCTTTTTAACAAGATCCTAAGTAGTCCAATCTGTCACTGTGTGAACCTGTGTTATTAAGTGTTGATTATATAGATAAAATGGGTTTGCTGTCCTCTTGGTCTCTTGACTTCCCCTAGAGGTGGTTTCGGCAACGTAGGAGGTTGACAATGCCAGGAAGTCTTAAAACAAGTTCTCTCAGGGGCGCCTGGCTGGCTCAGTCAGTAGAGTGTGCGACTCTTGATTATGGGGTTGTAAGTTCGAGCCCCACATTGGGTGTAGAGATTTAAAAAAATAAGTCTTAAGAAAGGAAAAAACCACACAACGACAACAAAGGACAGGTTCGACCATGCATGGGTTTGGATTTATGGCAGGCTCATCCCCCTGGGCCTCTCATAGTGTCCCATGCTAGAGCAAACTGTGGCCCCGAACCATTGCCTGGCCTCTGTGTGCCGTAGGCTGCAGGCACTGAAGCGGGTCGCACAGTGGAAAAAGAAAGTCCTGCCTAGCAGAAGTTAAATAGGTTAAAATCAATATTTTGTGTCACATTTTGTGAAGACCAAGGACAGTGGCTCTGAATGTTATGAGCTTTATTATTGCTTATTCATAATTCGTGTTTGCCCTCTTATTTTTGGTCCTCATAAAGTTAGCCAAAAATTACTTCCATGTGATTATGGTTCATAACTAAGCAAGGTTGAGGGTGCATATAAGGAGAGATGAGAGTTGCAGAATCACTGACTTGATGATAGGCAACTCTGGTTTAAGAATGCTGGTTTCTGATCAGATGCAGCAACTGTAATACATTTTGTTGATACGAAGATTGCTCACTGTAAAAATATATGCGTGGCATGAAAATAAAATAGCAAAAAATTAGCTCATAACATTCTTAGGAAACTTCAGACCTCAGTAAGTTTAGCCTTAGACATTTCCACAATGGCTTTTAGTTATTAAAATTTCTGTGTAAGACTTAGTGAAAACAGAAGGTAGATGTTTATAAGGCACCTTTCAATAATTACTGAAATGCTGTTTTAAGCTTCTAAGGAGTTAACGCATCCCTGAAATCAAATAAACTGACCATTATACAAATTTTTCCATTTTAGTGAAATGAAGATTCTGAAACCTACTTTCTATAGGTTTTTTAGCATGAATATTTGAAGTGCTTATTTTGAGGTATATAGTAATACACGTAGAATTTTAGTGTTGGGGCACCCGGCTGGCTCAGTCGTTAAGCGTCTGCCTTCGGCTTAGGTCATGATCCCAGGGTCCTGGGATGGAGCCAGCATCGGGCTCCCTGTTTAGCGGGGAAGCCTGCTTCTCCCTCTCCCTCTCCCCTGGCTTGTGTTCCCTCTCTCACTGTCTCCCTGTCGAATAAATAAATAAAATCTTCTAAAAAAAAGTTCAGTGTGTTGCTTTGAGAAAGTCTAGTGTTGAATCTGCAGTGTCCTTGGATAGTGGAGAGGTTTATGGAATCCTGTGGCTTACGCCCGGAAGAATGGGATTCCCAAGTCCAGTGAGTGAGCAATCTGCAGAGAGCTCTCGTGCAGCCCTGCTTCCCGTGTGCTCACATCACAGTCAGTGCCTGATCTTTCCATTTGATGTGTTCCTAAGGTGGACAGCAAATTCTGTATGTTTCTGGAACATTTCCACTACTGCACCGAGGGCACACGCATCTTCAGTGGGATTTGGAATTCTGGAGAATTGCCTTTGTGAGAAACTGGCAGTCATTTCTTTAAATTCCGTCTCTTCTTAGTTTTCCGTGTAAGTATTCGTGGTTGTTGCAGGTTATTGTTTAAGAATTCCTGAGTATTGGGGCTCCTGGGTGGCTGAGTCAGTTAGGCATCTGGCTCCCTGCTCAGCGGGGAGTCTGTTTCTCCCTTTCCCTCTACTCCCCCCCCCCCCCAACACAGTCTCTCTCAAATAAATAAAACCTTAAAAAAAAAAAAAAAGAATTGAGAATCACTATGGCTTCTGAGTAAATTTCTCCACCTTATTTGCAGTTTGTTACGTTTTGGAGGAACTTCAAGAAACCATGAACAACTTTAGTAATGCAGAGTTAGACTGCCATTTCCTCGATGAAGGCTTTACTGCCAAGGATATTCTGGACCAAAAAATTAATGAAGTTTCATCTTCTGTAAGTTTCTTAAGTCCGTGCTAGCAGTGCAGCTTTGAAAATGCTGGGCACATGAGTGAGAAACTTGAGTGGGGTCTTAAGGAAATGGAATGGAACATAACTTGTTAGATAATTCAGAATTATTAGCTACGGATCACTCAGTGACTGAGAAGCGGGTTCATGGAGACTGATGGGAACGAGAGGGGAGGCTGCATGTGGGAAGTGTGATTAGGCCGCTAATGAGTTCCCTGCAACCACTCTTGCCGTAGGATGATAAGGATGCCTTCTATGTTGCTGACCTGGGAGACATTCTAAAGAAACATCTGAGATGGTTAAAAGCTCTTCCTCGGGTCACCCCCTTTTATGCAGTCAAATGCAATGATAGCAGAACCATAGTGAAGACCCTCGCTACCATTGGGACAGGATTTGACTGTGCCAGCAAGGTAAGCAAAAGCAGCAGGACTCTGAAATGATGATCTCAGATGGCCCTGGTGCTCCCTGCAGGGCGGATCAAAGCGGGGTTTCTTGGGCAATAGCAGTGAAAGTGGGGGGACTGAACTCCCGTGTTTTCTTGTTTCTTTCATTGATTGGCTTCATATATATAACGTACTCTCATGTTTTTCAGACTGAAATACAATTGGTACAAAGTCTTGGGGTGCCTCCAGAGAGGATTATCTATGCAAATCCTTGTAAACAAGTGTCTCAGATCAAGTACGCTGCCAACAATGGAGTCCAGATGATGACTTTCGATAGTGAAGTTGAATTGATGAAGGTTGCCAGGGCACATCCAAAGGCAAAGTGAGTTGACTCCTCCATTTGCGGGCAGGGTCACATACAGGATCTGTATGTTGTCAAATTCACATTTCCAATTTTGAGATTTCTGTACTTTAATAAAGTATAAAAGTGTGCTGGATCAGAGGCAGAGTAGAAAATCTTAAATCCTCTTGATGAATAAAGCTGTAGGAGACTCTTGGGACACCTGGGTGGCTCAGTCGGTTAAGCATCTGCGTTTGGCTCAGGTCGTGATCCCAGGGTCCTGGAATTGAGCCCCACGTCGGGCTTCCTGTTTGGGGGTGGGATTGGGCAGAGTCTGCTTCTCCCTTTCCCTCTGTTTTCTCTTGTTCTCTTTTAAGTAAATAAATAAAAATTCTTAAAAAATAAGCGTATGAGACTGAAATCACAGGGTATCCGAGCCACAGATCCTTTTTATTATAACCATGGCTATAAGTGGTCTTCAGTCAGGGCAAATCTGATACAATTTTTCTGCTTCTAGGTTGGTTTTGCGGATTGCCACCGATGATTCCAAAGCAGTCTGTCGCCTCAGTGTTAAATTTGGTGCCACACTCAAAATCAGCAGGCTTCTCTTGGAACGGGCGAGAGAGCTGAATATTGATGTCATCGGTGTCAGGTGAGATCTCGGTAGTGGCACAGAGGCGAAGATATTAGACAGTGCACGTCTTAGAGTTTTTTTCCCCACTGTAAATAGTGATTCTCAGAAATAGCATATTCTCCTTTCTTTGCCCCAGCTTCCACGTGGGAAGTGGCTGCACTGATCCTGAGACCTTTGTGCAAGCCATCTCTGATGCCCGCTGTGTCTTTGACATGGGAGTGAGTATATGTAAACCCAACTCCGGGGCGCGGGGTGGGGGGCGGGGCTGACAGTAACTAGCCTCAGTTGTAGAATTAACCTTTTACAGAAGTCCTCCCGTATTCCAGAGGCTTAAACCCAGCTGCTGCCGACTTTTTCATGACTTGTTATCGATCTGGCTACTCGATTGACTTGACTTTCTTGACTCTAGGCTGAGGTTGGTTTCAATATGTATCTGCTCGATATCGGCGGTGGCTTTCCTGGATCTGAGGATGCAAAGCTTAAATTTGAAGAGGTAATTTTATAACAAAAACATAGCTATTTTAGCAAGTTCTGTTTTTGTGTATTTCAGAACTTAAGTGTTTTAAGTAACAACAAAAGAAGTTGTACAAACATAAAGATGTCTCGGTACGATATTATCAGTGAGTTCTGTCTTACTTAAAATTGTATTTAATGTGCCTTGGTTTTCTTATCCACAATGAGTCAGTTCCCCCCAGATCATGGGAAATGGTTGATTACTTTAGGAAAAGCATGCGGACTTCGGTACATCATTGCCCCAAATGGGGTTTTCTAAATTTTGTACTTTCCTTTTGAACATTTTTTCAGTCACTTACGAAGTTAAAGTGGACATCTTATTAAGTGGACCCTTTTGTGGTGGTTGAGTTTATGAAATAGCTCCACCTTCTTGTTAAAATTTTGTGAGATGGGAAGAATAGAATTTTGTCCTGTTGACGTGTATTTGATAGATTAAAATATTTAGGCACCTTGATACCTCAGTAAGCAGTAATAAATTTAAAGTATTGTTCGATAGTATCCTACCCATAACATCTTACAAAGGATGGGGGCTGTCCAGAGGGGAATCTAGATGAAACCACAGGGAGAGGCAGGCAGGTTTTAGGGAGATGCTGCTTTGTTGGTTTTTCTTTTGCTGCTGTTGCTCGACAGTAAACCTGCCTGCTGGTGATGTCCCATCACGGGTCTGGTTTTCACCGTACCGTGAGTTCCCCTTGATGACGGCCCTCGTCTGTCTCTTACAGATCACCGGTGTTATCAACCCAGCCCTGGACAAGTACTTCCCGGCTGACTCGGGAGTGAGCATCATAGCCGAGCCCGGCAGATACTACGTTGCATCAGCCTTCACGCTCGCGGTTAACATCATTGCCAAAAAGCTCGTATTAAAGGAACAGGCAGGCTCTGATGGTACGTGTAACGGCCGAGTCATCGCACGCATAGCTGTACGCTGGTACAGAAAGGGGTCATTGAGAGTCTTGTGTCCTTCCAGATGAAGACGAGTCGAGTGAGCAAACTTTCATGTATTACGTGAATGATGGAGTGTACGGATCGTTTAATTGCATCCTCTACGATCATGCCCACGTGAAGCCCCTCCTGCAGAAGGTACCCTCCGAACACAGGACCTACAGCGCGAGGATGTGTGGTCGGGACGAGGGCAACTTGTTAACGTCTCTCTCTCTCTAATACAGAGACCCAAACCAGATGAGAAGTACTATTCAACCAGCATATGGGGACCAACGTGTGACGGCCTGGATCGCATTGTCGAGCGCTGCGACTTGCCCGAGATGCATGTGGGCGATTGGATGGTCTTTGAAAACATGGGTGCTTACACTGTCGCCGCTGCTTCTACTTTCAACGGGTTCCAGAGGCCGACCATCTACTATGTGATGTCGGGGCCCACATGGTTAGTGACGACGACGCACGTTTCTGGTGTGATAAAACCGATTTCTTCTGGGGTGTCTGCTGGCTCTTGTCTGGTTGAGTCAGAAGAAACTTCTTATTTAGGTGTAAATACTAACAAGGTTTTTAAAAATAATTTTTCTGCCTGCATCAAGACATCAAGAATATATGCTTGAGGAAATTTGGAAAATACAAATGGAAAGAAAACTCTCTGGTGATAGTGGTCTGTATTTCTTTTCAGATTTTTATAAAGGCGTAACTTTGAAAAAAAGCAAGCCTAGGGTATCTCTGTGTAAATAAAATATTGTGTCACGAATGCACGTGACTTGTGCTTTTCCCCGTTAACCGAAAAGGTGGTCCTGAAGACAGGCTGGCTTGTGGAACGCGCTCACTCGCTTCCTGGTGCCGTAGTAACGAAGGGAGCACGTAGGCCCGCGGGGAAGGGACGCTCGGGAGGCCGCCCGCTTCCAGGGGGACTCGGGGTTTCTGAACCTGCCACTTCTGTCTCTCAGGCAACTGATGCAGCAGATCCAGAGCCGCGACTTCTCGGCCGAGCTGGAGGAGCCGGACGCCAGCCCCCTGCCCGTGTCCTGCGCCCGGGAGAGCGGGCTGAAGCGCCCCCCGGCCGCCTGTGCCTCGGCCAGCGTTAATGTGTAGGTGCCGCTCCTGTAGCTGTTAGCTTCGAGTTGAGCTTGGATTGGGGGATCGGGGGGGACTGTTTAACTTAATTCCTGCTAGTTTTGCGATGTCTGTAAGTAGGGTCGGCACGGATGCGACAGTGTGGAAGACGAGGAGATGGGGTCACTTATCTGTGTTCCTATGGAAACTATTTGCATATTTGTTTTATATGGATTTTTATTCAATCTTCAAACATGCTACTAAGGGGCGCCCGTCCGCCGCTGAGCAAGCGTTTGTAGCTTGTACTTTGGCAGGACGGGCCGAAAGCTTAGTGTTGTGACCTGTTTTAAAAATAAAGTATCTTGAAATAATTGGTCACGGGGGAGTTTTTGCAGTGTGTCCATTCCTAACGGCTCGCCTCGAGTGTGTTTTGTAAGTGGGAATTTGTCCCACCGGCTGAGAAGGTGTCCCAGAGGACTCAGGACTTGGTGGTTTTCAGTATTCTGAAAATTCGTCAAAATGCCGTCTTCCTGGTCAGCACTTGTAGTTCAAGTCCATGAGTCTTGTGTACGAAGTTTGCTGTGGGTCGTCACAGAGGACAGCGGGTTTGGCCCACACGGAGGCGGAAGGAAAAGCGTGGGTGAGACAGGCCCCGAGTGTCCCCACAGGTGGCTGTGAGGGAGCACCAGAGCCCTTTGTTACCAGCCTGTGTCAGAGCTGTGCCCGGGGGGGGCGGGGTGCCCACGGAGCCCCCGAGCGCTGCCGCAGGACAGACGTTCCCTTCCCGCTTGTGTACCTCCGGGGACAAGTCGCAGAGCGGCAGGTTAGGAATGTACAACTTTCAGCGGTCAGCTTATTTTAATAAATTCAACACTCATCCTGTGTTGTAGATCTCTGCTTTCTCTGACTTTGACCGCTGGCCTTTTATGTTCTCTTACTCAACTCATACCCCTACTGCCCCCAAAAGGACATCAGGCTCTCACACTGTGGAACCCCCGAGAAGAGCATGTCGAATCCCACAGTAGCCGTATGTGGGGAAGGAAGGTGTGCAAAAGCCAGACGTGGCTCTAGTAAGCCCCTAGTCCCCACTGTCCCGGAGCAGTGTTGTCTGACCAGCTACACGGGAGAGTGGTGGGGACCGGAGTCTGGATGGGAGGCAGTGCTGTAGTGATTCGGGGCGAATGACCGGTTTCCTCAAAAGCCACCTTTCCTCCCAAACCTGAGTTCCCCATGGACACTGCATCGCTGTGGTTGTTGAGTTCCCCCCCCTTCTGGCGGCTCAGCCAGACTCGGCCGGGCACGCCACTGGCTCTGCCCTCCCTTCCTAGACCTGAAGACGTGGTTTTAGTTGCCGTACGTGCATATGTACAACCAGGGCTATGAACAAAATAGTTCTGACTGGAGTGGGGCCCAAGGGGAGGGAAAAACCTCTTAAACTGACTGTCCCACTTCGAGCACATCCTTTTCTGATTCCTCAGGACACTCAGAATAAAGGAATTGGTGTTGAGAAACGGGAGCTAGTCCCCAAGCCTGGAATCTCGGCCAGTTAGGCCTTCTGCTTGAACAGGAAGGGATTGCGATCTGGTGGCAGCAGTGAGCTTGGATGGAGAAGAGAAAAGGGGAGAGTGGACTTCCCACTCAGTACGCCAAGCATCTGGAAACGGCTCTTCCCTCGGCCACTTAGGTAACGTGCGGGCCACCCAGCCGGCCAGCACCCACGGGACAGAAGCCACCCCGGGTCGTCCTGTTCGCCTGCACGACAGCCTCAGCCTCACCCCCGACAGCCTGCTCAAACCGCTTGTCAGCCCCCAGAGTTTCTGGGCTTTGCCAAGGCCACGTTCGGGTCTGGAGGGTAATACGGCCTGGCCTGGCCCAAATGGCCTTCTCTGGTCCTTACACCTGGGAGTGGGCGAGTGCGTTTAGCCAAAGAGGAGGAGATCTCAAATGCTGGGTATGTGTCGACGACTCCAAGACCCTCCAAGTCCCCGGTTGCTGCGTGCAGTTACCCATCGCCACGTGGTGATGAAAGATGGCAAGTGTCTAGGGGCACCTGGGTGGCTGGTTGGTTGAACGTCTGACTCTAGATCTTGGCTCAGGTCATGATCTTGAGGTGGGGAGATCGAGCCCCACGTCGGGCTCAGCACGGAGTCTGCTTCTCCCTCTCCCTCTGCTCCACCCCACGCTCGGGTGTGCGCCCGCTCGCTTGCTCTCAAAAAAAAGACTGTCTAGCCATTCACAGAAAACCGACACTTCCAGACTGAGAGTGTGAAGTGACTACGGCTCTGGGCCTCCAC
>CM052885.1:5588596-5623945 GCA_028534135.1 Potos flavus | reverse complement strand
TGCTCTGGGTCTGGCCGGTGCCACCCTCATCCTCTGTCCCTCCTGCACCACCGACCCCATTACTGCTAGGACCGGGAGTAGGAAAGCAGGTTTGAAAACCGCAGTGAGTTCTGGGGGACGCTGATGTTGGGGATACCCACGGGCCCCCCTTGGTCATCCCTCTCCCGGGACCCCCCCCGCGGGGAAGGACCTAGGTCTGAAGCTGGCCCTGTTCCGGTGGCTTATGCCTTGGGGGAGTCTGCGGCTGTGAAGCCGTGGTGACAGTGACCCCGCAGGACGGCAGTAAAGGGACTGAGGAGCTCGTGGCCCGCACCACGCAAGGCAAGCTACCAATCTTTCCACGTCTCAGGATCTTCAGCCCTGAGCTGGCCTGGAGGATGCGCCCAGCGGGCTGGGGCCAGGGAGCCAGGAGAAGGATCCAGAAGCTTCCAGGCAGAGACCTCCTGCCAGCCCACTGCCCGAGTGGGATACGCCCTCCTCCTGGCCCCCCGCAGGAGGCAGGCGGGCTGGCCGCAGGGGAGACGAAACAGCACCCAGGCTCAAGGATGGGCTGGGAAGCAGCCCCCTCAAGGGAGGAGAAATTCTCCAGGACCCTCTGCCTGCCCAGAGGGGCTGCTGGGCTCCGCTGCTCTCCTGTGGTTGGTGGGGACTTTTACCCGCCACTCCCCCCACTCTGACCACTCAGAGCGAGAAGCTTGTGAAAGCAGAGCCCTCTCTTCCTGGCAGACGGTAGGGCAGGTGAGGGGCTGACGGGGGGCCCGAGGGGCTCTGGGGGTTCCTGAGCATGGTCTGGGTCTGCGTGTTTCTGGCGCTCGGCCAGCCTCCGTTCACACGGACGGCCAGGACGGGTGTGAACAGGACAGGGCTGTGCTGGGGGAACCCCGCCAGGCACCCCTGACCCCTGGGGGGGGCAGGGAAGGTGAGACAATGTGCAGGGCTCCTCCCACTCCTGATCAGCCCCCTCAAGAAGGGGTGCCCCTGAGCACCCCTGCCTTCACCCTCATCTCTCCAACAGCGACTCTCCCTTCCTGCCCCAAGGCCCGGGGACAGACAGACACGGGGGCTCACAGAGGCGCCCTGCCCCGCGGTGCAGACTTGGGGTCCCCGACACGCTGGGAAGGTGGGGGCCCCGCTGGCCTTCCGGAGGGGCGGGGGTGGGGCGCAGGCCGGGAAGCGGGTCAGGGGAGAGGGGTCGAGAACGCCGTGCCCGGGACTCTGTGCTCACAGCTTTCTGGGCATCGTCTCCCTCACAGCCACATGAGCCTGGATTTATTATCCCCATTTCACAGAGGGGGAAAGCAAGGCTCAGGAGAGCCAAGACTCCGTGCAGGTCCCTCGGAGTCCGAAGCCTGCGCCTTGCTGCCCTGGAGGGCGAGAGACGGGCTTCAAATCAGCCCAAGGGCAATGCCAGGCACAAGGCTGTCTTGTTTTACACGTGAACACGATTGGGAAACCGTTCCCATGCCGTCTGGTGCGTCCGACGCACCTTCTGCCGCCCGTGGTCCCACAGTAAACCCTGTCCCGGGGCCGCCTCGGGCCGTAAGCTCATTTGCCAGAAGCACTCCAGAGCTTTCAGAGCGTTTCCTCATGCATTAGCTCCTTTTTCATCTCCAGCACAACCCAGGGGGTATTTCCTTTTCTATTCTAAATGTCCCACTTCTTTATTGTTCAAAAGCAAATCCGACCTGACTCTGGGGCTGCACGTGACAAAGCCGGCAGGAAGCCTGGCCCTACTAGTCGTAGGTCCCTGCTCTTACGTGCTCCCTGCCCACTGCCAAGGTCCCCCAACAGAGTGCCTGGGGGCCACTGGGGAGCCTGCCGCCTCAGGATGACAGCAAGGGTCCCGCCATCCGGGACCCCCGATCTGCACCCTCCCCCCAACCCAAGCAAGGCCCAGCGGCCATCGGCGCCCCTGCCTCTCCCTCCCTGGGACACATCCATGGGGCTGACAGTCTCTCCTATTTTAAAAGCAAGGACACTAGGGCTCAGCGGGCACAGGGGGCTCAGAGGACACAGCCTGAGTCTGAATCCTGCCTCTTCCCGCAAGGCCAAGGGGCAGCTGGGGGAGGCCTGAGGAGCTGCCGAGGGAAAGGGAAATGTTCCAAACCTACTTCTGCTCTCAGTACCCCTGCCCACACACACTCACACCTATGCGCGCACACACCCACTTCTTACCATCGTTGTTGGTGTCCATCTGCCTGAAGATCTTGTCCGTTCGTTTCTCCGGAGTGGACTCATCCTCGGGCATTTTCATCACAGAGGACACCATTTTGTATATAGCCTGCAAAGAGACACGTAGAAGCATGTGCTCCGAGATTCCGGAACGTTCCTGGGCAGAGGGGGCAGGTGTGAGCTTCCGCCCAGGCCACAGCAAGGCGCGAAGAGGTCGGGATACGAGCAGCCTTCAGGACCCTTCCTTGGCTTTCTAGAGGAACATTTCCAGAATGTTCCACGGGGACTATCACGGATGGCACGCCGGGCAAAGGAAGCCAGACCAATTTATGTTAAGTTCAAGAGCAGGCAAAACCACACCACAGTGACAGCCTGGAGACTGAGGGCTGTCTGGGGTGGCAGGTGGGCTAGTGCCTGGGAAGACACCTGAGGGAGCCTTCTGGGGGGCTGGGAATGTCTGCAACTCACCGAGGGGGGTGGTCTTACAGGCATATGTGCGTGACCTCCCACGGGGCACATAGCTGCGAGCATTTCACCCTGACCGTTAGACCTCGACTTCAAGCACGAACGATTTTGCCCCTGAAACCCATAGGGAGAACTACACCACGAGCCCCAGAGAGGACCGGCAATGGGACTGCACACAGATCTCTCCAGAAGCGTGGAAAATGCACAGGTGTGCACCGCCCTGGGACAGGACATCCTCTTGGGACTGGGCCGTGCAGCACGCCCAGGGCAGAGCCAAAGGCAGCACCAAGCCCCTCCAAGGTCTTGGCAGGCTTCCAAAGTACTTAAAGCACCAGCCCTTGCTGAGAAGGGTGTAGGAGGGGAGGATCCCATCCGGCAGGCTGAGGGGCCACGGGGCGGGGTCTCAGGGTTTGGGAACCTGGTGGGGCGGGGCCTAGAAGCCGGATCCCATTTGAACGGGCGCGGTGCCCACCCCTACCCCGCACACGCTGTTTTCAACAGTCCCACTGGTGTGTCTCAGTTTTGGCCAAAAGGGGTGACAGGCAGGCTGGGATTGCGGGGAGAAAGAATTCTCACTTCCACCTCGTCTTACAGCTAAGAACCAGAAGTGACAATTGAACCTCAGAGGTCCCCACACCCGTGCTGATTTATTCTGCGTGGGAATCACCTGTTTGGGGAAATGGCTTGGTCACCCCTCGGGCCATTTACGGCCGGTTTAGGAGCTCATGGGTTCGATGCTCTTTGCTTAAGACTTGAGCTCCTGGGTCACAAAGTTCCTTACATGCAGAGAAGGCCTCTTCTGAGGAATTCTAGAAGCGAATCTCCCAGGCTCCAGGGGCCCCAGGGAGCGGCAGCTCTGCGGTTCTTGGCTCTAGCACAAACCCAGGCACCCAGGGAAGTGAACCAAACTGGGTTTCTTTCTGGAAAGCAGCCTCACCTGCCAGAGCTGCTGACAGGCATGAAGGGGAGGGAAAAATTCTGTGTCGGAGCCCGTTATTCCGTGACCGCTAATATTTCGGTTTTCCTTAACCGCCACACGCTCCTGGGGACGCGGCAAGCCGTGTGTCGCAGTCTCGAATACGGAGACTCGAGAAGGCCTTAGCAGGTGCCTTCTGCGAGGAGCGAGGGACCTCTCCTTTATGGTTTTCAGCTCTGTTCATTCTTAGGACCTCACCTCTCTGAGCCTCAGACTTTGTGAGATGCAAAGAAGGGCCCCCCGACCCCGACCCCAGCCCTTAGCCCAGACCTGCTCCAGAAATGCTGAGTCTGATCCTTCCTGCCGTAAGGACCCTCCCGGCCAGGGGACAGGCGGTCCCTTCCTAAAGCACGCCGGGGCAGGTGGCAGGCGGCCCGGGAGCGGCCGGCGTCCGAGGGGACTGGGGCGGGGAGCGGGGCGGAGGGCGGGGGGGGGGGCGGCCCCTACCTGCACGATCTCCAGCATCTCGCTGCGGCTGATGTAGCCGTTGCCGTCCAGGTCGTACATGCTGAAGGCCCACTTGAGCTTCTGCTCCAGCTTGCCCCGGGACGTGACACTCAGCGCAATGATGAACTCCCGGAAGTCGATGGTGCCGTCCCCGTTGGTATCGAAGGTGCGGAAGACGTGCTCGGCGAACTTGGAGGCGTCGCCGTAGGGGAAGAAGTTGGCGTAGATCTTCTTGAACTCGTCCACGGTCAGGTGGCCGGTGGGGCAGTCCTTGAGGAAGCCCTTGTACCACTCCTGCAGCTCGTGGTCGGTGAACTCCGTGTTCTCGCGTAGGTCCTGCAGCACCTCGGGCCGCAGCTTGCTGTTCTGCTTGCCCATGGCGGCAGCTGGTCACACCTGCACGACGGGGGGCGTCAGCGGCAGGGGGGGGGTGCCCGGGGAGGAGGGGTGCCGCGGGGCCCGCACCCAGGGCCGGAGAGGCCCCCACCGGGCACGGGACAGCCCCGCCCATCTAGGATGCCCTGGGGGAAGGGGGACCATTCGTGGGCACATTCTGCTTGGGGAATGTGGAATTGGGGGGGCCGGAGGCAACTGAAGTCAGTGAATGAGGTGCTCCCTCTGCCGTGCTGAGTGCACCCCGACCCCGGGATCGGAATGGCTCTCTGCTCTCTTCGGCACCACAGTCTGCTTTGGGAACAGGTGTCCAGAAACTCTGAAGGCGTCCCCTCTCTATTTTGCCTCTGAGAAACTCCCCAGGGCCGGGGAGTGGGGGGTGGGGTGGCTATGTTTCTCGAATGCGACCGGTAGACCGGGCGGCCGGGGGAGTGCAGCCCGTGCTCCCCACGCAGCTCCCCGCACGGCCCGGACAGAGGACTGACCCGCGCTGACATCACAGCCACACACTGACCCAGCTGTCGCCTCCCTGCCTCATTTCACGGTCCGGCTCTGACAGTAACACGGGACAGGCAGCATTTCTCGAGTATAGCGAAGACGAGACCATCAGAGTGAAATGTCTCCCACCCCCGCCCTGGAGACGCCTGCTTTGAACTGCTTCTGTATTTATAAACTGCAAACAGTGTGCACCGCCCGCCCCCCCCGCCCCGGTTCGGAAAGAGGACAGATGTAGCTCATCTCTTCTCCCTGCCGCGTCCTCCTGGCCCCCTCCTGGGTTTTATTAGCTTTATGATACACAACCCTGTTTTTACTTGTTATCTTTATGGCTTTATTATTTTTTAAAAGATTTTACTTATTTATTTGGGAGAGAGAGCAAGCGTGCGCGATCAGGGGGAGGGGCAGAGGGAGAGAGGATCTCAAGCAGACTCCCTGCTGAGTGCGGACCCCCGACGCGAGGCTCGATCTCACCATCCTGAGATCGTGACCTGAGCTGAAAGCTTAACTGACCGAGCCACCCAGGCGCCCCTTTATGAGTTTAGATTATATACTTCAAGTTCCTTTCCTAACTTCTATGGAGGGCAGCCTGGCCCTGTCTTTCCAAACTGCAAACGCCCAGCTCTCCCATTCGGAGGACTAGCTACAGATACTCCAGCTGTGCAAACAGCGCGCGTGTGCCGGGCTTGGCGGCCCGACTTCTGTAACGACCCAGGCGTCCGTCACCGCGTACCGAGAAGCAGTAACAAGATGGGCTTTTCAGTGAAAAAGAGAAAGTGAGAGCAGCACAGAGTTTGCGGCCCTTTGTGAAAAAGAGAGAAAACAAGGCACGCGTGCGTGTTTCCGTGTCTGGAAGGATCCATTAGGACGTGACATTGCCCAGAGACGGCTGATCGACAAGGTTGGAATGGGGACTTTTTACCGTAAATCACTTTGCAATTTTAAAATGTTGCCCTCTGTGTATGTATTTTCATACAAGGAGCGCCTGGGTGGCTCAGGGCTACGGGCACCCTCCGCTCTCTCTGTCCCCAGGGAACTCTCCTCTGGCCCAGCTCCCACGTGCTTTCTCTGCCCCCACGAGGATCCCTTTATTAACCCGCCAGGCGCACCCCTGCTTCTGTCTGCTGTTTAAACAGCCCCCCGGCCTCCTCCAGGTCCCGTCACTTAGGACTTTTGCCTGGCAAATTTGGGACTGCAAAACTGGCCCGGCGGGTGGCCCCGAGACCCCCACAGGCGGGGCGACTCGCTGTGTGGCTTCTTGCCGGCAGCCTCACCTCTGTGTGTCCGCAGAGCAAGGAGGCGGGTGATGGTCTGCGGAGCACCGAGCAGCACCCCCCGCCCCCCCCCCCGTCCCGGGCTCCCAGACGCGACCCAGGACACCCCAAGGGCTTTGAGCACTTCCAGGTCCGAGGCGCCTGGGCCTGAAACGGGCTCATTTCCAACCCTGTAGTCAGTTCGGTTGCTCTCGAAGCCTTGATATTTGCCGCGCTCCTCTCGAGGGCGTGTCCTGGCCAGCAACCCGACTGAGCAGAACACCAAGTTTGTCGGGGGTCTCCCCCATGGGACCCCCCATCCACGGCTTCAGGGGCCGCAGAGCCCCGCGCGCAGTGGGCCTGCACCCCGGATGGCTTCCTTCCGCACCTGCTCGTCCCCGTTCTTCACTCCGTCCGCCCAGACCTGGCGCTGTTCCCGCCAGCAGCGTGTGTCCCCTGTGTCCCCAAAGGGGGCGCGTCATACGGCGCAGGGCGCAGCAGGAGAGGACCAGCATGAGCAGGGTGGGCTGGCCGCCGTTCTGGACTGAACCAGGGCCCCCAAATTCACCTCGGAAGGCGACTGGGTTTGGAGATGGGCCCTTTAAGAGGTAATTAAGGTAAAATGAAGTCATTGGGGGTGGGTCCCGATCCAATGTGGCCGGTGCCCTTACGACACAGAGGGAAGGGCGTCTGGGGGGCTCAGTCGTCAGTCAGTTAAGTGGCTGCCTTCAGCTCAGGTCATGATCTCAGGGTCCTGGTATCGAGCCCCACGTCAGGCTCCCTGCTCGGCAGGGAGTCTGCTTCTCCCTCTGCTCGTGTTCTCTATCTCAAATAAATAAAAATAAAATCTTAAAAAAAAAAGAAAAAGACACAGACAGAAGGCCGCATGAGGTCACAGCAAGAAGACAGCCGTCTGCGAGCCCAGGAGAGGCCTCAGAAGGGACTAAACCCGCGACACCTTGATCTCAGACTTCTGGCCTCCGGAATTGTAAGAAAATAAATTCCTGTTTTTGAAGCTGCCCAGTCTGTGTTACTTGGTTAGGACAGCCCTGGGACGCTAGCTCGGCTGCCCCTGGCCACTGACCCCGTCAGCAGGTGCCATTAGTGTCTGTGGGGCCAGGCTCCGGGAGGTTCCCACGGCCTCCCTCCCGACCCGCCAGCACGTCTGGAGACAAAGCCAGCGCTTGGCCCGGGGCTGTCTGGCCCCCGCCCCACACCCTGCGGCGGGCGGCCACGGGGAGGCTGGTCCACGGGAGGGCCACGTGGCCAGGGACAGCACCTTCGTGAGGCCGCCTTGGATCATTCATGGCTCATCCTTTGCCCTGATTAGCATCCTGTCTCTTTCACCATGGAAACAAGCAGCCTACCGTCAAGTTCTAGGCTCGGAGGGCTCAGGATCGGTCCCTTCAGAATCCACTCACCTCGCTGAAGACCAAATCAGCCCGCAGAATGACGCTATCAGTCTGCCTCAGAATGTGTCTGTGATTTATGTTCTTTCAGATCCCGTAGAAACGCCAAACCCCCAACACTTGCTCTGCCTGAGACAACACATGTTTACGGAGAGGAAGGTACCAGACTAGGGAGAGGGACCAGGTACGGTCAACCCAAAGCTGGAAGGCCACAGGCAGAGGGCTCGGTGGTGTGCCCCGGGAGCGGCTTCACGCCTTGCCAGCTCCTTCCCACGTGTGTCCCTGAAGCTGACCCACGAGACTGAGAATCCCCCCTCCCAGCCCCTCCTTCTCACAGTGCTTCCAAATGGGGGGGTGGAGGGTATTCCTGGGAGGGCTGCGTGTGGTGAGAGGGGCTCCGTCCTGGACTAGAGTTTCTTCCTCGTCTGATAGTCTAAGATCCCCAGGTCCGGAGGTCCCAGGATGAAGATTCCCGTGTCTGTATTTGACGTGGGGGAGTCTCTCATCACAAGCGGTGACCCCTCCCAAGAAAGGCAAAGGAGTCCAGGAAGGGGGTACAGCATTCCCTGGAAGATTCTGGAAATGTGAGGTCTACACGTCAGTGTGCCCTACTGCACCCTGCACTGGGTCCTGAGTCATTTAATTGTGGGGATGCTTGCCCACATGTGTCCCCAAGCCAGTGCTCTGCTCCCCAAAAGCCCAAGCCCAGAAGTGGGGGCACCGTGGCCCTCAGCATGTTCTTGGGGCCTGGCGCCAGGCTGGGCACACAGCGGGGGTGCAGTCCCCTCGAGTCCATCAGGCTCTCTGAATGCTTAGGGATACACCTTCTGGATCTTGGTGCTCTCGGGAGGTTACGACACAGGCGCCTACGGACGGGGGTGGGGTGGGGGGGAGGTGCTCCAGGGAGGAATGATTCATTCATTCCCACGGGGGGTGGGGGGCTAGGTAGTCTGCCTAGGAAGACAGCATGTGGAATCAAAACCAAAAGACAAGGAGGACCTTAAACGCCACTGGAGGTCGGGGCACCTGGGCAGCTCCGTCGGTCACATGTCCGACTCTCGAATTCAGCTCAGGTCTTGATCTCAGAGTTGTGAGTCCAAGCCCCACATTGGGCTCCATCCTGGGCATGGAGCCTACTACAACAAACCAAACCAAACCAAAAAGCCACTGGACGTCGACCCCCATAGGCCACCTCTAGGCAGATTCCAGGCGCTGGGAAGGTGGGGGTCACCTTGGCCAGGCTGGGAGGGGGCAATGTTATCTCTATCTTAGAGACAAGTGAGGGTTCCGTGGGGTGCGTGCTTGTCTGCGACCTTGCCCAGGGCCCCTTCCTTGCCCGGGGCCGCAGGCAGTGATGGAGGCCACCACGGTGCTCCCCAGCGGGTAGTCCCCCCACCATGAAGTGGGGCCCATGAAGATGAAATGGAGTCTCTCGTGCCAGTCCCTCACTGGGCCAGCTCCCAGTGCTTCCCAAAGCCTCAGATGAAACGGTTAATCCAGAGAGCCTCATTTTAGCTCTCTCCTGGGGGCTCTTAGCCCAGAGCATGTGGCCTCGCAGGGCCCCGGGACGGGGGAAGGCTGCATGAACGGTGACCCCTCTGTTACTAATCGAGCCAAGAACCGTTATTGATGACCAGCTGGCTGGGAAGATGGATGCTAACACGCCAGCCTTTCTGCAGAGACAAAGCAACCGCCCCCGCTTCTCAGCAGAAACGGCCCCCCAACCCTGGTGCCCGGGCACACACCCATCCTTCATCTGTAGACCGAAAATCTTACTCTCATCGCCGCTGACGGGTGGGGTGAAGAATGGGCGTGCCAGGAAGGGCGATCAATCTGGGATCAGAGCCCCTGTCTCACTCAGCTTGAAAAACTTCATGATCAAGCAGGGCTCGGATCAGACAGGCAACAGCCTTCTGAATGCATCAAAGATCACATTGTCATTCCCAGTAATGGAAGAATGGGGAGACGGTTCATGTAGCGCTTACATCCGTCCATCTCTCTGGCTCTCGGTTACTCTTATCATTCTTAATGCGCTAAATGGTTCAAAAAAAAAAAAAAGCGCAAACATGTAGGTGGGGAGCCCTGTGAAAATATTTAACCCAAAGTAGGTATCGCTTGCAAATTAAAGGCTTTTTAATGGCGCAGTTCTTCCAACTGCTGGGTGAGGCTCCGGGGAACCGAGTACCACATGTGTCATTAATCAGAGCTCCACACTGCTGATGGCGTGGGTCGACATTGCAGCCATTGCTTTAAAATGCTTTCATTGGGGTAGATCTCCAGAGCTCGCTGCGCCAAGCGGACTTACAAGCACTCGGAGGGAAAACGGTGGGAAGGACGGGAGGAAGGAAGTCCTTATGAAAGGCCAAAGCTCAGGGGGAGGCTGGGGGGCAGGGGCGGGGGCATCCGCGGTGAATCTGAACTTCAAGGGACCAGAGGGCTCTTCCTGGGATGAGCTCCTGATCTGTCTGGGGTTGAACAGGAAAAGTTGGGGCTGAAGGGACCAGCAGAAAACAGGCGGTTTGTCCTGGTGACCCATTAACAAATGGACAAATGCAGAGCATTGGTCCTTCTCTTCTCCAAGGAAGCGGGTGAGAGGCAAGCTGCAGGCAGCCTTGGCTTCTAGTGCAGCTGCTCTGAGGAGGGGTCAGTCCTATCCGAAGGGGTCTGTGACCATTGCAGGAACGCCCCCAGCAGGAACAGCACGCTTGGGGCGGCTCAGGCTGCAACGCGGCCGGGCGGACGCTAGAGGGCGCAGGCAGGCGGACTCCTCGGAACCGGACTGGAGACCCCGCCTTCCCGGCCCCGCCCCCCGCCACGCCTCCTCCACGCCGCGGGTGACTCAGTTTCTCTGTCTATAAACTAGATTTGTCCAATTCAGTAATCACCAGCCACATGTGGCTCCTGAGCACGGAAAATGTGGTCCTGTGTCTAAATTCGTACATGTGCCCGAAGAGTAAAATACACACTGGCTTTTGAGGACTTCCCACATAAAAATAATATGAAATATCTCATCATGATTTTGCTATCCTGATTACATGTGGAGTGATAAGTGACACCGCTTGCGATATCGTGGGTTAAATGAATCATGTTGGTAACATTAATCTCCTCTGTTTCATTTACCTTCTTAATGTGACTACTGGAAAAATTACATATGAACAGGGCCGATGTTCTATTTCTACCAGCTGCTCAGCCCTGGGTCTATTCTTGGGACCCTGCAGATCTGGGGCTACCAAATGGGGAGTCTTGAAGCACATTAGCACCCTGTTTACAGGCCCATTGCTAACTGTGACCCAGCTGGGGGAGGTACCCGGGAATGAAAGATCGTGGCATTGACATTTCCCGATGAGTCCACAAGTTTCTATTCTCAGCAGCTTCGAGAACTTGCCTAGAGGCCAGCTGCAGTGATGGACCAGGTCCTTAAGTATACGGCAGGGATGAGGAGTGGTAGAAAGTGTTCTCTCAGGGAGAACAGCCAAAGCCCCTGGATGTGATCGGGGGGACAGAGGCGGTCGGAGGCAGACCCCTCTGGAGCTCAGTTATAGGGTACACACAGATCCAAACTCAGCCCTCTGACTTCCAGGAGCCCATTTTCAGAGGCCTTCCTGAAAATCTGCTGCGTCCAGTTTACCAGCTGGATGGGCTCCAGGCCAGTGACCTTTGGTTGAGAAATCCCGCTGAAAACGTTTGACTTCTGCACCCATCCCCCGCAGCTTAAATCCTCATGACTCCCCAAAAGCTTTAAAAAAAAAGAAAAGAAAGGAGGGAGGGAGGGATTTGGCCGAGACCTAGAACTCCTTCCCCTCCCTGTGTTGAGCCTTCCTCTCCACTCAGCACAGGTTGAAATGCCCTAAATGAGGCTGGGAGAAAGGAAAAGGTGGAGAAAAGGGGAGAGAAACTCCCAGGAGGCCATTCTTTCCCTCGCAAAAGCTGCTAATGCAGCTGAAACCGTGGGTCGCTTTCCCCACACACCTCGTGCCTCTGAAAACACTGGTTCATCCATGTGGCTGCCCGCCTCAGCAGCCCAGCAAACTTCTACTCAACCTCCAAAGCCCAACTCACAAGTTCCTTCTTCAGGAATGCGTGTCCCAGCCCCCGATAATTACTCTTCCTTTTGCATCCCAATACCAATATTTAACCTATTTCTATTATGACCTCAGCCTTTATAACATCGTTTACTTGTGTTTTTCCATCATTAGACTGCGAGCTTATTGAGGAAAGAGAATACCTCCTCATTCACGCCAAAGCATGTTCGAGCCTCAAGGCCTTCGCATGTGCTGTTCCCTCCACGGGGTCTCAAGGTTCCTTTCCTCAACATTCATGTCTTTGCTCGAGTCTTCTTGGGGGTGCCTCCTCCAAGGAACCCATCTCAAATAGCATCAGCCCTCACGCCCTAGTCCCTCGCCCTGCCCCCTTGTCGTAGCGTTCTCTACTCCTTGGCATTGATACATTGCCTACTACTTTGATACATGTACTGACTCTGTCTCCTCTTGTTCACACTGTATCCCCGCGTTTCCCAGAACAGGGCTTAGCACACCACGGGTGCTCAGTAAATCTATCTGCAATAATGGTCGTGTGTTCCGAGGGCCTAGCACAGTGCCTGAATGGAGGAGCTGGTGAATGCGTAAATGGGTTTCTTCTAGGACCCTCTTGCTCCAACATTTTTTGACTTCCCCAGTATTAGGGATTCAGGAAGGCATATGATGGATCAGGATGTTAAAGCGCTCCCTTGCCCAGATTTGAAGCTCTAAGAAGTGACCCAGACTTGGTGGTTTGGAAAGCTCCATTTACTGGCACGGGAACAGCCATAGCCGAGCAGAGGGCCTGGCTCGGGGATGTCAGACCCCGGGGTCCAATCA
Organism: Potos flavus; assembly: GCA_028534135.1. NCBI lineage: Eukaryota > Metazoa > Chordata > Mammalia > Carnivora > Procyonidae > Potos > Potos flavus. Next base: position 5,611,479 of record CM052885.1, on the reverse strand, counting down.
CCAAACCCGTGCCATCTCCTCTCTCCGTCCGTGAACACACACCCCCCTGCCAGGGTTCCCACTGCCCCCTCCGGCTGGGATCTTTCACCCAGAGCAACGTCGATGCTCTTCGAGTCTCCGAGGGAGGGGCACTCGGAGCTGCTGGCCCAGCGGAGGAAGGTAGCTTCGTGGAATAGACATAACTGAGCCTCTGGGGAGAAGGGCCAGAGGGGAGAGGAAGAGAAAACGCCCAGGAGACCCATCCTCCTCCTTGTAGAAGCTGTTAACGCAATAGGAAGAGAACTCCAGGCAGGATCCAAAACAAGACCCTGGCATTTTTCTTAACCCCAAAACCGCCTTGTAAGACCACCCATAAGTGAGTTCCAGATTCCGGGGCTTCCGGTGGGAGCCCGCCCCTGCCAGGCTGGAGTGGGGAGTTGGAAGTTTCTGAATTTGCTCCCTTGTGCCCGCAAACGTTTCCAGAAGTTCCATTTCCCCTCTGTGCCAGGTGTGGGAACAGCTGGATGAACCACGAAGACAGAGGTGCCTGAAGTCCCGTCCCCCAGGCACACCCATGGGCCCCCGGGGGGTAACGTGCACCGTGAGGCTTCCTTAGGAGGGGCCGGGAGCAGAGCTAGCCTGCCACCAAGCGCTGGCTGGGAGGTCGGATAGGTGAGGTCTGAGCCAGGCTTAAAGGCTCCCGGGAGTCTCCAGGTGGGCAGATGAAGGAAAGAGCGCGCAGGGGTGAGGAGGCCAGGAGAGAGCCCGCCTGAGGCCACAGAAGCTGGGACACTCTCGGTGAAGCGGGATTGTGGGACAATGCAACATCGAGGAGAGGGTCCAGGAGAGAAATAAGGGGGGACTGGAGAAGGCGAGTCTGCCAGTGTCCCCTCACCATCCCCAGCGGACGCCCAAGCCCCGTGAAGCACCCAGAATGAGACAACCAGCCAAGGACTCAGAGACTCTCTCACTGCTTGGACCATCCGCCGGTGGGATCGCCCTCCATCCCCCGGGGGGGATCCGGAGCCCACCAGGGCTGGCTGCTCTTTCAGTGGAAACCCGAGAGGCCGCAGGAGATTGGTCCCTGGGGACTGAAGGCAGGAGCCAGTCTGAGATTTCAGAAGCCCCCTGACCAGCCCCTCCGTAGATCTGACCCCGCTTCAGTCAGCCCGGGGGGCACAGAGCTGGTGGGGGGGCCCCACCCAGCTTGGCTGTGCTTATTATGTGTGGAGATCTGGGACGCCAGCCCCCACGCATCTGTGCAAATGCCTCCGGGCTGCGCGTGTCCGGCCGCAGAATGACCCCAGCGCTGGCCCAGCCTGCATGGGACAGACCCGCGCAGCATGTGACCGAGTGGGCCCCCGATCCCATGCTGACGCTCCCGGCCAGTGGACCCCAGTCCTCCCCCCCGCCCAGGAGGGAAACCCATCCTAGCAGGCGGTGCCTACGCACCCTGGCCAGCGGGGCACCTCCTGGGAGGCGCGGGGTGCCCCGAGCCAGGCCCTGGGGTGCGGTGGGTCCCGGACTCAGTGCCTAGGTCAGCGTCTGCTTGATTCTGCATCGTGGGACCAGAACGCCCGCTCGGTGGCGGCCGTGCATGGAAGGGGCCACGAGGGGTAGCAGGTGCGCAGAAAATGGCCAGCCCGGGCTCCTCCCAGGCTCCCCCGCCTCGCCTTACGCTCTTGGCTGTCTCGTAACTTGTCTGGGTCTCAGTTTCCTGAACTGTAAATGGGAATAACAGTCCGCACCTGCTGATGTGACCCTGTAGTTGTGAGGATGAAGGGAAATGAAGGCGTAAAAGGACTGATGAATTTAAAACGTCAGACAAACATCTGGAAGTCACGCCCCAGCTTTTAGGATACAAGAAATGTGTGACGCGCTTAATGAACTTAATTGCAGTATCGAGCAGAGCCAGGCCGGGGGCTGAGGCTGGCGGCTGGGGGCCGAGGCGAGCTAGAGCTCGTGGGCTGCCCGCACTTTTGCAGACCCTTCTCGCCCAGCACAGAGCATGAAAACCCGCGATCCCAGCGGCCCAGACACACCCAGTGCGGGTCCGAGTCCCTGAAATCGTAACTCCTGTTCTTCAGGGAAAATGAGAAAACAGGACAGAAGAAAAGGTCAGTCCTCCGGGGGCGGAGCAGAGCCTCTAGCCAGCCCGCTGCCCGGGCTGCAAGTCCGGCAAAGCCGCCCGAGGCTCCGTGAGCCCCGCTCCACTCCTGCTGGCCACGAGCCACTGTGACCGCCCCCCCCGGGGGGGGGCAGAGGAGGGGAACCCCTCAGGGAGCGGATGGGCTCTGCTCTAAGGGCTAGATGTCTCCTGGGGAGTCTGTGGCTTCCACTGGTTCAGGTCCACGTAGGAGCCGGTTTCTGCCCAGGCCAAATGCCCGGAAGGACTTCTGCTTTGCAGAGATTGAAGGAAAGTTCTGGAATTTGCCCAGAGCGACCCCCAGCATTCCAAGGCAGCTGGGCTGCTCGGATCTGTGCAGGACAGGGTGCACACACACGCACGCACGCACAACCTCGCCCCCGACGCCCTACCACACCATGCAGCACCTGCGCTACGCACACGGCACACACACCGCTTATATACATGACGTACGCACACAACGCGGGCTGTCCCAGTGCGTCCACCTGTTCCCTGGCTGCCGGCGGAAGAGAACCCAGGCCCGGCTGGGCAGGGGCAGGGGGTGGCGGTGCTGCCAGGACGACTCTCCGACACATCAGTGCCTGGGACGGCTAGGATTTCACCTGGGGAATGTTCTCATCTTAGAGAAAACAGCATGGGGCACATTTGCCGTCCACTCAGTCATTCCACGGCTATCCTGCCCCTCACTGAACCCGCACAAACACCGGGACCCCAGGCTGGACAAAGGCAGCCGCTGCGGGCCTGATATGATGAAGAACACGCCGGAGCCTCTGCTGGGGCGGGCGGGGACAGGCCACCAGAGCGGCCGTCTGGGAAACCATTCTCCCAGCGGAGAAGGGTTGAAAGCGGCCTTCGAAGAGGAGTCCCCAGTGTCCGCAGAAGTGTGGGTGATGGCGTGAAATAGCACAGTGTGGCTGCAGAACGCTGGCTTGGGGCGCACAGTGGAGGGGTGGGCAGGGCTAGCCTCAGAACTTTACCCTGGGGGCGCCGGGAGACCGCCGCCAGCCAGGACCCGGCCCCTGCTCCACAGCCCTGGGCCTGTTACCTCTTGGGGTAACATCTTCATGAGCAACGACTAGGCCAGCAATATAATAGTACCGAACAATATAGGATAATATGGAACAAATGGATAGATTAACAAATGTAGGGTGTGAGGAGGAGGGCAGCTAGGGGACAGAAGAAAAAACACCATCAGAACCAAGGAATTCAGACTAATTAGTCAAAGCGTGGTTCAAATGTGTCAAGTCCGAGTCAAAAAATACCTAAAAAGGTGCCTCTGAATTCTTTCTCATGTAAAGGATGAGGGCTGGACCAGCAGCTCTGTGAGGGAGGTGAGGAGCCATGCGTGGAGAGGAGAGAAGTGAGCGGCTATTAGCACAGCTGTCATTCCCAATGTCAGAACAGAGTCGGGGGCCCGGGAAGTCCTGTGCCTCAAAGGGCTGCTTTCCTCATCTGTGAATCATGACTTGGGACTAGTGGCCCCCAAGGCACGGCTGAGCCCCGTGGAGGCTTCTAGGCACCTGGCAGGTCCACTCGCTTGGCTGGAATGTACGTCCCTTTGCCCGGGATCTTTTTTTTCTTTTTTTTAAGATTTTATTTATTTATTTATTTGAGAGAGAGGGGGAGAGCACGAGCAGGGTGGGGGTGGTGGGGAGGGCAGAGGGAGAAGCAGACTCCCCGCTGAGAAGGGAGCCCAACACGGGGCTCGAAGCCAGGACCCTGGGATCATGACCTGAGCCAAAGGCAGACGCTTAGCCCACTGAGCCCCCCAGGCGCCCCTCCCCAGGATCCCGGCTGGCAGACCCATTCGCTTGGCCCTTCTCCCAGTAGGGGGCGGAAAGCTAAATTTCTGCCAGGCTCCTGCTTGAGTGACAGCTGAATTCACAACACGCGGGCCCCAAACGAACTGCTCCCAAACTTTTAATTCACGTGCCCCCAGTGAATGAGGTCGGGGCACATTCTAAGACATCGCAGAGAGAATCTGTAAGAAATGTCATTATCGATATCGGATTTCAAAGATGTTTTCAAGACGCGCACGGCCCCCTGTGGTTTTGTGGGCGCCGACAAGTGGCTCTGTCCCAGGAAAGTCCACTCCACGAGATGCTGCCCACGGCAGAGCTCCTGGGGGCCCGGCTGCCACCAAGGGCCGGTCTGTAGCTTGCTAATGGCCCAGCTCCCTAATCCGGAGATTTCTTTTTTTTTCTTTTTTTTTTTAAACTTGGAAGGAAACTTTCAGTGAATCATCTCATATGCTATTTGATTCATGTTTAATGTCTTTGGGAAGAAATAAAAACAGTTAAGTCATCGCAACAAAAACGGCATCAGCCTGGCTAAAACACCAGGCGCCCGAACGGGGACGTGCCGGCTGCCCTCGGTGACCACAACGGCCGCGGTCTTAACTTGTCATTAGGAGCGTGTTTCAGTCAGGAGTGCAGACAGCTCATAAAAGCTGCCCGTTGCCACTTTCACTCTTTAAATCACAAAATCAGAAGCCATGGCTTCTGCAAGGAAAGCGGAGACCGATGCGCAAATTCGTGCACAGTGTCGATCGGCACGCATTAACTGAGCACGTACTGAGTGAAAACCAGCGCGCGAAGTGCTGGGGATGCACAGGACAGGGGGGCTCTCAGACTGCTTACGGTCCAGTTGGGGAGGCAAGGCATGAATCCCTTTCTTCTTCTCTATGCCGAGTGAGCTCCTCTGCTGGCCAGGCACCGAGCTCCAGGGCTGGTGGCATAAAGGGGAGTGAAGGAAGGTGGCGTGCCAGGAGGAACCGACAGACTCTAGCTTTCAGGCTGGGCCCACGTCCTCTCCTGAGCCTTTTCCCCAAGGACATAGCTGAGTTCCGTTCACCCAGAGCGCAGCTGGGAGTAAGCCTGTAACCAATTAGCACCGTTCCTGAAACATGGGAAGGTTGCAGTCCTTGGCACTTGGTGAGAAGAGGGAAGTCGGGGCGAGAGGGAGAAAAGGTGGGGCTGATGACCCCCAGCTCCTCTGCAGGCCCGGCCCTTGCACGGTGAGCTTGGCCAGCCCCACGGAGCCCATCTTCCTGGCGCTCCAGGTCTCTGAATTTCCCAACCTAGACAGTCTTGAACTTCAAGGAAAGCGCCAGTCTCCTGGAGACCCTGGGAGGTCCCAGGCACGGCCACCAGAGCAAACCTTTGTGAAGTATGTTCCCAGGGAGGACTTTTTAACCATAAACCCACATATGGTCCGATAGGTCCAAGAAGAGTCAAGGGGTCCACAGGACAGAAAACGTGAAATGCGAGCTGACCCGGAAATCTGGGCTTTGGGAAGCGAGAAGGATCCGTGCGGGGCGAACTGAGGGGCAGGTGTCATGGAGGGGGCGGGCCTGTGTGGACACGGACCTGGGACGGGGCCCCGGCCCAGGCGCCAACAAGCAGCAAGATCTTGGGGTCATCGCTTGCATTCATTCATTCGTTCATTCATTCATTGGATATGGAGGCTCCCTGTGTCCCGCCCTTTCGGCACCGAGCGAGGGCTGACGGCAGTTAAAGCACCCCTCCTTGGATCTCTGCCTTTCATCTCCCCAACACAATGCAGAATCCTACCCTAGCGGAAGTTCAGGGAGGCCGAAGGGCAGTGATTCCCTGGCCCGGGGCTGGCAGTCCTGATTCGGGCGGGGACAACAGCCCCTCCGTGGATTCCCCACCGGATGAGAATGCCAAGCCGAGTCGCGCATGCTCCCAGTGCGCGTGTGCATGTGTGTGTGCGCGTGCGTGTGCGTCTGTGTCTGTGTGTGTGCACACACGCAGGTGCCCACACTGCAGGCTGCGCACCGTGCCCGCCATGCAGGATCTGCCTCCGGGGTTGCGGCTTGAAGGAGACGCCCACAGGAAGCAATATTGCAAAGTCATCCCAAGTCACTCTAAAAATAACCCTCGACTTGCAAACAGGAAGGGTTTCCCCTCTCCCAGCACCCTGCCTCAAAACTGGAACCGTTTCTACTTTGCAGGCCACTTCAGAGAAGCCCGGGGACAGCTCTCTGTCCCCTGGGACCCGCAGACCAGCAATACTCTCTCGGGCTGTAAGGCCAATACCCAGAGGAGAGGTCAGCCCGGCGTCATGCAAAACCCCAAATCTCCACGCCCCTGTTCACCTAACATCTGCCAGCAGAACTGTGGCTAGACAGATCTCTGTGGGCAGCAATTATGAACTTTTTGAGGAGGGGGTCACTACTGAAAGGACCCTGTATGGTTTGATTTTGGCTGCGCTGAGATGCCGCGTTATTCCCCGTGTTCCTCGTCAGGTTAGTGCTGCAGGCGTCCTGCCCCGTGTATGACCTACGCCCCCTACCATCGCACCTGTCGGTCCATCCATCCCCGCACCTGCTCATCCCCAGGCAGTGACGCTAATCTTGCTGCTCCTAACAACCTAGGCGTTTTCTGCCACAAGCCCTTTGCACTGGCTGTTCCTCAGATATAAAATTGCTCCCTCCCCTCCTTCAGGTCTTTCCTCAACACGCTCCCCAGCGAGGCCTTCCCTAGTACTATATCCAACCCAAAACCCCAGCACACATTCTTTATTCTCCCCTCCTACTTGATTTTTCCCTCTGTATTTTACTGAGTTCATTCTCTCTCTCCTCCCAGAACTAGAAGGCAAGGTCCCCGGGGCCAGGCTTTATTCTGGTTTGTTCTCTATTGGAAGCCCAGAGCCTAGAAGCTTCCTGGCACAGGGTGTGTGATCAGTAAGTATCCGTTAAGTAAATAAACGCAGGGTTGCTGGGGGGAAGCCTGAGACCCATGGCCTCACACGAGGCGTTTCTCCTCCAGTGCCTGGGAGCAAAGAGAAGGGGTCCTCCCATTTGCTGTCACCCGACCTAGGACATCCACGGCTAAGGACACCGATATGCGAGAAGCACCATCTGACTCCCAGAGTTCCTCATCTCTTGGCGGTAGTGGCGGGGGTGGGAGCAGGGGTTAGCGGGTATTTGCTGTGGGCGCTGGAACCCTGGGCTGGGAAGAAATTCTCCTCGACCCCTCTGGGCCCCCGTGCCTGCTCCCGCATCCTGACATCTAGCTTCTAGCCTCAGCAGGACCTGATGCAGCCAGGAGCCTCCTCCAACCCCAACCCACGCACCTGTGCCAACCCCTGAGCCTCTAGCTGGGATACGTGTAGAGGTGTACCTCGGTTTTACTGTGCTTTGCTTTCTTACACCTCACGGATAATGCATTTTTTTCTAAAGATTTTATGTACTTATTTGTCAGAGAGATAGAGAGGGCACAGCGGAGGTGGGGGGCAGAGGGAGAGGGAGAAGCAGATTCCCCGCTGAGCAGGAAGCCCGACACGGGGCTCGATCTCAGGACCCCAGGATCATGACCTGAGCCGAAGGCAGACGCCTAACCGACTGAGCCACCCAGACGCTCCACGGATAATGCATTTTTTACAAATTCAAGGTTTGTGGCAACCATGCATCAAGTAGGTCTATCAGCGGCATTGCCCAAGAGCATTTGCTGACTTCATGTCTCTGTGTCACATTTTGGTAATTCTTGCAATATCTCAAACGACTTCGTTATGATTCTATTTGTTACGGTGATTCTCCGATCAGCGCTGACGACTCGCTGAAAGCTCAGATGACGATTAGCACTCTTTAGCAATAGAATATTTTTAAAATGAAGGTACGTGCGTTGTTTTTTTTTTTAGACATAATGCTTTTTCACACTCAACAAACTACAGTATAGTATAAACACAGCTTTTGTGCGCGCTGGGAAACCGAAACATTCACTGACTCGCTTTACCGGGATATTTGCCTCGTGGCTGTGGCCTAGAACGGAGGCCGCTGTGGCCTAGAACGGAGGCCGCAGTGTCTCTGAGGTGGGCCTGGACGCAGACAAGTCTGGGTAACACGGAGCCCCCTTTTCTCCCGTTTCCCGGCTCCCACAGGGCTGGCGGAAGGAGACGGAATTAGTGAAAGCCGAACCTTCCACGCTCCTCTCTCATCACCTCGGTTGGTCGGTTGGTCGTTGGCCGCAGACCCCACACCCCGGGCCTCGGCACCGGGGTGGGCCGGGCAGAGCAGGGCAGGGCCGGTGACTAATGACAGCCACTGTCATAATTACCAGAAGCCAGGCAGGAGGAGGAAGGGGAAGAAGGGCCGTGGGGCAGCTGAGGCCTCCCCGCACCTCTACTCTTGCAACCACCCCATGGGGGAGGCGTGACTGACCCTCTTACAGATGAGGCGGGGAGGCCGTGACGTGGGCCCAGCGGGATCCGCGGGCACAAACCCAAGGGCAGAGGCCTTTCTCCCACTCACCATCTACTTCCCCACTCGGGAACAGACCCGAACCCGGAGCCCAGCAGGAGCGACAGACAGCACAGCAGAGGCAGCCGGGTCCTGGACCCCCAGGGGGGCTTGTTCAGTGCGCAGCAAGCGCTTCCTGGTGGGGGAGCCATCTGATGGCAAGGGAGCCCCAGGGAGGCTTCTAGAGGGCAGAGGACAGGCAGTGGGCTCAGCCCCGGGGTGAGGAAGGCTTTGAGAACGGATGAAACCCCTGAGCTCGGCTGTACGGGATGGACAGGAGTGGGCCAGGCCAAGAAAGGGGACGGTGGTCTAAGCAGAGGGCGCCAGTGAGCAAAGGCGGGGGGCTGGTGGGGGGGGGCTGGACAGCACGTTCAAACATTCAGGCCCTCTGCTCTCACTAGAGCTTCCTGGAGCCCGAAGCACACAGGGTCTGAGATAGGGCCCGGAGGGTGGGGGGTTCAAACAGACCAAGGGCTTGTAGGTCATGCTCATCACTGTGGACTTGACCCCTTGTCCGAGAAGAGAGCAGCTGGGCTCCAGGTTTGGGGGCCGGGCCTGGCGAGGGCCTTGCCGTGCTGGAGGGCAGGAGGGGCATGGGGCTGTGAGTGAGAAAGGGTGGTCGGTCTCTTGGGGAGGCAGGAAGGGCAGCAAAGTGGAGGGGCTGGGAGAAGTCCCCAGAGGCCAGGGAAAAGCCTGGGAGGACATGGGGGAGCCAGAGAACGGGGCCTTTGAACCCAAGGTTTCAGAAGCCCCAGAGAGGCCTGGGGGAGAAGGGAGGTGGGGGTAGGGAGGCTCAGCCCTGGGGCCCTGGGAAGGCAGCTCTTTCCCCTCTATGAGGGTAGGAGATGGGCAGGGCCTGGGAGATAGAAGCTTCAGGAATGCTCTAATTCCCAAATCAAAGCATCCCAGGTCAGAAAGGCCTGGCCGGCTTCAGGCGAGAACTGAAATGATCACAGGACTGGGGCGGGGGGGGGGGGGGGTCCTTCGCAACCAAGAGTCTGTTTCCCCGACCACCTCGTGGGTGTGCTGGGCAGGCTGACCCCCTACTCCTGGTCTCTTCACACTGAGCTGGGTGAAATCCTCACACTGGCTATAGGCAGGACCCCCCCCCCCCTCCGCCTCCAGCCGCGGGTCCTCCCCTGCTTCTAGGCCCCTCTGGCCTCCCGAAGTGACTTACCCAAGGCCAAGTGGAGGTGGAGACAGTCGGGACCAGAAGCTCTGGGGGCAGGTTCCACGTCCTTGTCTGGGCTGCTAGACCATGACCTGGGAGAGGGGAACAACAGGTCACTTAGGGCATGTACGCCCCTGGCCCAGAGCCCACTGCCTTTCTGGTGGCTTCCGTGCACCTATCAGGGGGAATGCAGCTTTTGTGAGCCCGACGCTGAGTACAGGAAGGCCCTGGCCTCTGGGCCCGGTCCAGCCATCGAGGGCAGGGGCCATGAGCATATGTTCCTGCTGCGCTGGGAGTGAGGGAGGCCCGCCGCGGTCCTGCTGGGAGCAGTCTCCCGGGGAGACGCTGGCCACCCCATGGGTGAGGGCACCAGCTACCGCACGCCGGAGCAAAAGCCAGGCCTGGCCGGTGGCCTTTGGCCTCTGCCATCCGCACACCCGGGGCTGGGGCGTCGGCAGCATCACTGGGTCACTGAGGCCTGTCCCAACGCTCTGCCCCACAGCGTCGCCGTCAGGGCCCCAGGATCGCGTGCACCACAGCCTGGCACAGGGCAGGCTCACGGGGGTCCCGCGGCCACGCTCCCACCCCTGCAAGCAAAAACGGTCCGAAATCATCACCGACCTCGAGCCAACCGCTCAGAGTCACATGGTCACTATGAGAAGGCCAGGCACCGTGGGCGTCCTGGGTGCCCCGAACCGCTCCCCCACCCCACCTTCAACCGTCACACCACCAGCTTCTGGCACATTCCACACACCCTGCCTGCATGGCTGACGGACGGCTGACCTCCTCTCACCTCTTCCTGTGAATGGGCTGCAGCCTGGACGGGGCGTGTAATTATAACATCGTCACGGTTACCCTCCCTGTGCTGCCGGGGGCCGTGCTAAGAACCTTCTGGGCACTTCTTTGCACTGGCCAGTTGGATCCTCCCAACAACCCTATGAGGTAGGCATAATGATTAACCCCGGTTTCCAGGTGGGGAAACTGAGGCTTAGAGAAGCTAACTATTCGCTCGAGGGCATGTGTCTTCCAAGTGGCAGAGCCAGAATGGAGCCCGGACCGGCGGCAGCACAGCCGCCTTCCCCTCTGGCCGGTTCCTCCTCAACCCCCAGTCCCCTGTCGTGCGTCTCTTCGCCTGACACCCCATTTTTCCTCCTAATCTAAACACACTTCCCAGCTCTTTTCCCGTAATACGTGGATGTCTCCTGCAGTGACCATGGTTTACCCGCACTCACTGGAATGGTCCTGAGGACGGGAGCCAAGTAGCTCGTGCACCCCAGAAAATACGGCCCCTGGACGGTGCAGGTGCGAGCGGGGCTCCCCTCCTGCGTCTCCTCCAATTGACTCGGAGCTGCAGGACGGCAGCGAGGGCCTGTCCCTGCTTCCGGGCGGCTCGTATACAATGGCACTCAATAAGTAACCAATGTTTGACAAATGAGGGCCCCCAGAGGCATCGCATGGACATTCCCGGAAACAGAACGCACTTGGCTCAGAGTTAAAATTCTATCCCATTTCACCAATATAGAACTTCTCAGCCAATTACGTTACTTAAACTCACTGCTGGGATCTAAGACCTTGAGTAGAAAAGCCATACATCTTCCCACCAGAAATTCCCACAGGAAGGTCACTGAGCTTTTAGACAGCACCACAGACACGCACGCGTGCGCACACACACACGCATATACAAACACACACACGCATGTATACAGACACACATATATATATGTACATGGGTATTTCAAATATTTTATGTATATATTTTATTTCATTACATAATGTATATTTTTAAAAAATAGACTTTATTTTATTTATTTCTATTTATTTATTTCTAGGGGCGCCTGGGTGGCTCAGTCCTTAAGCAGCTGCAGCTGCTGGTCATGATCCCAGTGTCCTGGGATCGAGCCCCGCATTGGGCTCTCTGCTCGGCGGGAAGCCTGCTTCTCCCTCTCCCACTCCCCCTGCTTATGTTCCCTCTCTCGCTGTCTCTGTCTCTGTCAAAGAAATAAATGAAATCTTAAAATAAAAATAAAAATAGGCTTTATTTCTAGAGCAGTTTAATGTTCACGGCAAACCTGAGCAGCTCTCCCCAGGATCGACACGCCCACTGAGGTGGCACATTTATTACAGCTGATGAACCTACGTCGACACACGTCGTCACCCCAAATCCACAGTTGGCATCAAGGTCCACTCTTGCTGGCGTGCCTGCTGTGCGGTCTAGACGAGTGTATGACGACGTATGTCCACCATGACCGTATCATACGGAGAAGTTTTACGGCTCTAAAAGTCCTCTGTGCTCCCCCTTGTCCCATATTTTTTAAAGCCACTTTCAAGTCCATGATCTTAGCTAAGCCATCTTGTGGCTCCGTAAACCCTGCTTTGACACTCAGGAAAAATCAGGCCCAGATAGGGTCAAGAGCCCTTCCCAAGGTCGCATTTGCAAAACCCAATAACAGAGCCAGCAGCAGAATGTGCTAGAAGCCTTGAGTCCGGTCGTAATTTTATCATCCCATCCTTTTAACGGTGTGGGCAGGGAGAGCCCATTCTAACCCCCAGTTTACAGAGGGGCACACATACTCGGAGACCTTTGCCATGGTCGCACGTGGCTAAGTGGGATGCCAAAAATGCAAATTCCTAAACCCATGCCTGCTCTCTCCATTAATTACAGGAGCTTCTAGAAGACTGTGGGAATGCAGTGAGCAAGCACCCCCGTGGGTCGGGGGGCTCAGAGCCAGAGCAGGGGCTCCCCCAGCCCTCAGCCCTCTCAGGGAGACCCTGCCCTCCAAGACACACAGCCAGCGCCGGGCATGGTTCATGCCTCTGGACCACGCTTGGGTCAAGGTCAGTTGGCAGTCGGCTACGAAGGCCCTACCACTTCCAGCCTCCAGGGGGCAGCCCTCAACAGTCAACATGCTCAGTGAGCAGCTCAGGGCCCCGAGTGCCAGGTGAGAACATTCCTAGTCCACAGGGACCCCTTCTACCACAGCCCTTCCTGTCCCAGAGACACACACCAGCTCGTACGGGGACAGACCTGGGTGGCAAGAGGGCAGAGGAGGAGAAGCTCTGTTTCCGGGTGTGCCTCTGCTGCTGAGTGGCCTTGTGACTTGGGCACGCCCTGTCGTTTCTGCCATTCTGGCTCCCCATCTGCGACAAAGCCTGTGGCTGCGTCCCCTCAGAGACCGGGCCGGCTCTGCCATCGGGCTTCCTAGCCGAAGGAGTGTCCGTCATTCCGGACGCCTCGAAGGCTCTGGCCCCCCAGCTGCCTAGAAACACTCCATTAACTCAAATTGCAAATTTCCTCCCCGCTCTATCGCTGAGCCACAGGGGGCTCCCGGGCCACCAGCTTTCCGTGACAGATAAAGATTACAGTCATCGCTCAAGACTGAATCAAGTAGCAGAAGTCATTATGCAGAAATAATTATGTTGAGTTATGTCTGGTGGCTCCTGATTTCTGTCTAGCAATTGTCTTGCAAATGATCGGCCTCTTCCTCTGCAGAAGAGCTAAGTGCAGAAGCCTGCGTGATTCGAACAGGCACACGGGGCACAACCCCGCTGCTCCAAACTCCCGCCGGCGGGGAGAGGGCGTCAGATCCTAGGGTAAGGTTCTCTGTGGGGCCTTTTGCCGAGCACTTGGGGGAGACGAGACATGGAAGGCAAAGCCCCGGACAGAAGCCACAAGCACCCCTGAATTGGACCCTCCTTCGAAACTTGCTTCCCACACTTGCTCCATGGGGTCCTTCCTGACGCCCCAACTTTCCCAAACCCCTGCTCATGTTAGACATAAGATAACTCCTTCTCTTAGGTTTGGGGTTTCTGGGGAGTGGCTCGGGCAATGACCAGGTCTGACCTACTTTTGAACTCCCAGCTCCTAGCACAAAGAGCAGGGAGAAGGACAGCAGCGAGGGCTGTGTGGCCAGACTGCCCGGGCTCAAATCCTAGCTCTTCTATTGCCTGGCTAACAGTGGGACCCTGACCCACTGTTCAACTTCTGCTGCAGTTTCTAGGTATGTCAAATGAGGATGATCATCGTCCCACCTAGTTCATCCAGTTCTGGTAAAAACTAAACGAGCTAATGCACAAAAACGTGTCTGGCACACGGGAAGAACTCAGTAAATGTCAACAATGACTGAAAGAGCAGAAAGAACATGCTTATAAGAATCTAAGCCGGTAGAAAGACACAGACTACCAAAGTTGACTCAAGAAAAACAGACAATCTGAAATAAAGAAGGAGACGATCTGAAATGCCTATAACAAGGCAATAGATGGAATTAGGAAGCAAAATATGACTCACGCACAAAAAAAGCCCAGACCCAGAGGGCTTCACTGCTGAATTCTACAAACATCTAAAGAATCAATACCAATTTTCGCAAATTCTTCCAAAAAAATAGACGAAGAGGGAACATTTCCCAACTTGTCCTAAAAAGCCAGTACTACCCTGATATCAAAACCAGACAGACTTCAGAAAAGAAGACACAGACCGTGTCTCTAACGGACAAGGATGCAAAAACAAACAAACAAAAAAATCAACAAAATACTAGCATACCAAATCTAGCAACACTAAGAATAGAAAGAATTTTATACTATGACCAAGCGGGTTTTATCTCAGGAACGCAAGTTTGGTTTACCGTCTGAAAATCAATTCATGAAGTATAGCATATCAATAAAAATAAAAAGCAAAAATCACATGCTTAATTGATGCAGAAAAAGTACTTGACCAAACCCAACACTTTCATAATAAAAACACTAAATAATCTAGGAGTAGAAGGGAATTTCTTCAACCTGACAAAGCTAACATCCTACTTAATGGTGAAAGACTAGATGATTTCTACCGCAGATGAGGAATGAGACAAGGACGCCCACTCTCACCACTTCTATTCAACAATATACTAGAGGGTCTAACCAGGCCAATAAGGCAAAAAAATGAAGTACAGGATTAGAAAAGAAGAAGTAAAATGATCTCTATTTGCAGATAACATTATCTTATATATAGAAAATCCTAAAGATTCCACTAAAAAAAAAAAACCTAACAGTTCAGCAAGGTTGCTGGATATAAGATCAATATACAAAGATCAATTGTATTTCCATATATTTGCAATGAAAAAATCCAAAAATGAAATTGAGAAAATAATTCCATTAGCAATAGCATCAAAAAGAATAGAATAGGAACAAATATAACAAAAGAAGTGCATAACTTATACTTTGAAAACTATAAAATATTGTTGGGGAAAAAAAAAAGATCTAAATAATTGGGAAAATATCCCAAGTTCATGAATAAGGACTTAACGTTATTAAGATGGCAATACTCCCCAAACTAATCTATAGATTCAATACATTCCCCCATCAGAATCCCAGCTTACTTCTTTGCAGAAACAGACAAGCTGATTCTAAATTTTATATGGAATTGCAAGGGACCCAGGATAGTCAGAACAATCCTAAAGAATGAGAACAAAATAGGACTCACAACCTCTCAATTTCAAAACTTACTGCAAAGCTAATAATAACCAAGATAGTATGGTATTGGCCCATGAAATCAGATTCAATGAAACAGAATTGAGGATCCATAAATCCTGTTGTTGTGGAAACAAACAGCTTTGGTGAACTGATTCTGAACAAGTGTGCCACGACTAGCCGATAGGGAAAGAGTATCTTGTAGACAAATGGTGATGGGACAACTGCATAGCCACATGCAAAAGAATGAAGCTGGACCTCACATCATATAAAAAATTAACTCAAAATGGATCAGAGAACTAAATGTAAGAACTCAAACTATAAAACTCCTAGAAAAAAACATAGGGTTAAATCTTCATAATCTTGGATTTGGCAAAGATTATTTCATAGTCTTGGATTTCCTAGATACAACACCAAAAGCCAAAAAAACCAGATAAGATAAATGAATTGGAATTCATCAAAATTTAAGACTTGTTCTTTAGAGCACACAGAGAAGAAAATGAAAAGACAACCCACAAAGTGGGTGAAAATATTTGCAAATCATAGAACTGATAAAGGACTTGTATCTAGACTATATAAAGAACTCCTGGGACGCCTGGGTGGCTCAGTTGGTTAAGCGGCTGCCTTCGGCTCAGGTCATGATCCCAGGGTCCAGGGATCGAGTTCCGTATCGGGCTCCTTGCTCGGCAGGGAGCCTGCTTCTCCCTCTGCCTGCCTCTCTGTCTACTTGTGATCTCTCTCTCTCCGTCAAATAAATAAAATAAAAATTTAAAAAAAAAGAACTCATAATTCAATAGGAAGACTTATAAACCAATTAAAGTATGGGCAAAGGATGTGAATAGACATTCCTTGAAGAAGACATACAAAGACCAATAAAACACATGAAAAGATTCTCAACATCATTAGTTATTAGAGAGACACAAATGAAAAGCACAATGAGGTACCACTTCACACCCGCTAAGATTTCTAGAATCAAAGAGTCAGATCAATATAAGCGCTGACAAGGATTTGGAAAAATCAGAACCCTTCCTCATACCTCACTGTTGGGAATTTAATGGTGCAGCTGCTTTGGAAAACAGTCGGGCAGTTCCTCAAATGATTAAACATATAGTCACCATGTAACCCAGAAGCTTGGCTCCTGGGCATATACCCAAGAGATAAGAAAATACATAGCCACACAAAGACTCCTACACAATGTTCACAGCAGCATTGCCCATACGAACCAAAAGGTGGAAACAACCCAAATGTCCATCAACAGGTGAATGAGAACAAACCGTGGTAGAGTCATACAGTGGAATATTATTCAGCCATAAAAAGAAATGAAATTGACACACATTACAACATGGATGAATCTTTTTTTTTTAAGATTTTATTTATTTATTTGACAGAGAGAGATCACAAGTAGGCAGAGAGGCAGGCAGAGAGAGAGGGGGAAGCAGGCTCCCCGCTGAGCAGAGAGCCCGATGCGGGGCTCGACCCCAGGACCCTGAGATCATGACCTGAGCCAAAGGCAGAGGCTTTAACCCACTGAGCCACCCAGGCGCCCCAACATGGATGAACCTTGAAAAGATTACACTAAGTGAAAAAAATGAGACACAGAAGGATAAACCTGACATGATCCCATTATATAAAATGTCCAGAATAAGAAATCTATAGAGACAGGAATTCATGGTTTCTTAGGGCTGGGGGGATGGGGAGATAGAAGGTGACAGCCAAAGGGTATGGGGTTTCCTTTCAGGGTGATGAAAGTATTCTAAAACTGACTGTAGGGATGGTTGCACATATGCATAAATGTACTAAAACCCACCGCATTGTGTACTTTAAATGGGTGAACTATATGGCATCTGAGTTATGCCTCAACAAAGCTGTTGGAAAAATAAAAAAGGACTCTAAGTCAAGGTCCTTGGACAGAAGGGCAAAAAGCAGGCGCGCCGGGGCAGGGAGGCAAACCACTGGGCTTCCCGCCAAATCCTGGCAGCCTCGAACCTGGGGACGCGGCCCCCTCGTGTCGCAGGCTGAGCTGCAGCCCCGCCTCGGAGATCCCCCACCAGACACAGTACGCACGCCACACACAAGCTGTGCGCGTGCCCAACGCGTGTGTGAGGTGCAGGGACAATGGCCCTCTTTTGAGCCCACGCTCAGTGGGGTACGCTCAGACGTGCGCCTGACCCCCGGGGCGGGCCCACAGACACGAACTTGCGGGGTCGCTCTGCAGTCAAGGGGGTGACCCCGTGCACCGCAGGAAGCCGGGGCCAGTCCCTCGGGATACACAGTCCGGGAGGGACACGCCATTGAACGCTCAGCTCAGCTCCCGAAATGGCCCAGGCAGCCCCCCCCCCCACGCCCCACCTAAGGAGTTACAGTTCTGGGGGTCTTTCTGGGGCCAGTTCCTGGACCCACAAGGAGGGACGCAGTGCCCACTGACCTTAATGGCCAGTCCCGAGGAAACAGCTAGAAAAGCGTCATCCTCCTGTACCCGACGCCTCCTCTCACCCGGACACAGACTTCCCACCCCGCCTGGGATCCGCAGAGAACCGAACGGCCTCTCCCGCCGCTCACACCAGGGGCGGATGCGTGCTCAAGAGCTGACAAATTATTTTAATATATCCTGAACTCTAACTTAATTAGAGAGCCAAGTCCCCGAGGGAGGAAAATAGAGTGGGGTCTGGAGTCCAGATGGATGGGTTTTGGGTTATGACTATGTCTGAGGGGACTGCGGTCTCAGGAACGACTCATTCCACCGCGGTCCCCGGGTGGGAGGGAGGATACTCGCAGAATGCTTGCACGCAGACGTTTCGCACAACAGCCGCTTGCAAGAGGCGTTTTCCTCCACTGCTGGGTTCAAGGACCGCGAGGGGCAGTGTGCCCTGCAGAGGGGACACCACCCAGGCCGCAAGTCTCGCAGAGGGGAGCAGGGCTGGAAAGGACACCCAGGGGAAGAATGAAGGAAACCCTGAGCCCGGCACAGCCACGCATGTGGCCCGGCACCAGCCCCCTGGTCACCTGGGCCACCGTGTGGGGGCCGATGGCCTCCTCGACTTTCAACGAGTGTGCCCGCTGTTTGGTGGCAGCCCCCGTGGCTGTTCCCGTCACCAGGGGTTTGTGATCTTGCCACGAAACCAAAGGAGCCTCTCTCCGACCGCTCTGAGAAACTGTTGAGTGTATTTAGCAAAGGTGACCACCCACGCCGCATACACTAGGAACGCAACTTCTCGCTCTATTCCCAGCGGCAGGATTGGCACGCGTCCACCAAAAAACAAGATGTGTAACGGCCCCCGCTGGAAAGCCCAAGTCCATCTGCAACAGGCCGGCTAAGGAACTATGGGGTGTTCCTACCAACGGAAGACCACAAGCCATCAGCATGAACCTCAGCAACGCAACCCAGACGCATCTCCAGGTCGGGCACTGAGCAAAGCTGCCAGACACGCGATATCTCCTGCTGTAGGGTTCCATTTACAAGAAGAATAAAAGCAGGCAAAACAAATGCATGGTGATGGAAATCAAGACTGGCTACGCTTGGAGGGGGTAAGGATTAGAAAGAGTCGTGAGGGGGCTTCCAGGTGCTGTCCCCTCTTGGGAAAATGCATATTTTAATGCACACAAGTGAAACCTCAAACCTCAGTGAAAAGCCGAGCAAAGAGAGCGAAGCATCCCGTGTCATCCCTGCACCCCACCCCCGGCCCACGCCCCGGCCCGCCCGGGGATGTCTTCCAGTCCCTGAGCCTGGCCGTGTCCCCACCCAGTCCAGCCTGGACACCTCAGTGTTGTGAAATATTAAATTCCCTTGTTTGCTTTAACCCACTTTGAGACCGTTTTTTTCTATCCCTTTCAACAGAGTCCAAACTGACACAAGATGCCTTATATTCTTCAGAAGGTAAATACGGCTGCATCTCATCTTCCTCTGGGTGCCACTGTTCCGCCGAAGGACCTTTAAGTGCTGAAATGTCTTCATCTCCCTGCTCTCATTGACACACAGTATTCCCAAAACCGTCTTCCAAGGAACATCAGTTCGGGGTGTTGTGCCTCACAGAATGTAGAAGGTGAGAGGCTCCACGGTCCCAAAAATGTGCAAATTACTTCCTGCCACAGAGTTAAATTGGTTTCTTTGCAGGACTTCTCAGAGCCTTTAACATATGACTGGTTTGTTTGTTTTTAAAGATGTTATTTATTTATTTCTCAGAGAGAGACAGATCACAAGTAGGCAGAGAGGCAGGCAGAGAGAGAGGGGGAAGCAGGCTCCCCACTGAGCAAGGAGCCCTGACTCGGGGCTCGATCCCAGGACCCTGAGATCATGACCTGAGCAGAAGGCAGAGGTTTCAACCCACTGAGCCACCCAGGCGCCCCTGGAGAAGGGATTCTAAGAGCCCCTGGCCTCACGGGCAGCAAGGAAGTGAGGTTTCTTGGCAAGTTGCATTTTCTGGAGACATAAAATTCAAGTTTGTTCACTCTCAACTCCCCAGGAAAGCAAATAAAATAGCTCAATGCCCATGAACAGAATCCTTGGAACCTCCCACGTCCCGGCCGCTGCCACCCCCACCCCCGCGGCTCCCCGATGCCACCGACCTCTGGACCAGGGGCCACAGAACGCCCCGCCGGTGTTCTTCTCCGGCCTCGCCTGGGGAGCGTCCTGTTCCTGTCAGAGGAAGAAAAAGCGAGCCTCTGCCAACATCACGACAATGAGGCGGCCGAAGGGGAAACACGGGTGGGGCCCCGGGAGGTGGAGAGCAAGAAACCCAAACCTGACCACGGCTTCTATTTGGGGACCCGGTCTGCCCACGGACACGCCCGCTGTCTGCCGTCTATCAGCCCGAGACCAGGCCTCACATGTCTCAAGGCCTGGGCTGCGGGGACCCGGGCCCGAAGCCAGCGTCCCTCCGCCCTGTAGGGCCACCTCCTGTGCCCTGCCCATGGACATGCATCTGTGATTTCACCTGGGAGGGAAAAGGTTCAGCTGCAAAGAAGAATAACGAAGAAAAAGAGAGAAGCCAGCCATGTGGCCCAGCCCTTTCAGCCCCTTGGTTCTGCAGCTGAGCAAGCAAGGTCTCGCCCCAGAGCACAGAGCCAGGGACGAGTGGGCCCCAAACTCGGGGCGGGGGGTACGCAGGCACCTGGGTTTGCTGGGCACACGCAGACTCCCGGTACTCAGGCTCTGTGTCACCCAGCCTGCGGGCCGGGCCACGGGCCTCTCCCTTAAACGTCCTGCGAGTTTTGTTAATGATGTCGGAGGAGAGAGAGAGAAAAGATTTGGGACAGGCTGTCAAGACTGCCCTTTTCGTGACAGCCCGTGGCGCAGGAGAGCGCGGGCATTCCACGTCGGGCGAACGGCAGCCACAGGTCCCCGGGCACAGCAATCGGTGTCACCCCGCTTCATGCACCAGGACGCCGAGGCCCAGACGAGTCTGAGGTCTCGCCTGGAGCCCCAGGGCCAGGAAGAGGAGGGGAGCGTGGGCTCCGGACTCCGACCCCGGGAACTGGGCTGAGGCACTGCCGCGCCCGGAGGAGGCTACGCCGCGTCCGACCCGTGCTGCCCACTCAGGCAGCTCCCAGGGAGGAGGCCGGTCCTAGTCTGGAGCTGGGAGCTGCCTCGGGCCGGTCCCCCTGCCCTCTGCCTGGCGTTCCGAGCAGGATTCATCCCTGGACGCTCTTGCAGCCCCGACGCCCAACCCTGGGATCTGACGGCAGCGGTTAAAGCTCTACCCCAGGACCTCTGGGCTCATCCACACCTCGTCCATACCTACTCCTACCCCAGGGCGTCTGGGCCCATCCACACTCTTGGGGTCACCGCCCCCAACTACAGATGGGGAAACCAAGGCTCAGAAACAGGAAGCCACGTTCTCAAGGCCACACAGCCAGGCGGTACTGTGCCCACAAGACTAGCTGGCCTGTAGGCCATGTGTCCCCCACCGGCCACAGGGACGCCAGAGACCCGACTCTGCCCTCAGGGATCGACAAAAGAGCAAGGAAAGCAGCACCAGGAAGTCCGGAAGTGCAATTAAGCCATGAATGTGGAAGGCAGTGCAAAGGGGAGGCCTGAGGAGGGGTCCGTGCAGGGGCGAGAAGAGTGGGTGGACAGAGGGGCTCCGCGCCAGGCTGCCTGCAGAGTGGTCCCCGCAGGCCAGGTTCCAGGCACAGGCCTCTTGCCCACTGAAGGCCCTGGTGGTCCCACGCCCGCCCAGCCCCGGTGGTTTAGCCCTGGAGGCCTCAGTACCCCCCCAAATGTGGCAGGTTAAAGATACCAACAATTCCGAGACTCCCTCCCACCAACCCTCCCTGCTCCCCACCGTCACCAGGGCCCTGGGGGTCTGTGAGGCCTGCCTGGACCCCCTCTGCTGGGACTCCCCACCCCTCTGGACGGAAGGCTCAGAGGGGAGGGTCTTGCTCCCACGTCTCCCAGCAAGCCCCCTGCACGGCGCCTGGGGCGTGGGGGGCTCTCGATCGACGCTTAACGAATGAATCAGGGAGCTAGCAGCTCAGAGAAGAGATGTGAGATGGGGCCGCAGCGGAACGACAGGGCTGGATCAGGGAGGGTTTGCCACACCGGGCTTCACGTCGCTTTTGGCAACACGGCGCCATGATGGGCTCTCGTGCGTGGGCTTGGAGGAGGACCGGCTGGGCGGGCTGGACGGGAGGGACAGCATCGTGGAGGCTGGTGTCGGGGGCCGTGGAGGGGAGCAACCCGGGCACAGGCATTTGTGCAAATAGGACATTTTCAAGGGCGATTGTGACCACACACGGCTTGGACTCTAGACACCCCCAGGCAGGCTGGGGGCCACGCTTCCTGAAGCAGGCGACCACCAGAGAAAGCACAATTTCCCCACAGACAGAAAGGAAAGTGGCCCGAGGGGGGCAGATCTGGTTTCCCCGAAACGCAGCCTGCAACCAAGAGCCAGGAAACGGGCGCCCGGGGCCGTGGGGATGAAGGCCAGTTCTCCTGCTCAGGCCACTTACTCAGTAGCCAACACGGCACGCCGAGCTCGGCCGCTGTATCTGTGATGAAGGAGTAAGTCATCCGAAAACACAAATAAATTACTCATTCCCCACAAATGAGCACCCCCTCGGTTCCTGCAACAGCCACGGCACCACAAACACCCCAAAGGCTCAGCGAATCCTATTAGTGACACTGCTCTGTGGAGCAGACGCCGGATTTCGCCGTCACCCCACGTAGACGGCTCTCGGCCGAGACCTGCCCACGCGGCTTTCCACCCTGCAGCCACAAGTCACATCAGCCCAGCGTCAAACGGAAAATCACAGCCCAGCCCGGCCTGGCCTGGGAGACGCGGGGCTTCTGTGCAGAGCATGTCTACACGGAAGGACTGGCCTTTTACCCACCGCCTCCTGACCCGGACCGCTCCCCCCAGGGGCCGAGTCACCGTCCGGGCCAGAGACACAAGCCCGGAGTTGGCCTGCTGGCTAGCATGTGGATTTCTGGGCCCGGACACCTCCGGGGTTCAGCCTGGGGGTGCGGGGGGTGGGGGGGGGACACTGCATTTCCCAGCTGGGGCCACCAGGAGGGATCACCTGGATCAATCACAGCACGGCCAGCCTCGCACCGCCGGGCAGCCCCGGGGCAGGTTCTCGCCTCTGCGGCCCCAGGTGCCCTGATGGGTTTTGGGGGACGGCAAGAAAGAATATTTGCAAAGCACTTGCACGCACTGGCGCTCGGCGGAGGCGCTCACGGCGGGGTCTTTGCATAGCCACACGCCTCCAGTTTTAGATCTTTGATTCGCATCTGCTCAGCTCGGGTCACAGTTGGGAAGGAGAGCCTGGAGATTTCTCTGAGTCCCAAGCTCTGGCCCACCCACAAGCTATGCGCTTGTCTACAATGCCCCCGAGTGCCCAGAGAACCCCTCCCTTCGGACCCAGCTCTCAGGCACCCCCCCCCC
>CM052885.1:5526889-5588096 GCA_028534135.1 Potos flavus | reverse complement strand
ACATGCATACACGTGTGCATACCCCGCACATATGGGCAACACACGCATGGACACATGTGTGACCTGCACACACGCGCTGCACATATATGCATGCCCCACACTCATGGGCACATACGTACACACTGACATGTGTGTTTGAAATACAGACACATGTGCTATGTGCACACATATACACATAGCCCACATGCATGGGCACATATGTACACACTGGCATGCACTGTGACATGTAGACACACATGAGCACACGTGCACACACAAGCACATGTGCACACGCCAAGTACACAGGCACATACGTACATAGAATGACATGCATATGTGGCATGAAGACACACATTCACACGCACACACATACACGTGCCCCCACATGCGAGCACACACGCTGACATGCATGTTAGCACGCAGACACACATGAGCGCACACACACAAGCATTTATGTGAACATACATATATGCCCACCAGCAAACACAGAGACACGCATATGTGCCCGCACATGCACCTGTGCACACAGGTGCCCACATGAACACGGGTGTGCACGCAGTCCCACAGTAGAGAAGGTGAGCACCAGATGAGGCGCGGGGATCCCACGCAGCACAGGCTCCGGTGTGAGGGGTGTGAGGGGCAGCACAGGCTCCCCAGGGCAGCCGCGTCCACACTCCCCACCCAGCACGGGTTCCTTGTGACCTCGCTTCTACGGCTTTCCGCGGGAGCTTCAGTCGGGGGGCTGCGGTACAGGACGGTACGGGACGGTACGGGATGGGGCATCTCCGGCACTGTGACGCATTAAGCCAGGAAGCCGAAAATGGACAGCAGAATGACACGCAGGCTTGTGGTAACTACTGTTTTGCTTTACCGGTTTCTTTCTAAAGTTTATGAATTTTCAATAAGAGAGATATTAAAATTTTAGTTCAAATTATGACAACAAAGTCCCCCCTGAGAACCACATCCATCTCCGCCCGCCCTGCCTGGATTAAACGTCTCATATAATACGTGCCGTACACACAGGGACCACGTTCTCCTTCAGTCCCCGGCAGATGACAATAAACCAGAGAAACAAACCGGAAGTCGCTAGACAGACTCATCTCCTCCGGGCTCCCCATGGCGACGCGGAGGGCCCCTCGGCACAGGTGGGGCCGGCCCCACTCCGTGTGGCTCCTGGCACCCCTTGCCAGGCCAAATGCCCCTTCCCCACACACTGGGGGAGCCGGTGTCTGCCCTGCCGCTGGCTGCCCCCCCAGAAAGTCCCAGGCTGGTGCGGCCCCTGAAAACAAGGTCACTGTATGAGATACACTTGGGGCCCCCGTGGCCCCCAACATCCTCCACCTGACAGCCGAACGGCGGTGTTTTCTCGGGGTGCCGAGGGCTCCCAGTGCCGCCGGTGGGGGCTGAGACGCTTACGGTGGTGTCCACATCAGTGAGTGGAAATCAGGACAGCGGCGGCAGGGGGAGCCTGCAGCAGGCAGGGCAGGCATCGGAAGCTTCCAGAAGCGACACCCAAGGCCTGAGGTGACAAAATGGGGCTCCAGGTGGGCTGGGGAGGGGCCCACCAGGATGGGCCAATGCCACGAGCTTGGCATGAGTGCTTCCCCTGGTCCTGGACGGATGTGCTCCCGGAAAACCAGCTCTGAAAGCGGGTGGGGACATTGTGCTATTTATGGGAGCTGGACGGTGCACTGATTTCCAAGCACATCCCAAGTCGCTCGCAAATAGCGCCCCCCTCAAACACACACAAGCCTGGAGCAGGTGCACAGAAGGTGGGGTCACCCACGGAGATAAGCAGGATCCTACTGTCCTAGGATATCACGTGAGAGGATCAAGAGCAGGGTTAGGGAACCCGAGTTCTAGTTCCAAGACATCCGTTTCCTCCCCTGTAAACCACGTCCATGACTAAGTTCCGGAGCACGGGGACAGCCCTGCCCATGACTGCGTCTGGGGCCGGGGCTGTGCACGTGCAGGGAAAGGGGCCACAGATCCCTTGCACCCAGCTCCCCGGGACTCGCCGCATTTCCAGGCTGGCGGTCAAGGGGCCGGGATGCACCCGCCCGGTGACACCGAGGTGACCTCACATAGGAGCACCCGGCTCAGGATATGGCCAGCTTTCCTGGGCCCAGGCCCCAGCTACAAAAGGACAAGCACTGGGAACTCGCGAGGGACGGGGAGGGGCCCCGTCTCCTTCAAACAGCCCCTCCTTGAAGGGGGAGCCGCACCTGCCGGAGGGACGGCAGCAAGAGGAGGGCGAGGACCAGGCAGGAGGAGACTCCTCGGCAAGAAGTCAGGGGAGGGAAGGGAAGTTCCTCGAAAACCAGCCAACAGGAAAGGGAACATTTCCTTCTGATAATCAGTGGACAGCCCGGAGGGGGCCTCCCATGGGACTTCTCGGCTCTGTCTCCCCGGGGTCCCCTGCCCCTGCGCCTTGCACACACATCCTCCCAGCTTCTGTCTCCCTGGCAACCCCAGTCCAGGTCCCGGGCCCTCCGCCCTGCATCCGCAGCCACACCCGGAGGGCAGAGGTCCCGCGTGGCTGTGCTCAGCTCTCTGGGCCCTCCTCACCACTTGGGAAAACCGCCACGGACTCCTAGGGGAGCCCGGGCTGAAAAGCAAGCACGGCCACCCCAAGCAGGAGACCCCTTCTGGGTGCCCCTGGAGCCTGCGCCCTGGGGCAAAGGCAAAAAGGACACCATTTCCCAGTATCACTGTAGGCTCTTCCCCACTCCCAGAGGCCCACGCTCCTCCAGGAGGCCCCTGTCAGTCGCGGCCAGGCACCTTCCCAGCAGCAGGGACGTTCCCCAGCCCAGGCACCTGCACCCCGCTTCGCACCCCGAATCCCATCCTGCCCCTCCCGCCGCTTGGCAGACCCAGTAAAGACCACCGCTCGCTGGGCACGGAACACTTTCTCCGCGTTACGTGACCATGACCTAAAACTGTAGGTATGGTATATCCACCTTTCAGACCAGAAACCCAAGGCTCGGGGATGGCAAGCTGCTCCCTGGAGGTCAGGCACCCCACGGACGCTGGCTCAGATCGGAACGATGTCCGGGCTCCGGGCTGGGGGGTGACCTCGGGGCCTACTTAACACGCAGCTGCCTGGTCCCGCCCTGGAGATCCTGATCAGTAGGACTGGGAGGTCCCAGGAGTCTACACCGCAGCCCGCCAGCTGCCTGGTGGGTCCGACGGAGGGCAGGCCACACCCTTCAGAAACATAAAGACGCCCCCACAGCTGTCATTGAACTGGAATGCCACAAGGAGAGCTTAGACACCTGCCGATATGCCGGCACATCCTAAAAGGTCCCTTCTAGCAGCTTCTACAAACAGCCAAAAAAGTCCCAGGTGTTCTCCAGCACCACCCAAGTTTCGGGGGAGCAGGAACGGGGCTGCTGGGGTGCAAACCCCCAGCCCCCCACCCTGCGAGGGTGCATTGCTCACTTCACGCTGCAGAATTCTCCAGAGTCGCAGTGACCTCAGAACACCAGCTTGAGGAGAAATCCGTTTCCCTGTGGCTCTGCTTGGCACTGCCTTTATAAAAAATTAAAAAATCTTCTCATCTTCCAGTCGACTTCGGGAAAAAAATAAAGTTAGACACAGGTTGGGATAGAGTGAGACTGAGGCTGTGTAACTCCGGGAAAACTGCTTTCCCCCTCTGAGCCTGGGATTCTCTGATCCAGAATAATCTGACCGTATCTTCTGTATCGCAGGCCGTGGCGGTGTGAAAGCCACTGCTGAACCCGGTCCCTCTGTTGGGCTCTTGTTCCTGGCGCAGGACCACGAGGGGCTGCAGCTTCGCCCTTGAGAGGCCCTCCGCACTGTCTGCACGGCCTCCGAGCCTGCCGCCCTCCTCTCCCACCACCGCAGAAACAGCATCCGATTCTGCAGACAAGCGCCCAGGGCTGCCATGTGCCTTGCCGGGCTGCCAACTGGCAGAACGTTCCAGCAGGTCATGGTGAAGGCCTCGGCCACCTTCCATCCCCACGGCCCACCTTGCTCTCCTGAAGGAACGAAGACTCATCTAAATAAGGAAACAGAGGGACAAGCAGAAATGGTCCCTCCCTGTTCCCCCCACTGCTGGATGCTCCGTCCCTCACACGCCCCGAACATCCCTTCGCAGACGTTAACCCCTGAGAACTCTGGCCTGGCCTCTCTGGGAAGCAGGACCCAGAGACCTCAGAAGCTCGGCCTGCCGTCACACCACCCTCCCTAGGATGCCCCCCTCGCTTCCTCACTTGACGGCGCAACATGCCCACCACGCACCTGCCAAGGACTCCTCCCACCTGCCCGGGTCCCAGCCCTCAGCCGCCACCCTCTGTCCCCACCGCCACTCGAGCACCGCCTGCTCCCGCCGATCCTGCGTGTGCACTTGCTCGCCTCCATAATGCTAGCATACAGCAGGCGCTCGATAAAGACTCATTGGTTGAGCAACTCAGATTCAATGAGGCAGAGTCATGTCGAACCAGCTCTAGGGCCCTTCTCCAGCACTTGCTAGCTGTGTGACCCTGAGCACCTTCCTTACCCTCTCTGAGCCTCCATGTCCTTGTTACGGGAGAGATGGAAACTCCAGTCGATATCACGAGACTCAAATTAGCTAAACTGTATGAAGGCAATCGGTGAGCTTCTAAGAGCTACAGAAATGTTATCAGTGTTACTATGAAAAGACAGCATCACCATAAGGGAGACCCTAACCTTCCGAGGTACTAGAGTAATCGTTGCAAAATGGAAAGAGCTTTAATCGCGAGGGTAAGCACTGTGTACACAGCTTAGGGCATCCGTTTAAAATAATCAGCGAATCGTTCATCTCAGGTTCCCAAACATGATGGTTTCACAGCCCCGACGAGGAGGCAGGACCAACATCCAGGGAGCTGGGACTGGTCAAGGACTTTGGTTAGAGATTCTGTCTTCTGATAATTTGAAGCCAAGTAGGGTAACTGATTCAAATTTCAGAGAGCTGTGACAGTGTCCTGGGGTGACCTTATACACCGGGCTCCCCGGGACAGGCTCACCCATCCTCAGGTAGAGTTCTAGAAGTAGGGTCCCCCGGCCAACGGGCTGGACGGGGAGCTCCGTGACAGTGGGGCCCACATCCGGCCACCTCGCTCCCACGGATCCTCAGAGCTCAGCAAATGTGGGGCACATGCCAGGAGCCCGGACATCTCTACTGAGGGGAGGCTGAGGGACAAGGGATGAAAATGTAGTTAAGAAAGTCTGAAAGGAGAGAGAGAGAGAAGAAGGGAGGGAGGAAGGAGGGAAGAGGAGAGGAGAAGGGAGGAGAGGGACAATGGAGAGAGGAAGGGAAAGAACCCCAAAGAACTCTTCTGGAATATGCACAAGCCTCCACCTCGAACTACGAAGATGGCTGGTCTCCCGTCACATTGGATTTGTTTTCCAAAGGGAAGTTTAATGAAAGGATTGTTGCATTTTGGGTTTTGCTTTCCACTGTTCACCTTTCAGAGCTGAGCACTCGGTAACTTTGTGAAAAAGTCTCTCATGCAATGGGACAGCCAAAGCGCTTGGCTCACGGGCCTGGCTCACGGGTGCTGGGCGTCTGGGGAACTCGGTCTCCTGGCGGAGGCTTCCTAAGCCTGGACGCCCTCCTCGCTTGGCACCCCCCCCCCCATGACTCCCAGGGCAGGAGCTCAGCGCAGCCCCTGCCAGGGACGCCTCCCCCATACCCTCCCACACAACGCGGGGAGTCAGCGCCTCTCCCCCAGCCCCGTGCCTCCTCCATCAATGCGCCCTTTAGGGGTATGACTGCCCTCTCGAGGCTGGGGGCCCTTGCTAGTGTCCCACACCCCACAGCACGACACCTGGTGGAGTGTCAGATGACGGATGAATGGACAGATGGAGAAATGAAAGGAGGCACTGATCAGCCCACAAGGCAAACTCGCTGGTGATGAGGAAGGGGGTAAGAGGCAAGTTCAGGGGCTCCTGGGCCTGGTGAAGACAGCAGAGTTAACCTAGCCTTCCTTGAAAAAGTGTGCATTAATGTATCAATAAATATGGAGATAAAACCGCCCACCACTGCTGGGGGTGCTGGCCTCCAGGAAAGGGGGCACCTTACTCAGAGTGGAGAGGAGCTGGCTTGACCGCCCGCCCACCGGGCAGTGATGTGAAGGTCAGGGTCAGGGTCACAGGAGGCAGGGAAGTGAGGGCTGCGGTTTGTCTGGGGTTGGAGGGTGAGGCCTCAGCCACCCAGGGGGCCTAGAAGGTGGGGTCGGGGTTAATGGTCTAGAACCTTCCTTCCACGGCCGCAGGGCTGTAGGTGGGAGGCTCTATCTACCTGGGCAGAGGGCCAGAGAGACATGGCCCCATGGCTCGGTGGCTCCCCAAGAAGCAGAGGACAGAAGAAAAGTCCCCCATGCCAACTTGGGGACTCGCTGCTGCCACACGGGCCACCAGGACCAAGGCTCCTGGTTTCCCTTCTCAGCCACTGCTCTACAACACCTCGCTGCCACCCTGAGGGCCGCCTGGAGCTCCTGCTGGCCAGTCTGCACGCCTGCCGCTATCCGGCCGCCATCTCGCCCACCTGGCATTTCCAAAGGCTCTCTAGATGGTTCGGCCCCGCCTCACCCCTGCTTCTCTTTCTACTTTCATTCTTTCTACTTAAAAAAACGGGGCTCAACCCAGCAATCCCAACACCCGGACATCACATCTGTCCCCCGTTTATAAAGTGGGACCAGAGGCATTGTGATCGGGGGCACATGTAGCCAGAAACTGGAGCCAAACCCTCTCCTTTCTTGCAGCAAATCCCCGGGGCCCTGGAGAAAGGCTCTGTTCACCAGGGCTGCACACAGCAAAGCCGTGTTTGAAACATGAAGGGAAGTGGGCTTGGAGGAAGAGGACGGGCAGGGGCTACGGCCCCAAATCACAGCCACGTTTCCCCCTGAGGGGCAGAAGCTCTGGGGCATGCAGACCCGGGGAGGCACAGCTGTGCCCCCCTCCACCACCCTCCGCTGTCTCGCTCCCGGCAAACACAAACACAACAACACGCTCTCTCTGCCTAAAGACGAGGCACCATTTCGTAACAGGAAGACAGATCTGTCGTTATCACCGGTAGGGATGGGATTGCGTGGAGGAGAAAAACACGGTTTCTTGATTTTCTTCTCTCCACTGCAGGCGGGGAAACGACAGGAGGAAACATCAGTGTTCTGCAGACACCTCGCGGGGAGGGAAGGTCACGATGCTTAAAAGAACCTGCTTGTTTGGAGGCGGGTCTCCAGCGAGGGTGACCTAATAGAGATGCAAGAGGCATTTGTGCTCTTCCTAATACACTCCTTGGAGGAAACGCATCGCGAGCGATGGTGCGAAACCATCAGGGCAGAACTCCCGCATCCCCCCGCGGTCATCCACCGCACCCGTGGCAGCTTCCTGGCCACGGCAGCACCACAGAAGGTACGAGACTCCGGCCTCCCGGCACAGCTCACGCTGCAGAGGAAGAAGTAAGATAAGCGAGCGCTGCAATGTAATAAGGAAAATGCACGTATGAGGAGGAGCGTGGGCCAGACCGGGAGTCGTGAATTCCATCCCGTGGCCCTCTCCTGCCGAGGCTCTCCCTCCTCTCCCCTCCCCCGGGCGGCCTGGACTCCTGTGCTCCCAGCACGCCGCCTCCAGCCCCCTCTGCCACCCTGGACCTCACGACACAGTTCCCTGAATGGATGGCACGAGAACATCGGAGCAGGTGCCTCCCCCACGAGTCGAGAGGTCACTATTTTAAACAGCTTTGCAAAGGAGGATATACAGCGAGGGTTTGTGGGATGGGAGCGGGGCCGGTGTGAGGCCCTGAACGGGGTCAGGCCGGAGGAGTGTGCAGGGAGAGGCCTGCACGGGGGCAGGGCAGAAGCTGGGCCTAGGGGAGGGGACAGCTGAGATCTGGGGGAAGGCCGGGGCCACAGGGCCCAGGACCCCGTGGGAGAGCTTAGAGAACCAAGGTGAGGGTTTTACCATACACCCACCGCTCACTTTGGGCCACCAACACTGGGGTGCCCTTTCCTGATGGCCGTGCCCCAGGGCAGTGTGGGTAGAGGGCACAGACTTGCTATGGTGCCAGACAGAGCTGGGTCCCCATCCTACCTTTACAGCTCAGCCCAGTTACTTAGGCTTTCCGGCTGGCTGCAGGATGGAGGGGACTGCGTGTGTGATGCCGCATCCAGGCGCTGGGCACAGAGCAGGGCTCCCACTGCCCCCCACTGTCCTGGCCTGCCGCTCCCTACCTCAAGCTTCTCCTCGGCTGTCCTTCGAGGCCTAATTCAAGCCACCCCCCAGGGCCCCCCAAGCTAGAAGGGTTATCCCACCATGAATTTAGGTGCTGTGTGTCTTTAGGGAAGTTACCTAACCTTGCTGGGCGTCAACTTATGTATAAAACAAAGACACTAATACCTGCCTCAGAACATCGTTGCTGGAATCAGAAGAGCAAACGAGCAAAGGAATAAACAAACGAGTGGAGAAAAGGGCCTGGAGCAGAGCAAGCATGTGACAGGCGTGAGCGACATCAGGACTGAGCCCCTCACGGGCCGGGGCACACTGACGCGGGCCAATGTCAAGTGCAGGCATGAGGTGTGTTTTCTTCCACAGCTCCTGTCACAGCGTTTGGGACAGGACGGATGCTCGGTGACACGGATGGCGGGGGGTGCGGGAGGGAAATCCCCACGCACACATGATTTAACTGCCCCTGCCCGGGAGTGGAAAGCTGACTTCCCAACCCCGAGGAAGCCTGGAACGTCGGAGCTGGTGCCTCCGTCTGGCCGGGGAGGCCCACGCAGGAGAGAGGGTGGTGGAGGGTGGCCCGGCTCCTCAGAGAGAGGGAGAGCCCACCCCTGCACCTGGGAGACGCTGTCCCTTCCCAGATGTGAGGCAGGGGCCCTGAGGATCCCAAGCCAGGGGGCCTGACCCCAAGAGGTGCTTCCCAAGGAGAGAGAAAGGCCAGGTGGGGGTGGACTCAGGGGACGGGCCAATCTCCCTCTCTCTCCTCCTGTTGGCTCCTCCCCTTCTTTATCGCTGTCTCTCTTTATCGCTCTCTATCGCTGTCTCTCTCATCTCCCGCACCCCCCTCCATATTTGGAGAGCAGGGCAGGCCCTCCGCTGTGACCGTGCAGTCGGGAGTCACGAAGAACGTCTTCAGGCTGCTTCTCTCACCAGTTATAAACAAGCACATTTTGCCAAAAGGCCCACAAATCAATATCTTCCCACTCTGTGCAGTTCCTGGAGTAAATTACTGGTTCGTGACTAATGTTCCTGGGGAAGAGGACGCACTCTCCAAGACGGCCCGGCACCTCAGCCAGGAGCTCCTCTCTCCAAATAAGAGAAAACAGGTACCGATTTCCGAGACCCTCAGAGCAATGTCCTGTGCCCAACCCCCCCCGCCCCCCGCTACAGACACACACGGAGCCAAAGGGAACCTTCATGAGGTCATTATTTATTTACTTAGAAAAAAATGTGTACACCTAACATGAGTTTAATGCTCCCAGGTCTTTGCAAAGCTAGCTTCTCCATCTCCCTGGGCAGGAAGCGGGTAACAAAGGAAGTCAAACCCTTATTGATTTTCCCAGCCATTTGTCGGGTGTTTCTGCACAAATTGACACAGTCGCAGACAGTCTCCAGGAAAAGCTGTCATGACTAAACACCCAATGTTGCTCCCTACTTACTTATTAGTGATCAGTTAATAGTGTGACTCTCCCGCAAACTCATATGCACCCTTCAACGCCCAATCCAAATGCCCTCTCTCTTTGCTGCCACCACCGGCCTCAGGAAAGCGCCCCACCGCTTGCTCCCCCGGGGCTTTCAGAAGACTGGGTGCACAGGCCCGTCTGTCTTCTGACCTCCCACGAGCCTGTGAGCTCCGGAGGCACAAGGACAGTCTTCCCCACCGTGTGCTCTAGAGCACCTAACGCCATGCGTGGTTCACGGAGGAGGTTCGGCGGGCTTGTCAGGTGAAGGAGCTAGGAGGACATAACAGACGTTTGCAAAACTAAGGTCACATCACAAGTTTTCACACTAGGCCCATGCACGGGGCTGCACCTTTAGGATCAGAAGCCTTCGGGAAATCTAGGTCACTTGTACAATAAGCCCCCAACCACATTCCCCACCGCGGAGCTATGCAAGAACCCAGAGAGAGGCGGAAAGGAGGTCTGAGTAGTCAGAAGCCCGTCCCCCCTTGACAGTGCAGGGCCTCAGAATGTGAGGCTTGGAGTCACGTGGCGAGCCAGGGAGCCTCAGTTTACTCCTCCGTGCAAGGAGGACAGTGATGCCTCCAGGCCACCTTGGCAAGGGAACTTGTAAGGCCGCTATGCTGACCCGGCCTTAACTTGGCAAAGTCGGCCTCGGTTTGCACCGAGAATTTCTGAGATCAGAGGTTCCGTGCAAGGAAGCAGTGGAGTGGAGAGGTCGCTTACAGTGAAGTGGAGAATGAAGGCACTGATGCTCCCAAGAGGTCTTTAACTGCCTGGCAGTAGAAGGCACTCAGAAAACATCTGTGGGATGAAGGAAGGAACGGACGACAATGAGAATGAATGCGCAGCTGTGCGTAGGGAGGGGGAAACAGAGGGGCCTTGAGGGGCTCCAAACCAAGATCTGTGCGCTGAAACTTGGGGAGAGCGAGCTGAGGAACAGTAAGGAAAAGAACTGGACGATGTTCGAACGTGCTGCAGCTGGGGGGTGAGCGCCCCATCGCTGGAAGAATGCAAGCCCAGAGCAGATGAAAGATCACTTCATAAACTATAGTAAGATAAAAAAAAAATCTAAGCATTGGGTAGGCACTTGGAATAAAAACTCTCTCAGTCCCTTTCCACCTGGCTTCTGGCATTCTACATGTTAGGCCAAGGGTCAGCAAACTTCTGTAAGGGGCCAGAGAGAAAATATTTGGGCTTTACAGGTTGTGGGTCTCTGTCCCAACTCTTCAACTCTGCCTGCTGAGCAAGGGTTGCTGAAGACAATGGCATAAATGACAAATGAACATGGCTCTGCCAATAAAACTTTATTTGCAAAAACAAGCAGGGGGCCAGATTAGGCCCATGGGCCCCTAGTTCTAGAGGGATGATCTCATCAAGTGAAGCTGCAGGCAATTGCTAGTGTTGGCTCCCCCGTCCACCCTGCGTGTCTAGCAGGAAATACACATTGCTTTGCCCTCAGGCCCAATTTAAACCATCCCAGGCACCCTGCCCCCCAATTTCTTCAACCTTTTACCATTCATTTTACTATTCTTGCTGCATTTGCCTATGTTTGAAATTTTCTGCCATAAAAAAGATTTAAAGAGAAAAAAAAAGCTTCCCAGAATCCAGATCTATGTAGAAAGCTGACCCTCTCAGTCCTGCCATCTCTAAACCAACACAAGCCAGGGGGCCCTGAACCAGCACCCCCACCCGGGGCCCCCGCGTGCCAGCGCTGGGACCAGACACAGCAGAGAGAGGAAGGATGACCACGTCCGAGGTTTCTCTACAGGTTAAGGCACCTTTTCAGAGCATGCTATTTTCTTCTGAGATCACACTTTCCCTTATAATTGTCGCTATGAAAATATCCCTTCTATCACCAAAGAATAATAATATAGGTGAGAATGTTTTATGCCCTTATTTGACAAAAGTTAAAGGTAGCAACCCTTTGGCCCTGATTTTTATTTATTTTTATTTATTTTTATTTTTTTTTGCCAGGTCAGATCCTGAAGTCTGGGAGAGCCTGCCCCCTCCTTAGGTCCTAAAAATTGACTTTCCCTCAGGCTTCTGTTCACCCCCCAGCCTCACCCCTGCAAGACCCAATCTCCCACGTGAAGCACCTGTGTGATGCCCCCAGGGTCCTCTGCTAGGTCCGAGGCTGGTGCAGCCCCGGGACGCCCACGGCGGAGGCAAAGGAGTGCAGGGGACCTGCCTTGCCATGGGAATGCCACCCTGACCTCATGATGCCATGCTCAACGCATGCGCACAGGCCTTTGCTGGTTCTCAAACAAACCTTTGAGGCTAGCAAGGCAGAAAACTGAGGTAGAGAAAGGCCGAATGACCTGTCCAAGGTCCTCCAGCAAACTGACCGCAGGCGGAAGAAATGCATCTTCACTGACTGCCTACCAGCCCGGGGCGGGTACGGCTAGAACTAGAAGATTCTTGTCATTCTGCTCCAGAGTGAAGAAAGCTGGAACATTCCACATCTGGAATGTTCCAGAAGGCCTGGCAGAGCGGGGAGACTCCAACAGTGCTCCTGATGGGAGCGCCAGGCCTTGAGCTCCTTCCCCACCTCTCTGTGGAGGCCTGAGCTCTCGTGACCCCCCAATATTGAAACCAGATCCCCAGAAGACCAGAGAGGAAGGGACATGCCTGGGTCTTGCCCCAGCATGCATGACCTTTGCCAATGGAACCAGCTGCCGACGGGGGATGAAGTCAATTGTTTCCAGGATAATTAATTTAGAATCAGACACAAACCTACTGGGAAATCAGTCCATTAAGAATGAGACTCAAAAAAAAAAAAAAAAAAAAGAATGAGACTCAAGACCAGAATGGGGAAGTTTCAGCAATATGTGAGCGGGGATCAAGGTATATTCTACATCCTAAGGGGTTTAAGGGATTAGGGAAGGAACAAAGGACGGTCCCAAACACTACAAGGGGCCCTCAATGCAGAACCTCCCTCTACTAGAAATCTGAGATGAGGAAAGGGGAGGGGGCCGGAGAGGGGAGCTTGAGGGTGTAGTGTGGATAGGCAGAAGGGCTCCTGGTGTTTTGTTTTTAAAATAGTAGCTTTCTTGAGATATGATTCACAAAGCACACAACTCACAAATCTCAGGTACGCAACTCAGTAATCGCACAGAGTTGTGCAACCATCACCACAATCGACTTCGGGACACTTTCATCTCCCTCAAAAGACACTCACACCTATTAAGAGTCACTCTCCTTTCCCTCCAAGCCCCCAGCCCCAGCGCTGGGCAACCCCATATCTACTTCCTGTGTCTACAGATTTGCCATGCTGGACATTGCATATACATGAAATCCCATAATCCGTGGTCTTTCGAGACTTACTCCAATCACTCAGCATATTGTTTTCAAGCTTCTTCTGTTGTATAGCACGTGAATGGGACTTCCTTTGCATTGCCAAATAATATTCCACTGCATGGATCAAACACATTTTGTTTACTCGTTCATCAGCTGATGGACATCTGGGTTGTCTCCACATGTACGTGCACGTTTCACGGGGATGTGAGTTTTCCTCTCCTTGGGGTGTAGGCTGGGAGGGGAACTGTTGTGTCATGTGGGAACTCTCTGTCTAAACTTGTGAGGAACTGCCAGGGTATTTTCCAAAACAGCTGCACCAGTTACATTCCTACCAGCAGTGTTGAAGTGTTCCAAGTTCTCTGCGTCCTCACCAACACTTGCATTTATCAGGCTCATTGATTCTAGAAATCTCAGTGGGTGTGAAGTAGAATCTTGTGGTTTTGCTTTGCATCTCCCTGATGACTAATGATGTTGAGCATCTTTCCATGGGCTTGTATATCTTTGGAGAATACCTATTCAAGGTCTTTGCCCTGCCTTCAATGGATTATTGTTTTTTTTTTTAATACTAAATTCTGAGTTCTTTACCTATCCTAGGTACAAGTGTAGAATCCGTGTGACTTGCAAATATTGTGCTCCATTTTGTAAGCTTGTCTTTTCACTTCACTTTCTTAAGAAGCACAGAAGTTTTTAATTTTGATGAAGTCCAATTTGCCTATTTTGTTCTTTGGTCATTTATCCTTTTGTTATTACATTCAAGAAACAACTGCCTAATTCAAGGTCCAGAAGATTTACAGCTATTTTTCTTCTAAGAGTTTTATTTTAGCTCTTACATTTAGGTTTTTGTGCCATTTTGAGTTAATATTTATAAATGGTGTGAGGTAGGGGTCCAACCTCATTCTTTTACATGGGGCCATTGAGTTGTACCAGTACCATTTGTTGAAAAGGCTGTTCTCTATAGAATTATTTGCTACCTCTGAAAATCAATTGACTGTAAATATGAGGGTTTATTTCTGGAGTTTGAACTCTATTCCGCTGATCTATATGTCTCTCTTTGTGCCAGTACCACACAGTATAGACTACTATTGCTTTGTAATAAGGTTTGAAATCAGGAAGTATTAAGCCCTCCTACTTGGTTTTTCTTTTTCAAAACTGTTTTGGCTATTCTGGGTCCCTTGAATTTCCATATGAATTTTAGAATCACTTTGTCAATTTCTGCAAAGAATTCAGCTGCAATTTTCATAGGGGCTTGTGCTGAATCTATAAATTAATTTGGGAGCAATGCCATCTTCATAATATTAAGCTTTCTGATCCATGAACATGGGATATCTTTCCACTTCCTGAGGTTGTTAATTTCTTTCAAAGTAGGTTGTCAGGGGGTGCCTGGGTGGCTCAGTGGGTTAAGCCTCTGCCTTCGGCTCAGGTCATGATCTCAGGGTCCTGGGATCCAGCCCTCCATCGGGCTCTCTGCTCAGTGGGGAGCCTGCTTCCTCCTCTCTCTCTGCCTGCCTCTCTGCCTACTTGTGATCTCTCTCTGTCAAATAAATAAATAAAATCTTAAAAAAAAAAAAAAAAGTACGTTGTCAGTTTTGGAGTAAGTCTTGTACTTCTGTTAAATTTATGCCTAAGCATTCTATTCTTTTTGATACGACTGCAAATGGATTTATTTCTTCATTTAATTTTTAGGTTCTTCATTGCAAGTGCACAGAGATGCAATTCATTTTTTATATGGTCTTATATCCCACAAACTTACCGAACTCGTTTATAAGCTCCGATAGTGTTTTTAGTGGACTCCTTAGGATCTTCTATATGTAAAATCATCTCATCTGCAAATAGTTTTAATTCTTACTTTCCAATCTAGACGTCTTTCATTTACTTATGGTTTTTTGTGTTTTTGGTTTGGTTGCCTTTGGTTTTTTGTTTGTTTGTCTGTCTAACTGCTCTCTATGGCTAGAACTTCCAGTACAATGTTGACTCAAAGTGGCAATGGTGGCCATCCTTGTCTCATTCCTGATCTTAGAGAGAAAGCTTTTAGTATTTCACCATTAAGTATGACATTAGCTGTTATGTGTTTAAGTGTAAAAACTTCAGCCTGCAGTTGATAAGATTATGAAACTTCTCCTGAGTAGTTAGAAGGAATCACACAAAATGTTCTATATGTAAAATGAGAAGATACCTCCCTGAACTGCCCTTGGACTATGGGATGCTCAGCATTCCCTGTGAGGAACATGGACTGCCGGGCGCTTGGGGTGGGCTGCTCTCCGAATTCACCAAGACTCAGCCATGCTTGTCCTCAAACCTGCCTACACAGGTTGTACTTAAGAATTACATAACTTAATTATATTTTATGTAAACCATTGGAATAGGAGTTAAAAAGGAATTGTTTTTATGAAACAAGTGTTGGATATTTGGGGACGATCACTGCTAACTTAGGCATGGACAAAAAATCACTGTATGATATTGGGGGGTGTATGAGAATCTGCAAACAGTAGGTTTTCAGTCCCTATTTCACTTGATAGAAACAGAAATTGAGAATCAGAAAAAGTAGAGGGGGCATTCAAGGGTACTACAAAAAAGATAATATGGACATCATCCAGTAGAGCCATAATGCAAGAAAGGCTTTGGTCTTAAATCAGGGGACAGGCAGAACAAACACATGTTTTATGTTAAAATAAGACATTCAGGTATGTCTGCATCATTTTTTTGATCCCCTCTTTACCGATCTTTTTCAATCAAGCAACGCACTTGCTTGATTCCAGTGCCAATGGCACTGGAAGAGGGCTTCTTCTGGGACACAAATATAATGGCAGTTACCTGGGCAGGTGTGACAAGATGTCGCTTTTTTTATCTCCCTTTTACCATTTGGTTTTTTCAAAACATTCCAGTGAGTACGCATTGCTTTTACAGCAGAGAAAATGTGTAATAAAATATATTTTTTTTAAGATCTAGATTCTATTACTTCCTGCTCACAGTGAGAAGGAATCCCAAAATGCCACCTCTCCTGGCCAGCATTGTTCCTGGAGCCAATGAAGTACCCCAACGCTACGAAGGTCAACCAGAAATCCGGAAAAGGAACAATACTGAACACCAAACTAATCAGGACTCCTTGGCTCAAGGGCATTGCCATTTTCTTTGCGAGTTAATTAACACTGAAATTGACTCCCTTGATTTGGCTGAAGCTGAGACAGGCCCCTTCACGGAGCTCTTCGGTTCACCTGCTGAAAGGCGGGCTTGTTTCAGAAGAGGTTCAAGTAACACCACACCAGGCAAATCTCGGTTTCCTGGGAGAAGACCAGAATTCAGAGTATTTTTGCAGAAACGCAGTGTTTTTGCTTCGCTCTGTGTAGGATGGGGGCGCCGACTGGTGCATCTCCCTGGACCCAAATTCCTCCACCACCACTCTGGCTTCTTCATCCCAGCACTGTGCTAGGTTTACAGTAGGCATCTAATAACAGAATGAATGCTGCACTCGACAGTAGTTCATCAGGACGCTGGGCCTCCTCTTACAGCCCCGGGCTTCTGGAATGGCAGAGGCCGCTGAAACACGCGCACACACACACATTCTCATAATTACTGGCTCTTAGGCTTGAACTGCAGTTTGCTAAGCCAGACCCTGTCCAAATCCCCGAGGACATAGAAATGAAGAGATCAGGAGCAGAAAGCAAGTCGATCTGGCCAGTGCCCTGTGCCAGGCACGCAGTGGATTCCGAGGGTAGCAAGGGGGCCTCCAGGAACTCCCAATCTCCCCCAGACATGAAGAAACAGCCCCAGTGCCATGGAAAGAGTGATAACCAAGCTGTGTTTAAACCTGCAGGAGAAGAAGGACCAGCAGGACCCAGAGAGTCTGGGCTGGGCTTGAAGGAATGGGAAGATGTGGTTTGGGGATGACACCCCCAAATCAGATCCGGAAACCCCAAGGGTAGCAAGAGGCGCTTCCAAAGGAGGCGGGGCAGTCATGGCTGTTTGAAAGGTTTGCCTCTCCCACCTCTTCCCTGCCTCGATCCCCACCTGTGGCTGGAGCTTAGGGTAAGGAACATTCTCAGGCGCCGGGAGGCACATCTTAGACCTAACATGAAATCGCTGTGATCCAAGCCAGCCACCAGCTCGGGAGGAAGCTTTCCCTGTACAGCCTGCCCCTTGGCCCCTGTGGTTCTGCTGCAGCCGAGCCGGGCACAGAGGAATTGCTCAGAGGGGTAGGTTACAAGTCGCAAGACCAAACCAAAGAACACTGAGCAAGTTGCTCTAGGGAGTAGGGTCCACCGCTCAGACCCCAGAGCCCAGGTGGCCAGACATACCCCCTCTCGTCGACTCTGGCTTGCATGTCAAGCTGAACTTGAACCACCACCAGCCAGCTCCCGAGGCAGGGGTTCTAGAAACTTCTGAAAGTGAATTCCAGCAATGCAATACTCGGGCTTCTCTAGGTGCTCTGTTCCTCTGAGGATGGAAACAGTTTGCCCCACTTTAGAAGCAGATATAAATCCCTTAGAGAATGGTCTTGGCAGGGGGTGGGGGGCGGTGGTGGAGAGGGAGAGAGAAATCGATGTTTAAAATCGAATGTTATCAGAGCAGTCCTGTCTCCAGCAGGAAGGAGAGAGAAGGCAGAGGGAGGAGCAGGCCCAGGGCCCATGGATGTACTGTGAGGGGGATGGGGGACTACAGAGGTAGATTCTAGCAATGGGGAGGGGGAGAGAAAGTCATACACTGTCATCTTTCCATTTTTATATGAGCAGGTTGAAAATATAGTATGGGTGACCCTTGCAAAATGCAGGGGTTAGCAGTGCTGACCCCCACCTCCCAAGGGTCAAAAATCCGTGTATAACTTCCAACTCCCCCCAAAACGTAACTACTAATTGTCAACTGTTGACCGGAAAACTTACTGATAACATAAAGCCAGTTAGAGAAAAGGAAACACTACTAAGAAAATCACAAGAGAAAATACTTTAACAGCAGGGCAAACACCCCACCTACAAACGGACCTGACCCAGCAAACCCGTCTCGTTCAAGGGTCAAGTTCTGCTTGATGATGACCCAGCGCGCCCTCCCCGCACCTCATCATTGCAAATCGTCACCCATCTGGGGGCCTGTGGTTCTCAGCTCGGCTGCCCAGTCCCCAATGTGGGGGACACTCTGCAGGGCTCATTCACACCACCTGGCTCAGGACTTAAGCCCCCTCAAAGGGTATAAGGACGTTTGTTTTGTGTTAACAGTCTCAAGAAGACAGATCGGCCTCCTGACTCAAAAAGAAGTCACGAGGGGTGGAGCGCAGTGGGGGGGGAATGCGGACAGACCAAGTTAGCAGCGGGGGCGGAGGGGGCACCTCCTCCAAACGCTGGTCCTGAATGAGACACGTGGGCATTTGCGGGTCTGTTTCCTTCCACCTGCTGACCACCCCGGGACGCGTGTCCCTACAGGACAGCAGGGGAGGCCAGCCTTGTCCCCCCACGTCTCCCAGCAACACCAGCACCCTCGCTGCCTCTCTGAGAAAGGCACACACGGAACCGTGCCAGGGCCCCGCCGTGACCTGGGGAGCTCTGAGGACCCCTCATGTGCACACGTCAGACACACACTCAGACTCACACTCCATCCGTGTCCACAATTACTCCTCGTGCTTTAGGCAGACACAAAATGTGTGTGTGTGTGTGTGCGCGCGGGCGCGCGCAAGCCACGGCAGAAACCTTCCCAAATGTGGGCAGATGTTCTCAGGGGTTACCCCTTTGGAGGGAGGGGGTATTGTACATAATTCATTCGTTTCCTACTTTAATTTTTTAAATATTCTACTGTGAGTATGCATGTATCACATTTCTATTCAGAAAAAGTTCAAGTGCGGAATTTTTTTTAAGATTTTATTTATTGGGATGCCTGGGTGGCTCAGTCGCTTAAGTGGCTGCCTTCGGCTCAGGTCATGACCTCAGGGTCCTGGGATCGAGTCCCGAATTGGGCTCCTTGCTCAGCGGGAAGCCTGTTTCTTTCTCTGCCTCTGCCTGCCACTCTGCCTGCTTGTGCTCTCTCTCTCTGACAAATAAATAAAATCTTTAAAAAACAAAATTTTTATTTATTGATTTGAGAGAGAGAGAGCACAGAGGGAGAAGCAGACTCCTCGCTGAGCAGAGAGCCAGATGCGGTGCTTGATCCCAGGACCCCGAGATCATGACCCGAGCCGAAGGCAGACGCTTAACCGACTAAGCCACCGAGGAGCCCCCAAGCACACAATTTTTAAAAAGTCTAAGACAAGTAGCGTGGACAGCCTCCTAGCAGGACACACTACTAACCTTACCTCTGTTCCCTTCGCAGCACTGAGCACGAGTGCATTCATGTTACAAGGGAACAGGGCAAGGATGAGAGCCGACAGAGCGGCCCAAGGTCGCCCGGGCAGCCCAAGGTCAAAGCTGAAAAAGGGGTGTCCTCACACTTGGGAAAGCTTTCTCCGGTATTCCCCGAAGACAGCACGGGGCACGAACAGGAGGAGAGGGAAGAGGGGGAGCTGCTTACGCGCAGCAAGCCAGATGCCTGCCCGTCTTACTCATTTGATTATAAAATATTTCTGAGCCACCAGATGGTAGAATAGCGGCCGCGGATGCCCGATACTTTTCTTCATTTCTTTGCACAAGGCTCCATTTCAGGGACCTGAAGAGTGATATCCAAGAAGCCCTTCGGAGTTCCACAAAGACAATAACCGGAGAACTGAAGAAGCGCCGTGCGGCGCACCTGCACCCCAGATGTGGTTTGTGCACGCTTCCCGGATCAGCGGGCCTTACGCTAATCCCAAGATACCTGGGGGCACTCGGGCAGAGCCTGCCGGGGCCCCTTCCCGGCGCGGCCGGCTGCCCGG
Source organism: Potos flavus (assembly GCA_028534135.1). Lineage (NCBI taxonomy): Eukaryota > Metazoa > Chordata > Mammalia > Carnivora > Procyonidae > Potos > Potos flavus. Next base: position 5,568,323 of record CM052885.1, on the reverse strand, counting down.
GGATCGGAGCTCTGTTACATAATTAACCCCCGGCTCGGAGGCTCGGAGGCGCGGCACTCCACCGGCTGGCCCGGGGACGGCCGTGGGGGGGCCGACATCAAAGACCAACGTCTTCCTTGTCCTCCAAGATCAAAGCCGCAGGGTTGAGGAGTTCACTGTAGCACTCCGTCTTCTGCTTGGCTTGTCCTGCCTTTTTTGTTTCTTGTTTCGTTTTTAATAAGAGACCCTTCATCCCTGCTCCTTCGACGGCTCAATAACCTAGTTAAAAACACAACAGGTCAGGGCTCTCCGCAGAGGCGCGAGCGGGGCTGGGGCTGGGCGGCGTGTAACTTCAAAGAACCGGTGCCCCGATGTTCTCAGTAACCCAGAGAGCCGCGCGGGGCTTCCTGAGCCGGAGGCTGGCTCTCAAATTACTTGCTTAGGAAGAGTGCGGCTCCAGGCCATTTGTCCAGCCTGCACCAGAGAGACCGAAGACAGACCCTTTTTCTCTCTTCCCTGGTCCCCCCATGCCCCTCACCCCTGACCCACCTCCCAGGAAGAGAACAGCAGAGAGACTTCATATGCTACCGTGGCTGATCTGAATGTCCCTCTGGAAGGATGCGTTTTATTTCTGGCCTTTGGCTTCAGTCACTTCCAGCTGGATCACTCTGAGCCAACAGGGGCCTCACTCAGTACAGGGTCTACAGTCCTGCCTGCCTGGTGGCCCGCCATCCAAACATTCACCCCTCCCCCGCCAGGAGTCCTGGGGGAGATCGGGTGCCGTCAGTCCTTCACACGCTAGTGAGAATTACCAGGGGTTTCACTCATCTTGATCCAGAAGAGAGCCACTCTCTGAGGATGGGCCTTCTTAGTGGAGAAGCAGGGGAAAGAGGGGTAAGTAATGAGTATGCTGTGTTTTGGGAAGTAGGACAGGCCTCCGTGGGTTGCTGGAGTGGGCCCCTTAGGGAAGAACAGTCTCTGGCAGGATGGACACACTAGGGGAGGGGGTGCAAAGAGGAATAAAAAGGAACAAATGTTTCTCTTGTCCTAAAACTCTGCCATTCTCAACCCTGACCTTCAGTAGGGGGAAGGAAATAGTTCCTCCTTCTCCCTCCTGTCCCCTGACTGGGAGCGGGCCATCACTACAGCCGTGTTTCTGCTGCGTGGCTCAGCCACGCCCCGGCTTGAGTGGCCGCCCGCCCATAAGGGGGATGGAGGCCGCCGAGAGGAGAAACAAAACGGCCACGTACACACCACAGCCTTGGATTCAGGCCACAGGAGACAGAGAGAATCCTCAGAGGCCAGGCCAGAACGTTCTGGCCCAGCCCCTGGAGGGCAGACAGCCCAGCCTGGGAACATATTGGTCCTTGACCACTGACAAAACAAAACTCAACTAGAGAAAGAAAGAGAACCACAGAAAGGAGCTTATCGAGAGGCTTCAACATATCTGGCTCTTACAGCCCAGACACCTTAGCATATGCTGTTCCTTATGCCTGGAATGCGCTCACCCCAACTTCTCCCATGCCAAACCTCTAGCATCCTTAAAAGCCCAGGCAAGCTCGCCTCCCTGGGAGGCCTCCCTAACCCCGCCCAGGCTGGGTTAATTCGTTCTTCTTGGAGCTCTCTGGGCTCTTGTCCCCAAGGGCGGTATTATTCACATACCCCTCCCTGATGGGGCTGGAGCTCTTTATCGCCCGAGGCCGGGACCCAGAACTGTCCGGTCTGGCACACGGGATGCTGGGCGGTGGCCTTGGAGAGAATGCGGTGAGCCCCCGGGGGAGAAGGAACACAGCCCCTGCTTCCCACACTACTCGTTCAGTGTGGAGTCAGAGACTCCTCGTCAGCCACGAAATTCTATCCTAAATCGTACCGAATCCCATCTAAATGAAACCGACAGCACGGCTGTGAAAGGAAGGACCCCTTCCTTCAAGTTCGGACTTGGCGATCTCTGCGAAATATCTGCATTTTCTCCGGGGTAATCGGAGGGGGCCGCCCCTAAGACGGTGGCATCGTTGGGAAGGACCCCCCCCCCACCCGCGCCCCTCCGGCTGCCCGGCCCCACCCTCCCTCAGAGGTTACAACACCACCGAGCAGCCCCAGAACCACTGCCCAATTTTCACAAAGCCAAGGGCTCCCATTCAGGTTTCCGGGTCTCTGGGCAGAGGCCAGCGTATCAGGGAGAGTTCCTGCTTAAAGACCCCAAACCCCACAAGCTCTCACCCGGGGGTCACCACCAAGCCTGACAGAGAGGGGCTGACGGCACAAATACAGTTCCGTCTCGGCCGTGATTTCCGTTATGAATCTGGACCCCTGGGTCGTCAACCCAGGCTGTCAGAAAAATTGCCCAGGACAGCCCATCGAAAGCATAGCCTTGCTGAAATCCTGTCTCTGGATGCATTACAGAGTAGCGGGCCATCACGTGGAATTCATCTGGAATTTAAGACAGATCCAAGATAGCATCTAGAATTTATAACAGATGTTTGGGGTATGGGGGCGGGAATAATTTAGCCCCGAGAACAGAAGTCTGAGGGTTAAGTAAGTAAAATCATCATGATTCTAAAAGCTCTTTCTTACCCCGAGGGCAGTAAAGCGGACAGGCACGCAGGTACTGGGGGAGGAAAGGGGCCGCAGGCACTGGGGCTGGCCTTGGGGGGGCGGGGCCAGCAGGAAATCTGCAGGTTCTTGCAGGACGACCAAGTCCCAGAGGGGCGCCCCCCGGCATCTGGAGTGAGAGCCTAAAAGCAAAGCTTTGGGGGGCAACAGCAGGGGCGCAGCAAGCTCAGCCCCCTGTGAGCCTACATCTCGGGAGGACAAATGGGGTGCCACCCCGCCGGGGGCATACCGTGCCCTCTACAGCTGGTCTTTCTAATTCACCTCCCTTCTACCGTGAGCGGTGCTCTGCGTTATCCAATAGGAAAGGCACACTAATATCCAGAACATCCCTCCGCCAACCTCCAGAAAACATTACCCTTGACCGAGATCGTGTGGTTTTTAGGCCCTACAATATAGCAGCTCTTCTTTACGTGGTCAGAATAGTCTGGACGCCCACCCTGAGGAGCTCCAGGAATAAGGAAAGGAAGCCTTAATATCCTTTCCGTTCAAGGGAGGAAACTGGGCCCAGAGAGGTTAGACGACATCTCCAAAGCCACACAGCTGGCGAGGGACGACATTTCACGCTGAGGCATGTCTGACTTCTGCTCTGCGGGGAAGAAAGCAGTGCAGGCACCCACCCCCCGCTTGAGTCTCACATTTTTGAAAACTCACAGGATGAGAAACCAAGTGACGTCATGTGCCCACAGATTCCACCAGATCAACATAATCTAGTGAATGAACCCTCAGCGCCATGAAGGTCAGAACCATTAAGAGTCCCTGAATTGTGACTTTTCGGCTCTCCAGCGCCCCCCCCCCCACATCTCTCAAGCCCAGATCTCTTGCGATAGGCAAAGAGGGGAGCGTATCAGCTGTGGCTGGGGACACGGGAACCCCGGCTTCTCAAGGGTTCTGGCAGGAGGAAGAACTGGCCTCAAGTAACCCCAAGAGGACACCTGGCCGAGGGGACCCGCCCCGCCAGCCCGGTTCCTAAGCATCAGCATCCGGAAGAGGGCAGCGAGCTCCCTAACCTTGCACGCCCTGTACCTCGACTTCCTCTTCTGGACAATGAAGAGAATATCGTCGTACCTCACCACGTCGGTGTTTAAAACTTTTTCTTATAAAAAATTGCCAATACACAGAAAACAGAGAGGACTAGGACCGTGACAGGTAGCCATGACCCAGCTTCAGAGGCCGGCACACGGTGCATCTTGTCCCCTCTTGGGCACACTCCCTGCCCCCCCCCCAATTCCTTGCTCTGATTAAGTAAGTGAGCCAATACTGCGCCACCACGGCCACACTCCAGGCGGCCTCGGCCACCACCGCCACCAAGCATCGCTGTTCTGTCTATGGGCAGGGCCACCGTCACCTGCCTGGGCCACCACCCAGGGACACATCAAAGCTCTACGGAACACAGTCAGTCCCCGAGGGATGACGGCGCCACCAACACTTTCTGACTTGACGGCGGTGTGGAAGCGAGAAGCATTCGGTAGAACTCGGACTTCGAGTTTGAATTTGGGTCTTTCCCGGGGCCGGCGACGCGATGCTCGGTGGCGGCCGCCCCGCGATCACGAGGGCCAACAGTCGAAACACGACAACCACACTGCGCCCCCACAGCCGTTCTGTTTCTCACGTTCAGGACAGAGTTCAATAAACTACACGAGACGCTCAACCCTTGGTTAGGACGTAGGCTCCGGGTGAGACGATTTTGCCAGCTGTCAGCTGACGGAAGCGCGCGGGAGTGTGTTTAGGCAGGCCCGGTGAGAAGCTACGGCGTCTGGTAGGTTCGGTGTGTTAACTGCATTGGTGACCTGCCGTGGGTTGATCAGGGATATCACCTTACCGTCAGCAGAGGAAGATCGGCGCAGGGGTGGGCTCTCCGGACGGGACCCTCCAAAAACACGGTGTCAAGGGGCCTTGCCGAGTCGCCCGGGGCCTGGGTGTGCGACTGTGGTCGCAACTGTGCCTGGCCGTCTTCATGCCCTGCTGCCCGCACAGACCGGGGCGCAGAGAAGGTGGCCAAACCCTCGGCGCTACGGCTCTGCGAGCACCTGCCCGTGCCGGGCGATGCAAACATAACCTTGCTGAGTCCGTCCTCCACCCCAAAGTGGCAACTCCCCTGCTTTACCGACGGGGAGACTGAAGCTCAAAAGGATGAAAATCACACAATACCCAGGCCCGTCGGATTCCGAAGTTCATACCCCGTCCCCTTGTGTTGCCCCCGATCACTTATCAAAATACTGTCCATTATCATTCCCTTTGTTTTGTTTGAGAGGACACAGTTCCGTGGTTCCTGGCACATCCACGAGGTTGCGCAGACATCACCACTAATTCCGAGCGTTCTCGCCACCCCCAAAGACACCCCCCACCCCCCCACCTCCGGCCCTGGCAACCACTGATCCACGGTCGGTCTCTTCAGACTTGCCTATTCCGGATGTTTTGTATCCATGAAATCAGACGAGATGGGGCCTCTTGCGTCCGGCGTCCTTCACGCAGCTTCCTGTCTTCCAGGCTCATTCGTACTGAAGGAGAGTCGGTACCTCCCTCCTGTTTACGGCTCCCTACTGTTCCATCGCGTGGACAGACCACATTCCGTCTATCCACGCTCCAGCTCAGGGACATGTGGGTCGTTTCCACTCCTGGCTCTTCGTTCGGAACACAGCTGCCGTGAACATGTGTGAGCAGGTCTGTGTGCACATGTGTTTTCTTGGGCACGTACTTGAGAACGGATCTACGGGTCACACAGTAAATCTACATACTAATTGTTGGAGAAGCACCGCCAGATAGTTTCCCCAACGCGGGTGCCCCGGCGTGCATCCCCACCACCGATGAGAGTTCTAACTTCTCCCCGTCTTCACCAACACTTGTTACTGTCCCTCTTTTGGGTTCTGGCCCTCCCAGCTGGTGATTCATCTACGATCTAGGCATTCACAGCTCTCGCCGCACCTCTGGGAAATCTCACGAGCTCCCACAGTCAGCAGGGAAAGGAGGCAGGGAAGAATTTTACATTTTTTTTAAAGATTTTATTTATTCATTTGAGAGAGAGCATGAACAGGGATGGGGGGGAGACAGAGGGAGAAGCAGACTCCCCGCTGGGCCGGAAGCCCCATTCGAGGGCTCGATCCCAGGACCCAGAGATCACGACCCGAGCTAAAGGCAGACGCTTAACCATCTGAGCCACCCAGGCGCCCCCAAATTTTACATCTGACGGATGAGCCAACTGCAGGCCCAGAGACGATGAATAACGTGACTCAAAGATGATAGCATGTCACCTCGATCTCAAAGCATCAATCCATTCCTAGCTCAGTTACTCCTCTGGTCTGGAGACCAAGTGGAGGTTTGGGGTTCCACGAGGGGCGGAGGAAGGAATCTGCCATTTAGTTGGGCCCCACCATGAGATTTATTTCGATTGCAGCACGTACCCATCACGCGCCCCGGTCCCCAGGTCTAAAATGTGCCACGCCCAGGAAAGAGTCTTCCTCCTTGATAAACAAGCATCTGTCTTCCCTTCCACCAGCTAACGGGATTGATAACGTTCCCTTACGTTTTTCTAAAAATAGTTAATCCCCTCCCCAAGTCCCAAGATGGTCAGTGACACCTTAATGCAGATTAAGCCGGTGTCGCCAGGGCCGGCGCAGCCTCAGAGGGCGGGCTCTGACGGGCTTCCTCAGCGTGGGGCCTGGGCCCGGCGCCTCTCTGAGGACCACACGACCAGCCACAGGGCACATCTGCAAACGGAGCAGGGGCTGGGCGGGGGGAACAAAGCGGTTGGGGGGATTTTCATCACAGACTCCAAAGGCCAGAGGGGCAGAGAAAGAGCCCGACCCTGAGTAGGAGTCAGGGTCTCTCCTCGTTACCTGCTGTGCAATCCCAGGCAAATTTCTCAACCTCTCTGAGCCTCGGGCTTCTCACTTATGAAAGATAAAACACCTGCACCACCAAACCTCACAAAGCAGTTACAAGAAGTAAATAAAGTTGTTATAGTCGGGGGGAGGGGTGCAGGGGAGTATTTCCATGTAATAGTATTTTTTCCTTTAAAAATGAGTCATCGGGACTAATAATTATTTATAATTTCACAGGAGGCATGCAGTAACTGTTAAAACCCAACATAATAAAGAGCAAAAGCTTTACAAACGTGCATGTTCCTAACCTAGCAATTCTACTTCTAAAAATTAATCCTGAGGCCTAATGACACAAAGTGGCGAGGGCGAGGGGTAAAGAAAACTTCACCACAGCATGTGGAAAACTTTATTGCTCAAAATCGTCATTGTCCCTTCCCATTGGGGGATGATACTTCTCACTCCACTAACATCAGGCCTCACCATATGGTTCGCTGTAGCCAATGAAATGTGAGGGGGAAGAGAACCACCCTACGATCCAGCAATTGCACTACTAGCATTTACTGAAAGGAGACAAAAATACAGATTCGAGGGGCGCCTGGGTGGCTCAGTGGGTTAAAGCCTCTGCCTTCGGCTCAGGTCATGATCTCAGGGTCCTGGGATCGAGCCCCGCATCGGGCTCTCTGCTCAGCGGGGAGCCTACTTTCCCCTCCCTCTCTGCCTGCCTCTCTGCCTACTTGTGATCTCTCTCTCTGTGTCAAATAAATAAAAATCTTAAAAAAAAAAAATACAGATTCGAAGGGATACTCATGTAGAGCAGCATTATCTACAATAGCCAAATTACGGAGAGAGCCCAGATGTCCATCGACTAATGAATGATAAAGGAGGTGTGGTATATATATTACTCAGCCATCAAAAAAAAAAATGAAATCTTGCCATTTGCAACAACGTGGATGGAGCTAGAGGGTATTATGCTAAGCGAAACAAGTCAGTCAGAGAAAGACAAATACCATACAATCTCACTCATATGTGGAATTTAAGAAAGAAAACAGATGAACATATGGGAAGGGGGAAAAGAAAAAAGGAGAGAGAGAAATAACCCATAAGAGACTCTTAAGGACAGAGAACAAACTGAAGGATGCTGGAGGGAGGTGGGGGGGGGCTAGATGGGCGATGGGGATTAAGGACACTTGTTGTGATGAGCACTGGGTGTGGTGCGTAGGTGATGAATGCCTGAATTCTACTCCAGAAACCAATACTGCACTGTACGTTAGCAACTTAAAATTTACATGAAAGAAGAAAGAAAGAAAGAAACAAAGAAACAAAGAAAGAAAGAAAGAAGGAAGGAAGGAAGGAAAGAAAGAGATGGAGGAAGGAAGGAAGAGGGAGGGAGGAAGGAGAGAGGGATTGACAAGTGGTACAGGCAATTTCCACTTCTGAGCGAAAGCTTAACCATCGTCTTGTTCCACCATCGTTCCCCTCTCCATCATGAGACCAGCAATGTCGCACAAAGGCTGCTCTGTCAGCCTGGTCCCAGGGGGACGAGGGTAGAGAGTCGCACCATAGCCGACAGTCAATGTCCATGTAACCTGAGTGAGAGAAAACCTACATTGTTGCAAACTAAAAGATTTAGGGGGTCGTTTGTTACCAGAGCATAACCCAGCTGACTGATACACAGCCATGTTCCTACTAACGCAGAACGGCAAGCAACCTAAATGACCAGCGAAGTAACATACTGCGTATGTGTACTAATAACACACTATGTAAGATACATACAATGTTTATATATGTTATATGTGTGCTATTTATATATATTGCATGGTATGTATATGTGATGTATATTTATATTTTTATATTATATATTTTATTTATATAATTATATATTGCGAGCTATGTATATATTATATACATTGTGCTATGTATATATACACACATGTATATGTATGTTATATACAACTTATGTATATATACATATGACTTATATTTATATAACTATGTGTATATCTTATTAGATACGTGTGTATATATATGTATCTCTACGATATGAGGCCAATCAGATGTTCAGTTAGTTCAGAGCTAAAAAAGTGTTCGCCTACATAGAAAAACGTTCTCAATATGTTATTAACTTAAAAAAGAGAGTATAAAATAGTATTACTGACCAAGGATTAGTCTCCAAAAGATAAAAATATCTATAAATCAACAGGAAAAAGATAACGGACCCCCAAAAAGAAACTGGACAAAGGAAACGAACATGCCAGTCACAGCGGAGGAAACCAGAAAGGACAGCAAATACTCTGAAAAGGTGTTCAACCTCACTAGAACTCAGGATCGTACAAATTAAAAGCCCATCAGATACTGTTTTACACGCATCAGATACACGGGTTAACACGCTAACATAAATCGACGCAAACACCGTGAAGACGGATTTAACAAGAACCAGTCACGGCGAGCGTGAGCAGAGGGCCCAGCAGCTCCCCTGGCAGACATCTGAATAGCTCCAGGAACTCTCACGGCGTGCCCCTGCTAGTTATTGCTATGTAACAAATTATCCCCCCAACTTTGCAGCATAAAACAAACATTCCTATTGCACAGGCTCTTCGGGTAGGAATCTGGCTGCAGCTCAGCTGGGGGTGGGGCTCTGGTTCGAGGTCGGTCATGTGGTTCCAGCCCTGTTTCCAGCCAGGGCTGCTGGGCGGTGGTGGAGGGTGGGGGTGGAGCACTGTTTCCGGGCTCAGTCCCATGGGTGCTGGCAGCCTCCCCACAGGGCGCCCTCACCATGTGGCAGCTGGCTTGCTCCAGGCAAGGGACCCAAGAGTGGGCAAGAGAGAACCCCCAAGTTGGCTACCACAGTCCTTTTATAACCTAATAAGGTGATATCGCAACGTTCTGCTGTTTTCCATCTTGGAATCAAATCAGTAAGTCAGATCTACACCCAAGGGCAGGGGGTCACACAGGATGCCGGGATCAGTGGGCATGGTGTTCGAGGCTGCCTTCCAAGGCACTCGAGACAAATGCAGTGCTCACTACAGCATTCTCTGTAATGGTAAGAAAAAATGGGACATAACTTGGGAAATGCAGTTTACTGAAACAAGGGAACTCTATATTGCAGTTAACAAAAGGGGGAAAAGAAGACCACGGACCATATCTACATTATCACTAGGATTAACCTCAAAGACAGTGTTGGATACGTTGTCAAAGATCAAACTACAAAACAATACAAATAGGGCGCCTGGGTGGCTCAGTTGGTTAAGCGTTCGCCTTCGCCTCAGGTCATGATCCCGGGGTCCTGGGATCGAGCCCCGCATCGGGCTCCCTGGTCAGCGGAGAGCCTGCTTCTCCCTCTGTCTCTGCCCCTCCCCCTGCTTACACTCTCTCTCTCTCTGACAAATAAATTAAATCTTTAAAAAAATTTTATGAATAATAAGTAGATTTAGGAGTATTTCTAACACATAGAAACTAATGTTTGTTTAAAGCTCTTATGACACCCGTGGCAAGAACCCAAAACATGGATGGACACACAGCCCCAGTCCCTCGGCAGAGGGGCGCCCTGGGGAAGGGGCGGCAAAGAGAAGGAGAGGTTGGCCTTTGGCTGGCCTATCATGTTTACGGGTCTCTATAGAACAATCAGTCAAAATGAAATGAAACTATGATCTTTTTGCTAAAATACATACAATTTTTATTATATGTCTGTATAGGACATCTGTAAAGTCTGGACACAGAGGACACTCTTTAATTCTTTCACAGATCAAAGATGACATCGTATCTACCTGCCTACATTTCCAGACATCACAGACACTGTTTTGTAGACAGAAGTGAGGCTCAAAGGGTACACAGCGGAAAACTAACAAGTGTTACGTGAGGAGGGTGGGTGCTTACATTTTATAAAGGATTTTTTTTCCCTTTATTTTTCTGTGTTTGCCTATCTTACCAAAGTGATGCCGAATTTTGTGCAGGAAAATGAAAATTTTCTCCAAAGATTAAGTCAAGCACGACAGTAGAATGGCCACAGTTGAATATCGGAGCACATGAGTTCTGAGAGCACAAAGGAATTCCAGCTTACAGGGGAAGGTTCGGGGTGAAAATATCTGTCTTCGGCAGACACAGGGCCCCTGGAAGCTCATCCTAGGCGGCGGCCCGCGCGGGGTGGCCCGGGGGAGCGTCACCTGTGGTCAGGACCCCAGGGAGCCGTGTGGGAGGCGGCAGCCTGCTCCCGTCCCCTCGGGGAAGGGCTTCCTGCTGCCGGTGACAGCAGAGTGCAAGCTCCCGGCCCCCCGAGGGCTCCCGGATTAGCGGGGGTCAAACCAATTCCCGGAGCACAGGCTCCCCGGGTACAACTAGTTATGACTCTGACTTATGCCCCCTCTACTTCCTGAATCTACAGTGAAAACACATTACTTTTATCACAGGGGAACAAGTAACTTTCAAAAGAGAAATACCTGTCTACATCCACAATGTCCACGAGGCTGAGGAAAGACCGAGCTCGGCCCCCCACCCCCCCTAGAGTCCCTCCTGGCTGCTGCCACCTGCCCAGCTCGGCCAGGTTAGTGAGAGTCCCCCACTCTCGACATCTAACCGCGTTCCTCGTCCCTGACCTTGGATGTTATTAACCCCTGGCCCGTCTTGAGCAACGAGCGCGACAAGGTTCCTCCAACCCTGGAGGTCCCGACAAGCGATGTGCCGTCTGCTGACACCGCGCCCCCCCCCCAGTTCCTCGGCTGTCATCCCCACTCGTCCGGGCTGTGCTCTCCCCTCGGTGGCCACAGAGGCCACGCCCCTGCCCCCGCTCCTGAGTCTGGCTCCCCCACCGCTTACCACGCGTGGGGACGGTTCCTTCCTCGACAGCCCGCAGCCTGGCCGGGGAGTTCAGGGCCCCTCCCTGCACGCAACCCCCACTCCGCCACCTGCCCAGAGAGCGGTGGGGGTCACAGAGGGAGTTCCCGGTGGGCCAGGCCGATGGGCCTTAAACACGCAGCAGGGAAAAGGTCAGAGAACACGGCAACCGTTGTGCTGCCGTGAGGCCTTCCACGGAGTGAATGGTCAACGCGGAGACCCGGAAGGACAGAGAAGGAAAAAGGCGGTCAGCTGGGGGGAGGGGCAGGTGGGGGGGGAAGTGGTGACAGGACAGGGTTCGAGTCCCAGCGTGGCCTCAACTCTGTGTGACCTCGGGCAAGTCACTTCCCCCAGAATCGTCCTCTGTCATCTTCCACGGAAGTAGGAAGGAAGAGGACACGAGATAAAGAACCACTGTCCTGGCAAAATGAGCCATTCTTCCTCCTGTCTGACCGTCCGTCTGTCTGGCAAGAGGGACACACGTCTGCCCTGGGAGGAGGGACACACTCAGGATGCTCACGACATGACACGGGAAGTCCACACACAGCAGCTGGTCTCCACACATCGCCGGGCAAATCAACACTCAGAACTAAACTTTTGAGTTCAGCGGGCTTTATGGACTCGAAACACTTTTAGGAAGGCCGTTACAGCTCGTCGGCAGGCTGCGGGCTCTCTCCCGGGCTCGGTCACCTGGGTGACCTCGCGGACCGACCACAAAAGCCCAGGGCGCTCGGCCTCCGGCACCCGCCACCGCCCGTCAGCTGGGGCGTGGACCCTCCGCATGTCACCCTGCTCCCCAAAGCTGGGGTCCCACCAGGCCGTGGGCCCAGGCTCAGCTGTCCACCTGGAACAAGATCCCTGCCTGCCCCCTCGCTCTGCCAAGTGACTGGCGGGGGGACGCCGTGGACACCCAGGGTCAGGACAAGTGCCAGCACCCCACCCCCACCCCACACTGCCTTCCCTCCCTGCCAGCCTCACCTGCCCCTCCTGGGCGGCCACGACAGCTCTGAGGGACAGCCAGGACAGGCCGACCTGACCTTCGTGACCTCCAGTGAATCTACCGACGGTTATGAAGGGATTTGTTCTAGAAGCCAAAGAAAGTTAGCATGGGAAGGGCCTTAAAGATGGCCTGGGTTTGTGTTTTCAGACACTTTGGCTAAGGATTTAAAAAAGAAACTTCCCCCAGAACCTCACTAAGATGCATCCATGGGGAGTGGGGTGGGGGGCCGAGATGGGAAGGCAGGTAGGGCTGCTCGCCCCTCGCTTCCCCTCAGTTGCTCCCCAGTTCAACCAGACCCCACGCCCGCCCGCAGCAGGACTCACGCTGAGCCCGTGTGGTTACCGCACAGCCAGCAGCCAAGGGCGTGAAGTGACGACAGGTGTCACGGGGCTGCCTCCTGAGATGACACAGGTGACACAGACCTCCCTGATGAGCTGACAACAGGTGACGCCGGGATCCCTTCCAAGTCCCCAGAGGATCAGAGGGGGAGGAAGAAGTGGCTGGAGACACCAAAAGAGCCAGAGACGAAGAAGGAGACGGAAACCGTAGAAAATCTGCCAACTCGCCACCGTCTGGGGTCGTTCGGCGAAAGGCAAGCACGGCCTCGCCTGAGGAGCACGCCCGAGAAGACAGGAGGTCCCTCTTGGCTTGGCCACTGGCCGCGACGTGGCCTCAAAAAACTTACTGGGAGTTCACTTCCTACCCTGGGAAATCACTTATATCCACTCGGCCGACAGACATTTCCTGAGTGTCTCCGGGTTCGGAAATGGTGCTCGGGGCCACCGAGGACACGGAGGAGAGAACACAGGCATGCTTGAGAACACGGGCGGGAGGAAACGCGGGAGGAGGGGTGCCAGGGAGGGTCCTCGGGCGGCGGGGGGGGCGGGGGGAACGTGCGAAGCGGAGGAGGCGGGAGGGGTGCCCTGCTTGGCAGATGGCACACGGCTCTCGAAGCCTGGGTCCAGGGACACCTGGAGCGCGGCAGAGAGGTGGGCGGGAGGCCAGGCAGGACCCGTCTGGATGCCAGGAGGTCCCCTGAGTTCGAGCTGCCTTCTGCAAAGAACTGGCAAGGCCTCGGAGCGTGGAGCAGGAGGGAATGTGGCTCAGAGAGGTCATTCTTGCAGCCGGGAGGACAGACGGACGCGTGAGGCAGTAAGGAAGTCGCCCAGCCCGGTCAACAGGAGAGGGGCAAGCAGGGACCAAGATAATGACAAGACAGCCGGTAAGAGGGCCGTGGACGGGAGCTTGGGTTTCACACTGCAGATGGTGTGCTTGGGAATACTTACTTAAAATGCAAATTGCCAGGCCCTGGCCCAGCGGCGTCTGACTCCCACAGCCCGGCGTGGGGCCCAGGTACCTACAACCTCCGATAGATGGTCCGGATCCACATTTGGAGAAACACAACACGGAGAGCAGCGGCTGGCGCGTGAAGCAAGCTAATGTCTAGCAAGAACCTAGACCTGGCATGCAAGAGGCACTCGAGAAAAAGCCCTCCAAATTTTCCACAGCTAGTGCTGGCTGCCGCCTCTCGCGTGCACTAAGCACTTAAATACACTGGCATTCAAAGTAAACCCTTACCAACCTGATTTAGGTGAGCACTGTAATTCCCATGCGAATGGGAACTCAGCTGTGGGCCGAGGTGTACGTTTCCCCCCCACATTCATACCCCCAGGACCCCAGCCCCAACCCCAGGACCTCGGAACGTGACTAGACTTGGAGACAGGTTCTTTACAGAAGTGACTGGAATGACCGCGTCCAATCTGACCGGTGTTCTTATCCGAAGAGGAAATCAGGACACAGACACACACACAGCGATGACCCTGTGAGGACACAGGAGGCGGCTGTCCACAAGCCGAGCAGAGAGGCCTCCGCGGGAAGGCTCTGCAGGCTCCGCAGGCCTCCAGACTTTAGCCTCCGGGACCATGAGAAGACATTTCTGATGTGTAAGCCCCCCATCAGAGAGAGAGGTAAGTTAAGGAACTTACCAGTAAGGGGCGGGGAGGGACAGCACAGGACCCGAGTCCCCAGGCCTCCCCAAAGCGAATGTTCGCAACCCCTCTCCTTCTAGGACTCAGACTATTTCCTGTGAGAACATTCCATGCCCGGTAAACGTCCCCCCGAAAGTTCAAGATGGATCATCTTTCCCCCTCATCAGAGGTCTCTACACGGGGAGCACCGAGCGGGCCTCACGGACCCCGTTACGAGGCCCTTCTCACACACTCAGAGATCTCCGGGCCTCTCGGAGAAAGAAAACGTGTCTGGCTCACCGCAGAACTGCACGAGGTCAGGTCTCTAGTTCGAAAGGAAAAAAAATCAAAAGGACCAAGATTTAAATAACAGGAAGTGTTCTGAGGGCTGCGGACCCTGCAGGCCGAGTGTGCAGGTGCAAGGGGGGAGCGAGCTGCAGAGAAGGAGCCGGGGTCCTGGAACCCGGCACGGCCTGACGCGGCCACGCCCGCACCCCCTCGGAAGGTTCGATCACGTCGTGCAGGAAAAATGTGACAAGGCCGAGGCCCAGAAGACAGGCCCAGCCCCACTTCAAACACACCTGCTTAGCCAGATCTTTAACTCTGAGTTCCTGTGGCTGGGAACCCTGCCGGCCCAAGGCCGCCCTAAAGCCCGGGACTCTGGGCACGGGCAGGGGTGGGGCCGAGGGGGCAGAGGGGTGGGAAGGGGGGACGTTCTCGAGGGAGAGCCTGAAGCGATGAGGAAGAGACTGGCCTCGCTGGGACAGAGGTGCCACAGGGCTTCCTGGGGGCTCCCAGGGAGACTGCGCTTCCCTGCCTTTCCCAGCTTCGAACGGACGCCCACATCTCTTGGCTGGTGGCCCCGTCCTCCTCCGCCAAGCCAGCCGCAGCGCTGGCCGGCATCTCTCTTAGTCACATCACCGTCAGACTGACTGCAGCTGCGGGAGGCTCCTCCCTCTCAAGGTCCCAGGTCCACCTGCAGAGTCTGGGATGCTGTCCCTGAGCCAAGATCCCCGATCTTAATTGCCCTGCCAAGCCCTTTCCCATGGAAGGTAGCAGAGTCTGTGACTTTGCTACCTTACATGGTATCAGGGGTGTGGACCCCTGTCCGGGGAGATGGGGGGTGTGGGGGAGGCCACTATCCCGCCTGCCGTGAGACCGTGAAGGGAATGGATTCCACAAAGCCGGAGCAGTGGTTTCTAACTTCTGAGTTCACAGAAACCCCCAGAACGGCTCGAAGGCATTCTGAGGCTCACCCCTGTTTTCCCCAATGCCGGAGAGGTGGGCTGGGGCCAGGAAGCTGCATTTTAATCATTTTCCTCAACAACCCTGCCATCCCAACAGGCCTGAACGTCTGGGGCACAGAATGTTCAGGTGGGCGAGTCGACCAGATCTTGGACAACCAACGTAACTGAGCACCTGATCCAAGCGAGGTACTGTCCCAGGCTGGGGTCAGACACACCTGAGTTCCCAGGCACATTGTCACTTCCGAGCTGCGAACTCTCGGAGAAGTCGCTTGACCTCTCTGGGCCCGAGCGTCCTCACTGTGCAGGGGGACCCTTGCCATCACCTGCGTGCTGTAGAACGTACCTGAGCTCACACACAGCCAGGTGCACGGGCCAGCCCCTCAGCCCCCCTCCCCGTGCCTCGCGGGGCCAGGGTTCTAGAAGCACACGCACAGCTGTGGACAGAAATGGCCTCAGCTTATGTGTTTTTCCGCTTACTACCTCTCACAGGCCGCCACAGACGCAGCGTCTGGTACATCAGTCAGGAAATGAAAAGTTACGGGCCGAGCGTTAACCATAAATGACCCACTTGCGAATACTTACATAGTAAGTCATTAGCGTGAACGCCGTCGGCAAAGAATGCCACCCAGAGAATTCAGTCCCGTATGACGGGGCTCTGAAGAACTCCATTCTCCAGCAGAACAGGACAAGGCTCTTGGCCCCCGTGAGGTCCTGGCTGAAGGTGAGAGTACTTCCGCCCACAGATGACGGCAAATTGGCTCCTGTTCCGTCTTCAAAGCACTTCAGAAGAAAAACCAACGGAGCCCGGACATTAATAAACTAACGCGGACGCAGCATCTGATAGAAACTAGCTCATGCAATCCTCATGCCAGCCTTACCAGGTCAGCGCCGTTTACACGGTGGAAACTGAGGCTCGGAGCCGCTGAGTGACTAAGGGGCTCACGGGGCCAAGAAACGGAGCCGCGGTCTAACCCCTCCAACAGCCGTCACAAGAGATCCAGAGAAGCAACGGGCACGGTCCCTCCGACAGCAGGCCCGCCGGAGCCGCCCGGGGCAGCCGCTTTATACGTTCTGGGGTTAGAGATCCAATAGCCACGAAATGCACATTTCGAGATTCTCTTTTTTTTTTTTTTTTTTTTTTTTTTTTTCGAGATTCTAACATAATCTAGAACACGTGCAAGTATTTCTCCAGCTCTCGGCCGTGGCTGCAAATCACGGAGTAGCGGGAAGGTGAGGCTGGATTCTGGGTAGACTCAGGCTACAAGAGCCCTTCCGCATGCTGGATGGGGGGCTGCGGCCCCGGGGAAGGTGAGCCCCGGCACGTGCCCCGGACGGGCTCCCCTCCGTGGGGACGCCGGAGCAGAGAGGCTCTGGGCCACCTCCTCTAAGATGTGGCGTCCACAGGTCAAAGCGGGGAGCAGCCCCACGTGCTCTGGCCACCTGGACGCAAAGCTCGCTCTAGCTGGGCAAGGGAGGGACAGCAAAGACAGAGAGCTGGAGGCCAGAAGGACAGGCCGATGTGTCTGCGGGGTGGCGACAGTCCAACCCAGCTGGAAGGCAGGGTGGATCCGGGGGAGGACACGGTGGCCCTCGGCCCAGGCTGAGAGCCTGGAGCATCTGTGAGCGAGCACCAGCCAACTTCGAAGTGACGGCGCAGGGGGAAGGGGAGCGGGGGGGGGCAGCATTCTCTAAAAGACAGAATATGGGTCAAGTGACAGTGCCCCAATTTTCTCCGGAGGGAGAAACGCCCTGGTCATATATTTGTCAGTGCTGCTGCCGAGACGGAAAGAGAATCCCTCACACAGGACACCCCGGGCTTCAAGCCAGCCCCGCACACCCTCCCCTCGAGTCACAGAAAGCCGGCGGGGCCTAACGCACAGGTGAGGGCACCGAGGCTGGGGGCGGAGGCGAAGGCAGGCCCCAAGGTCGGCTCACTCCTGGCCCGGGTGTCCGGCCAACACGACTGGACCCCAACCCCCCACCCCCAAAGAGTGGCCTGCCAAGGTTGTGGAGGTCAAGGAAAAAAGTGTCAAAGGTCAAGGTGTCGAAAGCAGGACCAATCATAGGGATCCCACCACCCGCTTTAAGAGCCCGAGGGTGAGAAGATGACACACCAGCCTCCTTCGACACAAGCTAAAAGCAACCTCCCGCCCTCCCCGCGACTACTGGGGCAGCATCTGCCCGCGGCCCCGTGAGGCAGGGACACCCGGTCCGCGCTTACGCTGAGAAGCAACTCCAAGAAAACGTGGCTAAGTTCATTAAACTTTATACCTCCAGGCCAGCCTGGGAGGGCACACCATCCGCCAGCACAAACTGCTACCTTCTGGAATTATTCCACCCTGATGTGATCATCGAGCACCCAGAGGGCAGGCGCGCCGAGAGGGAGTGTGGCCACGGCGGAGAGGGGACACGGGGCGGCCCACGGCACACCTGCAGCCCTCAGTCTCACGGCCCTCCACCTCCTCGGGGGCCTCACGGTCCCCCGACCAGTCAGGCTGCCGCTCTGTCTTGGGTGTGAACGGGCTGCTCTGTGGAGGGTAAAATAACGGCAGGACAATAACCTCGTTCCTACAGAGTTTAAAAATCCCCAACTGCAGCAGCATCTCCCAGCCATCACCCCCCCCCTCCGCCTACGGAGCGGAAAAAGGCCCGTGGAGTCTCACTCCACAAGCCCCTGGACCGCAGCCCCACGGAGGCACTAATTAGCACCGAGCAGATGCTCCGGGCCCTCCTCCCGCTCAGAGAGCAGAGGCTTAGTATGCACCTGCTCTTTGGGATCCTGACATCCTAAAAGCACCTATCGTATTAGGAAGCTTCTTTGCAGGGACGCCCCAAAAGAATTATCACGGCGGCTCTGGGCCCAGCGTTAGGAACTGAGAGGCCTGGCGAGCCGGAGTCTGGAGGAGGAGGGGTGCTGGGACGAGCTCTGAGCAGGCTTCTGCGGAAGCAGGTGCAGGGAAAGCCTCGGAATCGCGAGTCCCCGGGGCCTCCGTGGGACACAGCGCCCATCTCGGCCTGGCACTCGGGAGCCCACGGCAATCCTGGCACGGTGATCTTAGGGCCCTGAGACCTGGGGCAGGTCACCCTCTGAATCCCAATGTCTGTAAACCCCTCCCCTGTAAAATAATTATGGCCCCAGAGGCTGGGGCTCCAGAGTAAGCAAAATTAAATGAAGGCTGGAGAGCCTTGTCTGTGAACTGAAAGCCCTAGAAGACGTGATGATGGCGGCTGGTGGGTTCGATCCCAACAACCCCCCGCTGGCAAGGAGCCAAGAGGACAAAGAAAAGCACCTTCACCCCAGGGCAGGGAAGACAGACAAAGCGGGACCAGGAGCAGCTTCTTCACCTGCCCTCGGCTCTCTTATTCTGGCTTCCCCAAAAGGCAGCCTGAAACCCAGCGAGGTCAATCAGGAATCCCCCAAATTAATGAGGCGATTTCTGAGCAGTGCTGCAAGGCTATGTGACCCCCAGAGCCACAGAACGGCTGTCCCTAAAGGGAGGACACTGAGGCACAGGGGACGTGGCTCCCTTCCCAAGGTCACGACACAGGTAACCCGGCTGGACTGGGACCTCCCTCCAGAGAGCTCCGCCCCTGCCCCCAGAGATGCAGTCACTCCAAGAGCCAGGCCCCCCAAAGAATTCCCCAGGAACAGACCACTCGCGACAGAGCGCCGTTGTCATGGCAACCAAAGTCTTAACAACTTTGGCATTTCCACAACCTTTGATTGATCCAGTTCCCCAAATTTACATTACAACGAAACAGTATTTGCATTTAATTTATTTTAATTGGCTTTTACCTAACTAAACGGCTGGGCTTGGCCTTCTTAATAACAACGGGGCAAGTGAGTTTTTCCTAGGGGGACCCTTAAGACAGCACCGAAGAAAGCTAATAATTTAGCGTTTTCCTGTTTGGAAACATTCTTCGCTGGCTTTCGGAAGTACGTTTTTGCTTAATTCTCTTTTTTTTTTTTTTTTTTTCCTGAGAATTCGGTAGGACCTTTCCCAGGTTGGAGTTCATCCTTTAGACTCTCCTGGCTTCACACTGGGAGACAAAGCTGATTAGAATGCTTTCCAGGTTAGTTCAAGGCGTGTGGAGGAGCGACATGGAAGACCGGGGAGTCCCCAGAGGGGTTCCAAGAGGCTTTTCCTCCCCACGGACACATGCCTCGGGCCTCGTGTGCCTGGCAAAGAGCAGGCACTCGGGCGCGACTGTGTGTTGAATGACTGAATGACGGCTAATTCTCGCGGCCCGAGATAAAGGGCCATTCAGGGTGGTGCCAGTTCCTGGAGCTTTTACTGTTTTCATTCTAAGTGAGGTGTGGTTCGAGCCTGGAGACGGGGGTGCCTTTCTAGGGCTGTAAGAGTAAGGGGTGCAAGTGTGGGGGGCTCACCCGGGAGCCTACATGCGGAGCCGCCTCAGTCCCTCCCCGCCAATTCCACTGAACATCCATCTCCGTGGCCAAGGGCAGTTACAGCCCCAGCGCAAAGCCTAACAGGGAACAGAGAGATGGACGGAACACATTTGGTCTCTACTCTCCAGGGGATTCTGTCTGCTAGGAAGAAAGACTTATTTTTTCATGCCATTCCCTCTGAAAGATGCTCTGATGATGACGGGAAAGTACAGATGTGCAGGGCACAGGCAGGGGAAAAGGCACAGCTTCTCGAAGCTTCTTGAAGGACGTGTGGGTGCTCACCAGGTTGCGGGGGGAGGCGTCCTCTCCTCAAATGATGAGAGTCAAGGTGACTGTTCTCTTTCCCCATAACCCAAGAACCAACACGCCAGATGGGGAGCGCCCTGCTTGCTAAACACGTAACTCTGATTCGAGCCAAGCTTGACTGTGTGTATTTGAACAAGGGTTTTTAATCTGACCAGTAAGTTTCCAGGCTGCCCAACACACCGTCAGCCAGTAACTTCCCTGCCTGGCAGACTTAGAAAGAGGGAGCAAAGCCAAGAGTCCCAGAGGATGGGCGGGCAGATACAAATTTCCATTTCTTTTATGAGTCTCGGACAATACAGTTCTCCGGGCCTCTTCTGTGGGCTGTCACCTTGCAGGAGGGAAATGAGAACCCCAGGTTGACCCCAGACTGGGAGAAGAGCAGAAGACTCAGAATTCGGTTTCCAAGGTGGGGTAGACTTGCCGCGTTAGACCACCATGGGGGGGGGGGGGGCTGCAGAATGTGAATATAAAAAGACTGATGATGACGACGATGCTAATAGTCTTTCCACGAATACAGCACTTTAGAGTTTACAAGAGGTCTAATGGCTATTTCTTACAACAATCCGGGGAGGGAGGGTTTTATAATTCCCATTTCAGATGAAGAACGGGATGCCCCGGGGCTGTGTTCCAGCAGACCCAAGGGACCTGCGTGGGGAAGCAACGGTGCGGGGAAGCAACGGTGCGTGCTGTTTACACCTCGGGAAGGGGAGCAAGATAGGGACCGAGTTCAACGCAGGTGCCTTTTTTCCTTTGGAAAAGAATAGTCTGGTCACTGTCCGTTAGAACAGAAGTCAGTCCAGCGTCAAGAAGAGACATCTTTAGGGCCCCCGCCCCCCAGGTGGCTCAGTCGGTTAAGCATCCGACTCTTGATTTCAGCTCTGGTCTGGATCTCGGGGTTGTGAGTTCAAGCCCCACGTTGTGACCCATGCTGGGCGCAGAGCCTACTTTAGAAAAACAAAAGCCAAAACAAAACAAGAAGAGACAGCTCTCGTCTGGGGTCACCCTCTGCAGCTTGATGAGACAGGAAGTCTCCTCGAGGCCCCGGACGCTGGGGGCCTGCAGGTCGTTTTCTCGTTCAGATGACAGCATCCTCTGCGGCCGTGACCGCTGGTCCGATCACGGCGTACACAGGGGCTGGGTCGGCTGCTTCCTCGACATCCCCGACGTCCAGTGTGGCCACCAGCTCTGCCCCGTGCCCACTAGCAGCCTCTGCAGGCTGTGACAAGCCCACTCAAGGTCCCTGCCAGTCAACAAGCTTGTGCAAAACGGGCCATCCCGTGGTGAGGTGACAGAGGTCTTTGCTTACAACAAACCTCCAGCAGGCAGGACAAAGCGGACATGCCTTCCTCTGCGGAAGGAAGCATTCGGCAGGAGAGAGAGGGAGGCAGGGAGGCCCGCCTCGAGCCTCCAGCTGCTGACGCTGTGGGAGGCTGTCTCTGGCTTCGAGGCTGCCTGTGGGAGCTGGGAGCCGATCGGCCCGGGACCCTCCTCAGCTTCGCGCTGTCTCATGATCGGTCACAATCATAACATCAGCTTGGCAAGGGCAGGGCCCCCAACATCCTGCTCACCGTTGGTCCCCAGGGCCGGGAGCCCAGCCCGGCGCACAAGACAAAAGAGTTGAACCAATTTGCCGAACTGCACAGAGTAATCATCGTTCACGCTAAAGAGAGGATCCCTAGCTTTATTAAAAGATTTTGTTCTGGTTGCTGTTTCCAGTAGGTGTTCCCTTGATGCATTTGTGTGTGTGTGTGTCTGTGTGTGTGTGTGCGCGCGCGCGCTCCTGGCAGGAAAGGCACGGGCACACAGCATTAATTAGATAAACAGAAAGGAGGGCAAAATCATGTCAGAAATCACTAGTCTAAGTCCACAAAACGTATGACCTTTGTTTAGAAAAATATAATTCACACGCGCAATTTCAGAAATAGAAGTCAGGCTTGCTCCTTTTCCAGGACGACTGGGATACCCGGGAAACCACAGGGACACGCCCGGTCTCCGTGGTAACCTACCTGTTTCCAGTGATTGGAGGGCTTCCTTCCTGCCTCCTTGTGGAATCCTACAATAAACCGAGGACCCAGCTTTCAAAAATAATAATTTCTGAACACTGTAGCCAGACTAATTTTTTTTTTTTAATATGGGTTCCTTAATACGGTTAAGATCCTGAAATAGTCTACCAGGTGTGTACGGAATTTTGCTGACAATTATTTTCTAGCTCAGAATCAGAAATATGGACCTAAGACCATAAAGATGTGATTTTTCTTTTAATTTCAAATCCAAGAAACTATAAGCAAACACTGAGCTAGTAGCAAAAGCAATGTCTGGTGTCTCACATTACATGGCCCAGTCACCAGTACCTCTCCCTCATTCACCCTGAAATTTATCCTTCATGTTAGCCAAATCCTCTGATGGTTGGCCTCAACGTCATAACCTTCCACGGCTGACTCAGTATCCCGGACTCAGACAGATTGAACCTCTGAAAAAATAACAGCCTAAGAAGCCTCTGGAGCGATGCCCCCAAAAGTCAGGCACGGCCCTGATAAGGGCTGCGGGGTTCTGCTTCCCAGCCAGTAAATAAAGACAGTCAACCCAATGTCAACCCAACACCAACCCAACATCAACCCAAGTCAACGCAAGGTCCAAGGCAAGAGCAGCACAGGGAGTGGGGAAGGCTCACCTCCAACTAGAAGGAAATGAGGACCAGCAGCTTTACTCTTGGGCGCGCATGAAGCAAGGAAGGGCAGGGATGGGGAATAGGAAAAGTTATTTTCAAAAAGGGAGCTGAAAAGCAGCCTGACCAACAAACAGCAAGGAGATTATCCCTGGACGAAGGCCACGGTGCTGGACACCTGGTGATGAGAAAAGCAAAGGAAAACCAACAGAAGCCGAAACCAGGCACGGGCGGGGTGAGGACACCGCCCACCTCACTCAAACACCCCAGAGAGACCCGGCGGGAGCCACAAAGCCTCTTCTAGATCGAGAAACAAAATGAACACCCAAATTCGAGCAAGTAAAAAAGCAGCAGCATATTCTCGACCATAAACAAACTCTACCCTCTGGCGTGCTGAAATGGTGAATTTCTAGGAAGGCTCAGAACATTTTTCTTCATACCCAGTTAATAAAGTTACTCAGCATCGAGTTTAGATGAGATTAGCAAATTCTAATGATGCATTACGATAAATTTCCATTAATTCAAATCATCACAACTGTGGAATTGTGGAATTGTGGAATTGTGGAATCCAGACAGTCTGAGTATAAAAAGAAAGTTTGCTAAGCAAATAATAGGGTAAACAAGGTTATCAGAGGAATGTGTCCTTGGGGTTCCTTTTAAAACCTTTTTTTTTTCTAGTTGCAAGAATAATACACACCCATTGGTGAAAATTCAGAGTGTAGAGGAATATGAAAAAGCAGGAAGGAAAAACCACTCATGATCCCATCAGACTCAACCACTGTTAAAAGTTCGGTGTATGCCCTTCTCATCTGTTTTCTCTGAACTTTTTTTTCCCCTCGCAAACATAACTGGAATGAAACTGACCATATAGTTCTATACCTTGCTCCCCGGCCCCATATTTATAGAAGAAATGCTGAAATTGCTTCTTTTCAACCCCTTTAGCAAAAACCGAGCAGCCTACAACCATAAAATGTACTCAAAGAATTCTTTTTTCTTAAGATTTTATGTATTTAATAAATACATAAAAGGGGGGAGCACTGGGAGAAGGGCAGAGAGAGAGGAGAGAATCTTGAACAGACTCTGCCCTGAACACAGAGCCCAACACAGGGCTCGATCTCACGACCCTGAGCTCCTGACCTGAGCCAAAACCAACAGTTGGATGCTTAGCCAACCGAGCCACCCAGGCACCCCTCAAAGAATTCTTAATAATGACATTAGCTCAATTAATTCAGGAGTTTGCGTTAATATACACTTTCATCCAAGACTAACACAACTGCTTGTCTTCTATAATACTCCCTAATTCTCCCTGATTCACGGTTAGTCAAAACCAAAAGTTGAGTCTCCCAGTTTCAGGATACTCAGCGGTAAGAGCCTCCCCAAAGAACAGAGTTGCACCATTACCAAGAGGAGGGCCCGTATCCTCGGAACTGGTTTTCCCTGGGCGTGTCCTCTTAAAGGGACAGTCAACAGCTTCTAAATCAGGCACCAGATCTAGGGCCCAAGAACTTAGCTCCTCGGCCAGGCCTCTGCGCTCCCACTGACATCGCTCACCTCCTTTGTACCACGAGCCCATCCTCTTCGTCTCAGCTTCCTTCATATGCAGCACCGGTCCTGGGACAGGAAGTTACGGGAACGTGCTGAACGGACAGAGGGGTGGATGACCCACACAGAGCTCATGTCCCCAATGTCAGCATCCTCTGACCCTTCCCCTTCCTTCTCATCTGTGCTCCACAGACTTGTCCCTCCACGGGACCAGCTTCTTCTGAATCAGGGTGCCGGCTCACGAGATAGCACTTGCTAAGGGGTCTGTGCTTTCTAGAACGTTCTTTTTTTTTTTTAAGATTTTATTTATTTATTTGACAGAGAGATCACAAGTAGGCAGAAAGGCAGGCAGAGAGAGAGGAGGAAGCAGGCTCCCTGCTGAGCAGAGAGCCTGATGCGGGGCTCGATCCCAGGACTCTGAGATCACGACCTGAGCTGAAAGCAGAGGCTTCAATCCACTGAGCCACCCAGGCACCCCTAGAACGTTCTTTTTTTTTTTTGCAGTCAGTTGAGCTAGGAAAATTCTCTCCGTGCTTTATGTTGGGTGTGCCCTATAACTCAAGTTTACTTTTTTTTTTTAAGATTTTATTTTTAAGGGGCGCCTGGGTGGCTCAGTCAGTTAAGTGTCTGCCTTCGGCTCAGGACATGATCTCCAGGTCCTGGGATCGAGCCCTGCATTGGGCTCCCTGCTCAGCGGGGAGTCTGCTTCTCCCTCTCCCCCCTGCTTGTGCTGTCTCTCCCTCTCTTTCTCCCTCAAGTGAATAAATAAAATCTTTATAGAAAAAAAGATTTTATTTTTAAGTAATCTCTATGCCCTACATGGGGCTCGAACTCACAACCCCGAGATCAAGAGTCACACGCTCCCTGGACTGAGCCAGCCAGACGCCCCTCAAGTTTACATTTTTAAACATTTCTTTTGAACTGCAGAGCTGACAGAGAATGTAGAGGTTACCTAGTCCCAAGCTCATTTGACAAACAAGGAGACTGAGATCTGGAGAGGAAAAACCACTCACGCCAAGTTAAAGCCAGACATCGACAATGAGAGGGGGCTCGTTCCGCCAGCCCAGAAAGCCTTGATGGCTTCTACGCCATGGTGCCGTGATTTTAGCAAATGGGAAAAACACTCGCCAATCAGCGATGAGCACAGAAAACAGTGCTGACCTGCCAATCACACATCCAGCCTGCAAAGCAAGCCCTTTTGGCAAAGGCGTTGAGGTTAAATACTTCAATTCCCCCACCATCCTCCAGCCGAGGGGAGGGAGCGGTAGTTCAGCTACACATCTGGGCATCCACTGTGTTCCAGGTTCTGTGCCAGGAATGGGGGGCCATGGAGGAGAAATCCACAAGGGCCTACGAGCAAGGAGGCCCACTGCCCTGGGAGAGGCAGACCAGCACAGTGCCCAACCAGGATGTCAGGCTCCAGCCAGCACTGGTGAAGAAGGGCAGCAAAGGGCCTAGAGAATACAACAGGGGGCCAAATTTGTCCTCCCTGGAAGGGCCGTGCGGAGCTCAGCAGAATAGGTACCACTGGGCCGCTCCTGGGCCCGCAGACAGGTGATTTCTCAGTCAAGGCTCTCCAGAAAAACAGCAGCAGTCATATATATGAGGACACTTACTGGATAGAATGGCTCATGAGACTTTGGAGGCTGAGGAGTCCCCCAGCCCGCCATCCGCAAGCTAGAAACCCAGGAAAGCTGGTGTTACTCGGTCCCAGTCCAAAGGCCCGAGAATCAAGGGAGCCGACGGTCTAAGTCCCAGTCCCAGTCCAAAGGCCTGAGAACCAGGCGCACTGACGTCCGAGGACAAGGGAAGACGGACATTCCAGCTCAAGCAAAGTAAATTCCACCTTCCGCCACTTTTTTTTTCTATCCAGCCCTCAGTGGATTGAAGGATGCCTGTGCACATTGGAGAAGGGGGTCTTCCTTATTCGGTCTACCAATTCAAATGCTAGTCTCTTCCAGAAACATCCTCATAGACACACCCAGAAATAAAGTTTTACCAGTTTTCTGGGCATCCCTTAGCCAGGTCAAATTGACGCATAAAATTAACCATCACGGGTGGGATTTTTCCAAGAATATTCCAGATCAGTGCGTCTGATGAGGCCTTTGGTAGAGTAACATTCCAACACCCACCCATTTGGGATCTCTACGCCTACCATCATCTTGTACTAACTCCCCTCATTACCCTCCTAACAGTAGGTGGTCCCCCCACAACCTGCCGGCAAAGAACGGCTAACTCGACAGAAACGGGCTCTATGAAGCAATGACCCAAATGCTGGGAAGCAATGTGGAGACTGGATGGTGGTGTTGATGGTGAGGAGGAGGGGAGGAGGACGGCGATGATACTGATGGCGGTGACGACGGGGACAGCGATGGAGGCTGATAACGTGGATGTGCTGGGAAGCCGGCATGTGGCCCAGGACAAAGCTCGGGGAAAGGAGAAATGGGCCGCAGTGAGATCTTCACACTGCTTGGGGTGCCCTGGGCGAGAGGACCTGGAATTCCTCACCTGTGCTACGACTCCCCTCCCCCTACTTCCTCCAATGATAGCGAAAATCATTGCCAAATGCATAAGCTTTCACCTTACAGCTAGCTCTGAAAACAATCGGCCAGGCCATTTTGTTTTGAGGGCAGATGATAGCATCTCACAAGAACATATGCTAATAAAAGCAGCAATTCTTTATCCCACCTTCAGAGAGAAAGAAGAGAGACAAACACTCCCCTGAGAATGAGAATGGATCATAAGGGCCACAGGTCCAGCAGGGAAGAAAGCCAAGCCCCAACATCTGTCCCAGGCCTCTTTCTACCTTCACTTACTGAAAAGAAAGGCACTCGAAGAAGGCAGAGCAGCCAACGGATTTCGTCTCCCAGCCTTGGAAGCTGAGCCAGACTGTCCGGACTGCATCCCCAAGCAAGGGATTGGCACTGCATGACTGAGGATTTTTAATAAAGGCTCATTCCTGCCACTGCCGCCCCACGCTCTGGAGAGGGCTGGGAGGGAGAGAGAGAGAGAGAGCCACCAGTCCTGCCCACCCACAGCCCTGCCTTGGGCCCACGGTTGGGGCGCGGGCTTTTCTAGACATCCCACGCTCACTCTGGCAGGAGTGACTCCCCAGCCCCACATGTAAATACAGAAAATTGTACGATGTTGCACATGATTTGTTTTTAAACCCAGGTGATTGATTTTGAGAGGTTCTCCCCTCCCTCCAAAAACGGATGGCAGCCCGGCAAAGGGAAAGGATGGGAGTGACAGGGAAGGGGGGGAAGCTGTCGTCAATTCTATTTTCTGGAAATGTCTGTTAAATGCACAGGAAGGAAGCAGAGACTTGAGCATTTTGGCTGCTGGAGGGGGAAAAAAAGTGCTGCGATCCAGACACAGGGCCGCCGGGAGTCGTAATGCTGCCGTGCTCGCAGGAGTCCCCGGGCAGCCCGCTGGCACACTAGCGCGCTCGCGAGCCGACCCCAGAAACGGTTCCAACCACTCTTGGAGGCAGGGGAACGAGAGGTCGGGGCCTTACTGGGGCTGAGGGACAACCTACGCAGATCTGAGGGATGATCTCACCTAGGGCTCCTTGGGCAGCCCCCCGAGTTCAGAGTCACCACGGCTGTGTCAGAGACCCTCAGAAAGGCTTCTGAGGAGACATGAGTTGGGCAATCCAAAATGGCAGCTCCCTAACCTCCAAATCACGGCCCACACCAGTTCCCTTCCGGGGGCCTTCACACACACTCACAGGCTCTCATGACAAATGCTTTGCTCCTACAGTCTGGGTCAAAAGATGCCTAATAAACCTATGAAAAGAAACCCTTAGTGGCAGAGGAGGCCTCCCAGGAACATTCAATAGCAATAATGGCCACACTTAACCACAGACACGTGACCAGTCAAAGACTCCACAGAGACTCTACGTCCACGTTCCACGTGATGGTCTAACGTGGCCCCAGAACCCGTTCATGAACAGGGTCAGAAAGCATCACCCAGACAATAAATGACAGAGCAGAGCCTGACTCAAACCCAGGTCTCCCGGACCCCAACATCCGGCATCTTCCGAAAGACACAGGACACTCTTGCTGTCTATCGAGAAAGTTCTCTGCCTCGGTGGGAGAGAGAGAGACCATTTGTGTTTTCTCTTTGGTTTTGTGTTTTACCTCTACTGGAGTGCTTTTCTTTTGTTTTTGTTTTTTTAATTTTGTTAGGTAACAGACAGTGGAGAGAGACCATTTGCGACGCGGTGGTCCACACACCAGGCCCGGATCTACCTCCTGTACCGTTTCTGTGACTCGATTTACAATCTGCAAAACGGGGTCTCTTCCTCTGCTTTTCCTTGAAGAACAAAAATAACCCAAGAAGGGAAGTTCTTCTGAAACGCACAATCAGGGCAAGTGCGCTCCCCCCACCCAGGGCCCCTGTCCGTCTATCTCCCAGGGGACCTCCCTGTGCCCACGCCCACTTACGTCACCCATACCCGGTCAGCTGTGAGCCAAGTACTGGGGCAAATGAAGACACGCCATGCACCGCTCATGCCCTACAAGGAATTCCCTTGGCTTGGAGGCCATGACAAGAGAAACTGAACATCGCTCCGGGAAAAGCCCCAGAAGGGCAGATCCTGACGACCAAACGGGGGTGGGAGAGTACGCGACCTGGCTTAATTCTTGGTTCTCCTACTTCTTACTCACGGCTTTGGGTGAGTTGGCGTGCTCCGGGCATCCTAGATTTTTTCGTTTAAAAAATGGGTTTGATCCCTTTTGCCTCACCCTGTACTTTAAATTCGAACCCCCTGCTGGATACTGGGGAGCTGACAAAAGAAATGGGGGGAAGCAACTTCATTGAGCGCAGCCAACAGGCCCTGGGCGCACCCCAGGGGCCCAGCGCTGTGCTAGGGGAGGGACGGGGGCCAGAAGGACGAAGGCACTGCGTCACAGAGCTGGCCGGCCCCCAGGAGGGTGAGCACCCAGCCTCTTTGATCAGCCTGCGGGAGCAATCAATTCTCACTGGAAAACTCCAGGAAAGCCTCAAGGAGGAGGCCCTGGAGCCAAATCCATAAACGGAGAGGCAGGAAAAAAGGCAGATGTAGAGACAGAAAGCCCATTGGCGGTTGCCTGGGGGTGGGGGCGGGGACAGAGAGTGACAAGAACTGGGCAGGAGGGAGCTCTCGGGTGATGCAAAGGCTCTAAAACTGGATTGTGGTGACGGTTGCACAATTCTGTAAATTTACTGAAACGTACTGGATTGTACATTTGAAATGGGTACACTTCACGGTATATAAACTGTATCGCAATAAAGCTGTTAGTTAAAAAGATTTTTTTTAAGGATGGGTAGGAGTTTAGCAGATAAAGAAGTCTCGATGGGAGAGAAGAAAGGCAGGTGCTGTGGCAACCCGGCCCCCCTCGCTCTCCCAGTCCCACCTCCCCCCAGACACCGGCAGCCCTCCCGGCACAGCTGGGAAGGTTAGCTCCCGAGCCAGCACCCCGCCCCCCGCCCCCCCACCCAGCCCAGGGGGAGGGGCTTCCCTGGAGCACTTGTCAAGTGGGCTTGAGGGCTCCTCAGGCCTTCTCCCCAAACCCCAGCCCAAGCTGGGCTCTGGCAGGGAGGAAGCCTGGGTCCAGGTTTCAGAGTCCTGCTTGGAGCAAGGCACCCAGCAGGTGTTTGGAAGAACACTTACAGAGCAAGAGCATGAACTTGGGGTGGGGGGACAGCAGGGGGAGGGGCTTGGGGGGGAGGCCAGAGTGTAGAGTGAGATGACAAAATCTGTTTTCCACAGTGACCTGATGACAGCGATGAGCCAAGTGGAAGCGGGGCCCCAGGATAAGGGATGAGAAAGCTCGGCTCTGCGGGGACAGGAGCCGTGGGGTCGGAGAGAAGGGCCTCGGGCCACGGGGGACTGACCAACTCAGGACTCCCGGACAAAGAAGGGGAAAGAGCCCAGAAACACTCCTGAGATTTCTAGCTGTAAGGAACGAGTAGGCAAGAGGCATTCACTACAACAGGTGGAGGGACCCACTTGGGCTGGAAGAAAGTTCTAGGCTCTGCTTTGATGTGGAGCAGCGTGGAGCGTGCGCCGCAGCGCTGGGTCTGAGCGTGGGGAGAGCTCAGGCCTGCTCGCCTGCCGACGCACAGACGTGAGCCCAGGCGAAAGGAGAGCACTTAAAACGGTGCCTGACTAAGGGACACGTCCCTGGCCGAGGGTACCGGGTACCCTCTACAGGGTA
This sequence comes from Potos flavus, assembly GCA_028534135.1. Classification (NCBI taxonomy): domain Eukaryota; kingdom Metazoa; phylum Chordata; class Mammalia; order Carnivora; family Procyonidae; genus Potos; species Potos flavus. The sequence continues at coordinate 5,537,745 of CM052885.1, read as the reverse complement.
CCGAGGCCATCGAGGGAGACTCCCACGAGGAGAACCGCACCCCCCAAAGCCTTCCTCCTGTCTGCAGAGTCACGGCAGCCTTATCCAGGGAGTACAGATTTAACTATTCTGAGGGTTTCTTAGCCAAGGGTCACAGACCCATCACTCGCTCCTCAGAAACTTCTCGTCGAGTGAGGCGGGTGGGACTGACGCCAGCACCCCGACCCGTCTCCCGGCTTCCTGCCCATCTGAGCTGCACCTCAAGAGCTAAAAGCAACAGATATCTGGAAAACACAGCTGCTGGATTAGCAGTTGGGGGGGGTGCGTTTGGCTTTTGAAGGTAAATGAAGGGGCGCCTGCGTGGCTCAGTCGGTGAAGCGTAATCCTTCGGCTCAGGTCGTGATCTTGAGGTCCTGAGATCGAGCCCCGCGTCGAGCTCCCTGGTTCAGCGGGGAGTCTGTTTTTCCCTCTCCCTCTGCTCCTTGCCCCGGCTCATGCTCTCCCTCTCGCTTGCTTGCTCATGCTCTCCAATAAATAAATAAAATCTTCAAAAAAAAAATAAAAGGTAAATGAAAAGAGCCCCAAAAAGACATCTTTGCCCACCTGATGCCAGCAGGGGAGGGCTGCGACAGGAAGAGCCTGGGATCTCTCCGAAAGTGTCTTTAGTTAGTCATGCTTCATAAATGCAGAGATATGAAGCTTTGCCTCTGAAATTCAATTATACTTGAAAGGACATGGCCAAGGCAGGGCTCTCTTAAAGGATTTACTGTGCTTTCCTGATGATAAAAAAAAAATTCTTTAGACTTGCACCTTGCTCATCAGTGCCTAAGAAACGCTCACCTGTCAAACCGTATTGATTACCGGAAGTTACATTAAAACCCATGCCGCTAGATTCCAACCTTTTTTTTTTTTTTTGGTGGAAAGTGATTCAAAAGAAACATTTTTCCCCACGGAGCAAGAGACACCGAGACAGCCCCTAAGCCTGTTCTGCTACCTCCAAACACCATTACCTGTCACCCCCTGACGAAAAACTCAACCCAAAGGAACAAGAGCCACGTGAGACGCACAGCTGTCCGTGTGGGCGCGAAAACACCGAAGAAACCCAATGAGATTGTGGGAGAATGGTGAATCCGTAGGTAGACAGAGCGCGATTAAGGTTGGTAAGCGCCCTCCTTCCACAAACACACTGACATCCGGGGCCGACACACCAGCAAAATACACCTAATCCCCCATCGAGCCCGGGCTGGCGACTCACAAATTGGAAGCATTGTCCCCTAACAAACGAGCTTGGTTTAGGTCTTGCTGGCATGCTAAATTCTTACACAAACCTGATCCTGATCTAGATAAAATGTCAGCTGCCAATCAGCTTACCCTGGGGTGCCAAATAAACTCTGGGGCTCCTTAATAGTATCCAGGATTAACACCGGTCCCCAAGTGACCTGGGCACTTTACCACTTACGAGGGGCCATATGAGGTCCCAGGATAAGTGGGGGGGGAAGGACCGTAGGCGTAAGGGGGAGACAGACTGCCTGACGCACAAACACTCAATAGGGTATTTTATGGGAAAAGGCAACCCTTAGAAGTAAGTGTGCAGGTGGAGCCAAACAAGGCAGCAGGTCCGAGCCCTCCCAGCCCCCCACGACCCCCCCCCAAAAGACAGCACTACCGCTTTACCTGGATGCAACTCCAGGGCAGCTCCACGTAGAGACAGAGGTCGGGAAGGAGGAGGCCCCGATGGGCTGTGCGCCAAGGCGAGGCCACTCTGCGTCGCTCGCCAGCTGGTATTTCTAATTCTGCACAGCCCAGTGGCCAGAAAGGGGCATTAAGATAAAATTCTGACGGCATTAGTCTGAGCTCCTTTCTATCTCTTAGAGTTTCCCTCTAGAGGGCTTATTGGAAATGAATGGATCACCGGTTCGGGTTTGGGCAAATCTCTGTTCTTCTGGGGGTTCAACCTGTTGTTTCAAGTCTGCACTTCCCAGCATCTGATGGCCAATGCCAGGTGTCCCAAATTTATTATCGCACGTTGACATCTATTTTTCATCTTACGAAAAGCATCCAAGTGGAACCCGAAGAGAGGAGGCAAGGCTAAAACTCACCACATCCCAGGGCAGGCGAGAGGCAGAGCCCCCAGGCCTTCCCTCCGGCACATTATCCAATAAAACCTCAAGAGCTCAGTAATTACAGGCGCTCTTAAAAGCGAAACAGAAATAGATCTAGGGCCCAAGCACTATTCGTTTGAGACAAAGGGCTGGTTTTAAGAAGGAAAATACAAAACAACAACCCCAACAACAAACAGCCCAGCTTCTGGTCTGTCTTCTGAGCTGAGAAAGCCAGCCTGATTTTTTTTCCCATGATTACTCAATCTGATTATGGGGAAGAGAGTAGGATTCGGATGAAAAGCCCTTTTCTCCTCCAGGATATAAAATCATTTTCTGCAACAGGAAAAAAGCAGGTTGCATTCTAAGTGTGCCCCTGACACCAAATCGGATGAAAACTTAGCTCATCCAGGTCCCCAGACCTGCCATCACCACTGAGACCTCAGCTTTCGGGGCTAGCAGAAGACAGACCAAGCAAGAGCTTTCTGCTCCTGTGTCATAAAAGCCTGCAAAGGATTCCAGCTTCCCTGAGCACACCCACTGGGAGCAGGTGATCCTGGGAGACACATCCCATCCCTACGCACAGCCCAGCTGCTGAACCCCATGCCCCCCATGCCCATTCCAGGCCGATGCTCCTTTTTGAGAGAACCATGCATCGTGCGTTCCTCAGCTCCCTCTGTGAAAGCTTATTTGTTTTTCCGACTGGGAAGGGTCCTGAGAGGAAGAAAGAAACCACAGCGATGGAGGGAAGGAATCACCAGCTCTGGCAGAAGGCAGCAGGCCAGCCCCGGCCAGCTGGCCCCGCTGGGTCTAGCAGGCGCTGTGCTGCAGTTGGCAGGGCTCTCCCTGAGAGCCAATCGTGGTTCGAGGGTGCGCGCGTTCACTGCAGTTCAATGTTACGTAGTAGTAGGCTTCGAACTAAATATTTTAAAAATTAAGGTGTAGGTCTAGGAGGAAGGATCCCAAGGACCTCTAGCCTCCTCCTTAAGGCTGATCAACAGAGCCGCTGTTGGATGGGTGCGGGGAGGGTCGGAGGGTGTCCAACGCCGAGGCCCCAGGCAGGACTTGCGGTCCCCGCAAACAGATTCCTCTAGGGGGACTCGGTGTCGGCCGGGAGTCAAGGGGATGGCCTTCAGCTTGACGAGGCCGGACGGGATGCCCTGGGGGCCCGAGGTCGGTCTCTGCGGGGAGCGCCACTTCAACGCGCAGGCTGTCAGACTCTGTGAGCCGCAAGCCCCGGGGACTAGGCACTTGTTGAACAAAAAGGCTCCCGACTCTGGCAGCCGCCGCAGTTGGCCAGGAGAGGGACCCCCAGCTCGGGCGCGCGAGCCTTTGCTGCTGGGCGCTGCGCGCTCCTGCGCACCCGAGGCGGCGCCGCCCGGGAGGTGCGGCGAGCAGGCAGCGCAGCCGGCAGCCTAAACTTTCTCGAATCTCGGTGCTTCGCAGTTAAGTTAGGGGCGTGAGGGAGGGACAAAACACTCGCGGGGCGTGGGGGGGGGGCAGGGGATGTAACAGTCCCACCCACGATAAAGAAAAAAAGGGTTAAAAAAGAGACACTAATTCAATTAACTTAGCACCTACTATGTGCCAAGCACCGGGGCCAAGAGCTATCTTTGGTGCGTTCTCATTTGAAATGTCACGGCAGACCCCGAGGGAGGAACTGTCCCCATTTGCTAGAGAAGCAAACCTCAACCAGAGAAGGTGGCGTGTCTGGCCCAGGTCGCAGTGCGGGTCACGGCGAGGCCAGGGCTCCTAACTCCGGAGCACGGCTCTGTCTGTCGCCGCTCTGCCTAGTGGGGAGGGAGCAGATGGCCGCCGAACCGGTCCCCTACCCTGGCCGGAGCGCACCTGCCACCCACGTGGGCTGCGCGGACCTGCCCCCCAGCGGGGCTAGCCCAGGCAGCCCCAGAGGCCCGCGCTAGCTCCTTTGGATCCCAGCTGTCCCCAGGGCCCCTGGAGCTCCGCACTGCGCCGGCCGGCGGGGGACAGAGGGCTCTGCACGCAGAGCTGGACTGCCCACGCCCACCCCGCCACCCGAGCCCCACGCGCAGCCGCTCACACCAGCCACTCGCCCCGCACCCGTCCCCACCAGCAACAGCGCCCGGACACACAATTCCACAAACGCAACCCAAAATGTGCACACCCACTGCACACACGGATCCCTACGAGGACACGCCATTCCAGGGACACACCACCGTCCTCGGTCACCCACAACACCACGCAGACAAACACAGGCACCCCCAACGCGCGCGCACACACACACACACACACACACGCAGAGAGCCCGGTCGCAGCTCACGCCGGTGCACACGCCCGCACTCTCCGCAGCCAGCAGCCCCCCGCTGCCCTACCTGCTCCGGCGCAGGACGCGGTCAGCCGGCTTCCCGAGCCCAAGTTCCGCGCAGCTGGCGCTGGGGCGGGCGCGGGCCGCTGCCCGGGACGAGCGCTCCGAGGCCGGGAAGGGTGGCTAGGAGCGCGGGCCTCCGTGCGCCCGCAGCCTCCGCGCCGGCCCTGCGCTCATCGCCTCCCAGAAAAACAAAAGGAAGCCGGCAGCGAGGGAGGGAGAGAGGTGGAGGCGCCCGCCCGTCCGCCGGTCCGCCCGTCCGCCGCCTGCAGTCGCTGCGGCCCGCCTGCCAGCGCCGGGAAGGAAGGGACTCGAAGGCGGGACCCGGAGGCGGAGGCTGGGGGCGGGGCGTGCGGCTGGGGCTGGCGCTCAAGTTTCCTGCGGACACGCCCCCGGCCCGACCACGCCCCCAGACTTGTCCCCGCCCACCTGCCCTGCTTGGGTCGCGCCCCTGTCCCTAGACACGCCCCTTGCTGGCCCTCGGGTGCCGGGCCTCCGAGCCTTCCAAGCCGGGGCCTCGCTGCTCTTTAGCGCGCTCTCCGCCCAGCCCAGGCCCTAGCCCGGTCCCAGGCCCGGGTGGATTTCGGGGCAGGAGCCGAGCGCCGGTTCCGCCTCCCTAACCTTTGGCCTCTGGCCTGCGGCTGTGGGAGAGGCGGGGAGGCGGCACCGGGAGGGGCCAGCCCGGCGCCCACTCCCCCGCCTCCCCAGTCCTCTGCCGGAAGTGCGGCCCAGGCGGCCCAGAAAGGGAAGAGGCCGGAGTCTGGCACCCTCGCCACCAGTCCCCTGAGCAGATCCCACCAGGCTTCCCGCGCCTCTTTCTGGGAAGGAGCCAAGGACCTGGAGGACGGACACCTGAGTTCCAGTTCTGGTTGCCTTAACCGATTCTGGGCGATTTGGGCAAGTCCCTGAGATCCCGGCAGCCTTGGTTTCCCCATCTATAAAATGGACGGGACGAAGAGCAGGCTTCTGGCCCTTCCCTCCCCAGCATGCTGTGGGTCTTCAGTCTCTGCTGAGGAAGGGACTTGGTGGACAACTCGGTCCCAGGGGCAGGCGGCCTGGGAGTCAGGGAGAGAGACAAACCTGTGTTTCCTGCAGACTTCCTCTGTCCGCCTCGGAAGGCACCTGCACTGTGCTTCCCGGAGCCCCTCACCCCAGTAGCTCCTGAAAATCTGGGCCCCGGGAAAAGCAAACACATACGCACACCCACCACTACCACCACCGCCCACCCCAAACATCCCCGAAGAAAGGTAACCACAGAAACAGCCCTGAATACAGAGCTGGGCGTTAGTGTTAGGCTGAGACAGACTGTCTTTCCGGCGTCTCTAGGGGAAAACTCAAATCCTCCTGCAAATCCTCCTCCACAAAAACACCGTGAGTGAACTCCTACTCCACGGGGGGCTGCTGAGAGGAATGCTGGTGGGCGGCTGGGGGGGGCGAGGGGAAGAGTGGGGCTGGCAGGCCAGGCGGTCTGAGAGCCCAGACCCCTCTCTCACCAAGCAAATGGCAAAACCAGCCCCAGAGGGAGTTAGTCTCCTAGGCAGCCCCGCTGTGGGGATTAAATGCAATAATGACAGTGAGCATCAGCGGTATGGGGCTGTGGTCACGCGGAGCGGCTCTGGTAGAGGGGCAGCATCCCTCCTTCTCGGCAGACCCCCGGGGGCACTGAGCAGCCTTCCTGTCGTCTGTCGGCGCAGAGGGTGGGGTGACAGGTGAGAACCCCCCCGCCCCCCCGCCACAGTGCCACAGTCAAGCCCAGGCCCGTCAGCCAGGTGACTGCGGATACTGGGTTCGCTGGCGGAGGTCGTGTTCTGCTGTGGTCACACATAAGACCCACTTCTCACTCAGGCTGCACTTCGGGGCCAGGTCGGAGGGCACAGGAAGACTCCTCACAGGTTTTCGGGAACTCCAGCCTCTTCCATCTCGAGATTCCACCAGCATCTCTTGCATTTCGAGACTCTTCCTTCGGGGCTTCTGAGGACACCGCTGGCCCCTTGACTTCCAGCCAGCAACAAGAGAGGAGATAGTGCGGAGTGTCGGTGGGGGGGGGGTCTTGGGGTGAGGGGAGGGGTCACTGGGAGCCAGGCCTGGAGGAGGCACGCATCACATGGGTCCACATTCGGGGGCCAGAATTAGTGACACGGGGCTACCTGGCTGCCCAGGCATGGCAGCCTTGCTCTGGGTCCAGAGAAAACCATGGTGTTGGTGGGCACGTCGCCATGTCTCTGCTTCCGATTCAGAGCTTCTAAAGGAGGAATGTCTCCCTCAAGTGAGATACAGCCCGATCTCTTCCTTTCGTTTTTGCAGGCCATGCAGTAGTGACTCAATAAGTACTTCTGAATTTAATAAACTAGAGCAAAGCAAAAAGCGAATTCAGGATATGGTGTCCTGTGAGTGTCCCGGGACCGCCGTAAGGAAGTGCCACAGGCCGGCTGGCTCGAACCAAGACTTTATTGTCTCGGAGTCCCGGAGGCTGGGAAGTTCAGGATCAGCGCAGCAGCATGGTTGGTTCCTTCCGAGGGACCTCAGGGGGGATTGTTCCAGGCGTCTCCCCTGATTTCCGTCCGGTGCTTCTTGGCTTACAGATGGCCGTCTTCTCCCGAGGTCTTCCTGTCATCTTTCCTCTATGTGTGTCCGCCTCCGTGTCCAAACTGCCCCCCTGTAGAAGAACACCAGTCATACTGGATTGGAGCCCATTCTAACGAACTTGACCATGGGCAAAGACACTGTTTCCAAACAGGGTTATGTTCCCAGGTACCAGAGATTAGGACTTTACAATGTCTTTATGGGGGAACGATTCAACACCTAAGGGGTGGCCTGCTCTATATACAATTCATCCTCCATACCGTGGCTGTAAACACTTAAAGTCAGGAATGAGCCTCATTAGTCTTAATAATAACTGACTTAGGGCACCTGGGGAGCTCAGTGGGTTAAGCGTCTGCCTTTGGCTCAGGTCATGGTCCCAGGATCAAGTCCCGCATCGGGCTCCCTGCTCAGTGGGTAGCCTGCTTCTCCCTCTCTCTCTGCCTGCTGCTCCCTGTGCTTGTGCTCTCCCACTCTCTCTCTCTCTCTCTCTCAATAAATAAATAAATAAATAAATAAATAAAATCTTTAAAAATAATAATAATAACCCTATCTAAGGAGGTCCTTCCCAATAACCATGGTTCTAGCTCACAGACCCCTGCTTCTGAACACTTGAAGAAGTGAAGGCCCACTCGTCTCCGGGTCCTCTTTTGACTCTGGTGCTCTGTGTCATAGTAACTACAGAGGGGAGAAGTGTGGCCGCTGGGAATGGAGGGGCCGTGCTCCCTCAGGCTAGCTGCCCACCCTTTGCCTGATCCCGGAAGTTCAAACCAGAGGAAACAGTCGGAGAACTTGCTGGCGGCGCCAATAGCAAGACTTGTTGGGATCGCCGGATCCTGCCTGGGGTCAGCATGGATCAGAGGTGGGGAAATTGGAGGATGAGGCCACCTTGCCTCTCCCCGAGGTCCGCCAGCGTTCACGAAGGTCCCCGAGGCAGATGCTGTGACCCATGGCTTACCTAGGGAGTGTGACTCAGAGGCACATTGGGATGGATCTCCCTTCCCCCTTCCCCCTTGCAAGCTCCCAGGTATCAAGATAAACTAGAGTGTCCCTTCACCTAGAGCAACTCCCCTGACTGAACCGTGCCCCTCCGGAAGTCATACTTTGAAGCCCGGACACACCTGCCTGTATTTGGAGAGGGGGCTTTTAGGAAGTAATTAAGGTTAATGAGGTCGTAAGGATGGACTCCTCATCCAAGAAGATTGGTGCCTAATAAGAAGACGAAGAGGGAATGAGATCTCTCCGGCTCTCCATAGAGGCCACGTGAGGACGCAGCGAGCAGGCCGCCAAGTGCAAGCCGGAAAAGGAGCCCTCACCGGAGTCTGACTCTGCCAACACCTTGGTCTTGGACTTCTGGCCTCCGGAGCTGTGGGAGATAAATGTCTGCTGTAAGCCTCTCGGTCTCGGGATTTCGTTATGGCGGCGCGAGCTAAGACATGCCCACATGTCTTCTCATCTTCCGTTTCCCACCCCATTTGCCCAGCTGCCCCCCTCGAGTCTCAAGGCTGGGGCGGCGACCTGCTCCTCAGGACCTGGGGCTCTCAGGAGCTTGTTTTGTTCCTTGAGCAACACATCACCCGCTTGCCCCTGCTCCCCAAGGAACAGGGGGAGGGTGTGGAGGGGAGCCTGGCTCTCTGGTGAGGGCTCAGGAGCTGGGCTGTCGCCTAAGGCAGGCTGCTGTGGTGCAGGGGAGAGTGAGCGGGGTTCCGGGGCAGGCAGATCTAGAGGCAGGTCTGGCTCCCGCAGTCACCGGCGTGGGGACCTTGGGAATGACTCTCTTCCTCCTTCCCTCCCCCCTCCTCCCTCCTTCCCCCTTAGCAGGTCCAGAATATTCTCTTCAGCCATCCCAATTGAGCCCTAATCCGGGGTTCCGATTTCCTAATCTGTAGAACATGGATATTTATGTCTCCCTTGGACTAAAAAAGGCCATGCATGAAAAGGCACCCGATACGGACATTATCTTCAGCAGCATCAGCAGCATCACCAAGGACTGACCGACTCAGTACAAATGTATAGAAGAGAGCATCCTGGGGAATCTCAGGAGACCCGGGTTCTAGCCCCAGTTCTGACACGTTGTAGCTGTGTCACCCGAACAAGACCCCTAACCTCTGGGAGCTTGCTTCCTCAGGACAGCGCTGCCCACAGGTGACCAGGGCGGGGGAGAGGGTCAGATGCACCAAGGATTCGGGAGGTGTCCCGGGACCCTGTTGAAGCACCTGCTGGGGGCTTCGAGCACTGACCTTGAAGTCGCGGTGCCACTAGGAGTGTTCACAGTGCATCAGACTGGAGCCCCGGGACAGGTGTACCTTGCTGGTTGGCACAGCTGGATGCATGGGGGCCTGTGTCCCTATCCCACACGATGACCCAGGGTAGGCGGGGCACACTGCAAGCCCCCAGCCTGGGGAGCCACACACCCAGCCCGACATCTCTTCCACGCTGGTGAACCATGAGCTCAAGCTCGAAACCCAAAGCCAAACCAAGCGGCTTTGACCGCTGTTCCCAACCAGTCCGAACCGGAAAAGGCTGCTTGCCTTTCCAGCTCGGCTCCCGCTGGCTTCTCTTCTGGGGAAATGGAGTTCCTGGAGCCTGAGAGCTCGGTACAGGTTCTGAGCAGGACAGTAGGTGAATCTCTGCCCGAAACAGTTCAGCGGCTAACGTGGAGTGGAAATAACACCCCCCAGCACTGCTTGTCTCTCATTTCACCTTCTAGCCAACTGTCCACATTCCAACAGAAAGGAAATGTGACCCAGATATGCAGGCACATTTTTAAGTGTAAAAAGACATAAGCAAAATTAATTTGAATGGTACCTTTTTTTAATTCAACATAGAGGAAATGTTATTACTTCAACATGCAATCACTCTAAAACTTATGAATCAGATATTTTGTATTCTTTTTTTCATATTAAGTCTTTGACGTTCAGCATGTGTTCTGTATTTATAGCACATCTCAGTTCAGGCTAGCACCATTCAAGGGCTCAATAGCCATAGGCGACCAGTGGCTGTCATCTAGATGGGGCAGATGTAGAGCAAGGGCTCCCCAACTTTTGTAAATGTTGGAATCCCCTGAAGAGTGTGCAAGAACACACATCGCTAAGCCCCACCCCCAGAGTTAATGATTCACAGAGTCCGGGGTGTCATCTGAGAATTGCATTTCTAACAAATTACAGGGTGATGATGCTGCCGGTCAGGAGTCCACACTTTGAGGACTACTGGCCTAGGCAGTCTTCCGAAGCAGAGGAGATGTGCTTTATAACTGACAGCTGGGAAAGCTATATCATTACAACAAAGCTGCAGTAATCAAGAGAGTGTGGTACTGGCATAAGGATGTTTATACAGATGAATGGAATAAAATCGAAAGTCCTGAAATAAACCCTCACATTTGTGATCAATTGCTTTTTGACAAGGGTGCCAAAACAATTCAGTGGGAGAAAGAATAGTCTTTCAAAAGTGATGTTGAAACAACTGGATGGTCACAGATGGTCACCTGAAGAAGAATGAAGTTGGGCTCCTACCTCACACCATATACAAAAGTTTAACTCCAAATGGATCAAAGACCTAAATGTAAGAGCTAAAGCTATAAAGCCTTAGAAGAAAACCACAAGCACAAATCTTTGGGACCTTGGATCAGGCAATGGCTTCTTAGGTATGACAACAAATGTACAGGCAATCAAAGGAAACTTTGACAAAACTTAAAACTCTGGGGCTTCAAGGGCACCATCAGGAAAATGAAAAGACAACCCACAGAAGGGGAGAAAATATCTGCAAACTGTATATCTAATAAGTAACTTCTATGGCATATATATAACGAACTCTCACAACTCAACAATAAAAAGACAAATGACCCAATTTAAAAA
>CM052885.1:5510250-5526789 GCA_028534135.1 Potos flavus | reverse complement strand
GGGCGGGGACATTCAAAGGCACTGAGCCCAGAGCATAAATGGCAACAGTCCCTTGGGAGAACAATTTGTCAATATCTGGCAAAATTGGAGACACAAATATCCTTTCACCAGGTGATTGCCCCTCCAGTTACCCACCCCAAGAAAACTTCTGTGCATACATAAGCCAAAAAGCCATGTGGGGAGAACACATCGCAACATAGGAGTGAAAAGCAGCCTCAGTGTCCTGCATGGGGGGAAGGAGTGAACAAAGCACCTTATATTCACACGACGGCTTACTATAAATGGTAGTAAAATCCATCAACTGGATATGTCTGGATCAACATGGAGAGATCTTTAAAAAAGAATTGCATTTTAAAAAAAGGAATGGAAACAGAATGGTATGTTACTGTTAAGTTCGGATATGACAATACAATGTACGTTTGTGTTAAATGTATACAAACATAGAAAAGTATCAATGTGGACTGGAAGACGGCCCACGGATTGCTGTTAATGATTGCTTCTGGGACAGGACGAGATGGGAAAGAGAGTACAGTGCTAATCGACTGTACCTGACAGGCATTATTTCTAAAAATATGAAGCCAATCTGTTCCGATAGCAACTCTTGCAGAAACGTATGTGTCTGATATATTAGTCTCTAAATTTATCTGTGTTTTACAATATTTCTCATAAAAAAAAAAAAAAAGGTAACACGAACCACGAATAGCATCCCCGGTCCCTCGTTTTGTCTGTTGCAGAGTCTGGATTCTAATTTATGGTAATGCCCAGTGCACGTAAATGGCAGAGTGCCAGGAACCCCAACCTTTGGGAACACAGCGCTCAAACCAAGTGGAGGGAACAGCTCTTGCCGTGGAGAAGGTTATTAGGCAGACCAGGTCCTGAATTCAGCCTTAGTTCGTAAAATGAGGCAGACACGCGGAAACCAGTGAGCAGTGCTCAGAGCGGAGAAATGCCCGTAGCTCGGAAGGATGTTAAATTTCACATCTTTGGAGAAGCATCAGTGACGTCACCGTGAAGCCCAAAATAAGGAAGGGCCAGGACACGGGGAGGCATTGCCAAGTCAGCGCGTGGAAAGACAGCCCCCCAAAGGTTAGCTTGAGACATGGGTAGAGAAAGCGTCTGACACCACCGCCTCCTGGTGGGAGGGGACCCTGTGCAAAGGGAAGGCAGGACCCACAGGGCCGGGCATCTGCCCCATTAATGGTCTTCCAGGTCTTCCAAACAGGTGCAGGCTGCTCCCGCACAGCCGAGTAACCCCTGAGGACACGGTGTCACAGCTGCTGTGACATGCTTCCCGGATTCCCCATCAGAGCTGAGATACGAGCCCCTCGGCTGCTGGGAGTGGTGGCCGTTCATGGCCCTTAGCTGATTCCTCCCTGGAAACTGCCTTTGACTGAAAAGAGCTGCCTGGCCACAGGTTCCCTGCTCCCCAGGTTCAGCCCCCATCCAATAACCGGTAACTTGGGCGCCTAGCCCAGGACCCCTCTGAAGGTCGGCCTTGGCCTCAGAGCTCCTGGTGGGGATAGCTGAGGTTCTGGTGCAGCTGCCCTTGCCCCGTGGTCCTTCCTTCCCGCAGAGGTGTGTGTCCAACGGCACTCCCTAATAAACCTCCAGTTCGAAAATCTCATCTCCAAATCTGTTTCCTAGGGAACAATCTAAGATATGGGATAGCTAACGGCAGTCAAGACAATATTACAGTGTGTTTAGGAACCTCTCTTTGAGGCTGCGTGTGATATATCTAGTCACTTCTGCATTAGAATCAGTGGCAAATCATAAAGGCCCCAAAAATATTGGCTTCAGCAAGATAAACATTTAGTTCTTTCTTGCTTAAGAGCAGCCCAGGGCAGAACTATTCTGTAGGACAAAAAGCAGGAAGGTGGTACCAGAGGCAGCTGTATGGAGAGTTGGGAGAGCAGGGATGGAATGTAGAGGGGTGCAGAAAACTTTGGGGAGTGATGGAAATAGTCTACATCTTGATTGGGATGGTGGTTGCACGGGCACACATTTGTCAAGCCCCAATGAACATTATACTTAAAATGGGTGCATTTTAAGTAAATTGTAAATCAATGAAGTTGATTTAAAAAAAATTTTTTTTAAGGAGACCAGAGACAGGAAGTCTGGGATTAAAATGGTCCCAGATGACAGGGACCCAGTCTTCTTTTCTTGTGTTTCTCCACCTTCCATGATCTTTGGTCTCAAGGTCACCTCATGGCTCAGAATGGCTGCAAAAGCTCCAGCATTTACATTCTTGTTCAGGAAGAAGGAAGAAGGAAAGGGAAGAGGGCCGTTCCTTCCTTCTAAAGAGAAGGCAAGTGCCACGCAGTGCTTCTGCTCACATCTCATTGGCCAGAACTTTGTCATATGGCCACACCTTTCAATAAGGAAGCTGGAAAATGTGTAGTCCTTAAATGGGGCCTTTGCAGTTCCAAATAAATTGGGGATCCTGTTGTTAAGTAACAGGAGGAGAATCACTGTTGGGCCGATTTTCACAATATCTTAGATTTCCATGATGAAGCGGTTGAAATAAAAAAAAATATTTTGCATGCTTAGAAGAGAAAGGATCAAGCTAGAAAATTGACCATGTGGAGGTCTTGGGGCTGTCCCAGCGAAGACGCGCGATCCAAATGTCAGCATAGATTTGTATCTATACCACGGAGACAGTCTTAGGATCCGCAAAGATCAAACATCCAAAGTAAAAATCACTTTATTTTCTTAGTAAACTCATGGTTTCCTAGAGCTGGAGGCAGTGATGAGCATACAATTAGGGATTATCCGCTAAAGGGGATGGGTTTCTTTTTGGGGTGAGGAGCAAGTTCTGAAATTGGTCGTGGTGATGTTTGCACAGCTCTGTGACCATACAGAAACCCTTGAATTGTGCACGTAAATGGGAGAACCGCCTACTATGTGAATTACATCTCAATAAAACTGTTGCAAAAAAACCAAAAGATTTCATTTTCCTGTGTCCTCTTGCGGTCACCTGAATAGCATTCCTGCCTCCAGGCCTTTGCACACACCTTGCTCTCTGCCCGAGGCACTCCCTACCCCTCCTCCTTCTAGAAACACATTTAGCCTTGAGAATCTCCTCAGGAGTCCCGAACCACAGCACAGCCTTGGGCTGGAGGGAAGTATGCGCTGCCCCATACACTTACCACAATTCCTCCCATTTCTGAACCCAAATGGGAAGCGAAGCTCTACACTCCAAAGCTATGGCTACGTGGAAAGCCCCGAGTCACCCAGTCTGTACATAGGCCTCGGCCACGGTCAAATCTGTCCAGGGGACAAGAAGGCCAATGGCCGTGACCTTGAGTAGATTAGACACACTTGTTCCCATTGCTCAATAATGCAGGTTCGTACAAGGATCATCAGCCTGTCTCTATGTAGTTTTTGATATTTTGTTCATCGGATTTTTTTACATCAATTTCGAGTTTTAAAAACATGACATTAAAATGGAACAGCCTTGAGGACTGAGTTTTTGGTGCCCGTTTACCTCTTGTGTGTAAGGTGTGTAAGGTGAGGGCCTCACTCTCCTTGCTCTGACCCTTGCTCCGTGGAAGGCTTCCCTCTGAGTGTCCTGCTTCTCTGGAAGTCTGTCCCACAGCTGTCACAAGCTCAATATCGGCCTGTCTCCGCCACCAAACTGTGAGCTCCCTGGGGGCAAGACTTTCCTTACATATTCCTGGACAGCCCGGACAGGCCGTGCCAGAGGCAGGCTGTCACCAAGTGGCTGAATTCACGAACGAGGGGCCCAGTAATAGTCTCCCTGCCTGCCCTCCCCGCCTCCTGGAAAGTAAAACAGAGAAGTAATCCAAGTTCATTTTGCCTCCCCGGGAAGGCTGCTTGGAGCCTGAGAGGCTTGGTGGGCCAGACTCGATCTTCGGGCCCACCCCCGGCTGGCTGAGCAGCACTGTGTTTTGGCCTGGGGAGAAGACGGCCCCTTCTGGGAGCACTGTCCCTGGATTCAGACCGGGTGCCGATAGAACCCCCAGCTTTGAGATACTAGCAGGAACGTCTCAGGCAGACGTCCTGGGCAGATGGTCTAGAGGCTCACAGAAGGTGGCTCCGGGGAGTCTGGGTCTGGAATATTCCACCCACATCAGTCACAGGTGGAGGAGGGCGAGAGCACCCAGGCTCCCCTCTGTGCCGGCGATAGTTCCAGCTGAGACACCAGGCCTCTGGACCCCTACCCAACCTACTCTGTGCTGTCCCCTCCTGCTTTTCGTTCGCCCCGAAGCCCAGGGCAGAAGTTTTCTCCCCATCGCTGTCTTCGAGGAGGGGTGGGCAAGACACCAGCAAGAAAAGGAACTCGAAAGCTTTGCAGGCAGTAAAGCACCTTGTTTTGTTTCTCTTTTCAGGGCTGCGGACTACCAGTGTGCTGGGTCAGCTGGAAGGGTGCCAGGCTGTGCTCGGGGCGGGTGGGGGAGAGGCGATCTGCTGGTTCGGATTCAGGGGCTGTTCCGGCTCCCCGGCCACCTTCCCAGGAAGCCCCAGCCGTCCTGGTTTGTCAGAGGATGCCCCAGCGCAGAGGGAGCAGGGCCTTGTGCCCACAGACTGTCTGCAGCCCCGGCCCCGAGGGCCCCGGCTGAGAGCACGGACAAGTGAAGGCCAGCGCCTGTCTGCAGGGAGGCGGGGGAGGCCGGGCATCTCCCTGCCCTGGCAGGCCTGCTCTCCCCATCAGAGCTTTACATTTAGGGAAGCCTCCCATGGGATTGGCACCCAAGCCCTTCTGTCTTCCAAGCTCAGTGAAGACAGGAAGACATTGCAGACGTTTCCAGCTCTGGATCCTTCCCAGAGCCCCACCAGCCTTCCTTGCTCAAAGCCCCCCCAGAAGCTGGTAAGAGTGGAGTCGGCTGAGATCGCAGGGCCCACCCCAGGCCGGAAGGCCCGGAGAGCCAAAAATGGGCCTCCTCTCTCCCTTGCTCCCCTGAAGGCCAGTCTGCACAGGCCCACCCCGGAATTCTTTCTGCCAGGCACATGCCAGCCTTACCCACAGCTCCGGGCCGGGAAAGCGGCCCCCACAGTGTCTACTTGTCAAGCACCTTTCACCCTCCAGAATTTGTCTCAAGGTTCAATGTCACGTCCCTAAGCACCTCTCCGGCAGCCAGCGTGAGCGGCCCTCAGATCCTCCGGCCTGGGCCTCCCATTCCTGGGGGGCCCCTCTCAGAGCACCGTGGCTGGGCTCTGCTGCCTGGTTGGCTGCCTGTACCCCGCCCCCTACCCTGAGAGCGGCGCACGGCGGCCCTCGCCCAGTATCCGCGCAGCAGGCCCCCGGTGGTGAGCGGGCTGGCGTACACACGGCTGGACGGGCCCCACGGGGCGGCTGGGCCCACACCTTCCTCCTGCCCCATACCAGCCAGGGGCCAGAGTGACTCAGCAGGGGGAGGCAGGCTTCCTGCCGAGAGCCCCGCCACTTCCTCCAGCCGGCCAGCCGGCGGGGAGCTCTCGGCCCTTCTAGGACCTGGGGCCTGTGTTTCCGAGATGCCGGCCCTGGACCAGGGGTCAGACTTGAGCTTCCTATAAACCATTTGCATCTGGGTAGCCCTGGGTGTGCCTCGCAACCTCTCTGAGTCTGGGTTTGCTTATTTCTGGGAAGTAGGGATTGCGTCTCAGCCTTCCTCCCAGAGCTGATTCGGGAATTAAGTAACCGTGACCTTTGCCCTGGACGTCCTGTCCGTCGGCTGCAGGTGCCTCGCCCTCTCTCACCTCAGCACGGTTGTTCCTGCTGTGGCCGCTCCAGGCAGCCCCTCCCGCCTCGCTCCCTGAGACCTTCCTCCCGGGCGCCTGGGTCCCCGCAGGGGGGGTGTGGCTCCCAGCACTTTGCACCCCCTCCTTATAGCCCTTAGGTACCCTGTGGCGCCTGTCTGCCGTCTGTTCCATTCCTGTCCGGGAAGGCGCTCCCCGAGTTTCTCTCCTTACAAGAGGGAAGGCACATTGGTGGCCAAAGAAAAGCCATGGACTTCCGGTCACCGACTGAAGTTCAAACTCAAATACAAATTCCTGCTTCTGCCACGGGCCCCGAGGCAGAGCCCTCGCTCCTGCCCAGGTCCAGCTTCAGGAGGCGGCTCGGAAGGCGCGTGTGTTTTCCAAGCTCCACATCGGGACACCCGGACTGGCAGTGGGGAAAGGCGCTTGTCCTGGAGATTCTGGGTGCTGAGGCTGCTGCGGGGGGCAGTATGCTCAGATCTCGGGGGGAAGAGGGGGCCTGCTCGGCCGCTAATGGAGCCTGCGAGAGCAGCCACGTTCTGGTGCCAGGCCCTGCACGGGGTCCGTGAGCGCCTGCCAGAGGGCACAATGTGGCTTTGTACTCCACCTGCATCCGTGCCAGGCTCCGACAAAGCCAACCCATCACAGGGCTCAGCTCCCTGCACCCTAATGGCAGAGGGGCCTGGAGCATGGCAGCCCCCCCCCGCCCCCGTTCAGCCCGGCTTTCACCCTGGCTCTGAGAGCGCCCGAGGTGTGGGAGTCCCAGGACCTCCCAGAGGGGAAGCAGGGGGGGTATCTTCTATCTCCAAGCTCGTCCTTCTCCCCTGAAGGCTGGAGCCCCTCCCACTTCCAAGCTTCGAGGCCTGGGTCCTGAAGCCGGGCCAGGGGAGCCCTCCCCCCCTTCCCTCCTGGGCCAGCCGCAGGGTCACAGGGGCCCAGAGCCACCTTCCAGCCCTCACCACCTCTGCGCTGTGACGCCGGGCTCTGGCCAAGTGGAGCCGAGGCCAGGGGCTGGTCTTACTCCCCTCTGTGTCCCCAGCTTATTGTTAGGGCCCTGACAACAAATAGCTCAATGACGTGAGACAGGAAATAAAGGTACAACCTAGTTTGATATGGAAACTATGATTTTTTTTTTTCTTCCCTTTTCATTTTCTTTGTTGCATAAAAAGGATCCAACCCATTTTGGGGATGAATTCGCCTCCCAGGAGAAAATGCAAATATTTCCCCTTATATCCAGGAAGTGTCTGGAAGTTAAGCCAGAGAGGGGACCAAGGCCCTCAGGATCTGATGTGAAGGGAAAAGAAGAGAAGAGGGCCTCAGGGTGGAAAGATCAAGAAGACGAGGGTAAGAGACAGGAGGTAGCCGCCCAGGCTGGGAGCTGCTCCTGCCGAAGGGGCCCCCCCCATTCTGGAGGGGTGAGTGGGGATGAGGAGCTTCCTGTCGGGGGAGGGCTGGGAGTGGGCTTGAGGTGGGGGTCCAGCAGCTGGGTGGGAAGAGCAAACCTCTCCCCACAGGCCGGCACTTACGTGCCCAGAACCGAAGCGTCCAGAACACCGGCCAGCCAAACGGGGCTGCGTGGCAAGCAGGCCCGGGCTGGGGACAGGCCTCCGAGCTGGGTGGTGCTTGGTGACCCCTCATGCTAGCTGAGGTAGTGGGGGAGGGGTGATGCCGAGAGGCAACATGGTGGCCCTCGGAGGGCAGCCCAAGGCTCTGTTGGCTTCAAGGCCACAGTTGGGACATCCCCCCTTTTCCCTACCTTTCCTAGCTCCTCTGCGAAACCCATTTCAGGGCCCGAGGACCCCCTCTCTCTGGGACGTGCCGGGTGAGAAGGCACAGGGAGAAGGTCATGGGGCCCTCCCTGTGCGCAGGTGGGCTCCTCGACACAGCTCCGTCCCTGCGGGAGGTGGCCAGGGACCCAGCTCGCCCCTCCCCTCCTCGGGACGCTTTTGCGCCAGGCACCCAGCCAGGGACAGTGCAGGAAGCAGAGGTGACTTCGACCCCTTTCCCAAACCCACTGTGTCTGGGAAGAACTCCTCGGTTCCGTCTACTCGCAGAATACTGTGTCCCAGCCATGCGGGTTTTCCCCGGGTCGGGGATGTGGTAAGCGGTGTGGCGCTCCCACGGCCTCTCCGGGGTCATCGCCCTCCCAGCACGTCCACACCTTCCCCCATCTGGAACTCTCCGAACCCCGTCCTTTGGGGTTCTTATGGAAGCTTCATTTGAGAGGCATGACTGATTAGATCACCGGCCACTGGTGACTGAACTCAATCTCCAGCCCCTCTTCCCTCCCAGAGGTCAGGGGTTGGGACTGAAAATTCTAAGCCTCTAATGGCATGGTTGATTTCCCTGGCAACCAGACCCCGTCCTCAGGGGTACCAAAATCACCTCAATAACATGAACTCAGGTGTGGTTGAAAGAGGCTTAATCTCTCTTATCACTTAGGAAATTCCAAGGGTTTGGGAGCTCTGTGCCAGGAAGTAGGGTGGGGTGGGGCGGGAGAAATGAAGACAAACATATATTTCTTATAAATCACAATATCAGGATGCCTGGGTGGCTCAGTTGGTTAAGCGTCTGCCTTCGACTCAGGTCATGATCCCGGGGTGCTGGGATCGAGTCCTGCATCGGGCTCCCTGATCAGAGGGGTCTGCTTCTCCCTCTACCCCCCTCCCTGCTTGTGATCTCTCTTTCTCTCTCAAATAAATAAATAAAATCTTTTTTTAAAAAAATCACAGTATCACAGGCTGCCATAACAAAATACCACAGAGTGAGTGATTTAAACAACAGACACTTATTTCTCACAGTTTGGGGGCTAGAAGTCCAAGATCAAGTTGGTGGCAGATTTGGTTTGGGTGAGGAAGCTCTCCGGGGCTTGTAGAAGACAGCCTTCCCTCTGTGTCCTTGAGGCTAAGGGAGAAAGAAGAGATTCTCTGCAGGAATCATCCACCGCTGATGTGCGGGACCCGAACTCAAATTAGGTCAAGAGATTCGTTACGGGCCTTTCTGTGTAAAGCCTCTGGTTGGATGTCTAAAGTACAATTCAAATGTTCTCAGTCTGATTGACATGTAACCTTCCAGGTCACCGCACAAAGGGGCATCCGCGTGCATCAGCAGAAGCCCACAGAAACCCTCTCCCAACTTGTCAGGGCTGGTGTCGCTTTAGTTCACCAAAAAGTTGGTTAAAGTGGAAAATTATTTGTAAAAACTCAAACTTACCTTAAACTTTTTATTTTTTAAATTTTCTAAAAAGACATACTTAACTTATTTAAGAGAGAAAGAGGGCGAGCCTGGGAGGGGCAGGGGGAGAGAAAGAGAAACTCAAGCAGATTCCTCGCTGAGCGTGGAGCCCGACAGAGGGCTCGATCTCACGACCCTGGGATCATGACCTGAGCCAAAACCGAGAGCCAGTCGCTTGACTGACTGAGCCACCCAGGCGCCCCTAACATTTTTATTTTTAACTGAAATCTGACACAAGTATATTCACCTGTCAACTTGGACATGGGGCAAAGACTTCTGTGGGGGAGGTGGGCCCCACGCTTGGAGTAAGAGTGTACCCTCTCGCCCCAAAAACCCCCACATGGACCTCCTGACTCCTACCTATTACTTCTTTGAAATCTAAAGGGCGCTTAAGAACATTTGTGAGACAGGCCAAGTGCAGGCTCTGCTTAGATATTTATCGTTTTTCTGTGATTCTGCCACAGAGGCCTTCCCTGTGTGAGCTAGTTACCTCGGGCCACGTAACAAGTGACTTCAGGACGCGGCGAACCGTAAAGGTTGGCCCAGGGGTTCCCCCGAGGCTGCGGCCAGCTGGCGCCTGGGCCTGCCCTCTAGAGAAGGATCGCCCAGGGCCACCGGGCCGGCCTCCAAATCCGCTCACTCCCACGTCCGAGGCAGGTGCGGGCCCCCCACCCCGTGGGAGGCCCCAGCTCCTCTCCACGTGGGTCTCTCCAAAGAGGCCGGAGTGTCCTCACGGTGTGGACAGCTTCCTCCAGAACTCGTGACCCCGGAGGCTCCGGCAGAAGCTGCAACCCCTTTTACGTTTTCCTCGGAAGACACCCAGTGTCACGGACGCCGTTTTCTCGGGGTCCCTGGAGCAGTCTTGACCCGGTGTGGGAGAGCCTCCGTGAAGCTGTGACCAAGAGGCGACCGGCCCTGGGGGAGCTAGTGTGGACACAGGCTGTCCCACCAGCTTAATTCGACAGCGATGTTTTTAAAGCAACTCAACCTTAATGAATCTTTTTCCAAGCATTTAATTTAGCGTTCGTAAAGAAGCCCTCTCTTTGAATTCCTACTTGATCATTTTCTGTGTATTGAATTAAGCCATGTCGTTAAAATCATAAGCGTAAGGAACATAAATGGATTTGGGAGCGTAATCGACTGACGGGTGATGAGGTCTCACCTGCTGCGGCCGCCCAGGGACGCGGGTGCCCCGGGGACAGCGGGAGGCGCTCTGGGCCTGGTCAGAAAGGGAGAAGCAGAGCCTGATGGGCCATCTGGGGCCCCTGGAGCCCTTGAGAGGGCTGAGAGGGCTCCAAACCCGGGTCCCCTCTTGATGTTTTTGGTGAACCTAGGAGCTGTACAAAGTATGGTGTGTTGGGGCCAAAAAAAGGTTAGTTCACTCCAAGAGGCGTTTCCTGAACCCTTGAAGATCCAGGCCCCAAAGGAGCCGCATTCTCCAGGGAAGTGGGCGTCGGGTGAGGGGAACAGAGGCAAGGAAAGTATTTCCAGCAGGTGCTCCCCGGGGCAGCCTGGAGGTGTGAGACCCCAAGGGAGGGTATTAGTCTGCCTGGGGCCTCCATAACAAAACACCACGGCAGGGGGCGGGGGGGGGGAGGGGCGCTGCTTCAACGACAGACATTTATTTTCTCACAGTCCTGGAGGCAGGAAGTCCAAGGTCAAGGTGTCAGCAGGGCTAGTTTCCCTGAGGCCTTTCTCCCGGGCTCGCAGCCGGCCCTCCTCTCCCTGTTCCGCACACGGCCTTCCCTCTGTGTTCTGTGTCCTAATCTCCTCTCATAAGGACACTAGTGTCCTTGGATCAGAGCCCACTCGTGTGACCTCATTTTACCCTAATTACCTCTTTCAAGGCCCTATCTCCGGTGCAGCCGCGTTCTGAGGTGCTGGGGGGCTAGGGCTTTGCTGTATGAATTTGGAGGGGACAGAATTCAACCCTCATGGGAGGGAAGAGCATCACATCCAACCCAGGAGATCCGAGTGGGCTGCAGAGCAGGCACTGCCCCAACCGGGTCCTGACGGATGGGTAGGAGTTTTCCCGGCAAACAGAGGTTGGGGGTGGGGAGGCACGCTCTGTGTGACCAGGAGGGGAGGCGGGTCTCAGCCATCAGCATGGAATGTGGGCTCAAGCTGGAGAAGTCCTCCTTGTTCTAGAACGAGTCCCCGGGTCCCCTCCACCCAGCCCTGCCTCTCCCTTCTCAGGGCTTCGGCTCCCACCCGTGTGGAGAGCGTGTGGGGAGAGGGGTCCCCCCTCGGCAGCCAGCACCTTGCACCAAGCCACCAACCAATACCGCCGCTGCTCGCTGGGAGTAAACTGGTGTGTGATTTGGCCTTGAGCGTGGAAAGTTAAATCAGCTGGAAAGAGTAAAAGGAAGTTGGAAAAACATTTTAACCCAGCCACGACCACAGGGGCGATAAAGACGCGGTGAGGTCACCAGGACTTGAGGAAAATATGAATCGGCCAGACAGGCTGAAAGAAAGAGTAAAGCAGGGAGGGGTGTGTGTGTGTGTGTGTGTGTGTGTGTGTGTGCGCGCGCGCGCGTGTGTGTAGCTGCCTCTCCGGAGGCCGTCAGCCTGGCCGCGTGTATGGAGCCTGGCCCCGTGTGACAGTGTCTGTCCCCCTTCCGAAGAAACTTCGGTTTGCCGCCTCTTGCCGGCTTGGCTGCGGGTGTTGGACTCCAGCCTCTGGGAAGGAAAAGGCGGGTAAAAGTAGAAAGTAGAGCCTCCCCGTATGACTGGATTCGCCCTTTAACATTTCTCTTTGGGGAATGTTTCATAATTTATGTAACCCGTCAGTACAGGAACTCTTGTGTGTAATACACAACTGAATAAAAGTGTATACAGCACGGTGTGTGCTCAAAACCTCTATTTTCCCCCAAGTTTTTATGTTAATTCCACTTAGTTAACATAGAATGCTGTATGAGTTTCAGGTGTACAATATAGTAATTCAACACTTTGTACTTCCCCTTGCGCTCGTCGGGATAAGGGCACCCCTTCATCCCCGTCCTCTCTTTCCCCCGCGGCCCCCACCCTCCTCCCCTCCTGTAACCCTCAGATTGTTCTCGATAATTAAAAGTCTGTTTCTTGCTTTGACTCCCTCATTTTTTTCCCTTTGCTTGTCTTTTTGTTTCTTAAATTCCACACGAGCAAACTCCGGGGGTATTCATCTTTCTCTGGCTGATGTTTCACTTTGCCTTGTACGCTCTAGCTCCATGCACGTTGTTGCGAACGGCAAGATTCCGTTCCTTTTTAACGGCTGAATAGTATTCCATCGTGTGTCTACACCACATCTTCTCTATCCATCCGTCGGTTGATGGACACTTGGGCAGCTTCTCTGTCTTGGCTACTGTAGGTAATGCTGCTATAAATACAGGGGTGCAGGCGTCCCTTTGAATTAGTGTGGTTATTTATTTGTTTATTTGAGAGAGAGAGAGAGTGAGCATGAGTGGGGGGGCAGAGGGAGAGGGAGAAGCATGCTCCCCCCTGAGCAGGGACCCCGATGCGGGGCTCGATCCCAGGACCCTGGGATCATGAGCTGAGTCGAAGGCAGATGCTTAACTAACAGAGCCACCCAGGTGCCCCTGAATTAGTGTTTTTTATATTCTTTGGGTTCAAAACCTCTTTTTTCTTTAAAGATTATTTATTTGAGAGAGAGAGCACAGGTCAGGAGAGGAGCTGAGGGAGAGAAACTTCAAGCAGACTCCCCGAGACGACGCTGAGATCATAACCTGAGCCGAAACTGAGTTGGAGGCTTAATGGACGGAGCCACCCAAGCGTCCCTCAGAACCTCTTCCTTGTAGGGGAGCAGGGTCCTGACCCCTGCAGCCCACACCCCCTACCTGGCGCTCAGGGGTCCAGGACAGCACCTGCCTTCCCCCACCCTGGGCAGCGACTCAGGGACGAGCCCTCCCTCTGGGGCAGGAGCTGATGTGTGGGGAGACCCCTGGCTCTGCCTTTTCCTGAGGTCAAGGAGGAGCCAATTAGAAATGTCCCTCTGGTGTAAAAGCAGAACACATGTGTGAGCATGCGCGCATGCATACACACGCACACGCACACGCACATACACACGCTTCCCCCTCAGCCCGAGACGCCAGGCTTGCTAGCCCTAGATGGGGTGTCTCGGGCAGGGCTGCCCTGATAAGGCTCCTGTGCTGGCCCAGGAAAGGGGACTGGCAGCGGGCAGGCCGGCCGGCATGGCTACGGGGCCCAGCGGACGCCCTTGGCCCGTCTGCCGGGTGGAGCCAGGCAGCCCTTATGGGCTTGGTCCCTGGGCGCCTTCCCCCTGGAGAAGCGCCCCCGCGCTCCCCTAGAGGCTCCAGATCCCAGAGGAGACTCCGACCCTCTCACTTCACAGCTGGCAGACCGAGGCCATGGCAGAAGAAAGACACGCCCACAGTGACCCACCGGCCAGCTGCTGCTCCCTGTAGCGTGCCTGCCCCCCCCCCCCCGGCCTCTCAGAGCCAGAAGACCTGGCTCACCTGCCCAAAACAGGCCAGCCCCTGAGCAACCTCCCACAGCAGGGGCACGCGCGTGCGCGCGCGTGCGTGCGTGTGTGTGTGTGTGTGTGTGTGTGTGAAAAACAGAAAGAAACCACTCCCCAACTACCACTTACCCGGCTTCCTTTGGTGGCCTTATTGCGGGCCAGGCGCCCTCCCGATACCCAGGGAAGCACAAGGAACAACGCGAAAGGTGATAAAGTCATTATTTGCACAGAATTTCAGCTTGAAGCTAAGTCCCTCCGCGGACACACACACACACACACACACGCTGAGTGTGGAGTGGAATTACCATCCCGGGCAGACGAGGAGCAGGACGAGCAGAGAGATGAAGCTGCGTGTCCAGAGCCCACAAGCCCTTGTCTCCTGCTCCAAGTTCAGAGTCATCGCTCCTGCCCCCATGTTATATCTTAATAGCTTTTATTTTAGGGCCAGCTCTAGGCCAGTAGTCCCAGAACCCCTCTGCGCTCTGAAAAATTAACAAGGACCCCAAAGCTGCTTTGTGTAGCTAAGTTATATTTACAGATATTTACTGGGTTAGGAATTAAAACAACAATTTCAGCAATATTTCTTATTGATTCACTTTAAAATAGGCCCATTCCATGCTAGCATAATAACATTTTAAATGAAAAAAAAACCCTATATTTTCAAAACAAAACAATTTAGTGAGAAAAATGACATTCTTTTATATTTTTGCAAATACTTTTGATGTTCGGCTTGATAGAGGACTCTGCGTTTAAACTCCACTGCACGTTCATGAGAGAACAAGAACAATAAAAGCAATTAATGTCTTGGTATTTTTATGGGAATAGTTTTGGTCTGCAGAGTCCTTGAGCCAGTCTTGGAGTTCCGCAGGGGTGCTCCTGGACCAAACTTTGAGAACCACTGCACTACCTTCTCGGTGGAACGGTTTGCTTCCTACCTCATCTTCCTTCACCACATCTCCTTGCTTCTAAGCTGCGTCCCCCTGCCCCTGCCGTGATGGGATACTATGTATAAAATCCTAATCCTAATCCAGCTACATTTGGGGGGTCCCTCCCCCAATGTTCTTCTGCCATCGCAGGTGCATCTTTTAGTAGGTGGCCTCTTAGAGTCAGGGACACCAGATCAAAAATGATCACCGATGGGGAGGGGCCTGCAGACGGCTCCCAGCATGAGGGGCCCAGCCTACATCGGCTGGAACAGAAAGGGAGTGAAGGCTGGGACAGGCATGCGGGCAGGGGTGAGGCCAGCCGGCAGACTGCAGGGGGAGGACTCCAGCCCAGCCTTGGCTCACCGCCTCCTGGTGGAAGCTGGGTGGGGTCTCGTCTCTTCCTTCCACGGCCTGTGTACTTGTCCGGGGACAAGCTCTTGCCCTGTTTGCCCACGGGTCTGCCTCCCCACCTGGCTGCGAGCACCTGCGGGGAGGGAGGGTATCTTTTCCATTTTTATAGCCTCGTTTCCCAAGCCGGAGACTCGGCGCACAGCCAACCCCCAGCTGTCGGAGAAAAGGCGACTGGCAGGTTCTGCCCCGTCAGCTAGGGAAACCTTAGCTCGCAAAGGCCCATTCCTGGGAGCAGACGGAGGGCAGAGCTGGGGCGGGGGGGTGGGGGTACGCAAGGCAGCTGTTGTGGGGTGTACGGTGCCAGCAGGCGGGGAGCCTCGCTGTGCATGAGAGGCGTGTCTGGAGATCCTCATGAGGAAAGGCAGCTTGGGGGATCACGGCCCCAGGGTAGCCTCCGGGGACGTCCTCTGGTCGGCGGTCCCGATCTAGCCCTTCCCCGCACTGGGCACAGCTCCCTGCCTGCTTATAGTTACAGGGAATCGTCCTGCTTGTTCTCTCCGGGGCCCCCAGGACAGGACCCACGGCAGCGCTGGACCCCGAATACAGGGCTGTGGAACTGAATATTTTAAATTCACCAGGAAGTGGGCAGAGGAAGGAGCAGCAAGGTGATTGAGCCGCCGAGTGAAGTTTTAATCTGGACTGAGAACAGGGGGCCCTCACTGACTCGTGTGGATTTTCCTACACTAGCCCACTGGGCGCTCACAGCTAAGGCAGCTGGAACGCTCAGGAATTCTCAGCAAATCGGAGCAGGATGTCTGCAGGGGGGTGAGCTGAATTCTTCCTCCAAAGGAAGGGGGCACACGAGGAAGGCTGCGGGGACCCAGGGGGACAAGCCTTTGGGGCCAAGGACCGTCCGGAGGCCTTTGGGGGATTGGGGCAGCATCTTGGGCTGGGTGGGTGGGGGCTCGTGGAGATGCCAGCTGTAAGAAAATCCTAGAAAGTTCACAGGACTTTGAGAAAGGTGAAAGGGAACAAAGCCATAGATTAGGGCAGCCTTCTCAGTTATTCCAAACTGCTGGGAACCCGGCAAAGAAATGGGGGGCCTGCCCTGTGGGTCTGTGTCCTCATCCTCATTCCAGGCAGGTCTGAGTGTGGAGGGTAAAGGAGGGAGGAGATGTGAGAGGCACAGAATAGAACCCCATATACACATATTTTTCTACCACAATCCTGGAATAGTTCCTAAAAGCTCCATATAAATGACTCACTTTTTTTAGGCTAAGTCAATAAAGGTCTTTCTTTCTTTTTTTTTTCCCCTTTTTTTTATTTGTTTGTTTTATTTATGTTTGTTTTTACAAAGAACCCTGTATCTGAGAAGCCTGGGATTTTCAAATTGGGGCGTGAGTGCATTAGAGGTGGGCTTCGGGAGTGCACAAGGCACCTGCTTAGATCCTGGGGCATTCACTGCTCAGACTGGGAAGGAAAGCATAAGTTTTATGTTAAAACAAACACAGATGTTTTATGGAAGTGAATGAAAAATAACCATGTATGTGTTTTGGATTAGAACCGGGAATCTTCAAGGACATTTCTGGTTTATAGGCAGGCCCCCTGGGGTACCCTAAGACGTTCACCCTCCAGACCACTCATTCTCAGCCTTCTGCCACCAGGGGCGCTGCAGTGAAAAGGTTGAGAGTCACTATCTTACGTCATTAAAAATGGCCACAATCGCCAAACTGTGGAAAGAGCCAAGATGCCCTTCAACAGATGAATGGATAAAGAAGATATGGTCTATAAACACAATGGAATATTATGCCTCCATCAGAAAGGATGAATACCCAACTTTTATTTTAACATGGA
>CM052885.1:5476525-5509750 GCA_028534135.1 Potos flavus | reverse complement strand
TGGGGGGATGGGCGAGCCTGGTGGTGGGTATTGAGGAGGGCACGTATTGCATGGAGCACTAGGTGTGGTGCATAAACAATGAATCTTGTAACACTGAAAAAATAAAAGTATTTGGGGAAAAAAAAAAAAGAAAATATCCCAAATACCTCATCCCCCCTCCCAAAGAAAAAACCCAAGACTTTGGGACAGGGGTGGGGGTTGGGGGGGAGCACAGCGCCTGGGTGGCTCAGTCAGTTAAGCTTCTGCTTTTGGCTTAGGTCATGATCTTAGGGTCCGGGGATAAAGTCCCGTGTTGGGCTCCCTGCTCAACAGGGAGCCTGCTTCTCCCTCTGTGCCCCCCCCCCCGACTTGTGCACACACTCTCTCAAATAAATAAGCAAAATCTTAAAAAAAAAAAAAAAGAAGCATGCCCTCGGGGCACATGGGTGGCCCAGTTGGTTGAGGGTCTGACTCTTGATTTCGGCTCTGGTCATGATCTTGGGGTCGTGAGATCAAGCCCTGCGTTGGGCTCCAAGCTCAGCACAGAGTCTGCTTGTCCCTCTCCCTCTGCTCCTCCCCTTGCACGTGCTTTCTCTCTCTCTCTCTCAAATAAATAAGTAAAATCTTAAAAAAAAAAAAAGATTTAAAACAAAAAACAAAAACCAGCCAGGACCTCGTCATTGCCCTGTGCTTGATCAGGTTGAGAGCTGGTCAATCTTGGGGCTTCGGGAACCGGCACGGGGAGGAATGCAAGAGCTCACCCTCGTGGTACAAGAAAGCACCCTGAGCCCCAGGAGACGTGGCACGTTCTCCAGGGAAACCGAGGTTGGTCCTGAGTCAGGATATTCCACCTTGGACCCTTTCCCTGGAGAGCGACGGCCCAAGCTGGCTACCCGGCAGCACATTAGTGGAAGAACACGCCCATCCTGGGGACCGCAGAACACCAGCAGTCCCTAGGGCCACCTCCCCAGGAGCTCAGAGGAGGGGGGGAGGAGGCAGCCGAATCAGAGCAGGATGTCTGCCGAGGAGGTGAGCTGAGCAGGTGACCCATGGGAACAAGCCTCAGCGGCGAAGGACCGTACGAGGCCAGCCCCTCTGGCATTGGGTCCCGGGGTTGGGGCAGCCTCCTCCAGAGAAGTCCCGCCTGCGTTTGGACTTGGAGTTGCAGGCGTGAGTGAAGAGCCTCAGACAGGGTGCACCGGTCCTGGGGGTCAAGTCTGCCCTCCCGCTGACTGGCTGCATGCTTTTGAGCAAGTCCCCTTCCTCCACCACCAGCCAGGAGCTTCACAGTGTCCCCTGTGGTCAGAAGGGGAGTCATCCCAAGGTCCCACCCAACCCTGAAACTCTGGGGTCCGGACTCAGATCGGCTAGACCTGGGGGGGGGGTTCCTGGGGGTGGTCAGCCTTAACCCACTCCAGGGAGTAACTGCATGGGGCGGGGACCGGGGCAGGGGTGTTCTTGTCCCGGGGTGGAGGTGGGGGGCTCTGGACTGCCCGGCCTCCTGTCAGGGTTGTGTGCGGCTCAGGGCCCCGTCTGCCTGCGCTCGGCTGGGTAACAGCCCCCAAAGGCATTCGTGTGCTACTCCCAGGAATCTGTGAATGTCACCTGATATGAGAAAGGGTCCTCGCAGGTGCGGCTGAGGTTCTTGAGACGGGGCTATTATCCTGGGTGATCAGAGTGGGCCCTAAACACACCCCCGGGTGGCCTTTGGCGGGGGAGGCAGAGGGAGTATTTTTCCGGAGAGGAGAAAGTGGTGAGAAGACGAAGTGGAGAAAGAACCGAAGATGCCCCCCACTGGTGCTCTTGAAGGTGGAGGGAGGGGCCTGGGGACAAGAACGGAGCCCCCGAGAACCGAAGGCAAGGAGGCAGACTCTCCCCGGGAGCCTCGCCGGCACCTGGGTTTTTAGCTCCAAGAACCTGACTTCAGACTTCTGACCTCCAGAATAGTAGAGGAATAAACGTGCGGTGTTTGGGGTTTTGATATACTTTATTTTTTAGAGCAGTTTTGAGTTCATAGCACCATTAGGAGGAAGGTACAGAGTTCCCCTCTCCCCCCTGCCCCCACACAGGCACGGCCTCCCCGTTATCAACAGCCCCCTCCAGAGCGTGACGTTTGTACAGTCGGCGACCCTACAGTAACCTGCCGTTAGCAGTGTCACCAGAGTCCACAGCTGACGTCACGGTCCACTCTTAGTGTAGTACATTCTAGGGGTTTGGACAAATACACAGGGGTACGCGTCCACCCTTATCATGGATAGAGTAGTTTCCCGGCCCTAAAAACCCTCTGTGCTCTGCCGATCATCCCTCCCCTCTCCCCTGCATGACCTCTGCCAACCACTGATCTTCTTATTGACTCTGGAGTTTTGCCTTTTCTAGAATGTCATATAGTCTAGAAGCATAGAATCATACGGTCTACAGCTTTTCCAGACTGGAATATTTCACTTACGACCATACATGTAAGTTTCCTCCATGTCTCGTCACGGTTCGATAGCTTATTTCCTTTTAGTGCTGCGTAACATTCCACTGTCTGGACGGACCGCGCGTTATCCACTCACCTGCTGAAGGACATCTTGGGTGCATCCCAGACACTGGTGATCAGGAGTAAAGCTGCTACACACATCTGTGTGCAGACTTTTGTGTAGACAGCGGATAATACCAAGGAGCACGACTGCTGGATCATACGATAAGAGTATGTTTAGTTCCGTAAGAAATCCCCAAACTGTCTTCCAAAGTGGCGGCCCCAATCTCCACTCCCGCCTGCGGTGAGCGGGTGTTCCTGATGTTCTGCGGCCTCGCCAACATTTGGTGTTGGCGGTACTCTGGACTTTAGCCACTCTACTAGGTGCATACTGCTGTCTTATTGTGGTTTTCGTTTGCGATTCACTCATGACCTATGTATGACACGGAGCACCTTTTCATCTGCTTATTTGCTACCCGTGTGTCTTCTTTGGTGAGATGTCTGTTCAGGTCTTTGGCCCATTTTTTAAAAAATTAGGTCATTTGTTTATTGATGAGTTTTAAGGTTTTTTGTGTATTTTGGGTAACAGCCCTATATCAGATATGTCTCTTGCAAATATTTCCTCCTAATCTGCGGCTTGTGTCTCATCCTCTTGAAGGTGCATGGTTTTAAGCCACCGAGTTTGTGTAGGAGATAAATACATTATTCACGATGAAGTTATTCTCAAGCCTCAGAAGCCATGACTAACCAGAGCCAAAGGGCCCCACTCAGGACGCCGCTGAGCTCAAGAATGTATGGACCAGGGGCACCTGGGGAGCTCAGACGATTAAGCGTCTGCCTTCGGCTCAGGTCCTGGGATCGAGTCCCGCATTGGGCTTTCTGCTCGGCATGGAGCTTGCTTCTCCCTCTCCCTCTGCCTCTCCCCCTGCTTGTGCTCACTTGCGCGTTCTCTCTCTCTCTCTCTCAAATAAATAAATAAAATCTTAAAAAAATAAAAAAGAATGTATGAACCCAGGTGACATGCAGAAGACATAACGAAATAGGCATCAGGTAAGAATGCCAAGGACTCTCCAACAAAGGCGAGGGTGTCGCGTGCCTTTGGAGGTGGCAGTGCTGGTGGCCTGGGAAGGGCAGGGGACGCTCCTGGGGAGGCTGTGGTCTCCCCTCCCCCACCCCTCCCCTCCCACCCCCGAAAGCACCTGACAACCATCAGGCTTCGGAAGCAGGTCGCAAGGGAGCAAGGACACGAAACACAAGCGTAGGGACGGGGAGCCTGGCTTCAGGAGGGGTTTGTAACGCACAAACAAGAGACTCTGAAAATAGAATCAAGGAAGTGTATGACAAATGAAGGAAAGAAAATGAAAGGGAAAATAGGTTAGGTCTCAATTAGAGAAAAAGCAGATTAATTTCCTGATTTTTTTTTTATCCCTAGTCTCTGCTTTCACTGAAAGCTAAAACATTAGCAGTCACGTATTTTGCAGAAACTATAAAGAAACCTAAAACAGAAAACCTCCATTAACTTGGGTCCAGATCAGCCCTCCTCTCTCCCGATTCTAATGTCTGAGGCTTTCTCCTAACAAAAATTTTCTCAGTGGATTTGGCTTTAATCAGGAAACAAAAATAGCTTCAAGAAAAGGAATAAGCTTCCGTGCAAGATTAATAACCAAACTCCTCTCGTGTCGTGGGCTCAGAGAACACTCACCGAACCCGGCCCCAGGCCTCTAGACCCTCCACCACCCCTTCCCCGCGAGGGGCCGCAGGGGTGGCCTTCCTTTCAAAGCAGTCTGTATAGGTCACTCCCCTGCTCAAAGATCTGCAATGACTCCCCATTGCCCCCAAATCAAGATGGTGTTCCCTGGACTCCGGCTCCGGTAGGATCTCCCTCCTCCTTCCTCTGTTCAGAGCCCCCACCGAGGTCTTCCTCCCCCAGATTGCCCACTGCCCTCTTTGCCCTTCCGTGGCCACACATTCGCTTGGATACCTGTGTAGACGTCCGTCAGGCCTCTCGGGGATCGGGGCGGACGGCGGATGTGATTCACAGCTCTCTCAGGCCTGGCCCGTAACCACCTTCTTGTGCCCACCCTCGGTTCTCCTCTGCCCTCCTAGCGGCCTGGAGGGGAGGCAGCCCGCAGGGCGACCTTGGGGAGCCACGTGGCAAAAGGGTAGCCCTACACGATGGAAGATGCCCGGGTCTCGGGTCTCTGCTTACCTCTAGCCGCCCGGGAGAGCTGCCCCCCACCCCGCCTCCCAGACACCCAGATCCAACCACCGCCTGACCAACAGATATTTCCGTGTTGAGCTCCTGCGATGGGCGAGGTCCTCGGCTAGGGCGGCAGCATGCCCCCGCCCGGTGTACCTGGCATCAGTCTGGACGGCCCCCACCTCCCACATCTCCCATCGGAGAGAAGCCGATTCCAGGCCACTGACGTGCCCGATGT
The DNA here is from genome assembly GCA_028534135.1 of Potos flavus. Taxonomy (NCBI): domain Eukaryota; kingdom Metazoa; phylum Chordata; class Mammalia; order Carnivora; family Procyonidae; genus Potos; species Potos flavus. The sequence goes on along the minus strand of CM052885.1, from coordinate 5,504,875 downwards.
CTCTGGATGGACTCTCTCCCCGCTCCTCCGGTCTCGGCATCTCTAGTCTCCTCCCCAGTCTGCAGGCCCCATCCCCACTGATCCTCCTGCCGCCGCCAGTGTCACCTCCCACACACCGGGGAGATCACGCCAGGTCCTCCTTAAACCCCCACAGGGATTTCCATTGCCCTCGGGACCAACTCCAAACCCCTGCCCGGGGGGGGGGGGGGGGGGGGGGGGGGGGGCCGTGGCCCTTCTGCGGTCTGCCCACCTCCCGCCTCCCCACCCCCCGCTGCTGCCCCTCCCATTCCGCCCTGGGCTCCAGGCATTCTCCCTGGATGGCGGTCCCCTTCATGCTCGGTTCCCCTGTGCCCCTCCCCCCACACTCAAGCCTCGGTCTGGGGGTCTCAGTCCAGCCTCTCCAGGCTCCCCTCTCCCCGGGTTCAGGCCTTCTCTGTCCCATGACCTGCTTTCCTGAGTGGAGGGGACATGTGTGGGGTTCTGTCTGCCCAGCACCCTTGTCCCGTTGGGGAGCTGTCCGCCCTCTGCCTATGCCATGTGGTTCTGGGGGCCATCTCTCCAGGCACCTGGCCGGGACCTGACCCATCCCAGCGGGAGGTCGTGCGCCCGTCAGGCCCATTGTAACTGTGGTCAAGGTGTGATTGGCTCCAACCTTCACCTTTCCCACAGTCAGAGCTTTCGCCACATGACATTGAAGTTTCCCATCCCACATTAATCTTTCGGGTTTGGCTATGATCCATTTGAGCTGCTTATCATAGAAATACCACAGTCTGGGTGGTTTATAAACAATAGAAATTTATTTCTCACCATTCTGGAGGCTGGGACATCCACGCCCAAGGCAGCAGCAGACTTGGGTGTCTGGTGGGGGGCCTGCCGCCTCGTGCTTGGATGGCCATCTTTCCTCCGGACCCTCACGGAGATCACGGAAGGGAGCTCTGCAAGGTCTCCTTTATCGGGACACTGATCCCATTCATGGGCCTCCACCTTTGGGACCTCAGCACCTCCCAAAGGCCCCACCTCCTCACACCATCAACCTGAACAAGGCGGGGGGGGAGGGGGGGACACATGCAGGCCACAGTACCCCGGGACTAAGTGGGAGAGAGAAGGTGACAGTTCTGAGCTTTGGCTTGAGGTCTTGCGTGTTTCCACTCAAGCTTCGCATTTCCCCTCCCATCAGCATGAGAAGAGCTTCTCCCGGCGCCCCTGCCCCCTCAGCCCTGCCAGATGCGCGGGGAGCGAGCCTGCGCCCACAGCTGGGGGGCAAGCTAACCCCCAGCCAGGACTACAGCCACTGGATTTTGTAGACGTGGAGGAGACAGAGAGAGAGCCCGGACAGAATCATTTAAGGCCTGCCTCCCTCAGCCCCTGCACTCCCCAGCCATGGGGGCCAAAGACAATTCCTTTTGGAATGGTCTAGATTTCTTCCATAGGCAACTGAAAGGCTCCTGGTTCTATTTTCTTTTTCTTTTCTTTTCTTTTTTTTTTTTTTTTTTTTTTTAAGATTTACTTATTTATTTGAGAGAGGAGGGTGGAGAAGGTCAGAGTGAGAGGGAGAGAGAGAATCTCAAGCAGGGTCCACACTGAGTGCAGGGCCTGACCCGGGGCTCGATCTCACCACCCTGAGATCATGACCTGAGCCATAACCAAGAGGAGGACACTTCACCGACTGAGCCACCCAGGTGCCCCGGAAGGCTCCTGGCTCTTAAGACATTTCTTGTCTCCCTATGTCCTTAGCTTCTCAAGAACAATGACTTAGCTTAATTCACCTGTCTCCAAAGCACAGCACTGCACCTGCCACAGGGAAATTTAATAGAGCAATAAAGTTTTAATCACCCCCTTCCCAACACTGTGCACCCCACCCCTGGGTGCCAGGCGGTCAAAGTGTGCCCTGAAAAATGGGCATTAATCATTCTTCTAGAGAGTGGCTGTGCCCTGTAGTTTGGAAGTGAACTTGTATTTGTCCAGACGCCTCAGAGGTGATGTACCTAAGTGATGTTGGGTAAACTGAGGCAGAGAGCGCCCACCGCACTTGGGCAGGGGGGTAGAATTCTGGGACGCTCCAGCTCCTCTGTTGCCCTTAGATGTCCCTTGGGGTCTCCCCAGCCACGCCCAGGCCCCAAGACTTAATGACAGCCTCAGGCAAGAGGGCCCTCTGGACTCAGAGCTGGTTCGAATTCTGTTTTCCCTATAAAATGGTGCTGATTGTGCCTCCTTCGCAGGGGCTGCCGTGAGGGTCCAGGGAGACAGACCTGCAAGGCAGCTCGCTGGCCCTCCCCTGCGCACCCGGGACACAGCCCCAGGATGAGGGCGGGGCCTTGCGGAAAGCGTGAGTCGCACCGTCCGGCCCTCGATCTCCTTGTGTGCGGCTGCTTCTTCCAAGACCTGCTTGGCTCCTGGTGTCTTGTTTAATAAGAGGACCCATGTGCTACCTCCTCCTCCCTGACATTTCTTGAAAGCATTTTGGCCGAGGGGACGTGGGGAGCAAGTCCCCAGAGACAATGGCAGCCCAGCTCAAAGAAGGGGAGCCCACAGGGGGTTCGAAGGTGCCGAAGGAGGTGGGCGGGAACTCACATCGCACCAGCGTGAGCTCACCCACACCGGCCATGAGGACTCATGCGCCAGCCACGCGGACCAGGGAGCAGCGTGTTCTGGCTCCGATGCCGCGGGAATTCTAAGAGGCTACATTCGCTGGGTGCGTCCAGGTTCTGGCTAGGCACAGAAACACAGTGTGGGACCTTGAGCTATTTCTGCATGAGGTTCAAAACAAGCAGAGGGCAGACCCAGGGCACGAGAACAAGGTGGTCCCCGAAAGGGTCTGCCGTGGAACTTTGCCTTCCAGGCGGCTTGCCTCCCCCACAGCCTCCTTCGGGCCCTGGGAGCTCACGTGACTCCCTCCTTCCCTCCCTGCACTGTCAGCCCACGATGTCCCCCAGCGACCAGCCTCCAGTAAAGCTCCAGGTATATTGTGTGTCCCTAGATGTAATCTTGTCACTGTTGTTTGTGGGGTTGTCTTGTTTGTTGCTTGGGGCCATATCTAATAAGATATGGTGCTAGGAGGGTACAAAGCAGTGCCCACCAAATAGAAGACGTAACAAGTGGATGGTGGCAGTGATGCCGGTAACAAACATGGTGTGGGGAGTGTGGAGAGGGCGGAGGAGGTGGTGGGCGTGGTGACGATAAGGGACAATCTTGCTCACTGCAGATAGACAAGTCTGCTCTGGGTTTTGCGGGTCTGAGCCTGGGATGCCAAGTGCAGGGAAGGCTCTAGCACATTTATGCACCCCAGCTTTGCGATCAAAGTCACTCTCCAACCCACAGCCTGGCTCAGTCCATCCCTGGCCGAATGCTGCTCATGATCAGAAAAGGAAAACTCGAGGAGGAATGCATTCTCTCTCTGGGCCTCCGGAATGACGGAGGGAGGAAGAACAACTTGGAAGCAGCAGCTGCTGGCGCTCCGCCCCTTGGCCAGGTAGGGGCCGGAGGGCATGAAGGAGACTGAGCTCCTGGCAGCGAGCACAGCCGGGCCCCTGGGAGAGACTGTGTATCAGAACCTTCCCCGCATTTGGTTCTGGAAACAGCGCCTCCCATAGGTGGGGCGGGGGGCTCGCCTTGGAACTCGGAGAGCTGTACTTGGGAGTGGGGGGCAGGGTGCTGAGCTGCCACGAAGCGTGTCTGGAGAGGCACCATCAGACAAGCCGGGGCTCCAGGGCTGGGGAGCGCAGAACGCTGCGGGCCACGGCGGCCTGGCCCCCCACACCTGGGATGACCCTGCGGCCCCAGGCGCGGCACGGAGAGCTAGGGCAAACCGTGTAGGCAAGGACAGCGGACCCCCAGGGTGGGGTGCTTGGGGGGAGAGGGACAAGGAGCAGGACGGTCTCCTCTGCCCTTCACCGGGCCCCGGGGACCTGGCTGGGCTACCCCAGCTCCCCAGGCAGCCCGCTTCCCCACTGGGTCCCTCCCCCCGGACTCACCTGTGTCCTGGCCCGCTGGGAGCCCGTCTCGGCACTGCCCCCCACCCCGGGCTCTCAGAATGACACCACAGGTCTCGACTTCCATCCTGGCACCCCAATATAGGGCTGTGGCCCCACCCTCAGCTTCAGGGAAAGGAAGGAGCCAGGAGTCGGGCAGAGGGCGTCACCTATGACAGGTGCCACAGACGGGGGGTGGGGTCCAGGCCTGAGTGGGGCCCGGCTGAGGAGAGTGTGCGCCTCAGGGTGGGGGCGACAGACGGTGTTGGGGGCCCCCCTTGGCCGGGAACTCTTACAAGGCCCCAGAGAGTTAACAACCCCTGGCACATTCCAGAAGCACCACACAAGGGGTCTGTCCCCGCCGTGGCTTTCTACCCCTTTGCCCACACTCCCTTCGGCCCTCAGGGCCCCCCATGATGGTGGCCACCCCCTGATGGGGGATTTTCAGCATCAAGCCTACTACATTCCCTTTCTGTCCTGTTGGTCTGTCTCTTTTCAATCAGATTTCTGTCTCAGAGCAAAATAACATTAATAATAATAATAATAATAACAACAACAATTTTGTGTGTCAGCTTGGCTGGACCACGGTGCCCAGGTGTTTGGTCAAACATTATTCCGGATGTTTCTGTGAGGAGAATTTTCTGTGAGGTGAACGTTTAAATCCATGAACTAACCTCGACCCTAACGCAAGCCTTCCCCGGGCTGCCGTGGAACGGGCCCGCTTGGGTGATGAGCAGACTGTCCTCCAGCAGCACGGGGACCACGGGGGTGCCCTGCCAGGCTGCCTCCCACTCCCATTCCTCACAGGCACGTGAAAGAAGGCCATCCAAAGAGGGGGTCACCCTGGATGTGCCCTCCCTCCATCGTGCCTCTCCCCTCTCCTTCCAGCACCCCCCAAGCCTGGTGCTCTCTGCCCTTCCCTCGGGGGCTCCGTCCCTCCCTGTAGACCGGAGACTGTTTCTGGGCAGCCTGGAGGCTTTGGGCTTCGGCCAGAGGCGGATGGCGGAGTCGGCCCTGCCCCGGTAGGGCCAGCTTCAGAGCGGGAAAAAGTGGGCTCAGGTCCGCGATGTGGGTCCGGGAGGGCTCTTCCAGCCGGCAGTGTGACCTCCGGCCGGGGAGCCGTGGGGGCTCAGTCACCAGGGGACACGCTCGCCTGGCTGGGGCAAGGGTTAATTTTTTTTCCTTGGAAGCAAAACAATGCAACAGCATATGCGGGAGGCTCTGTCCCTCCTGGGGAGGCTCTGACCTGTGCCTGCGCCCAGCAACAGCAGCTCGATGCCCTGGGAGGACCCACTCCTCTGGCCGACCTGCCGGGATCAGCTCTGCACACTGTCCTCCCCGCACCATCCTCCTCACTCCTGCAACCCTGCCCACTCCCAGTGCGGGAGAGCTCCGCCCTCAGCACACCCCACCCCCACCCCTGCCCGACACAACCCATCCTCCCCAAGGACCCCGGGCCGGAGGACCCTGAGGGGAGCCAGACAGCCCTGGACTGACTCCCGGTTCTTCTGCTTCTTGGGGTCACCGAAGATCCCTTAGCTTGCTCGATCTCCATTTTCTCATCTGTAAAGTGGGCTGATAGTCAGGAGGCCTCGGCCGGTGGAAGCCCCCCCCAACCCGCCCAGGTGCCAGGCGTGTCCTAGGTGAAGGTCACCGAGCAGACTCCAGGCTCTGACAGCCCGATAGCCCCGGCCTGGGTCCCGCTCCGCCGCCCGCTGCCTGCTTTCTCTGGGCCTCCACTTCTTTCTCGGCAAGTGATGTCCGGGGTGGCCTCGGGGCCACCAGCGAGCCCTGGGGAGGGCTGAAATTAACGGGACTCCCGCACATTCCAGAGAGCCGGCACTGTTTGCCAGAGCAGCCCCCCGATGGTGCCCTCAGAATTTAGCTGATGCTCCCAGCCCACATCCTCTCAGGCTTTGGAACCAAAGAAGTCCAGGAGGCGCCCCCTTCCCAGAAAAGCCTCTGAACCCCTGACTCGGGAACCCCTCCTTGCACCTGCTGAAAAACCCGTCAGTTTTTCTTGCTGCCTGGGGAGCGTGTGTGTGGGAGGGGAAATCCAGCAGAGTCGAGAAATGGCTGCAAGATCGGGGGGGGGCGGGGACAGGGCAGACATAGAGCGTGACGTGGGGGTCTCCTGCCTGGACGGTCATGAGTGTGGGAGTCGGGGCAGAGGTCGGCCGCAGGGGCACCCAGCCCCCAAACCCTCCACCAGCACAACCTGTCCCCCGCCACTCCACCCCCGGTCCCACGCTGTGTTGATGGTGTGTACGGGCCCCCCGGGCCAAGTGTCCACGAGGATCTTGACACACATGTGCACGTGCATATACACACGCTCCCCCATGCACACACCGCACGCACACGCGCACGCGCATACACACCCCCCATATGCACACACTATACACACATACACACCACACACATGCGCATAGACACATACACACAGAGCCCAGCAAACAGCTGCCCCCGGAGAAGTTTTCAAGGAAGACAAGCACTTCCCCACATCGTTCCGCGTGTGCTGGGCGCCCCCAGCCCGGCCGGCATCAGGGCTGTCCGTAGGCGGCTGCCGGATGCAGGGCTCGCCCACCCGGCCTGGCCGTGACTCATCACCTTGCAGGCAGCAGTGGTCCTGCCAAATAAGGGAGAGGAAAGCCATCCTTGGAGCCGCAGAGTTGGCTTTGCCAAGCACGGAGAGCGGGGCTCGGGGGCGGTCAAAAGGCTCCCCTGAGCCCACCCCTTGAGCTGAAGGCGCACTGGGCTGGGCTGGGCTGGGCCGGCCGAGGGCTCATCAGGCTTCAGGGTCTCTGTGATTGCCCCCCACCCCTCACCGCTGAGCTGGGACAGAGCCCCGAAAGCAAACCTTTTGGAATAGGTTCAAAATGCAGGGCTGGTCCCCGGGCGGGAGGAGGAAGGCTCCTATCAGCCCAGAGTGTTCACCCGAAGGCCATTACGGGGTGCGAGGATCACAGGCTGGAGGGGGTTCCCCTGGGGTCGGCTAGGGTGCCGCGATCACAGGCAGGCCACGCAAGACCGGAAACAGAGGGACGCAGCTGGGGACGGAAAGAGCACTGGGCGGGAAGCCGCCGCGGAGATCTGGGCTCTGCCGGCCGCTGCGAGGTGACCCCGCCTCTCCTGGGAGCGCTCACACCCCCAGTTGCCCGTAAGGGTGAAGACTGCCATCCCCAAGGCCATGTTTAAGTTCAGCCTGGCACCCACTAGATGCCGTCCCCGGGGCACTGACATCTGATGCCCACCTGCAGCCTCGCCTGCACTTACAGACGACACGGGGCTCGGTGCCGCCTCCCCCTGCAGCTCTGTCCACGCTCTCCTTCCTTGCTCTAGATGCCCCCTTCTCGGGGGCTTTCTGATCTCCCCCATCTTCCACGCCCTCATCTGCTCTGCGTCACCCTGCCCTGTCCTTGGCTTTGCCGTTACTGTCACCTTCTGGAATTATCTTGGGTATGCCAGCTAGCCTGGCCCCTGGCGGGCTCTCGGGAAACAACCGTGGGGACAAAAATGAATGAAAAAAAAAATGCGTGAGAACACAAAGGGGAACTGCAGAGCCCCTTCCTGGGTCCGGAAGCCGCGGGGGCTCCTGAACCTGAGTGTGGTCATGAACGTGGGCGAACCGCTTGCTTCGGGAGCCCCAGGCTGCACTTGGAGGGGACGCCGGTGGCCCTGCAGGGCATGTGGGTCTGCCCAGCCCCTCCCCGCCTGTTACCTGGGTGGATGACAGTGACGTTTTTCGCTCCCGGCCAGCGGCTTTCAGACCAGCCTCTCCTTCCTCCTGCTTAGAGGCAGCACCTCTAAGTCCTGTCCTTCCCTGGCTTCTGGAGATCAGCAAGCAGGGAGGGCAGGCAAGGGCCCGGGAGTCCAGCCCTCATCCAGCCACCCGTAGAGTGAGCGCAGGGCCGCTGCGCGGGTTGGGTGAGATTCAATATCAAAAGCGGGCGTGAGCCTTCCAACGTTAAGGCAGCTCCCAGGCTTCTTAGGTTGAAAGCCTCCCGGGGCTCCTGTCGGTCTCAGAGCCCAACTCCCCCCGGTGACTGACGCCACGTGGGCCCGGCTCCCACCTTGTTCCCCAAGGCGCCAGCCCGGGCTCCCTCTGCTCCAGCCTCTCTGCGCCTTTCTCCCAGCACGCCTCCCCAGGGCCTTGGCACGTGCCGGGCCTTCTGCCTGCAGCGCCTCCCTCAGGCACGCTCACCTCCTTGCCTGTCTCTGCTCGGAGCAGACCTCCTTCTTCCCCATACAGGTTAGCAACAGAGCCCCCCTTCCTCCATTAGTCTTTCTTTTCCAGTTAGCCCTTTAACCACCCGACTTTTATCTGCCTATTTCCTTCTTGCCCCCTCCCTCCAATGCAAGTGCTAAGACGGCAGAGTTTCTGCCTGCTTTGCTCACTGCTGAATCCCTTTCTCCCCCTAGAAGGGTCCTAGCACCTAATAGGTGCCTCATCAATATTAATCAACAGAACAAAGGGCAGAGTTGAAAGTATCACTCAGCAGAGTGTTTAGCATATAAAAGGCCCTCATTAGGTGCCCCCCCCCCCCCCCGTGTCCTAGGCACAGGGTTGCCAGATTTAGCAAATAAAAATACAGGGTGTCCGTGCCTTATTTGGGACCAATACAAAACAGTTATTTGGGGTTTATCTGAAATTTCCATTTAACTGAGCATCTTCTATTTTATCTGGCCGTTCTAGCCATGCAGCCCCCCGCTGACCTCTGCCTCCTCGCTTTTCCCCTCCATGTCCCCAGTGACGTGGGGGCCAGTGACCCAGTGCGCAGAGAAGCTCTGCCGGTTCCCACCTGGGGCAACCTCTCGGGAAGAGCAGCATCCTTTCTCGGAGGTGGGGTGAGGCGGGGGGTCACCTGCCTCGGCCAGCTCTCTCCCCGGCCTGGGGTCAGACAGCGGTCTCCCCCAGTGCCCGCTAGACTTCTGTCCCGCGGCAGCTGTGGCAGCATTGTCCCCTGCTTGAAACGTGGGGTGCGAAGTGTGCTCCATTCGAGCCGAACACAGGCGGCGCTGGAGCCGAATTCCTTTTAGGGGAATGTCCCCAACACCCCACTCTCTTCCTGCTGTCACTGTCACCAGGGGGCTGCGGTCTCCAGACCTTCAAGGGTGACGCCCTTCTCTGCTAAGGACGAACGGCCAGACCTCATCTCCCTCCAAGAGCTCCCCACTCCTCCCCACACACGAGGGCTGCGCTGTGACTGGGGCTCTCGTGCTGGGGCCCACGCGCCCTCCACACTCCACCCCCCAGACCCCTGTAGGCTGCACAGGGAGACTCTGGAAGATTCGGCTCAGGCCCACTGCACCAGACCCACTGTGGGAGCCAGAGAAGCCAGCAGAGTCCTGAGCCGCACGCAGGCCAGGGCTGGAATGTTCCAGGTGGCTGTCACGCCCACTCGAGTTTGAGAACCTCCCTCCACACAGGGGAGGAGCAGCAGGGAAGGCGATGGGAGGCGAGTGGGGAATCTCTGGGGCTTGCAGGCCCCACGGCGGCGGCGGCAAGCACAGGCCTTCAGCCCTCAGCTCCTTCTAGCTGTGCATGGTCCGCGACCCGGTCCTGAGCACCCTCCCCGTGCGAAAAGTGCTCCTCCTTCCCGCCCTCCAGCTCAGACACGGGGACAACCCTGGGCACCACTGTCTGCTCTATTTCTTTAGCCAAAAACACAAGATTCCTCTCTGTTCTCGATTCCCCATGTCAGCAAACCTCACTGCCTCCACCTCAAAGCACAAGGGAGATCTGACCACTTTCCATCTCTCCCACCAACAGCCTGGCTCGACCCGCCATCGCCTTTGCCCTGGACCACGGCAGAAACACAGTGTTCTCCCTGCTTCTACTCTTCTCCCTTCCTACCAGTTCTCCACGCGGCAGCCTGGAGGGTTGTCCCGGAAGCCCGTCTTTATTCGCGGTAGCCCCCAAGTGGACACTACTCACGTTCTTCAAAGGGTGAACGGTTAAATAAGCCGAGCTCTGTCCTCGCAGCCACACATAGAAATGAGCTCTTGAAACACACAGCAATGCGGCCAGACCGCAAGGAAGTTGTGCGAAGCGAGAAAAGCCAATCTCAAAAGGATACGTGCCCCGTGATTCCAGTTCTGTGGCTTTCGTGAAATCCCATCATCACAGAGGTGGAAAACAGAGCCGTGTCTTCGAGATGGGAGAAGAGAGGACGCGTGCGCGACGACGAAGGGCCGACGTGGGGAGCCTTGTGGGGTGGTGTCGTTGGGGATCTCGACGGTGGTCGTGGTTATACACGGCTGCACGGGGGCGCCACGGCACAGACCTCCACACGCATGCACGCGCAAATGAGTGAGTGAAAGGTAAACTCGGAATGAGCCCCGTGGATTGCCCAGAGAGAGTTTCTTGGCTGTGGGCAAGCATCATGGTTGGGTCAGAAGTTAAGACTGGTGGGTGCGGGAGGGGAGGCATGGGACCTCCTGGGACATTTCTGTCCAATAGACGCATGTCTCTTTATTCCCCCCATCCCCCCAAATCTTCCATGTATTACAGCTCGGTGGCTCCTGTCGAGGAGGGCCTCTCCACGGACTTGACATTGAGACCCGAGGGATGGGAAGAGCCCAGCTTTCAGAGGTCAGTGCAAAGGCCCTGAGGACATGGCAGCTCTGGGTGTCCGGGAGGAAGACGAGCTGAGGTGACAGGAGAGGGAGCTGGAGGGAGGCAGACCAGGCCCACGACTTACGGGGCGTTATGAGGTGGGGTTTGCCCTGTGATCGAAGCCCCTGGAGGAGTCTACGCAGAGACATGAATCTGCATTCCCATCCATAGTGACGAGGCTCCTTTTCCCCCACATCTTCACCAACACTGGTTTCGACTTGTCTTTTTGATCCTAGCCATTCTGACAGGTGTGTGATGTCTCATTATGGTTTCTATTTGCATTTTCTTCATGATTAGCGATGCTGAGCATCTTTTTATGTGTCTGTTGACCCTCTGTGTGTTTTCTTTGAAAAAAAAAATGTCTATTCAGGGCACCTAGGTGGCTCAGTCAGTTAAGCGTCTGCCTTCAACTCAGGTCATGATCCCAGGGTTCCGGGATCGAGCCCTGCGTGCGTGGGGCTCCCTGCTCAGCGAGGAGCCTGCTTCTCCCTCTGCCCCTCCCCTTGCTCATGCTTTCTCTCTCTCCCAAATAAATAAATAAATCATCTCTTTGAAAATGTCTGATCAGGTTGTCTGCCCATTTTTAATTGGATTATTCAGGCTTCTTGGTGTTGAGTTGTAGAAGTTCTTTGTATGTTTCGGATAGCCATCCCTTATCAGATAATATCATTTGCAATATCATCCCCCATTCACTAGGTTGCCTTTTTGTTTTGTTGACGGATTCCTCTGCCGTGCAAAAGCTTTTTATTTTGGTGCAGTCCCAATTGTTTCTTTTTGCTTTTGTTTCCCTTGCCTGAGGACACAGATCCATAAATATGTTGCTAAAGTCGATGTCCCAGAGATTACTGCCTTTGTTTGCTTTTAGGAGTTTTATGGTTTCGGGTCTCACACTCAGGTCTTTGATCCATTTTGAGTTTATTTTTGCGTATGGTGTAAGCAAGCGGTCCGGTTTCATTCTTTTGCGTGGAGCTGTCTGGTTTTTCTTCTTTTTTTTTTTAACACCGTTTATTGAAGAGACTGTCTTTTCTCCATTGTGCATTCTTGCCGGCTTTGTTGCGTGGTTCCTGACCATCGAGCACCGGTTTATTTCTGGGCTCTCTATCCTGTTCTATAGCCCAGCCCAGCTGTCATCGGCCTCATCTGCACCCAGGAGACCATGCGAGGCCCCTGGGATGCCTCTCACGAGGGTCCGACTGGGGGCTTCTCCTCGACGTCCCCCTCCCAGTCCCTGTGTTCAGTTACTGGGGGCAAAGAAAGTTTCCCCTTTTCCATCGTGCGGAGCCCCAGCCCATAGAAGGGGATGAAGGCTGCACTAGACCCGCAGAATCTTCCAGGAGGCAATCCTGGGCTTGCTCTCCAGCTGGAGGCTTCTAGGGTTACTTGGGGCTCATTGCTTAGATGAAGAAACCCAGGCCCAGAGGGGACCAGGTGAACTAGCGCCCTTTGCCCCAGGCTGGCTGCCGGCAGAGGGGCCTGCTCAGCGTGGGGTCTGCAGACCAGCGGGGGTGAAAGACTGCAGGGGGAGGCTGGCTGGAGGGGAAACTTGGGGCTCACATCACTGATCTGTTGCCGCTGTGTCCGTGAACCCGAGCGTCACTCCCTCGGCCTCCCTCACCTCCCCACCCAGCCGCGGGCTGGCCCGGCCCTGCTTTTCTCTCCCTGCTCAGTCCGCTGGGGAGAAGTCATTTCCTGCAAACATTGTCCTCACGCCACTCCACTCCACTGATCAATATGAATAGTGAAAGCAATAAGCGAAGTTTATTAGGCACCTATTTTATGCCGGGCCCCGTGAGAAGCGCTGCGTAGCCAGGAGGGGCTGAGACAACCCTCCCTCTCACACCAGATCCTGCCCCTTCGAGGCCAGGGCCCGGGGGTCCTTCCCCCCGGAGGGGCGTCTGGGTCCGCGTGTCTGCCTGGCCTGGGGTGGCTCCGTTCGCAGCCTCGGACACGTCCCTGCCCCCCGCGGGCAGCTTTCCCGTCCGCAGAACAGGAAGCTTGGAGGAGCAGGTGCCCCCGGCGCCCCCGCGGCCCTGCACCTTCTGACGGCGGTGACAATGACGGTCCCAGAAGCACTTCACGGGCCTGTGGGAGCCCTGCTTTCATGGCTTCCATTAATATAGATGCGTATTTTTAACATCTTCCAGTGCCCTCAATTCGTTTTCTCATATTTCATCCTCATTTCAGTTGCCCCTTGGGACTTAGGACCTAATTTTAGCGAAGGTCAGAGGCAGTTTCTTGGGGCCGCCCCTTTCTGGACACCCCATCTTCACAGAGCAGGACAGTGACGGATGCTCTGGGTGGCGTGTGCGACCTGGCTCTGCGGCGGGGCGGGGGGGGGGGGGCGGCTCGGGGCTTCGGGCGGGGACGGGCTGGGGCCCCACAGCTGGCAAGGAGTCCTGGCCGGCACACACTGGCCCGGTGTCCTTCACAAGGGCCCAGAGCCGCCAGAGGCCTGAGCGGTCTCCGCTGTCACCGCGCCACTCGCAGCAGGGGAGACCGGGCACAAAAACGGGCTCGTGTCAGCAGCCGAAGACGCAGCTTCGCCCGACCGCCCATCACGATCCAACGTCAGAGTGAAAGCGGAGTAGGGTCACTCCCCACACGTGCATGCCAGCATGGGACACATCCCAGACATCCCCAGAGAACTAAATACTCCGTTTAGCAACTGAGAAAATAGTGGCGCCTGGGTGGCTCAGTCGTTAAGCGGCTGCCTTTGGCTCAGGTCATGATCGCAGGGTCCTGGGATCAAGTCCTGCATCGGGGTCCCTGCTCAGTGGGGAGTCTGCTTCTCCCTCTCCCTCTGCCCCTCCCCCCACGCCTGTGCGTGCACTCTTTCTCTCTCTCAAATAAATAAAACCTTTTTAAAAAAAAAAAGGAGGAGAAGTAGCATGTCCCTGCGTTTTCTCCAGACTCCGACTGGCTTGAGCTGGCCCGGCTGTGGTGACCCAGCGTGGATGTGGTCAGCAGTGTGGGGCCGGTCCGTGGCTGGGGAAGGCGACACACGAATGTGAGTGTTTCTTAGAAATACGAGGTTGAGTCGGAAGTGCCCTTGGCTGACCTGCTTTATAAAATCTCCGTGCCCGAAGGACAGGCCACCTGAATGCCGCAAGGACACTCGGGAGGAGGTGGGGGGCTGGCCGCGGGGGTGAGTTTTGAGGGCGGGCACGGGTCTCAAGTGGCCAGTTGGGCTTGAATGTGGATTTGCTCGCCTACAATCTTGCTCCCTACTCCCAGTCCTGCCCCACCGCCGGGGGGCAGGGCGGGGTGTGAGAATTAACAACTCACAGCCCTGAACGTCCCAGGCACCGGTCACGGCCACGGTGGCCACGGTCGTCGGCCTGCTCAGGGCCTGCAGACCTGGTCTTCTGCCTTCTGCCCCTGCTGCGGAGGCTGCCTGCCCCTCACGGCCTCCACCTCGTTCCTTCCGAATTGCCAGCAGCAGTGGTTCGTGCCTGCCGTGACCGTGACCGTGATGAGTAGGCAATGTTTGCAAATGACGACTAATCTGCAAGGCCACGGCTCTGGAAAATGAAAACTGCAGATACCGGGCTGGGCTTTCGGTGACGGGAGACGTTGATGAGGGAGGAGGCAGCCATTCCTGGGAAACACTCCTGGCTTGGGGACCCCCGTCACCCCAGGAAACTCGTGGTGTGAAGGGGTTTTGCTGGGATGCACAGAGGCAGGAACCCAGCCCCTAGCCCGCCCTGCCCGCCTCTCAGTCCCCTCTCCCTCCAACCGGGACGTGCTGACCCAGGTCCCCAGGTTCCTGCTCAGCGGGCTCTTCCCTGCAAGACCTCTGCTCAGCCCTGGGTTTCCCAGCTAACGTGTGTGTGCACGCGCATGGGGGAACGTGTGTGCACACGTGTGTGTGCAGCAGCGGTGTTCTTTTCCAGGGCCTTCTAGCCAGGCAGGCCCCAGCCGCACGGATGGACTCCCCAGGGAGGAGATGTGACCGGCTGTATTTGACACGAGGACACTGAGACTCGGGGAGGTGAGGGAACCCGCACAGGCCCCCAGGCCCTGCCCCGTGTGCTGCTCTGGGCACCTCCCGCCGTGGGATGGAGGTCAAGTGCACGTGAGTGAATGTGTCGTATGCACTCTTCTCGCCTGGGCCGGGGCAGCTGTCTGCAGGGGTGTGAAAGGGCACAGTGAGGCCAAGGGCCTGGGCGTGAGTTGAGGGGTTCCCAAGGGGGCTACGGCTCAGCCCGGGCTCTGGGCCTCTTTTAACCTCTTTCCCCTGAGAAAGCGGGCCTCCTCAGGGCGGGGTGCGCTGCTGCCTGGGAACCCCCACCCAAGCTTCCTGTAGCTAGCACACAGTAGGGCCTCGTCCGCTCTGCAGTGAGTCTAGGCACCGGGTGCCCGCCCCGCACTGCAAGCCCAGCCCACCTCTGACTCACCCCTGTGTGCTGGGATCCCCTTACTCCCCCTGCAGGAAGGAGGGCACACAGTAGGTGGTTGGGGATCAGCGCTGAAGATGGAAGCAGGCGCCCCAGGACTCCCAGAGACACTCCTGTCTTGAGGGACCCCCCCCCCCACAGGGACGGAAGGAGGATGTGATGGAAAATTCCCCCTATGATCCATGTCCCTGCGTGCCCTCCCCCCAGCACGCCCGCCACTTCTCCGCTCAGCCAGCCGCCTAAGTGCTCGGAGCAGTGAAAACCTTTTAGAGCTTCTGGGACCTTCCCTTGGCTATTTTTTTTCCTTTCCATTTGAAAGAGAATTAAGTAGATGTTGAAAATGCAGGCTGAGCACCTCGGGGTGGGCGGGGCTGGAAGGGAGGTGGCCCCCCCACTGCCTCTGAAGGGTCACCTGAGACCCCGCGTGGAGCTGGGCTGTAGAGGAGGGGACTCGGCGGGGCTTTGCAGAAGCCAACCAGAAAGGACAGCTCACTTGGCCGACCGAGATGTCTCATCGAGCAATTCCTGGCCCCTCAGTGGGGGGGGGCTGTGGAAAGACCTGGCCCCAAGGCCTCTGTGGGGCCCACGGTAGGAGCCATGCTCCTTCCCGCCTTGCCTAGCACCAAGCCTCCTTGGGTCCAGGCCCTTGGACCTTGCTCTGCGTGGTGGGGGGACGGGAGCGGCTGGCCCTCAGGCCTCAGGGCTCAGGATGGATGAGGAAGCTTTAGGAAAACCAACATTGTCAACGCAGCCCACGGTGGGCGGGCGTCAGGGGGGACAGGATCATCACCGGCATCATTGACCCAGCCACGGATGTCCGTGAGTGACAGGAGAGACCCGTCCAAGATGGTCGAAACTTCTGGAAGGCTCTGCCTCCGATTCCGGGACACCATCCGCCCGAGCCTCAGTTCCTCACGAGCACAGAGAGAGGGTGGATGAGCCCGCAGGTCTGAGACGTCACAGCGCTCACCCACCCCGTGCTCATGCGAGGCAGGAGGAAGGGGCGCCTCCCTCTGTGGGTCTGGCCTTCACCGCCTTAGCTGCCGTCCGGGTATGGCTGCACCTGCCGGCAGCCCCGGAGAGAGCCCGGAGAGCCCCGGAGGGGAGCTGCCGATGAGCGAGGGTGTGCGTGGCATCGCTCCGGCCATCCCGCGGGGCTGTGCTCACGGAGACCGTGCTCGGATGCTGGTGTTCACGGGCCGCTCTGAAGGAGCTGTCTTCCGTCTGGTGACTGGCCTCCTGCTTCTCCCAGGACATCGCAGGACGTGGCAGTGGGGGGAGCAGGAGCCGGACGGCCTGAGACATCTCGGCCTCTCTGTGCCCTGCCTCTAGGCGGTGCCCCCGGAGGTCAGAGGTGAGACGTCTGGGAGTTGAATCTCAGACGGGTTGGCTTCCTCTATCCCAGGGTTCTGTCAAGGGCCCCTCGGCGTGTCCTGAGGTTCAGGGTTGGCCCTGGGAGGAGCCCCGCCCAGGGAGCCGTCAGCAGGGCCTCCCGTGTGTGCCGGGAAGAAGAGCAGATGGAACAGTGTCAAGGTCATGGGCGCAGCACAGGGGGCTGGAGAAGGGACACCGCCCCAGCTCTGCCCAATGCCAGATGGGTCGCCTCGGGCAAGAAGACACTCTTGCCCATAAAAAGGGAGGAGACCAAAATCTACCCCTTGGGGTAGACGGGATGACCACGGAGAGCCTGGCACAGGGCCTGGCACATAGCGAGGGTGCAGGACACATTCCTAGCGTGCCCCCCAGGGAGTGTGCCCAGAGCTAGGAGGGCAGCAAGCTGGCCCCGCACATGCCCCTCGGCCAGCTCTTCCTCGAACAGGTGGCAAGAGAGCATGAGCTGGGGGTGGGGTCGCAGGGCTGATGACTCCTCGTGCTGGCCCGCGGCGGAGCCCCTCCGGCCGATGAGGGCGGACATCTCTCTAACCAAGGGCAACTGCTGCTCACGCCTCCCACCGCGGCCCGGCGTGGGGCCCCGCTCGAGGGTCGGGTTGCAGGAAGGCCCTCGGTGGCCTGAGCGTCTCCAAGGATCTGTACACGGTGCCAGTGGGGACAGGACCCTGCCACCCCCACCCCATCTCCACCAACACACCACGGTTAGGAAGGAGAAAGCTGAAGAGGACGAGCTGCTCCCACTTTTTCCTCCCACGGGGGCCCCCGTGCCTCGCTCCCCTTTGTCTCCGCTGGCAGGAGATACCGCACCCTCTCTAATCAGATCGTTCACTGCGCAGGCCCGGGTGGGCTGGCAACATTAGCCACAAAGAGAATTGTCTATGTATTTGGGGAATAAAACTAGAAAGCACTTGATTTGATGAATGTCACCCACCGGAGGCATTTTCAGAAATGTATGCAGCAGCAGCCCGGCGACAATCGATGTCAAAGGAAGCTGGCGTCATGCTGCCCTGTAAATAATGGCTTTGTACTTTTCCAGGGCACTCCTGGGGATCCGTCCCAGAGCCACGTGTGACTCACCCGCCCCCGCATCAGCCCGCTACCTGAGCTCAGACGGGAGTCACGCATTCCTCAGGACCCTTCCGATGTCTATGAACATTATGCCCTTTGGATCTGGGGTGTACCTTCTACTACAGGCAGGGTCCCAGGCTCCATTACACCCCCAACAGGCTCGGCCTGCACGGGAGGGACTCCCTTCTTCCTTTCCCCAGCATCCGCTGCATTGAGAACATCTGTCTGATGGCCCATCAGCGCAATGGGTACCCTGAGTTAGACACGGCTGGAGAGGGGGGAGGGGGGTGGCACTTGGCAATGTCTGGCTGACTTGGCTGAGGGTCCTGGAGATCTCTATCTGGATGAAGGTGGGTCCCCAGTGGTGAGAGTTGGGGGTGGATGAAGGTGGGTCTCCAGTGGTGAGAGTTGGGGGTGGATGAAGGTGGGTCCCCAGTGGCGAGAGTTGGGGGTGGAAGAGGGTGGGTCCCCAGTGGTGAGAGTTGGGGGGTGGATGAAGGTGGGTCTCCAGTGGTGAGAGTTGGGGGGTGGATGAAGGTGGGTCTCCAGTGGTGAGAGTTGCGGGGGTGGAAGAGGGTGGGTCCCCAGTGGTGAGGGATGGGGGCACATCGGGATCAGTTGAACCATACCCATATCTTTAGACAGAGCTGTCCCTGGAGAGTGCCCCGTGGGGATCTGCTGGGGTGCCTACGTGTGGACTCCTGGATAGCTGTGGGGAACAGGTGGCCAGAGCAGCAGGGAGCCTAGGAGGAGGAGAGGGAAGAGTGGAAAGGAGGACAGCGGGCAGGGAAATGCCCGTCTGGTGCTGGAAAAGGCTAGACTAGGAACAATCCACCCGAAGCAGAGGGTGGGGGAGTAGCTGACTACTCCCCCGCCCCATTCTACAGGGTGGGCTGTGATCTCCCATTTAGGCTGAACCCCTTCAAATCATCGGGGATATAGCAGAAACCATCATGGCCTTCATTTCAGACCATGTAATTTAGACTCCAAACAGGGGGCTTTGGGGCCGGGAAAAGGCACGCAACCAAAGGTTGTCGTTCTGAGTGACAGATATGCCCCAGACTGATCAAGACGCCAGGTGCACACCCACCATGTTCCAGAAGCCCTGGGCTAGCACGGGCTCAGCATTTGCCGGCTGTGTACCTCCGAGGATGGCACGTGATCTCTCTGGGCCTCAGTCTTCTCATCTGTGAAAATGGGTACAGTAAGACATAACCCCTGGGGGTGTCCGAGGGCAAGTCGAGAGAGCAGGTGCGGCTTCACTCATAAACTCCGCAGCACTAATCAGAAGTCACAAGTCACTGCCGCGTCCTCACGAGCAGGTGGTCCGGACGGGAAGATGGGCAGCGGTTATGGGATGATTTTCCCACTCTTTCGGGACCAGTCCTGGGATGACAGGGAAGGCCATATCTGAGGACGACGAGCTTCTGAGGAGCTCCCTGGAAAGTTCCCAATCCCCAGACAGGGATGTTCCGCAGTGCCTCGAGTTCCCCCGAGGAGCCCTGTCCCATCATCGTCTCCTGGGACGTTCCCGACAGTCCCACCGGGAGGATGGCAGCGCGGGGACTGGGGTCCGGACCGCTGGAGCCGCTCAAGGCCCACGGCCTCCTGCCCGCACCCCCATTTCCGCTGGGAATTCCTGAGCAGGGCCTACAAGCCAGGCACTGCTCCACACCTTGGTCGTGGCCCATTTAACCGTCACCCTAAGAGGAGCTGCCATTTTCCTTGTTTCCAGAAGGAACGAAGGCCCCCAAAGGTGGATCCCCAGCCCCAGGGTCAAACGGGGATTAGAACCCTCTTCTGCCCACTCTGCAGCCCACAGCCGCCCTCTAGGATGTTCCCAGGAAAGCGGACAGGGGCTGCCCTGGAGCCCCGCTGACAGGAAGTGGCCAGAGGGACGCGCATACGGGTCTGCGTTTCCTGAGAGGTTGACAAGATGATGTCCGCTGGTCTGCCGGCGTGCCCGAGACTCCAGCCCTGCCCTGCTGGCCTCGGGTGGCCTGGGGGCTGCCCGGAGGAGGGTGGCTCAGTCTGTCTGAGTCCGCGCTCCCGCCCCCATCCTGCTCTTCCCAGGGGCTCCTGAGCTCAGCCCACTGGGGGAGGCCCACAGCTGGGAGCACGGCTGCCAGGCTCGCGGGGCGGGACCAGCTCCGGTGAGAAGCGTGGCTTCAGACTTTTCACACGCTTCCTGTTCTTGCTGGAACCCCAGCTTCGCCTGGAGGCCTGTGAGCGTGCAGTGCCCTGTGCGCCCCACTCAGCCTCCTTATCCTGCCCCACGTCTTCCCCAGAGCACTGATCACACCTTCCTTCATCAAGAAGCTTGCTCAGGTCCCACATCCGTTGTTCAGGCTCCGCCCCCCGCCCTACAGAGTGAGCCTGGCGTTTTGCAGGAACCCGAAGACTCCGGTCGGCGGCCTCTGCAGAGCTCTGGCCCATGGCGCCCAGTCAGCACCCCTTCTCAGCCTCAGAGGCCTTCACTCTACCCCTAACGTTTGCCCACACACGGTCTGCACGCGCACACACTTGACCCTGAGCTCCCACTGCCCTTTGCCCTCGCAGCTTCCTGGACTGATCATGGTCATATTTGTTCAGCGCGCTGCTGTTTGCAAGGCACCACCTCAATTACCGTCGCTCGATCTCCACGCCAGGAGGGCCTTCTCATGACCCCCCTGGGCAGAAGAAAAGCCAGGGCTCAGGAGGTCCCCGGCAGAGCCGCGAGGCGGCTGACTCTTCCTGCCGTGTCCCCTCAGGCTGCACACCCTCACGGCCCTTCAGAACTGGGGTGCCCCGACTTGCGAAAAGTGCTCCCTCGGTTGGAGCAAAACCCAGCTGTTGCTCCGGAGACTGAAGACAGTTTCCTGACCTCCTCGAGCGTCCTTTCTCCAGCGTCACATTTCCCCAGCCCCTTGTGCTTGTTCCCTTGTGATCTGGTTTTCCCTCTGGCAGGCCTGAGGGGCTGAAATAAGAGGGGGTTTCTGGTCTGGGTTTTTAGAAAGGGGCCTGGAGACTTTGGTAAAACTGCTTCAGGACAGTAGCGGCAGCACCTCAAGCCCTGCAGCCAAATGTGTGATGTGCAAAATGTAAATATCTACCCCCAAAACTGCAGTGTTGGGGAGGGGGTTTTCTTTTGAGCTGAGTGCTGAGTCGAGGGGGCATGGCCATACGGGCGAACCTTCTCCCAGGTGGGAAGGTGAGCCGAGAGGTGGGGAGAGAACTCTGAAACATCATCTGGGTGCCTGGATACAGCCATACCCGCATACACATTATAAGCACCTACATTCCAATTGGTGTCTTTACTTACCAATCAACTGCTTATTTTGTTTGTTGAGATTGTTTTCTGTCGCTTACAACCCAAAGCTCTCTGACTGCCACAGCTTTGGGAACACAAAGTATTTGATAGTGGCATCTTAAAAACTGGGTTCCTGGGCACCTGGGTGGCTCAGTCATTTAAGCGTCTGCCTTTGGCTCAGGTCCTGGGATGGAGCGCCACACTCGGTTCCCTGCTTGGCAGGGAATCTGGTCTTCCCTCTGCCTCTGCCCCTCTCCCTGCTCGTTCTCTTTCTCTCTCTCAAATAAACAAATAAAATCTTAAAAAACAACAACAACAACAACTGGGTTCCTAACAAAGTCTAAGCTTAGAGTCATAATAAAATGACTATAATCATGTATATTACAATTCATACTGATCAAGAACATAATTATAAAAGAAGTTAAGCCATCAATCCAGAGTCATAAGAAAGGTCCGAGGCCACGTCTTTCCGTGTGCTTGGGAAAAGTTAATGCTAATTAGGAAAGAAAGAAGCTAACATCTAGTAAGTACCATTCTCTGTGTTCCAGGCACCGTGCTAGGCCCTTCCGCATGTTTTGTTCCATCTTCCAACAGTGCCAGGAGGCTGTGTTACTTACGATAGCTCTAGATGCTGCAACAAAGAGCCCAGAATACATAATGGCTTGACAATGACAGAGGTCTATTTCTCACTCGAGGTACATGTCCAGAGACCCCAACTCCTTCCATCTTGGGGCTCCACCGGCCACGTGGGCCTCAGTGTCCTCTGCATTCAGCTGCCAGAGGACAACAGACCTGGGAGAGCACATTCGGACTTCTCAGAATCCCTGACACAGGAATTTCGCCCATGACGCGCGCTCGCGTTCCGTCGGCTAGGACCCACTCACGTGACCACGCGGAACTGCAGGGCGGCCAGGAGGCAGACCTGGGAGGGGGATCTGGGGAGCAGTGGGGTGTCATCTGCTCTAAGATGAATCACAAGGGGCTCCATGGCTGGTAAGGGACTGAAACAGGATTTGGACTCAGGTCTGTCTGAGCCCGCATCCCACTCTCTATCCTTTCTCCGTGCCGCCCGAATCCATGATTGGTAGAACACCAAGCCCTTCTTCTTGTGGGGCTAACAGTCCCTCAGGGAAAACCAAAGCCTGGGAGAATCATTCCAAATGGGACAAGAGGCCGCTGTGGGGCTGATCCGCGGGTGCTGCCTGGAGGAGGGGTCGGGTGGCATGATTTCAGCCGAGGTAGGTCATTAACACCGAGTGGGTGCCCTAGGGGGACTCCAGCCATAACCTCGGTCTCACATTTTTGCGTTATTCCAGACGGAGGAAGCAGGAATGAGGGCAGGCCCTGGTATTCGCGTGAGTGCGGCTGTTTTCGGGAAGGAACTGGGGGAATGGTTAGAACCCCACTTCCTCAGCAAGGTCCCGGCCGCAAATAGGTCATGTCAGAGAGGAACGTGGAGCCGGCCCCGCTCAGACCCTGGGGTTCTGCTAACAAGAGGGGTGAAAATACCCTCCAGGGCAGGCCCCTCAATAGCTCCCCCCACCCAGCCCTCCAGCTCCCCAGAGTCCCCACCCTTCCTGTGTGTTCCTACCTCCCCCCACGCCCGCCGTCCAGCCTTGGGCTTCCTGGAGGAGCCTGGAGATGGGGACCCCGGAGCTTACGCCCCAGAGGCAGCGTGGTGCCCGGAGGAGGCTGGCTCCCGGCCCAGTCCTGCTCCCTGCTGTCCAGGGTCCTAGGGGTCTCCTCCCCTCTCTGAGGGCATCTGTCGAAAAGGAGAAAGACCACGTGATCCCAGCCCAGGCAGTGTGCAGGGACCAAGCTGGAGGGGCTTCCTGGCTCCCGCCTGAGCCCCCGACCCGGGCAGAGGCCCGGGGGGGGGCGGGGCTTGCCTAAGTTCACCAGGTAGGTTAATAAACAGGTGTGTTTGCAAGCTGGAAAGTATATGCTTGGCCACGCCCCCGCCCGCCCCCGCGGCAGTGTCCCAGGTGCTTTCTACCCACAGGTAAAGAGCCAGGCAAGTCTTGGGTAAATACCCAGCCTGGGAATCAGGGGCTGGTCGGCGGCACAAACACCCTGATTTCAATTACGGAGCAGCCCCTTCCCGTCCCCCCAGACAGACCCCAGCCCTGCTCTGGGAGACGAGCAGCAGGGTCAGACTCGGCCCATCTAGCTGGTCTACTGGGGGGTGAACGTCTCAGAAGACAGGTTCCACTCTCGGTTCTCAACTTTGGCTGCACGTTAAAGTCACCAGGGAACTAAAATACCAATGCACAGACCGCGGTCCCAGAGGCTTTGATTTAGTTGATGGGGGGGGGGGGGCAGGTGATTCCATTGTGCGCCAGGCCGAAACCCGCTGAGCTAAATGAGGAAGGCCTAGCGTTCCAGGAGCCCCAGCCCCGCGTGGGGACCTGACACCTGGTGTGTCGTGGTTCTGGTTGCAGTGCTGTAAGCTCTCCCACCGAGTCACCGCATTTGAACAACCAGCTCGCAAAACTCCCCCCACCTCACGCCGGGCTCTCACCACACCATCGCCTCGCCGGGAGGGCACTTGTACCACTTCTCCTGGTCGGCACAGAACAGAGCTGGAAGGAAGCTTCCTAGCTGTCAAAAGAAAGCTGAGAGCCCATGAAAGACCAAAGGGTGACGGAAAGTGAAAACTTTCCCGACAGCGGAAGCCGAGGGGACGGACCACAGCATGGAGTCATTTCGCGTAGGGGCAGAAAGTGCCCAGCCGAAAAGCAGACGGGAGGCTTGGCACAGCCAGCGACGCCACCAAGTAATGCCTCTGAGATCAAGGAGGCAAGTTGAGTTTAAGGAAAGAATCTCGGGAGACAAGATGACTGGAAGATTCTGGAAGATACTAGCAATGCCTCCAGACTCGGGCTAGTGGAGGTCGTGGGAGCGCATTCCAAGCATGCAGGCCCTGTGTCTTCCGCTCCCCTTCCTTCCCCCTACTCGCGGGAACGGGTCTTGATGGGTTTCCGTTTATTAAGATCAGGGCCTTGACTGGATCTCACAGTTGGGAGGGAGTGATGGAATCTGATGGAGGGTGAGGAGATGTGACAGGCTGACGTCTCTCCTGGAGCCAGGAAAAAGTCAGTCAGGATCTGGTTTGGGTTGGGCGATGCCATCAGGAGCCTTGACCAGAAGTCCTGCTCCAAGTCTGTGAGGGGTTTTTGGTGGCCTGCAACCAAGCGAGAACCACGTTTGTGGGTTGGGGGCCCCAAAGCTAAGTGTGTCCACTGTGGAGTCTGGCCTTCGTGCTGAGGCGTGACTATGTCCACCCCTTCAGGAAATGACGGGAGAATGGAGGGCAGTTGCTGGTCTTTGTAGAAGTCCCCCCTTCTTCTAATGGGAAATTGGTGACTCTCTGTGGGTCCTGTCTGGCCGGGGAGGATGATGTTAGGGCCTGGGAGGTACAGAATCTGGAAACGATGGGTGCGGTTCAACTCCCTCATGAACAGACAGATGACTGAGGGGCAGAGGAGAGGGAGTAACTTGCCCTAGGTCATATGGAGAACCCTCACAGTCTGACCTTGGGTTCAAGAATGTAGGGCTTCGGGGTGCCTGGGTGGCTCAGTTGGTTAGGCATCTGCCTTCGGCTCAGGTCATGATCCTGGAGCCCCGGGATCGAGTCCCGCATCGGGCTCCCAGCTCCGCAGGGAGTCTGCTTCTCCCTCTGACCTTCTCTCCTCTCATGCTCTCTCTCACTTTCTCTCTCTCAAAAAAAAAAAAAAAAAAAAAAATCTTAAAAAAAAAAAAGAATGTAGGGTCTCCTCCGGGCTCTAGCCATTCAAGATCCGAGAGGCCCTCCGTGCCACGGGCATTGTACCAGCTTCCACAGGCTGTGGTGACAAATCCCCACCAACGTAGTGGCTTAAAACGACACAAGTTTATTCTCGTCGAGTTCTAGAAGGCAGCAGTCTGCAAGGGGTCGACAGGGCTGTGTTCCTTTTGGAGGCTCTAGGGGAGAATCTGTTTCCTCACCTTTCCAGCTTTTAGTGTTTGCCTTGGATCTTGGCTCATGCCGTCATCACTCTGACCTCCAATTTTGTCCTCACATCTCCTCCTCTGGCTCTGAGCCTCCTGCCCCTCTCTTCTTTATGAAGATTGTCGCGATTACTTTGGTTGTTTTTTTTTAAGATTTTATTTATTTATTTGAGAGAGGGAGAGAGCACACAAGCTGGGGGGAGGGGCAGAGGGGGAGGGAGACACCTCACTGAGCAGGGAGCCCGATGCGGGACTCAATCCCAGGACCCCGGGATCATGACCTGAGCCGAAGGCAGATGCTTAACCCAGATGCCCCTGCTGTGATTACTTTGGACCCACCTGGTAAATCCAGGATAATCTTCCACTCTCAAGACCCTTAATTTAATCGCAACTGTAAAGTCTGTTATCCCATGTCAGATAACATATTCACAGGTTTTAAGCATTCTGACCTGGATATTGTTGGGGGTGTTATGGGTTGAATTCTGTCTCCCAAAAAGATATATTCATTCTACACTAATAGTTGGAGACTTCGGTATCTCACTATCATAAGAGATAGAAGAACCAGACAGAAAATAAATAGGGAAGTAGAGGACTTGGACAGCACAATAAGCCAAGTAGATCTAACAAACACCACAGAACACTGTGCCCCAAAACAGAACCCACGTTCTTCTCAAGTGCACACGGGACATCCTCCCAAGTGGACCATATACCAGATGGCAAATGAAGTGTCAACAGACTTAAAAAGATAAGTATCATATAAAGTATCTTCTCTGACCACAACAGGAGAAAGAAATCAAGAACATTAGGAAAACCAGAAAATTCAAGAAGTTGTGGAAATTAAATAACACAGTCTTAAACTACCAATGAGCCAGAGAAGAAATAATAAGAGAAATCAGAAAATACTTAGAGACAAGTGAACAAAAGCTATATTTGTAGCCAAATACACTTATCTTTAAAAAGAAGAAAATCTCAAACCAACAACCTAACTTTACAGCATAAGGAACTAGAAAAAGAAGAACAAACTAAATCTAAAGCTAGCAGAAAGAAAGAAATAAGATCAGAACAGAGATAAGTGAAATAAACTAGAAAAAAAAAACAGAAAATTAAAAAAATCAAAAGTAAGTTCTTTGAAAAATGCCAACAAAACAGACACACTTTTAGTTAGGATGACTTCAAAAGAAAAGAGAGAGAAAGCTCAAATTGCAAAAATCAGAAATGAAAGTGGGGACATTACTACTGATTCTACAGAAATAAAAGGGATCATAAAAGAACAGTATGAACACGTAACCAGACAACCTAGATGTAATCCCTAGAAACGTGGAACCTACCAAGACTGAATCATGAAGGAAGAGAAAATCTGAATAGATCTAAAACTTGTAAGGAGATTGAATCAGTAATCAAAATCTTTTGACCAAAACAAACAAAGTCCCTGGATCTAATGGCTTCCCTGGTAAATCTACAAAATATTTAGAGATTAACAAATACCAATCCTTCCCAAACTTTTCCCAAAAGACTGAAGAGGAGGGAATGCTGCCTATGTCACTCTATGAGGCTAGCACTTCCCTGATGCCAAAGCCAGACAAAGACATTACAAGAAAAGGTAACCCTTTATCACTATCAATGTAAAAATCCTCAACAAAATACTAGCAAACTCTATTAAGCATGACCAAATGGGATTTCTTGCTGAAATGCAAGGATGGGTTTGACATATCAAAACTGATCAATGTGATACACCCCATCGACAGAAGGAAGGGTTGGGGGGAGAACCACATGACCTCTCAACTGATGCAGAAAAAGCATTCGATAAAATACAACACCCATTCATGACAAAAACATTCATTAAACTAGGAATAGAAGGAAAGTACCTTGACATAATAAAAGCCACATATGGAAAATCCACCATAAACACCATATTCAATGGTGGAGGACCGAAAGCTTTCTCTCTAATACCAGGAAGAGGGCAAGGACATCCACCTTCATCATATTTGTGCAGCATGTGTACTGGAAGTTCCGTCCAGAGAAATTAGGCAAGAGAAAGAAATAAAGAGCCTTTCTTTGGAAAGGAAGAAGTAAAATTATCTGTTTGCAGATGATACAAACGTGTATGTAGAAAACCCTAAAGATTTCACCAAATAACTATTAGAACTAATAAAGGGGTTGGGCAAAGTATCAGGACACAAAATCAAAACGTAAAAACAGTTGTGTTTCTATCCCCTACCAATGACCAATCCAGAAAGGAAATTAAGAAACCAATTAAGAAAAGAAAAAAAAGAAAGAAAAGAAAAGAAAAGAAAAGAAGAAAGGTGTGTATGCTTAGTTCTAGGATGAGGGAGCCGCTTCTGGGGGACACCCGCACCCCAAGGTCAGAGGCAACAGGACTGACGCGCATCTGAGTCCATCCTCCTGAGCTCCGGCTCATCAAGGGTTCCAGCATATTCTTCCTCTTCCCTCCCACCTTTCTGTCCTGGGGACTTCAGTTCCCTTCCTACCTGCTTGTTTGGGACTTCAGTTCCCTTCCTACCTGCTTCCTACAAGCTCCGGCATCAGCTGCAAAGATGACAGCCTTCCAGAGACTGCTTAACCAGCCTCCACAGTTGCAAGCTGCCCAAGGTCAAATCCCTATAACGAATCTCTTACAAACGTACACACAAGTGCACACGCACGTTCACTGGGCAGATGCTGGGGAACAAAGCTGGCATCCCAGGCCTGCTGTCTTGTAGCTTCGGTCCTCACTGTGACAACCGTTAATTATTAGCCCCCAATCAAAACCTCCACTCCGCGGTCGCATCAGAGGGTCAGTTGGCCCATGGAAGCAGGGGTGAGCGTGCCGGGTCCTGGCAGCAGGCAGCCCTGTCTGGCCAGAGGCTGCCCAACCCCAAAGTCCGATAGCTGGGGTTTCTTCAACGCTTCTCCGAGTTTGGGGCATGACCCAGCGAGCTCTGCCCACTCTCTCACGAGTGTGGGGACTTCTAGGTGAAAAGATTCATCCTTACAGATTCTTTGAGAGCCTTCTGAAATACACGGCTGCCTCTGCCCCAACAAGCTCCCGTGTTTGAACCCGACAGCAATGGGTACATTTGTGTACCAGCAATATATACCGGAATGTTCTTAGCGGCACTCTTCGTATTAACCAAAAAGCAAAATGACCCCAATGCCCCTCAAAACTGGAAGAGTAGAACGGGTACATGAGCAGCAGCACAATCGTGGGAGGGACTTCTCCACAGTCCTGCGCACGAGGGAACGGGAACCCCGTGCAGCACCGGGGCTGAATCCCACAAACGTAACGTTGCCGAAGCGGTGCGCGTAGAAAGAGGACGCGCTGTGGTTCCACCTCAGTTTAAAAAACAGGCAAAACAAAGCTCATGCATTAAAAGCCAGAATAGTGTTCACTCCCGCACTTAAGACGTGTGTGCTTTTCTCTATTTTTCACTTTGACCAAAAGTGAAGAAGCGCGCGGTGAAGGAGCTTGAGCGCGGTTGCAGAGGCCCGGGAGTAAGAGAAAGAGAGCCGAGTGGGACCCACGGGTCGCCCGCCATCGCGCCCCCAGCAGAGGGGCCGGTGATGGCTGTCCCCGGAGGCTGCGGACGGGCCAGAGGCCACCTTGGGCTCAAGCTCGCCTTGTACAGAGTC
>CM052885.1:5430139-5476025 GCA_028534135.1 Potos flavus | reverse complement strand
TGAAATGACATGGGCCGGGCCCCCCGGGCATCGCAGGACACAGAGACAGAAGATTCCAAGCCTCCTCCTTACTCCTGCTCCTTTGCTCAAGGGGGTCACTGTGAGAAGGCTGTGGGCACCCTAACTCTGCCCAAGGCGCCGGCGGGGGTAGATGTGAGGGGGACAGGGGTGTACCAAGCTTTGGAGTCCCGCGGGCCTGGGCCCGAACCTGGACTCGGTCACTTCATACTGGTAGGCCTGCCCAAGCGACTTAACTTGGGTTAAGTTAACTTGGGTTAACTAACTGAGTCCGGCGTCCTCGTTTGTTGATGGAGTTGGGGGGTAACCCCTATGGCCAGAGTTGTGAGAACCTAATGGGCCCCGTTTGGGCGAGCGCCGGCCGCGGCCCCTGGCCCAGGGAAGGCCTCACTGCTCCGGGTGTCCACTTGGCAAATTCAAAGCTAAGGAAAGCCACTTTTTAATGTATACAGTAATCTGGAGTTTAGACGCTATTTGTCTGGTCGTCCTGAGGGTTCCTCCCTCTTTAGCGGGTCACGTGGAGCCGAGGGCAACTGAGGCATATGACTCGTGAGGCCTGCTCCAGCGGCCCACTCCTCATCTGGGCTCCTCCTCGGCTCCTCCTCTGAACCGGAAGCCCAGGCCGGAAGCTGCGAATGTCACCCACCGCCTGTGTCTCCGACGGCTCCGGCTTTTTCTTGGCGTCACAAACTCCTCTTGGTTTGTTTGTTTGTTTTTAATGGAAATGGCATAATTTATTTTATATATATTTTTTATAATTTTTAATGTTAGTCACCATACAGTACATGACTAGCTTCTGATGTTCCAGGATTCATTGTTTGCATATAACGCCCAGTGCTCCATGCAACATGTGCCTCCTTAATAGCCAGAAACTTCCCCCGGGAGAGCGTCCGTGCTCCCGGCTCCTGGCTCCCGGCGCCGCGGAGCTTGCAGTGCAAGGGGGCAGCTCTGTGGGGGCCGCCCGGGACAGCTGCTGCGACTCCCCGTTCCTTGGGGCTGAGCCTCGCCTCGCCGCGCCACAGCTAACGGTGCTCCGTGGGCCTCAGGACTGGCTCCCCTCCACCCCACAGCCCCCCGCTCACTTGCCCTGCTTCTCCACTGAGCACGCAGGCTGCACGTCCTGGGCGGCCCGGTCGCGCCCAGCTCGCCGGGTGTGCGCATTTCCCAAAGTGCCGTCCCTCTATGCGTGTGTCTCTCCCCTCTTCTTATAAGGACACCAGTCATTTGCAGTTAGGGCCTTATTCCAATACGACCTTCATCTTGCCTTGATCACATCCGCAAAAGCCCAATTTCCAAATAAGGTCATGGGGATTGGGACTTGAACATATCCTTTGGAGGAGACCCAGTGAAAGAAACCCACGGGGAGGGGCGCCTGGGGGGCTCAGTCGGTTGAGCGTCTGCCTTCGGCTCCAGTCATGGTCCCGGGGTCCTGGGATCGAGCCCCACATCGAGCTCTCTGCTCAGTGGGGAGCCTGCTTCTCCCTCTGCCTGCTGTTCCCCCTGCTTGTGCTCTCTCTCTCCTCTTCCAAATAAATAAATAAATAATATTTTTAAAAAAGAAAGAAAAGCCCACAGGGATTTTGGATCCCAGGGACATCCTCAGTCCCCCGGGGAAGACCCCTAACCCTCTGGTCCCCAGTTTGACCATCTGTCGGCTGGGAACAGCAATCCATTTCCTGCTGCCTCCGAGGAGATGACAGTTGTCCCTCTAGTCCCCAAGGGCACATGACAGAGGGCGGGGAGACTGGGCTTTGAGTCCCTACTTTGCCACTGACTAACTGACCTCATCGTGGGGTCCAAGCCTCGGGTTCTGGGCAGCAAGATGGGGACAAGGACACCTTTGGTAGCCTTGCTGTTGAGCATGAAATGAGCCAGTGGGTCAGGGGCCCGGGCCCAGGCCTGCGTCACGGGGTGCCTGAGACACAGAGCTGCGCCCGTCCCCTCCCCTCCTCCTGGATGCCGGCCCCCCAAGGACGGTTCATCTCCCCGGCAGGCCCTGCAGTGGCCACCTTGTCCGCAAGCTAGGCCTCGGGAGGCACGCTGCAGCAGAGAAAGCCGCCTTTATTAAATGCTTCTCCACTCAATTAGGGTTTTCTGCAAAACAGAACATTTTATTAAAAGACCTGAAGATAAATTATTAGCAACCACTAATCATTATATTTAAAGGAGCAATACATAATTTAGAACAAGGTTTAAGGACGTTAAAATACCTCGTGTATTTTTAGTTGGAACGCTTTTGATCGCTAATGACAGGAACTGGGCACCATCGAGCTCAGACAGAAAGGGGAGCGCGGCGGCGGCTCACAACGCTAAGAAGTCCGGGGGGCCGTCGGGTTCAGACACGGCTGGATTTGGGGCTCCAGTCGGGGTCGTCCTTCTCTGTCGGCTGCTTTTGCTCTTCGGCACGGAGCCCGCGAGAGGGTAAAGGCATCCGCGGGCACCTCCAGCCTTTTATTCCCCACCTCGGGAATCCGGAGGAAAGACGTTCTTGTCCCCAGTAGCTCCAGCTGGGGGTCGGCACTCCGGCTGGGGTCCCCCCCATCCCGACCCAGGGAGTGGGAGCTGTAGTTGGCCGGTCCTGGAATGCCTCAGGGCAAGGGAGCGCGGGGTCCGCCCCGAACCAAGGGTGAGGGCTGCGGGCGGATGAGGAGTGGGTCCCCCAAAGAGGGAGAGGGTCCAGTCAAGCTAAGAATGCCTTTCCCCTGGGCCCCGGATTCAGGAGCCTTGAGTGCCTCTCCCTTCCCTGCTCACCCCAGCCCCAGATTGATCGAGGCATGAGTCAAGGGCACCGACCTAGTCATACTTGGCCGAATTCCTAGAAGCCAAAGGAAACTGTAGGACAACTCCAGCAGCTCGTGTGGCTGTGCAAATGTCACTGGCCCCGCCGACCCCCAGCCCTCGAGGGTGGCCCCGGCTGGGCCCAGGGGCCAGGCAGCCCTCGGCCGTGTGCTCGTTAACCCACTTGCTCCGGCCTCCTCCCCTCAGGCCTCAATCAGCGGCCCCACCATTAAGTCTGCTGGGCTCTCTCGGTGACACTGGCTCCGACTAGCCGCTCACTGATTGTGTCTCAGAAGGGGTCCCTCACTTGTATCCCTTTCTAACTAATGCGACTTGCCCCATCACCGGGCTGCTCCTGGGCCCCCGGCCCCATGCCTGAGGCTGACTCGCAGCATCCGAATTCATTCTGAGGGAGAAGCGGAAGGCGTCGACGAGGAGAGACATAACGCCACCAACCCTGACCTTTTCTCCAGTC
Source organism: Potos flavus (assembly GCA_028534135.1). NCBI lineage: Eukaryota > Metazoa > Chordata > Mammalia > Carnivora > Procyonidae > Potos > Potos flavus. The sequence continues at coordinate 5,472,754 of CM052885.1, read as the reverse complement.
TCGTGACCCTCCCCAGTTTCTGCGTCCCTGTTCTGTCTCCCACGTCACCAGGCACCCTCAGCGTGCCTGTGAGGCCGGCAGGGACAGCTCTGTCGCACCATTTTATGGAGGACAAAAGGCACGTCATTGAGCCACAGAATCTCTAGCCCCGTCTGGGGGGGTGGGGGGGTGGGGAGAGCTCTGTCCCGGCTTTGGTCACGTCACAGTGGAGGGTCGTCCGTCCCAATGACCAGCCAGGTGAAGCCATTTCTTGACCCTCCCCGAGCCTCGCTGGGAAAATACAGATAATCCCTAAAACCCCAGGCTGGCTGGAAAGATGAAATGAGATACCGACTGGGGATGTGCGGCCTAAACTATAAAGGGCGGTGCACCTGAAAGGGGCTGTCATCGTCGTCGTCGTTGTCGTCATCCTGATGAATGGCTTCTCCTCAGAAGGAGGCCGCCAGGGACAGCCAGCCTCCAACTCGGCAGGCCGGGCGGGTGCCTGGGACACAGAGCCCCGCGCAGGCCCCCGTCCGCCCCGCCTGGACAGCGACATTCCCGCAGGGGGCGGAGAGGCCCGAGCCGAGCCGCGATCCCTGGCCCGGAGCTCCAGCCTCGCAGCCGCTCCAGAGTTCAAGAAAATAAGTGCTTCGGGGCGCCTCGCGGCGCGGAGAGCAGAACACAGTCATTACTGGAAATGAGAGGCGCTGGGTGATTGAGGGCATTCTTCACCGCCAAACCCGAAATTACTTTCTCTGCTGATGGGGGCCTAATGGGAACAGCAAAAAAACTCCACAGGGAGCCTCGCCGTGTCCCTGGCGGCCCCCAGGGCCTGGAACGCCCTCGGCCCTGCCCTGCGCCCTCCCCTGCGCTGTGTCCCGGGGCCGGGGGCACCCCGAGGGGGCGTGTCCTGGGTTCCGCAGGCAGCAGGTGCCTGATCCGGCGTGGTCAACGCTTGCTGGATCACGAAGGATTCAGGCGTCCTCAGCACGGATATTTGGTACTAGAACCTGTCGTCCCCCCCTCAACCCATCCCCTGGAGGCGGGGGCGGGAACACGGGCAGCTGCCTACCTGCTCTGATTTCTAGCAAGTTCTGTGCTCCCAGATCCCCACCCAGGCACTGCTGTGTTTTGTTTTTATCGCGGTAAAATATCTCGAACATCAAACATCATTTTTAAGGGTGCGCTCCCCATCGCCCTGCAAGCCACCCATCTCCTGAGCGCCTTCCTCTCCCCAGACCGAAACTCTGTCCCCCCGAGATGACAACTTCCCCGCGCCCCTCCCCCGGCCCTGGGCGACCACCCGGCTGCTGCCCGTCTCTGTGAATTCGACTCGTCTAGGTACCACATACAACAGTCGTCAGTATTTGTCCTTTTGTGCCTGGCTCCCTAGCACGAGGTCCTTAAGGTTCATCCGGGTCGCGGCGCGCGTTAGCATCCCCTCCCTTGTTGGAGCTGGATAATACTCCACGTAGACAGCGCGTGGCTCATCCGCTCCCCGCCGACGGACCCCGGGGTTGCTTCCCCGTTGGGACCGCTGTGGATGACGCCGCTGTGAGCGCAGGTACAACATGCAAATCTCCTCCCAGGCCGCCGGACCCCGTGGGAACCCTGTATCCAGCTCGTTCGAGGGCCCGCCGGGCGGTTCTCCCCGGGAGCTGCGCCCGTTCGCCTTCCGGCGGCGCGAGGGTTCCGGTTTCTCCAGCTCCTGGCCAGCACTTGTTTCCCTGTTTTGATGGCGGCCGTCCTGGTGGGTGTGAGCGGCTATTTATGTCACTGAGACAGGAGCTGGTGCCCCTGTTTGAGGAACCTGCTGTCAGGCCCGACTCCCGGCAGATCGAAATCCCGGGGATAAGACCCCTCAGAACCCAGCGGGGCACCGGCCACTGGGTTGAGCCGGTGGTCCACACGGAGTTTAGTTTATTTTATTTTTTAAGATTTATTTGTTTATTTGAGAGAGAGAGAGAGAGAGAGAGTGGGGGTGGGGGCAGAAGGAGAGGAAAAGAGAGAGAGAGCAGCGGACTCCCCGCTGAGCGTGGAGTCAGACCGACTCAGGGCTCGATCCCACGACCCTGAGATCACGACCTGAGCTGAAATCAAGAGTCAGACGCTCCACCGACGGAGCCAGGCAGGCGCCCCCCAGGCTGAGTTTAATTCTGTCTGCGACACCGCCCCTTTCTCACCAGTGCCCTCCCCCTTCCCGCTCCCCCCCCCCCCCCCCCCGGCTCCCACCCCGGGTAGCCACTTCCTTCCCCAGCGTTTCCAGAGGAATAGTCTGGCATCCTCTCTGTGCGCGTGCAAGCCACAATTTGCTCTTCAAATTGCCGAACTGTTTACCAACAGCAGAATCTCCTTCGCACTCTGCCGATCTGCAAAACCAGTAATTATCCCGTCTGGCCGCCTTACTCTGATGCGAACAATGGCTTAATACGAAAATCAGTGCAAACGGCTCAGAGGCCTAATCACTGCTCTCCAGCGAAGCCGGTGCCTGACACGGCCGGCCTCAGCCCTGCCGTGGGGAAGGGGAGGCAGTGCTCCTATTCACCAGGAAGAGGGCTGGCTCCTTCTGGGGGAGGACAGGGCTCCCCCCGGAGGAAAAGGCAGCTCGTCCCATGGTACCCAGTCCATCCAATGGCCAGAGGTGATCCGCCCCCGCCCCGCCCCCAGCAAAGACCAGCACCCTGACGATAGTGCCTCTAAGCTCAGCCAGCAGAAGGTAGGAAGAAATGTGGTCAGAGTTCTAGCCACACAGACTAAGACAGAGTCCTCTCCCTGCCTCTCCCTGGCTGTGTGACCTTGAGTAAGTCACTTGACCTCTCTGAGCTTCAATTCCCTCACCCGTGAAACGGAGACAGTAATAGTACGTCTTTCTTAGGGTTTTGTGAAGTCTCATCAGAGAGAGAATGCACAAAAAGCTTCTGCTGGCCTGGGCCGCCTGGGTGGCAGTCGGATGGACCTCCAACTCGGTTTCGGCTTGGGTCCTGATCTCAGAATCATGAGCTCGAGCCCCATATTAGGCCCCAGGCTTAGCGTGCCGTCTGCTTGAGATTCTCTCTCTGTCTCTCTCTGCCCCTCCCTGTTGCACACACACACATTCTCTCTCTCTCTCTCTCTCATAAATAAATAAATCTTTAAAAAAGTCTCCTACCGGGGTCTGACACATGCACGTAATCAGGACACAGAGGTAAGTGGGTTCGAATCCCAGCTCTGCCACTCGATACCGCTGGGCTGCTGGGCCTCGAGCCTCTCTGTCTCAGCTGCCTCGTCTGTAGACAGGAATACAGTACCCATTTTGCGGCATTTTTGCAAGGATTACATGAGAGGATGTGTATGAAGACTCAGCAAACGGTAGCCTAAGGGGTCATAAGCGGCAGGTCGTCCTGGGAGACGCCCCACCCCCAACACACAGAGGAGGGGTCAGTGCTCAGCGATGCTCAGACCTAAGCAGGAGCTCCTAGGGAGTGAGGGCTAGCGCACTTGGGAGGACCATCCAGCGTGGCCGACATCAGGATGTGAGCGGCACCTGCGGTGACATCCAGGGCCAGGCAGCCAAGGCCAGGCCCAGTGCCTATGCTCTCGGCATGACGGTTCTGCAAGTCGCTGCTGTAAGCCGAGGGCCTGAGAGGAGTGCTCTCTGGGGGAGAAGCTCCTGGGAGTAAGACTCCAGGACACAGGGCCTCCTTTCCATGAGGATGCCTGCTCCAGCACTGTCAGGTCCCATCCCTTCCATCTGGCCAGAGGTGGCCGGGTGCCTGGCTTCAGACCTGGAAGACACTGGGCTGAGTTATTACTCTGAGGCACGGGGCATGTGAAAGTGAGTAAGGTACAGCCCAGTCCAATGGAGGAGGCAGACCCAGACTGACGGTCGGAGCAAAGGATAATTCAGTGTCTGATGGGACAGGGTAGCGAAGGGGACAGGGAGGCCCTCCCCCAGCCGAGAGGTCCCAGGAGGCTTCCCGGGGAGGACTTGGAAGAAAGCAAGCAAGGTGGTCGGTGACCAAGTTAAAGGAGGGCAGGCTCTCACGGGCTGGTCAGGGCACGGCATCTGACCTCCAACCTAGTCAGTGGTGTCAAGACCCAGAGACTGCTGGGCCCTACCCCCCGGGCACGCCAGCCCAGGCCGGGTCACCGACTAAGGCTGCAGAAGCATAAGGAATTCTAGGATCCCCAGGGACGCTCTCCCAGTGCGGCGGGGAAGGAAGTTGAGGAGACTGGCACTGAGCTGGGTAAAGGTCACACCCTCCAGGGAGAGTGGCCTCGAGGCTCCAGGCCCCGGACGGGACTGGGTGCTCGCACACAGGCCCGATGTGGGCTGGAGGAGAGGCTGCCCCTGGGCTCTGCTCTCTGGCTCGCCCTGCTCCCTCTGCCACGGGGCTCCGAGCAGCGCGTGCTCGCTTTCTCTCCGTCCCAGCTGCCATGGAGACCTGGGGATGCTCTGCTTTCCGGCAGCCTCCTCTCGCCATCCGGCCATTTATCTGCTGAGTAGGGGTTTGCCGGCTTGCAGACCTGGGAGATTCCAGAACCTTCCTTTCATCTTGATTTCCACCCCTCACAGGGCTCCCGATGGGCAACCCCACCCCCCAGGGGTCTGGCTTCAAAGAGGGGTGAGCAGGAGAGGAGGGAGGGCCCCGCTCCGGGAGGCAAAGGCTCGAAAAAAATGCCATGATTCATCATCCCCGAACATGAGCCGTCATAAATAATGGAACAAATTCGGACTCAGTGATTCAGTGTGTCAAAATATAGAAAGGCCATTTAGTATTGGTGACAAAATTAGATGAAAGGCTGCGCACCAGAAGAAGAAACAGACAGAATGGTGCGGAGACGGCGCACAGGACCGCACCTCCACACGTGCACTGGGGTGACCGGTGACCACCCCAAGCTGTCCACTCTAAAACGAGGTACGACCCAGGATATGCACCCAGGAAACCTCTCGTCGCCCGAATGCGCCTTCGGGAAACCATTGTTTCTCTGGGAAATCCGGAGTGAAGAGCTGGAGTGTTTTTAATTTGCAGTAACACACTCTTTTCCTTGCAGGAATTTAAGTCATTTAAATAGCCTCGATAAAAGCATTCTTCAGCTGCAGCCTAGAGAAAGCAAACTGATTGATCAAAACTCAACAAAAACAAAAACAAATCGAAACACTCACCCAAACAGACCTGTCTCTCATTTACACTTTTCAGGCCTCGCAGCTGTGGGGCCTCCAGCACTTTGGGCCTCCGTGTTGCAATGTCGCTGGGAGCACGATTTCACAATTTAAGCAAACAAAGCAACCCCCCCCCAAGTCCTTTGGGCAAAAGATCCCTGCAGGCATCCATGTGTCTGGAGGCTTTTCGAGCCACAGCCTTTTCCCCAACACCCAGGCAGTATATACGGTAAGTGTCAGAGAAAACCCTGGCCTGGTCCCTAATAGATCTTGTTATATTCCATTTGTGCTGTGAAATTTGCACTGGGAAAGAAATACCGGTGTTCATATGAGAACAAAGTTCTTCACTTGGTGCCGGAATCCACGACAAGATTCTTAACCAATCCCGTGAGAATACACACACACACACACACACACACACACACACACACACACACACACACACCCCTCTTTGGAGATGCTTGAGATATACCACAGATAATACACCTCTCCTGGCAATCTCCAATGCACATCGACATTTTAAAGGCCCTGAGAAGTCCTGCAATAAGGAAACCTGCTTCACTTTGCTTAACCCAGTGTCTCATGCACTTAACTAGCCAAGGAATCTTTTTTAAAGACTATTAAGACCTACTAATATACAGAGACACCCGCATGTCACAGAGCACATTTGGAAGTGCTCATATACGGAAAAGCCCAGTGTCTGGGGCGCCTGGGTAGCTCAGTCGGTTAAGCATCTGCCTTTGGCTCAGGTCATGATCCCAGGGTCCTGGGATCAAGACCCGCATTGGGCTCCCTGATCAGCAGGGAACCCGCTTCTCCCTCTCCCACTCCCCCTGCTTGTGTTCCCTCTCTCACTATGTCTCTCTCTGTCAAAGAAATAAAATCTTAAAGAAAAGAAAAACCCAGTGTTTGCATAGACTGTTTTTCAGCAGACTTTCCCTCCTCTCACAGATGAGGAAACCAAAGCTCAAAGAAAGCAAGTATGTTATCCCAGGCCACACACAGAGAGAGGACTTCTTAGGGAATTTAACAGAGGTTTCGATTAAATGCAACATTAACTGTCCAACACGAAAGTGCCACCTGGCTCAGATCACCGCGTGGAAATGTCCCACCTGTCGGTCTCTGTCCCCTCCCACTCCCTGGTATGGTTCCTTCTCTCCCAGACCTGTGGGGTCTCTGGGGGATAATTATCCGGGTGCACCCAAGGGACCCTGGCCTGTTCCCGCACAGCCTTGGAAGGGGGTCCCTTTCCAAGCAGGTAGTGCATCTTCCTGGGCCCGGGAGCAGGGGCCTGGCGGGAACCCAGTCCTGCCCTGGGGACTCTTCGTTGGCCGGCACGCGGAAGCGAAGGCCAAGAACTTCCCATGGTGCGTGATAAGAACCTGAAGCTTGAGGCCACGTGTCCCGGCACAGACCACATGGGGAGAGGCAGGGAGCGGTGGAGTCCTCTGCAGAAGGCCTGGACGGGACCGAATGCCGCCCTCGGCCACACTGGCTAAGGGGGTCACCCCCCCCGAGACAGGAGCGGCCAGACATGCCTGCGTAGAACTTCACAGCCCCTCCCTATAATGCCAAACCCCCAGCCAGAATTCCTTAAAGGAGGTGCTGCCCCTGCCCCCGCTCTACATCCTCCTTTGGGGGGAGGGGGCGTCCCAGCCTCTAGGAAACAGGAACCGGTGCCCACACTGCTCCCAGGCCACTTGGTGGCCCATAGTACTGCCCCGAGACCCAGACAGCCAGCGACCCTCCTGCTCTGGGTCTCCTCCGGCTGTGCAGGGCTGAGGGGACTATCGGCTCATAGCCTGGGCCCCCTCCCACCCTGGGCACCCCGGGCCTGGGGACTTCCTGCCCAGACAGGGCTGTGGAGGGCCGGGCAGGAGCAGAGCATGGGCGGGCGTGCTGCCCGGGGGCCACCTGTGTGCGGGGGGCGGAGCTCCTGGTGTGAGGAGGACCCCGGGTTTCATTCAAGAAATGAAATTTGAGTCACTTCAATTCTGTCGGTCGTGCAATCCCTTAAGAGTTTTATTTTGTGAAAAAATTTAAGAGCTCAACGGAGCACAAACTGCAAGGTGTAATTCTTTATTTGAAAAAGTACAATATTTCGTTGGGCTCAGTGGATCCTCACAAAGAGAGCATATCTGAGAAGCACTCGTCAGATCAAGAAATGGGGGGCTGGAACACCCCCCCCGTGCCCCTTTCCGAGGGTAAACTCTGCCCTGACTTCTGCTAGGACAGACCAGGGTTGCCGGTCTTGAACTTGGACGGGATCATCCACACTGCGGCGTGTGGTTTCCTGCCCGGGGTGCCGAGTTTTCCAGCATGTGAGCACACACCATGCACGTGCCGGTGCCGATGGTTAACATTTGTATCGCTTCCGGTTCGGGGCTGCGGGGAACGCTGCTGCGAACGTCGGCACATGTTCTGGTGAACTTGGGGGCACATATTTGTTGAATGAGGAGTCTTGCTGCGTCACGGGGGCTCACGCCCAGCCCGACTCACACCGCCAGCAACGCCCTCCCTCGAGGCAGGCGAATCATGGTTGCTCACATCCTTCCTGTTCTTGCAACTGGTGACTTTGAACTTCAGCCCTTCTCCTGGGTCTGTGGTGGGACCGCCTGGTGGCTTTAATGTCTGCTTCCCAGAGACTAATGAAGCTGATCACTCTTAGGGGTTTATCAGTGACGGGCATAGGCTCTGTTGCAAAGTGCCTATTCAAATTTTTCTGTTGGCTTGTCTGTCTTATGGATTTGAAGAAGTTCTTCATATAGTCTGACTTCAAGTCTTAGGTCAAATGCACGTACAGCAAGTTTCTCCGACCACTTTGGTTTGGCTTCTCACTCTCTTAATGGTGTCTTTTGTTGAACAGATGCGCTTAATTTAATTTAATTTTTATTTTTTTAAATATTTTATTTATTTGACAGAGAGAGACACAGCGAGAGAGGGAACACAAGCAGAGGTAGTGGGAGAGGGAGAAGCGGGCTCCCTGCTGAGCAAGGAGCCCGATGTGGGATTTGATCCCAGGACCCCGGGATCATGACCTGAGCCAAAGGCAGATGCTTAACCAACTGAGCCACCCAGGCGCCCCCTCATACAAATATTTTTGTTTGCCGTAATTAAATATTAAAGCCGCTCATGAAACAAAGAGAGAATCGATAACCCTTTACACATCTCACATTAACAAAGATGAGTACTGGGGGCGGCTTGCAGAAAGAATGAGGCTTTGCCGCAAGCACCACGCATATACGGAGCTCATTTGTGTGTCTGCTCGTCTACTCGAACGTCCAGTGCCTTAATGATTTTATGACTCAGGATTGTTTATTCCTGCCTCCCGGCTTCACCACAGTCCCAGAGACGGGGAGAGGACCCCACTGGTCTTTATTTAACCTGCTTGGCAGAGCTGAGCAGCCCCTCTCCCCGCCCCTCCCCTCGGAGGCTGGGTGATCTCAGCTCTGCTCGGAGAACCTCTCGCCCAAACACCTGCCATTGGCCCACCCCCTCCCGCCCCATCGCCCACATCGCCCCGATGCCTTACTGCAAAAAGCTGTAACTCCAGCTCTGCGGACTTTTTCTCCCTTTTCTTTTCCCAATTTCCAATTTCTTCCCATTGCACAGACTCGCGATTCATTTATACGAGAACCAATGTTCTCTTGATGTGAAAAAGAGGTGACTCCGCATATTCTAGAATTTCACGTGAAGGGACTTGCAGGACAGGAGGCACCATTCACCGATTCGTAAATTCAACAACTATTTGGTGAATTTCCCTGGGTGTCCATGGTTGTCTTTGTCCTGGAGACAGACTGGTGGGCAAAAAAGAGAAAGGCTTTTTCCTATTGGAAATGGAAGTCCAGCAGGGGAGCCAGACCATAAATAATTACACAAATAAATGTGAAATTGCTCCAGTAAGAAGTGTCATAGATGAGGGTACCATGGTTCTGAGTGCATTTAAGAGGGGGAGAGCTGACATCAGCGGGGAAATCAAGGCAGACTTCCTGGAGGAAGTGCCAGTTAAACTGAGATCTGAAAGATGAGGGTCATTAATTAGGAAAAGAAGGAAGAGAAGGGCTCTCTGTGCAGTGGGAAACACATGGGCAACAGCCTATATGGGCAAAACGGAGACACATCAGGGACTTAGAGAGTCCAGAGGGACTGGGGAAGTAGGGGGAGGGGACAGCAGAGGTGAGTGTGAGAAGCAGGCAGGGACTGGACCATAAGACCTTCTCTCACCTGATAAAGATTTTTGTCTCTATCCCGAGAGTAACAGGATGCCATTTTGTGTTTTAAACAGAGGGGAGACATTGTCCGATTTGCACTTCACAAAGATCAGCCAAGCTGCGCTGTGGAGACCGCATCAGAGGGGCACCCGGCTGCTGGAAGGCTGCTGCAGTGGGTGTGGCAGAACCTGGCTGCAGCGTGGGGGTGGAGACACGTGGATGGGTTTGAGGGCTACTTGGAAGGCAAAGATGCCAGGGCTTCCGTGAGATCGGATACGGGCAGGTGAGAAAGAAGAGGCATCAGATGAGTTCTCTGTTTCTGGCCCATGTAATTACGGTCCCCGTTCACTGAGGCAGAAAGGGCTGGGGTGCAGACAATGAGTTCAGCTTGGGCCACACTGAATCGCCGTTGAGACAGTCATTCCTTCTTGCATCTGAGACCCTCCTTCCGAAGCCCTTCTCCTTCTTCCTAAAGTACGTTTTGGGGCTCGTTTGGTGAAGGTCTCTTTGTAACAACTACTCTCTGTTTTTATCAGAAAATACCTTTCTTTGCCCTCATCCTTGAAGACTGTTTTGGCTAGGTACAGGATTCTAATTGGCTTCAATTTCCTTTCAGCATCGTGCCTCCCATGATTGGTGCTGAGAAGTCAGCTGTCAACCTACCTGCTGTCATTCGAGGGCAGGTGTCTTGTTATACGAGCTGCTTCCAAGATCTCGTTGTCTTCGGTGATCCGCAGTTTTGCTATTACGTATCCGGACGTGGATTTCTGCTCCTCTGTTCTCTCTGGGAATTGTTGGGGCTCCTGAATCTGAGGATTGGCGGCTTCTGCGGCTTCTCCCCTGTTCTCTGCACAATCTCCTTCTGAAACCCCAGCTAGTCACCTGTTACGTGTTAGACCTTCTCAGTCTACCCATCCTCCCCCCTCGCCTTTTCACTTCCTTTTTATATTTTTCACATCCTGGATTCTAGCTACCTTCTTTTCATCTGTCTTTTATGGCAGAGTAGCATCCCGAGCTAGATATCCTGTGCTTACTCTATCACATAGTAATAGATGTCTAGCTATAGATGAAGCTGTTACAAACAACCTTATCAAGTCTTTTTTTTTTTTCTTTCTTATGAACATGTGTTTTCATTTCTCCTGGATAAATATGTAGAAGGAGGACTTCTGGGTCACAGGTTAGATGTGTGTTTAACTTTAGAAGATACTCCCAAACTGTTGGATGTTTGCTTTTCAACCAGCATCGGTGCCATGAGCCTTTGCAGACACGGAGACTGCCACGTTCTGGAAAATGAAAGGCCCACGTGTCACTTTCACATCTCTTCCTGCCACGCTCCCTGAGAAGGTAGAACCTGAACAGGAAAAAAACAGAGCCCTCCCTCTACCTTCACACACTTCAGTCCTAAGTCCGCGGCCCGGGAGGGACAGGGAAAGCTAATCCCCATGCAAGACAGAAGCACTGAGCTGGGCGAGCAAGCTGGCCCCTGGGAAACTCTGGGTCAGCCTGCGATGCTGCTCTGAGCGAGGAAAGGAAGATTCACCAGAATGTACTGAGGGCAGCGACTGGAGCTTTCAAAACCCCCATTTCACATCTACGCCCCACCTCATGGGCTGTTCCACAACTGCCAATACTGAGCCCCTCCTCGTAGTCCCGACCTCACCCTTCTCTCCCCCCATCCAGGTCTCTGACTCCTGCACTTTTCAGGACAGGGGCCAAGACTCAGAAGGAGCAGAGACCAGAAGGGAAGGCCAGGACAAAGCAGCCACGAGAGGGTTTGCCAGAGGGCTCATTGCACCCTTTTTGTGGGCGGGTGCCGGGCGCTTCCTGACGGATCGGGGCAAAGACGGCCGGCACACCTGTCACTGCCGAGGTCATTACGTCTCTCTCGCTGGCCTCCGAGCTGCAGCCCTGAAAAGTCACCGTGTTCTTTCTGCAACGTCTGCAGCAAGAGCCAAAGCAAAGCTTCGAAGAAGACGAGGTGCAAGTCTGCGCTGTCTTGCGTGGTCGGGAAGGGCGTTGGCGGCTTCGGCAAATGGGCCAGGAGGATGGCGAGACCCAGCTTGGTGGCGGGGTGTCCCACCGTCTGGGCCGTTTCATCTTAAGGGGGTGCTGACTACTTAGCAGCTAAGACCCAGGAACCCGTGAGTAGAGTTCATCGGGCCAACCCGGGTTTGTCTCCGGATCAGCACAGAAGTAACTGCAGACGAGATGTCAGGTAACACACGGAGGACGAGAAGCTGAGAGTCGTCCTGGTTCCGGAAAGACGCTAAGACAACTGTCCTCTTGAAGGTGCGCCCCTGCGGATGGGGTCCCATAAAGTCAGTGTGTACTCCCACGTGGTAGTCTAGGGGACCCACGGAAAGAGGCAGCTCCTGGGGCAGGAAATGGGCTCTGGGGAGAGAGGAGGGCTGTGTCCCCCTTTGGGGTGAGTGGTGATCGGGGCTCACACCCAAGACTCAGGGGCGTGCAGGGGAGATCTGTGCCCTGCCCGGAAGAGGCTGCCACGGGTGGGACAGGGTGGTATCTGCCCCAGCAGCTGGCTGCAGACCTTCTCAGAGCCTTCTCCCCTTCACAGCCCACCTCCGGGCGAGTGTGGCCAAGGCTCCGCAGCCCCTGCCGTGCTGGGGATCCCGACAGGATGAGCGGGACATCAGCAAGTGGGGACCGTGCGACACACACTCAGATCCTGCCTGGGTGCGAAACTTGAGTTTCAGCGTGATCGATGTGACTTCATGTCAAACAGAAGGGTTGAAAGGCCTGGGAGCTGCTGGGGCTGCCTGCCCAGTAAGGCTCATGAAATGCTACATTATGATGTCTGCTCTTCCGCCTTGGTGGCCGCCGTGTCCTTGACCCCTTGCCTGTGTCTGGCAGGCCTTCTCCTGCCTTTACCCCCGCCCCCTTCCCCGGGGTCCCTGGGTTACCTGCTGCCCAGCACAGCTGGAGGGTGTCCACCCAGGGTAGTTGAGCAGCCCTGTCCCAGGAGCCATCGTGTCCCCCTAGATCGGCAGGAGAAGGGGAAATGGCAAAATAAAGAAAACAGGAGCGAGAACACGGAAGCGGGCCAAGCTGGCCGGTGGAGCCCTTCCCGCCCCAGCCCCACGCTCGCGGCAGCGCTCCGCACGCACGTCAGCCCTTCAGAGTGTCCCCTGCCGTGACCTCGCCTGACCCATGTCACATTACGAAGCAGGGGTCCTGGACCCTTTGAAAGAGGAGAGTCAGAGCTCAGAGACTGAGCACGACCAGAGCTGGGGCAGGGGAACGGACCAGGGTCCGGAGCGCCCGCTGGGCCCAGGGTGCGAGTCGAGCTGGCCTGGGGCAGAGCGCGGAGAACTCCCGAGAGTGACGTGCTCCCTGCCCCCCTCATCCTCATTCCTGGGGCAAGCGGAGCTGGCTCCCCTGGATCCCGGAGCCTCTTCCCACACAGCCAAAAGGCGAGTGGTGGTGTCCATGTGTGAGTGATGGGGAGTGTCCTGGGGAATGTGCTCATGGAGGAGACACACTGCCTGGGGACCCCAGTTCTGTAAGGCCTGCTCTCTGTCATCCTGACATCTCGGGACCCTGGCTTTGGATCCCACTCGAGCTCCCGGCCCTGCTCCACCCTCCCTGCTCCCGGCGTCTTCAGCCTTCAGTGGCCCCAGGCCCTTGGCTCGGACTGGGCATCTGGCCTGCCAGCCCCATTTCCCTGTATGCTCACTGGCTCTTTTCTTCCTCGTCCCAGCGGTGGACTCGGAGCACCTCGGGCCTCTAGTCTGTTCATCCTTGGATCCCCAGTGCCCTCACAGGGCCGGGCCTAATGAGCATTCTACTGGGTGGGTAATGGCTGGTTCTGGATTCTTCACTGCCCCGCCCCTTGGCAGGGGTCTGGGCTGGCAGTCTTACCTCTGGTCCCAGCATCGGGCGCTCTGCTCAGCGGGGAGCCTGCTTCTCCCTCTGCCTGCTGCTCTCCCTGCTTGTGCTCATTCGCTCTTTCTCTCTCTCTGACAAATAAATAAAATCTTTAAAAAAATTTTTAAAAAAAGAAGGCGCAAATATAATCATATCATGGCCCTCTTCAAATGTTCTAGCTTCCTATTGCTTCTAGGATAAAATTAAAATCCTTAATGCAATGGATCAATGAGGAATGTGTGTGCTTATGCAAAGCAGCATATCTAACTAATTGCTTACGGAATAAAGTCATTTTAGAGCCCATCACCGGTCCGCACCCCAGGGCTGGTTCAGCCACTCAGCAACTTCCGGTCATCAGGTTGGCATCTCTGCCTCGCCCCTCACGCTTACAAACTGGCTACAGGAGCTCCAGGCATCATTTTCTAGCACAAGTGTGTCCAAAACTGGGAGGGTGGGAACAAAGCAATTTTCCTCAAGTGATTACTTGGAGCAAAGAGAAAAAAACCTCTTGGGCAGGTTTTCCCTAGCTTCTCACTGGCCGGACCAGCTCACCTCCTTATCTCTAAACCAATCACCTGGCACAGAACTGCCGTGACCAACGATCACAGTCCGTCCTCAGAGCACATTGCTGCTGGACAAAACCAGGCTCATGGCCAGTGTGTCCCCCGGAGCCTCCACACAGCCGGGCTTCTTCCTCGCTTCCCATTCTCTGGCTCTGGTAAGTAGAATCCCTTCCCCCTGGCATGCTCCCCCCTCCCGCACCTGTTCACCCAGGGGAAGGTGCTCACCCTCCAGATCTGGCCTAATGTGTCTCTGCTCCCCTGGACTGCCTGGCCGACCAAGTTCTCTCCCCGGCACACCCGTGCCAGCCCTCTTGTGCTCGTGACATGGGCACAGCCAGAACTCAGCGTTCCCAGGGTCGCCCCTGCACTCGTTCTCTTCCTCCTTCCCCTCCCCTCCCCTCTGCCTCCAAACCCCACCCATCCTTCTGGGACCACCTGAACCCTCCCTCCTCCATGGAGACCTCCGGGACCCTCGCAGCTCCCCTTCCCCTCTTCCTCCCCTGGTATCACAGTGATTTAGCGCAGTCTGTCATCCCCAGCGAGCCCCTGGGAGCCCAAACCATCATCCTTCTCAGCGGCCCCTGCCATCACCGCGAGCGTCTGTCCCACCTCGGGACTCGGCAGGTGTTCAGACGCGAAGGATTAGAAAACACATTGCAGGTCTGCAGATTGGAGCAACCAGGACTGCCGTCGCCTGGTGGGGGGGGGGAGGGCTAGGGGGCTGCACGCCTCACAGACATCAGCTCTGTGCCTTCCCTCGGTGGAGTGGAAGGTGCCCTATTAGCCCCTTTCTCCCCCACCAAAAACTGAGATGACAGGAGGTGAAATAAGTCACTGCCCGAAGTCACGGTCTGACCGAGGCCTAGAGTGCCGACACCAGCCCCTAAGCAGGGGCCCTGGGGCCAGAGTCTGTGCTGGGCGCAGTGGTAAAGCCATGGTCCTCACCCACAGGGGATGGCAGCTGGGAACGTGGCCATCGGAGACATCACAAACCCAGCCACTCTGCAAGCACTCAAGTTGCCCACCCTCCCCCCACACGCCGTGCCCTTCCAGCCCCACGGCGGCCCGGGAGCCGGATCCATGCTCCCGTTCCACAGATGGGCAAACTGAGGCCCAGGCCGAACAAGGCCTTTCCCCCAAACCCACCGCGGGAGTTGGACTCAGGTCTGGCCTTTCCCCCCGAGACCTCTCTGCACCCCAGCCCGGTGGACGGTCCCCAGGACCACTTCCGAAACTGGCCCCGGCCGTGGCCATCCGGGGCGCCGGCAGCCTCCTCCTGGCTGCCGTTCCAGCTCTCTTGGTTCCAATCTCAAGTCATTTGCCACCGTACATCTCTCTCTTCCTTTCTTTTCAAAGATGACTCATAAAATGAAATGAGGCGTTTGGAGTAAATGATGATGGGGCCTGAATTATTCAAACTCCTCCAGATTCTGAAATGACCTTAATGTGTTTATGTTTTGCATTAAGCTTCGAAACGGGCTGAAGGTCCACAGGATTTATCTTAATTTGTGAAATGCCTCTCCAGCCCAGGACCCCGCCCTGATGCCAGCATCTGGCTGGGGACGTCGAGCCCAGGGGCCACTTCCCGGCTAGCTCCCGTGTGTCCTTCCTGCTCTAGGGGAAAGCTGTGCGTTTGCTGCGATCTTGCGTCCGCTCCTAGAAAACCCAGCCCCGACCCGGGGAGGGGGAAGGGCTGCTCTGGGACTGCTGCCTGTTCGGCCGAGAAATCTCCGTGCTGTGCCCACGCGCGGCTCCAGGCGCGGGCAGGACGCACTCGGCTGGCGTTGGGAGCAATGAGAGGAGCGGCAGGAGAGCGAGGAACACGGAGGCCCACGCGGTCCGTCTCCGCGGGGAGCCGGTACCACTCCCGGGCCA
This sequence comes from Potos flavus, assembly GCA_028534135.1. Classification (NCBI taxonomy): domain Eukaryota; kingdom Metazoa; phylum Chordata; class Mammalia; order Carnivora; family Procyonidae; genus Potos; species Potos flavus. Next base: position 5,457,095 of record CM052885.1, on the reverse strand, counting down.
AGGGGAGGGGGGACCCCCGCCTGGATGGCAGTTCCGAGGCATCGAGGAGCACGAGGAATGTGCCAGGCTCTCTCCCCTCCTGCTCGTGCATCTCCAGCCCAGTGGGCGCGGGGTCGGGGGGCCGGTGAGTCATTGGCGAGTCCATGCAGGCCAGCCCTGGGGACCCAGATGGGACAGAATGACAGAGAACAGTGTGGGGGGCTGGCAAAAGGCCCGAGTCCAGCACCTGGGGCCTGCGGCAGAGGGAGCCCAGGACAGGTTTGAATGCGAGCGACAGCGGGATGGGCACACGGGAGGCCCGGAGGCTCGTTCTGCCTCCGGCTGGAGGATGCAGGCTGTTGGTGGAGGGGGGTGGGTTGGAAGCTGAGTCATGGTGAGGAAGGGCCCAGAACCATGAAATTGGGGTTTCAGGCTCCAAACGCACCCCTTCTGGGCTCTTCCTGCGGGAGGAGAGGCAGCTGCCACGGGCCCATCCCAGTGGGACCCCATCGGCCCCTCCGAGTGGGTAGAACCGAGGTTCCTCCCGGAGCCTCCGACGGGAAACGGGGACGCAGGAGACCAGCCCCAGGAGGCAGAGGGTGGTGCTCCTCTCTCTCTCTCTCCCCCTCCCTCTCCCTCTCCCTCTCCCTCCCTCTCTCTCTCTCTCCCTCTCCCTCCCTTCCTCCCCCTCTCTCTCCCTCTCCCTCTCTCTCCCTCTCCCTCCCTCCCTCTCTCCCTCTCTCTCTCCCTCTCTCCCTCTCTCTCTCCCTCTCTCTGTCTCTCTGTCTCTCTCTCTCTCTCCCTCCCTCTTTCTCTCTCTCCTTCCCTCTCTCCCTCCCCCTCCCCCCCTCTCTCTCTCCCCCTCTCTCCCCCTCTCTCTCTCCCTCTCTCTCTCTCTCTCCCATCTCCCCACTTAGGCCTGGGCCTCCCGAGGTTGCTCCTACGAGGTTGCTCCTACACCGAAGGGATCGAAAACCTCAGCATCAAGGGGGCAACACTAGGAGCCAAACAAGGACAACCCCACCCTGCGTGGCAGGGTCCCCGAAGGCCTGTGTCCCCCATGTAGAACACCGCGCGTTCCTGTGAGGGGAGAGGGTTCTGCCGTCACACAGCCCCCCGTCCTCGCCAAGCTGACTTCATCCTCAAGTCCTGGCACGCCACCGATTCCAAGCGGGCGCCCCCGGCCCCCGCTGCCCTGCGTGACATCGCACCCTTAGCTTCCAGGCTCCAGTCGTGGCGGTGAGTCATTGCCCTCTCCTTCAGGGCACCCCCTTCCCTCCCAGGCTGGGTTTCCACCTGACCTTTGCAGCCTGCGGAATGGGCCGGGCTGGCCGCCCTCGCAGGGGGGGCCGGTGCCCGCTCTGCACCCCACCTCGCGGACACCCTGAGAGCGGCCCGGGCCCGCCAGCGCCGGGGAGGAGTCTGGCCTCCGCCGCCTGGGACGGTGCGGAGCCCCCCCACCACCACCCCGGTCTCGCTGCCTCCCCGGGGGGCGGGGGTACTAACTGCGGGCCCTCCCTCGGGGCAGGGAGGCACAAAACGCACTTAGCACATCCCGGATGATGATGAACGCCCCACAAATAGCAGGAATCCAGAGGGAGTCGTGTTGCCACAGAAGGAGGGAGCCTCCCAACGACGCCAGCACTGGGACCTCTGCAGTCCCAATTTCGCCAACAGAAGTCCGCGGAGGACGCAGGAGGAGCACCTCCCCGGAGGCCCGCTGTGGGGACGAGAAACCCACCTGCGCCTCGGCCCCGCTCCTCAAGGACCTGGCGTGTTTGGGGTGCTGCTGGGGGACGCGAATGCCAGCCCCAGCCCGAGTCCAGCTGCCCCGTGGTGACCTGGGCAGGGAGCTGCCACCACGAGCTGATGAGGCCTGGGGGTGGGCGTCAAACGTCGTGGGTGTATGTTTGTGCCCCCCATTCCCATTCGAAAGCCCCAAAAGCCCCAGTGTGACTGAATATGGAGATGGGCCTTTAAGGAGGTAATTCAGGTTAAATGAGGGCATATGGGTGGGGCCCTGATCTGATAGGACTAGTGTCCTTATAAGAAGGGAGAAGGCCACCCAGGGACACGGCAAGCCAGGAGGAAAGGTCTCACCAGAAACTGAATCTGCCGGCACATGACCTTGAACTTCAGCCTCTGGACCCGTGCGAGATATTCATCTCTGCTGTGAATCTGGATGGCAGCCTGAGCTGAGACACTGAGGGGGCGTCAGACTCCAAGCAGGACCCCCAGTGGCCCCAGCCCAGCCCTCCGCGCGGCTGACATCCTGAACCCGGCGCGGACTCGGCCCAGAGAGGAGGGGACCGGGCTGGGGGCGGCAGCTCAGGAGCAGAGCGGATACGGGGTCCGGGGGGGGTGTTTCTCAGGGAAAGAGGCACAGAGGGTACCATCCACAAATGACATCAGGAGCCCCTGGAAGGCATGTCAAAACACAGATGGCTGGGCCCCCAACCCCTGGAGTTTCGGACTCAGTAGGTCTAGACTAGGTCCCAAGATTTCTCATTTCTAGCAAGTTCCCAGGTGCGGAGATGCTCCCGCTCCGGGAACCCCACTTTAAGAACCACTGAGGGAGTACTGGGTCAAATGGTCAAAGTCAGAGGCAGAGAGCAGAGGAGCCCCCCCTTCCCTTCTTGCATCCCCGAGTGCCATCGTGGAACCAAGTAGCAATGAGGTAGGACATTTGTCAAGCCCCCTGATGGGCGGGCCCACGCATCGGCCCACTTGATCTCCAGGACGAGCTGAGGGGGTGGGCATTACCATCCCCATTTTACAGACAGACCCCAGCTCAGAGAGGTGCAGTGACTCGCTCGGGGTCCCACAGATACACATGGGGCCACAGCCCCCGCCCTTCCCACTCTCCCGGTGACCCTCCATCACGGAGACCTGGAACACGGACAGCCCCAGGCCTCAGAGCACGCACGTCTCCCGAGACGTCACTGCCAACAACGAGCCAGCAGACAGACGCAGATACAGAGGAAGGCCTCCTCTCCAACCACTTGGGCCCCAAGATTCCTGCCCGTTCCAAATGGCTAGGATCAGAGAATCTGCGGTCCCCTCCCAAACTCTCCCCGAGAACCGGCAAGGCCCAGACTAGGTAGGAAGGAAAGCGTGTGTTCCCTGCTGTGGCTGTCGGGTCGGGAAACTGGGTCCCACAGACAGAGCCATGTGCCACGGGTTTCTATGACAACCCAGGCTGCCGTTGTCCCTAATTATAATTAACTTCAGAGTTGATCATTCTCCTGGACCCTTCTGGTGGGAAAGGCGGTGGCAGCGGAAGCAAGTGGGAATGATTATCTGAGCCTCTGGGTCACTCCTGCTCTGGGAGCCTTCAGGGAGGCTCAGGGAGGCTCAGGGAGGACTTGGGAAGAATGCGCTATGCGAGGCTGGGGGCCCACGGGGTGGGCCGTAGGGGGACTCGGTCAGAGCCCCTGCCACCCAGCACCGCATTTACCTCTGCTAAGCTCCTCCCCTAATGGGGGAGGGACCAGGGCACGGGCACGGGCACCAGAGTGCCTGGCTTCTTGTCCCGGCCCTGCCTGACCTGAGCCGTTCAGAGCACAGCCTCTCTGGGACGTGAGGACACAGAGCGCAGGAGGCCGGTGTCCCTGCACCCGTGGAGGGTGACGGCTGGCCCGAGGTAAGGAGAGGAGGGGTGGCCGAGGCCCAGACAGTCCCCTGACCCCATCCCGCCTCAGCCAGGGGCACAGGAAGTCCTGTAAGGAAGGCTAGTGTTCGCTGAGCACGGAGTGCGTGCCAGGCCCAGGCTAAGCCCCACAACGCACCTGGCCCCGCGGGAGTTCTCAACGATCACGCCCACTTGGCAGATGAACAACTGAGGCACAGAGGGGCAGGCTGCCTGACCTCAGCTCTGCTCCTGGGGACACTGGTCTCGTTTTTGACTGTTGGGGTTCAGCAAGGCTCTGGTTGGGGGAAAAAAGGACTCTGCTTCCAAAAACGGTTTGGAAACCCCTGTTACGGTCTGACCTTCCCACATCACAGAAGAGGTAACGGATCTCTGGGGGGTGACATGGCCCGTCCTAGGTCGCACAGCCCTGAGCCTGCTCACCAAGGGCGGGCCAGTCCTCAGTCATCGATCCCTGTAACTTACAGTCCTAGAGTGGTCGTAACAGGTGCAACTTTGTAAAGAGTTTGAGGATTTCTGCCAGGTGTAGGCTAACTCTTCTGGACCCGACTGTGTGAATGTTGAACTTGCCCTGTCCAGCGCCCCGCTGCTTCCGCTGGAGGCAACTCTGACAGCGGGGGTTCAGGGGCCCCGGATTGCCCACCCCCGGCGGGTGCCACCAGCGGTCCTGGTGGCATCTGCAGGTTAGGGAACTGCTGAGCACAGGGAGGGGAGGTGGAGGGCTGAGGGAGGAGACAAAGGGGCAGAGAGGGGAGGCTGAAAAGCAGGGAAGGAGAGACTCAGGGGTGTGAAAATGTGTATTTGCAGGAATTCTTCATCGCCAAGAATATATTCAAGGGTATTTTCAGGAATGCGTTTAGTATATACTTGAGAATACAGTCCCATTGACAGATGACATGAATGGCTGGAATTCCTCAACAGTCCGTGTTTGGGGGAGGGGAGAGCGCATGGGGACAGAGATGGGACGGCCGTGGTCATGTGCGGATCACTGTTGAAAAGCATGTGGTATGTCGGGCTCATTATGTTCCATTTGTGTATATTTGAAATTTCCCGTCATAAAAAAGCTTTTTAAAAGCATATGGTCAATACATCCCAGAATTTTGTAGCGAACAGTTTTTGGACGCAGTTTTCTTTGCAAGAAGAGTGGGTTAACGAATGAATGCCCTCAGCCTTCCTTCCGCACCCCTGTCTCTCGGCTCCCTCTGTTTCCTTCCCCGCTCCTCTCTCTCTCTCTCACCCTCGTCTGGATGTCGGCACCAGCCAAGGTTAGCAGCTGCATAGTGATTTCAGTCTGTCTTTCTTCCAAAACATTTGTTAAAATACCGGTACAAAGGAAAAATAATTATTAGTCAAAGAAAACATTGCAGAAACCTTCCAAATCCACTCCCGCCCCCCGCCGCCCGCCATCCTGCACAATTTGCTATCAATGTTAAAAGTCTGACAACTTGGCCATTTGTCCAGCGAGCTTTCTAGCCCTTTCCATGCTGGCTTGCACGGTGGAGACGGGGCTAACGCCCAGCTGCCCTCTGGGGGACCTGTGCTAGCTGACTATCCACAAAGGCCACGGAAGCAAAGCCGAGTTGGCATTATTATCATCTGGCAAAGTGTCCTTTCCTGGCTCGGTTTCCTCATCTGTAAATGAACTGGGAGGACGAGATGATCACTAAGCCCCTCCCAGCCCCAGGACGTGACGCCGCTCAGCGCCAACCTTCTTGCAGGGACAGTGGCGTTACTGGACTGGGGTCCGTTCTGGGAGACAGAAAGGGCTCGGGTCTCCTACTCCAGCCACCCAGCACTGCACGGAGCCAGAGAGAGAAACAGGAGCTGGGGAGGGGGCCGCACAGAGGCCTCAGCCCCAGGCCAGGCTAGAGCCACAGGACCAAACCTTCCCGTCCGGCCCTTCTGTCGGGGTCCCTCCTTCCCCCATCTGCTGCCAACCACAGACGTAGCCCAACGTCCCCAGGTGGGGGCCTCCCAGAGGAGATGAGCAGCTGTCCCAGTCTGCCCAGCCTGAGGCGCCCCCACAACACTGCCCTTTTGGCGCTAAAGCCGGGCCAGTCCCCGTCGACCGGAGCGGGCTGGTCGTCCTCCTCGCGTCAAGCTGGCTGCATACATTCTTAGCGAAGAGGAATATTGGAAGGAAAGCAAGATTAAGTCTTGTCGTGATGACCCAGTTTGGGGAGAGGAGGGGAGCAGACTGTTCATGAACTTCAGGCCCCATGATGAAAACAGTAAAAGTACCAGGCCCGGGCCGATCCGCAGGACCGGACCGTGAGGACATTTGCAATCCTGGTTATCACCGAGCTCTGCCTCTCTCAGCCCGAAAAGGCAGCAGAGCTGACAGGAAGAATCGTGCTTCTGCGAGCCCGTCGGCCAGTGAGAAACAGCCCTGATGTGCGCGCGGACCAAGAAAGGCAACTTAACTGGGGAGGGCAGGGGGGAGGCCCGGAGGGTCTGCCTCGGTGGATGCTGCCTGCGCCCCACCCGCCTTCCGGACGCCACGGTCTGAGGCCACGTCCGCCCTGCCGGCACCTGCCACAGGACCGGCCAGCCTCGGGCCCGGCCGCCGCGTGCTGGTGGTGGTGGTGGGCGGACCTCCCCGCTTTGGAACCAGCCTGCATTCGAGTGGGTTGCGTGAAAGGGTAGCCTTGCGTCATGAAGTCCGGACCACGTGACTCAGACCGCTGCCCTCCACTCGTTCCTTATCACCCCTTCCCTTTCCCTGGAAAACGGGATGCGTGGCAGGGGGCTCCGGTTAGGGGGTGCCTAGTCAAAACACAGGACCGATAATGGCTAAAGCGCCAACGTTCTGGATTGCTTATTTCTATGCCATCCCTGTGGTCGTGACCTCACCCCTCATCCCTTGCCCCGCTGTGGTCGTGACCCTGGGGTGGCCTCTCACTTGGCCAAGCCTATAGGAGTGGGGGGCAGGCAACCGGGAGGTGCCCCACTGTGGGGCTGGGGGAGACCTGAACCATGATCCCGAGGGAGGGGTGGATGTGAAAATGGGTTGTTTGGTGCCCAAAAAAAATCAGCAAAAGCAGGCATGGGAGCCCATCAAGTGTGCGTGCGACCCCAGCTTGAGATCACAATGAAAATGAGAAAACATTTGGAGTGCAATAGTAAACTCCTGCCGAGCACACAGCGTGGGGGCAGGACAGCGGTGCTCACGGGGAAACTGGGGGCCTTCCACGCAGAAAGGAGGGACCTGGGAGAGTCACATGATCGTGGGGACAGAGGGTAGCCACGCTTGCCCGGCGAGCACCGAGAGACGGACACAATTTTCCAAAGGCAGTGTCCCACACCTGAAACTAAGACGACATCATACGTCCGCTAGACTTTAATAAAACAATTAAAATTAAAAAAAAAAAAAAAACTACAACAAACACAGATCCATCTGGAGCAGTTCCAAACGAAACAGCAGGATAAATCCAAAGAAAGTAGAAGGAAGGAGTAAAAATGAGAACACAAATCGAGAACGAAGAAAAGAACAGAATCAGAAAAACCTAAAGTTGGTTTCTGGCAAAGACAGAACAAACAGGTCCAGTTCTGGAGAATGGGCAGAAGGAAAGTTCGGGACACCTGCGCAGTGTCTCCTTGGGGGACTTAAGCAACCTCTCTAGTCTTCGTCTCCTTCTCAAAATCAAGAAATCCAATATCCGCCCTAAGCCGATGTCTCAGGGTAGTTGTTGTCCCAGGGCTGAGGGTTGTAAATGTTGTCAGAGCCCCAGGGTGCTGCGGGGGCAGGGAGGGGGGGCCGGGGAGGGAGGGGCTGGGAGAGGAGGACCCATTCCCTCCTGGGAGGAATGAGGAGGAGCGATTTCCAGGCTAAGCCAGAGGATAAGAACTTATGGGAAGAGCAGGACAACCCAGGCCGGGAGCCTAGCGAGCCTGCAGGCCTGAGGCCCGTTCCTTCCCCATAAAATGGGGCTGGAGGAGAGAAGGGGCGAATCCCTTCTCGGCAGGCTGGCTGCCAAGCCGAGGGCTGACATTTGAGGCCAACGTGGAGAACACAAGGGGGCCTGGCCGGGCTTCTGCTTGGGGCTCCTGCATTATGCAGCAAGAGTAAATAATGGATAACTTGGAATGTTTTTTTAACCATTTGGTTACCAATCTCTGTCCGGGATGTTGAAGACACGACGGCCTTGCCCAGCCCGTCTCTCTAGTTAAGAGAATGATTTCATTACGACCCTCTCTCTGGGCTAACCGAGCCGCTCTTCTCAGCTGGCAACACGCCAGGTCAGCGTGTCCCAGAAGGAAGGAGGCCCACGGGGCTCTGGGCACTTCCCCCAAAGCCTTAGTCTACCCAACAGGGGATACGCACCTTCAATTTTCCCAGGCAAAGAGAACTTGCTTCTGGGGCTGGATGCCTTAGCCTGTGAACTCATGGGGTCCTGCCTCTGCGGAGAAGGGGCTTCAACCCGACATGTCCTCTGCCCACGCCGGCGGGTTCCGTCACCCCTGGGAGGGTCTCCGTGGGGACCCTCTCAGAGAGAGGCTGATCGGGGGTGAAACGCCTTCCTCCCGAGGAAATGTCTCTAGACCCGGGTTAGACAGAGGAGGCGCTGATCCCCCCAAAATGAGGGATAGGGGCCCCTGAGAGGTCATAATGAAGACTGCAGGGTCACAGGAAGAATCTGCATTGGAATCAGTCGCCAACAGAATAACCTATGAACTTGGACTTCTCTAAAAACAGTCACGAGGCAACTGCCACGTGACCCAGCAAGTGCGCTCTTGGGCAAAGTTATGATCACACAAAAATCGGGACACAGACGTTCACAGCAGCTTTACTTAGAACAGGCAAAACCTGTAAACACCCAGACGTCCCCGAAAGGGCGCGTGGGAAGTAGCGTCCGGGCTGCGGGCCACCCGTCAGCAACCAAGGAGGAAACCATCGACCCGCCCAACAACCTGGGCGCATGAAGAACCGGGCCGAGTCCAAAGAGCCAGCCCCGAAAGGTTCCGTACCGTTTCAGTCCATTGACGTGACACTGTTGCCATGACAAATGCATGCAGATGGAGGACGGGCTCGCGGGGCGGGGCGAACCGCCAGAGGACCCCGTCCGGTGCCCGCGGTGGTGGTGGGTCTCACGCCTCGTACGGGTGATCAAAGTGCCCAGAACCACGGAAACACACACACAAAGGAGTCCAGATAAAACCGTGGACGCCTGAGGGAGATAGGGGGTGTGACGGGTGTCCGCACATGGGTGGTCCCATCAGACCAGCATTTGCCAAGACGTCTGGGGGAAACTGGGTAACATGCACACTGGATGACTCAGGCTTCCTTCTTACCCCGCAGGTGAATCTACGATTATCTAGAAATAAAAGACTGAACTTAAAAAAATGGTCAGTGCGGAGGGCCAATCACAAAACCCAAAGTGCCTCATTATTGGTCCTATTTTCAGACCTCCAAACGCACTCTGTGTACTAAAGCTACACCACGGCCCCCCCCCCAGGCCCCGCACTCCCACCCCTAAGTACATTCCCAAGACAAATGCGGGCGTGTGGCCACCAGAAAACGTGTGTAAGGCTAACAGCTGCTTTACCCATAGCAGCCAACCGCCAGACACAATGCAGACGTCCGTCCAGAGTAGAACGGATAGACTGTGTTATGTTCACCCAGTGGCAATTAAATTAACGTGGCAATTAAAAAAGCATAATCTAGGGCTCATCTAGTTGATGAGACTCACGGATGTGATGACGAGCCAAAGAAGCCAGACACGAAGACCACAGACTATATGGTTCGTTGATGCAAAGTTCAAGAGCAGGCAAAACTATTCCATAGCGACGGGTCAGAAGAGCAGTGACCGAGGGAGTGGAAGGACTGCCCGCGAAGGGGGCCGCAGGGGCCTCCAGGCGTGAATGTCCTACATCCTGAATGGGGGGGGGAGGTGCACGGGTGTGTATACCTATGACACTTACTCAAAGCACACACTTCAGATCTGGGCCCTCTGCTGTGTGTGTTAGACCTCGATATACTTTTTAAACAAGAGGAAAAGCATGTACGCCTCAATGGAAGAACAGAAGGCAATGCCCCAGCGCAGGGGGCACCTGGAGGGGCCCCCAGCACCCCGTCTTGCATCCGCTCCTGGGAGGGCTGCTGACCCCAAGTGTGAGGTTTTCGGCAGCATCAGCTACTACCCTGCACTTTGGGGATGTGGTGGAGGAGAAAGGGGACCTCGGGAAGAAGGGAGAAAGGAAGGAGCTCAGAGGAGTAGGAGAGAGGAGAAAGAAAGGGGACCACAGCCAGCACGTCCAGAGTGCAGCCCCAGCCCCACGACCGGCAGGCAGCTGGAGGCACCGTCCTCTTTTGCAAATGAGGAAACAGCACAGAGTTTGCCACCAGACTCGGGACTTAACACAGGGAAGTAAGAGAGCTGCACTTGAACTCCGGCAGCCAGATGCTGGTGAGCAGCAGCAGAAGAGAGAGCAGAAATGGGGGCTCAAGAGCAGAAAGGACACTGGGTCTCCTGTCCGACAGGCATTTCCTGAGCGCCTCCTACCCGAGGGCACCACTGCGGCCCCGGGGACAATCCAGGTGGCTCGATGGGCAGTGAGCCCGGCTGTCGCCAGGTGGAAATTCTTCATGTTTGAACGAGGGTCTCCACGCTCCACAAATTACGTCTCTATTCCTGAGTGCAGAAATGAAGCAAACACCCCCAATCCCCCCTCCCCCCTTGCAGGATCACGGTCTAGAGGCTGTGCCCGCAGGTCAGAAGAAAGGGGGACAAGGGGCCTGACCAAAGCGGAGGAACCGAGCATCTGCTGGTATCGCAGGGAGGGGTGGGGAAAGGGCACAGATTGTCCTTTAAAGCTGGAGAGGCATAACTCAATTCTTTTTACAATTTCATTACTGGAAAAGTCTATTGGCCCCAGGAGCATTCTGCTCACAAAATTGAACTAAAAACAAAAGGGCACTCACTGTGTCTTCCCTGCGCTCTGAGCCGAGCTGGATGCCCATAAATCACTGACAAGTAGAGAAAGGGGAGCCTCGCTTCGCTTTGTCCTCGCCCGCCGGCCCTCCTTCCTCCAGGGCTGGAGGCAGCGGAAGCGACAGGAGGGCGATGTTGACCCAGAGCCACGTGCGTGCGGCGCAGTGCGGGCCCTCCCCAGAGTGGTGTGAGGGAGGGATCGGCAGCCCCCATCTAGAGCCGAGACACTGTAACGTGTCCAGGGTCACGTGACAACCATAACCCCTCTCCATACATTCATGCTACGGCCCATTTTAATTCCCGAAAGGGGATTTTTGGTCCTGGCCGATGGGGGCTCCTGGGCCTGGAACGGCAGCCCCCTGTTCCTCCGGCAGAAATTCCTCCCCAGCCATCGGACATAACCGAGGCAGAACCCTCTCCCGGATCCTTCCAGATCCTCCCGGACCCCAGCCGGGTTAGGGAAGTGCTCACAGCTCCGGATGCTCTCCCGCCCCTGACCCCACGAGGCCTGAGTTTCTGTCTGTCGTGTTTGCCACTAAGACCCTGTGTCCAGAGAGCACCTGACACTCGGCGACACTCAGTAATTTGTCGTGAGAAAAACTACCCAAGTGATGTTGGCTCTGGGGAGGTTTCGGTGACGGTTCCGGTCTCCGCCCAGCTGACCAGCGGACCTGCCCCCTTCCGTGTGCAAGGACCATGCCGCGCAGGGAGTGGGGACACCGCTGACCCAACACCCAGCCACTCCGTGGCTCCTGAATCGCGCCTTCCCGCAGGCCCTTCCAAGCCCACAGGTCACGCGCAGAGCTTGGAGCCGGCCGGTGCCTCCCACCGCTAGCCCCATGCGTGTCCCTGGCAGGCCCCTCTTCTGGGCAACTGCAGGAGCACCGTGGGGGCGAGAGAGGCCGGGGGCTGGGCTGGGAGCCAGACTCAGGAAAGGCAGACAGACACATCCCCGCTCCCGCACTCCGAGTTGCCTGTGCCCGTGGTTCCTTTGGCTCCCTTTGGAGCATCCTCCCTATTATTCCGTGAAGATCGATAGACAGTCTTTTTTTTCCTCTTTCCGAAGCTCTATTCTGGATTATCTCATTTGACCCCTTCAACAGTCCTGCAGGGAGACGGGTCCAGGGTTATCCTTGAGGAAGCTGGGTCACGCTGCCAGTGAGCAGAGGAGGGGCTGGCCATGATGGTAGGTAGTGCCCCCTGCAGGCTCGCCGCCTGGGGTCTGTGCAGACTCGCCGCCTGGGGTCTGTGCAGACTCGCCGCCTGGGGTCTGTGCAGACTCGCCGCCTGGGGTCTGTGCAGACTCTCTGCCTGGGGTCTGTGCAGACTCGCCGCCTGGGGTCTGTGCAGGCTCGCCGCCTGGGGTCTGTGCAGACTCGCTGCCTGGGGTCTGTGCAGACTCCTGTCTGGGGTCTGTGCAGTCTCGCCGCCTGGGGTCTGTGCAGGCCCCACACGTGTAATGAGAGGCTCCACATGTGTCTGCTCGGGCCAGAGGGCGCGATAGATGACCTCTCTTCTGATGAGGCCCGGGCCTCACATCTCAAACCAGCCTGCAGCCCTGAGGGGCCGGCCGGCCCCTGCCTGCCGGGGCTCCACCAGACGCTGCCTCTCCCGGCCTCTCACCTTGGGCTGGTTTTTAAAAAATGGCCTCCATCTGGCATCTGATTTCTAATCAGTCATTCATCTCCTGTGTTTTCAAGGGGCTGTGGCTGGGAGGGAGTGGGGGCCCAGGGCTCCTAACCTCTCTGCTGCTACAAGGCCTATGGGAGCCTCAAGGATCCTTCCAGCAGAAAGGCAGGCTGGAGGGAAGGAGCAGGGAGGGGAGAGAGAGACCCAGGCCTTAAGTGACCCGCCTCACAGCCAGAGTCTGTGTCTGTCCCCAGTAGAGGCCCAAATTGACTGCAGCCGCCAAGGTAGCTGAGCTAATCAGCTAGCCAGACATCATCTACTTAGCCTCATGGTGCCTGTCTCTCTCATTCTCTCTGTCTCTCCCTCTGTCTGTCTGTCTGTCTCTCTCACACACACACACACCAGACAGGAAAATGAGACTGACAACAGCCCGTCCAGCTCCCCACTCCGGCAGCCGTGACTCCCGCGCAAGGTCCCCATCTGGTCCCAGCGCCCGTGCACTGGGCTGGGGGCTGCCGGCTCCCCCACCGGTGAGATCAAAGCCAGCAAAGGGATTATGCAGCAACCTGGCCAAGAGACCCCTTCTCAGGAGGGAGGACATCTGTTTCCATGATAACCAAGCCAATTCCCAAAGCACGATATATTTATGTTCTGTATCTCCAGCCACCTGCTCAGCCTCAAAAACAAATTCCAGGTTCCAGCCAAGGAGGAAATGCGACAGTTAATTGGGAAAATTGCAAATGGGTCATTCTACGAGTTGCAAAAGGTGGAAGGGGTTCTATCAGGTGTAGAAGCTCATGGCTGGGGAGACTTGAGCACTCCTTAGAGTAGGGAAGCCCGCGGAGAAAGGCAATCCTACCCCTTCCCTCCGGAAAGTCTGAGCCTGGGCCTCAAGACGCTCCCCAGAGCTGGCCTTAGGGCAGGAGGGGCCCGGGTGGGGCTCCCTGGGTCCCAGAGTGCAGGAGAACTGAGAGAATCAGAGAGAACGAGAGAACGGGGCAGGCAGCCTGAAGGGCGGGGCTGGAACTGCTATCCCCCCTCTTCCCATTCCCCCCCCCCCGCTCCCTCTCACCTGGGGACAGAATTTGGATGACAATCGGCAGGTGGGCCACGCTGTCCAGCCAAGGCCTGGGGACTCATGGGCAAACCATCTTTATACTGTTTGAAAGGGGGGGGGGTGGCGAGGCAGGGGAGAGCGGTGTGGAGACCCACTTGGAGCCCCAGAGCAGGGATGAAGAGTATATTAAAGACATTTGAGAGTCAGCAGGTCCAAAAGAAGCCTTTTCCAAGCTTCCCTTCTCTGGGAGTGCAGCTGCCATCAATTCCCGCCCCGGGCGAGGAAGAAGCGGAGGAGACTAGTCGCACACACACACATCATCAGGATAGTCTTATCTTCTATTCTGTTCCCCTAAAGGCCCATCGGTCTTTCCTTAAAAAAATGGTTCTCTCTGTCCCTTCCCTTTCCCGGGTTAAGTTCATAACCCCCTGCCTCTGGGCACTGAGCCCCTTCTTTTCTGTGCTCACGTGCATATGAGTAATACTTTATCTTTTCTCCTGTTACTCCATCTATTCACAGGCCCCCACCACCGGACCCAAATCTGGGGAGGAAACGGTTTTCCTCCCCACAGTTTGATGTGTTGCTTTGAGACCCATCTCCAAGAAAGCCCTGGAGATAATTCTTCTGGGCAAGCAGATAAGGGCTTAATCAATGCACAGAGGCAGTGGGCCACCGCGGCCTTTCCAGGGAAGAGAAATCAGAACAGCCACGATCATCTGCAATTTGGGAAACAGGAACGGGCAGGCCACAAACATTTGCCACGAGGAACTCGAGTTGGGCAGGCACGGTTGGAGCACGCTGCCTGCGGGGTTAGGGGGCACCGGCCAAGATCCCACCGCTCCCTTCTCCTCTCTGCTTCACTCGAGAGCCAGCCAACCTGCCTTCTCTTGTCCTAGCCAGCACAGCCATTCCCTGCCACCCCCCTCGTAACCCACAGCCCGGCCTGACCCGCCGGGGTCTGGGGACTTGGGCTCTGAGCCCTGGGAGGACTCTGCTGTGGACGTTCCCCCAGGATCCCCACCCGATCATGCTCCCTGGGCCCGATCACCCCAGCCCCTCCTGATCACGCTCCCCGGGCCTCCTTTCCAGGCTCTGGACTTCCGTTTTGCCTCGGTTTTGCCTCCACCTTGTCCTGGCCCAGGGCAGAGAGCAGAGAGGGGTAGAGGCAGGAGGCAGGAAAGCCAAGGGAAAGAGGACCTTCCCCATTGCCGTGTCCTTTGTCAGCAGCCGGCCGGCTCAGCACAGCCTGACCATGTGAAGACCAGCGAGGCGGGCATCGCCTTTGCGCGCCGATGCATCCCACCCCCTGACACAGACCCACCCGGACACACACCCCCACTGTGGGCCAGGAGGGAGCCCCGCCCTCCAGCCAGTTCCAGATCTTGCCACCAGCTGTGTAGGGCATGGTCAAGGGCACCGGGCATTCACAGTTGTGGGCCTGTGTTTATCGGGCCCCTGAGGCCCAGGCTGGCAGGATCAGAGGCAGGCAGCTGAGCGGTGAGGTCCTGGATCAGGGGCGCGGTGGGAGCCATCCAGGGGCTCCACTTGCGTCCGTCATTCATTTCTCACTCACTCAATCCTTCGCGCCTCCATCTGTCCATTCTTTCATCTAATGATCATTTACCGAGTGCTCACTGTGGGGCAGGAGGTTTCCAACCCGGGGAAACTGAGGCACGCACGACGCCATGGAGATGGTGCAGCCCGGGGGCCCCCGTAATGGGGTTCACAGCACGGAGATGCTCCAGGGGAGGCCAGTGCGGGGCCAAGGCGCCCAGAGACGGCGAGGCGGCGGCGGCACCCGCACCCGGTCTTGAAACAGGCTGTGCCCGACGTGTCGGAACGAGGGCATCAAACAGAACGTCACATCCCGTCGCAAAGGGCACGAGCTCCCATTCTTGTTCTTGTGGGGTCTGCCACCATGCCGACATTAGCCCCGGCAAAGCGAGGGGTGTCCCAACTCTCTCCTGGGCAAGAGACTGTCCTGCCCCGCACCCCAGCCCTCCCAGGTGGTCAAGGCTTCCCCCGGAGGGGCCGTGAGCACTCTGGCACCCTCATAACCAAGTCCTCATCGGGAGGTGCCGGGAGAACCACGGGGGCTCAGCATGCTCCGGTCAGGGTTTGTACGTGACCTACGGAAGCAGGGCGCCTCTCCTAGCCCCCTGGGGGCCACGCAAGGGAAGCCCCGGGCCCCAGTGCCCCTTAGCTGCCCTCAGTCTCTCCAGCTATAAAGTGGGATCATAATTCCCCATCTCCTGGGCCAGTCTGGAGGATTAGACAAGACCTGGACGCCGCTTACCTCACCCACTTGCTACCCAGTGAGCACTGAGCAGTGAGCGGCTGCCGAGTACCCGGGCTACCCGGATCCCGGAGAAGGGCCCGGTTAGGACAGCCTGGCCCCGGGGAGGGACATTAGGGGTCCTGTTGGCTGACGGAGGTTTGTAGGCTATCAGGAGGCTGGCATGGGGCAGTTGTGTGGTGGGTTGGGGTGTGGTGGGGAGAGCAGGGCCGAGGGGAAGGGCCGTCGCCCCCACCATGGGACTCTGACCAGCCCCTGCTGCCCGGCTCCTGCGGCGTCTCTTCCCCCGGGCAAGCTGTCCTGTCTCTGGCTCTCACCCACCCCCTCTGCTCGGCAAGGCCTGGTTAATTTACAGGAGTGATTTTAATCAATTACATGAAGTGTAAAATAACTACTCTGCTCTGCTCAGGAAATGGGGCTCGTCGTCTTTAAGGCTTGATTGGAAAGGCATTAAGATGGGATTGTGTGTCCCTGGCAGGTCGGCAGCAGAGGGGAGCGGCTGGGGCCGGAGGGAGCTCCCTGCGCAGGGCTCCGTCCGTGGCACGCCGGCCCCACCGGGCAGCAAACCCGGGGTGCAAGGACCTCCGGACCCCGCAACAGCCCAGCGAACTGCTATCAGCCGCGGACTTGCGCGCACGCACGCGCTGCCCTTTCCACCTTCCAGCACCGCTGACCGCCCGAAAGTGCTTCTCGAGACGGAGCCCAGACCGCGTCTCTGCACCCCCCGCAACTCGGGCATGAGAAGACGTGTGTGCGTTCGTGTGTGTGTGTGTGTGTGTGTGTGTGTGTGTGTGTGTGGCATATGGTGAGCAGTCAACACTGCCTCCAACCATACACTTACCCCAATAAGCCAGATGCAGATTTTCCAGGTTTCTTCTGGGGGAGGGTTTTCCCGGCACAGTCACCGGCCCTCAAAGGTCATGTTTTCAGCTCCTTCACCACCCTGATCGTCCTGGAGAGGACACCGGTCATAATAACCCTGAGCCGTGAGGCCACCCACTGGGAGGTCCCACATTTGGTCTCAGCCTGCTCTCAGCCAGGAATTTCATCCCACAGGGTTCCGCGAGGACCTTGCCAGGAAACGTGCATGATGATCTCCCAAACGTCCTCCCAAGTGTTGAGATTAAGAGAACTAAGTGGGAGCAGCAGCCAAAGGATAAAGGACTCGAATGAGGATGCTTCCTCTTGTGGCCGTGGCAGCCCGTGGCAGCCCGTGGCAGCCGGTCCCCGTGTGCCTGGCTGAGAAGGCTGAGGCCAACATGGCAGCCTCCCATCCCATGTGCGCCACTGGGACCAGGGGACCTGGGTCCACGCAGCAGAACTGGCTCATCTCTGGCCACTCTCACATCTGTCTCCTCAGTCTCCAAATTTGGAAGTAGCCCTCAGGGTTGTCTCTTCTCCCTGGGGTGGGGGTGGGGTGGTTTCCAAAATATGTGACCATTAACGTCATCCAAGCACAGACCTGCCAGGACTGGCTGAACCCAAGTTCTGATTCACTCATTTCGGCCCCGTGGGAATAGACTTATGGCCGCCGACACACGCGGCCTTTAGTGTGCCACCCCATGTCGTCCAGTAACGATGATGACGATGCTCAGGTTCCCCGAGCACTTACTAAATGCTAGTTCCTGTTCCAAGGACATTAACAAGCACCGTTCCCATGACGCATGGATGGAGCGAGAACTAATCACTACTGCAAAATAAGGCAACAAGGGATCGGAGCGATTATCACACACACTTGGCGAGGGGGAGAGCCAGGCGCGGGCACAGAGGCTGGGAACACTGCTGTGTCTCTTTAAGGAGAAAAAATAAACCACACTGGAATATGCTCCCCGGGCTCCATTCAAAAAATGTAGAAAAAGAGCATATACTCCATTTAGAAACACTTCTGTCCAAACAGCCACACGCGTGCACACACACGCACGCACACACGCACTCTGGTTATGGGGAAAAAGAGCTCACGTGGACCCTTGTTTCCGATGCCGAGCAATGATCGAGCACTGATCGCCTACTGGGGGTCAGACCACTGGGTACTCTAATGTACCACTTAGGAAACCGTGACCCGGGCTAAGGAGCATCCCTAATGTCACGGAGCTACGAAGAGGCAGTGCTGGGACTTGAACTTCCGCCTGACTTGGAAGCCCGATGCGGCACGTGCATTAGAATTAGAAAATTTCCTCTAGCCCAGGTGGAAAACAGGGAGGGTGGGGAGGCTGTGGTGGCGAGAACCAGGGTGGCCAGAGGACCGGGGTCTGCACTTGACCGCTGGAGCTCTCTCTTCAGGCCCTTCCGGCACCGCCTGCCCTGGGCCCACGGCGCCCACCTGTCGTTCCCGTGATGAAGGGGATCCATCTGCTCATTCTGCACTCATTTGGCAGACTCAGGGCAACGGAGACCCCGAGGGCTAAGGGACTTGCCCAAGGTCACACGGCTGGGCCGAAGCAGCCCGAGGCCGGCGCTCCCAAGCTCTCCCTGTTCTGGTCCCTCCTGGTGGAGGCTAACCCAGCCCCAGGAGGCAAGCCTGGCAGATGTGCCTCTTTCTGCTCTTTCTTCTCCCAACTCTGTGCCCTTTGGTTCCCCCGGAAACAGGCTGACATTCACCGTGATTAGCTCGCTTCCCCCTCTCCCCGCAGCCAAGAGCTAATTGTCCTGATTTCCTTCCAAGAACGGTCTCTCTGAATAGCCTTCGCAGGCACAATTAGGCAGGTTCAGCCTGGCTTTCACACTCCAGCTCTGAAAAAATCAAATCAGCGAGGAAGCGAAGCCTCTCAGAAGTTTTCTGAGAGCTTCTTTGTGCGGGGGAACAAAGCGCACGCATAATTACCTGCTTAGCTGATGAGCACCGGACCCCAGGGCCCGCTGGCAGGAGAGCTGGTCCCGCGGGCCTCCCCCACCGAGACCCTACCTCTCGCCCCTGCCAGCCGCTGTTGTGTGGAGCAGCCAGCCGAGCGCACCTGTCTCCTGGGACGTCGTATGGGGTGGCCGGATCCTGAGGCCCCCTCCCTGGGCAGGCCTGGCCAGCCACGACCACAGGACATTCGTCACTGCCGGGAGAGCCCAGTCAAGAATCAGTGAAGCAGTGGATCCCCGCAGACTAGCAAGTCCAATCCCCCCGCTTCTAAAGCGGGAGCCCTGAGGTCACACGGCACGTTCAGGCAGAACCCAACTTGAACCCGGTCTCCCTGCGGGTGCCCCTGCCTCGTGCTGACCACTCACTAGCTTAAGATGTGCAGCCATTTTTGCCAGAAAAGTCGGGGCTTCCAGCCAAACAAAGAAAATGGGTTTTCCCCTGCTTAACTGGTACGGGCGTCAAATTGTCGACAGGCCCAAGAAGCTACTGCCAGTAGGTTGCGTGGGGACAGAGAGGGGCCCTTTATCTCCACACAGAGAAAGGACCAGTCCAACTCACACAGCCAGTAAACATCAGAGCTGAGACCCATCATACCACCCCCAATTCCTGGGCCAGAGCTCTTGAGTGCTATCAGTGGGCCCCTACACCTCAAAACCCCGTATCTGCAATCCTAACAAGACGGCATCCTAATTGACTCAGAGCCCAAGACCTCGGAAAGGGCAGCTCCACACCATTCCACGGACCAACAACTTCGGAGGGCCTAGCGGCTCGAGAGAGATCACTCCAAGTGAGGGGACCCCCACTGTAATCTGGCTCCTCCTCTTTGAGGTCTGTGCACCCAGACAAGTCCCTGCCCTCTTGGTTCCTCAGTCTCTCATCTGTAAAATGGAAACGATGCTGCCCACCTCGGGGCCCAGAGAGCATCTTGTCCAGGTCGCCACGTGGCACATGTGCACTGGTCATCCCCACTTGTGTTTGGGAACTGTCCCCATTCTATACCAAGAAAGCAGCCAATAAAGGCTCTGAGAAGTCCTGCAGGAGGGAAGCCTGTTGAACGGTTTCAACCAGTGATTCCTAAACTTCGATCCTCTAGAGTTGGTTTTTTTTGGTTGCACTATTAAAATCCTGCCTTGTGGGGCACCTGGGTGGCTTAGTCGTTGAGTGTCTGCCTTCTGCTCAGGTCATGATCCCAGGGTCCTGGGATCAAGCCCCACATCGGGCTCCCTTCTCAGTGGGAAGCCTGCTTCTCCCTCTCTCACTCCCCCTGCTTCTGTTTCCTCTCTCACTGTGTCTCTCTCTGTCAAATAAATAAAATCTTAAAAAAAAAAAAAAATCCTGCCTTGGGGGCGCCTGGGTGGCTCAGTTTGTTAAGCATCTGCCTTCGGCTCAGGTCATGATCTCAGGGTCCTGAGATTGAGCCCCATGTCTGGCTCCCCACTCAGTGGGGAGTCTGCTTCTCCCTCTGCCTATGTCCCCCCACGTCCAGCTTGTGCTTTCTCTCTCTCAAATAAATAAATAAAATCTTTTAAAAAATAAAATAAAATAATACAATACAATAAAACCCTGCCTTGGAGAACGGCCCTCGAGCCCTGCCTCTCCGTGGGGTCCTCATGGAAAGACCCTGAGTCTGACCTCAGCCTTGCCAGCAGAGGGAGGCTGGGGCGGTGTGCAGAACCGAAGGGGAGGAGAGGCCGAGGGGTAGGCCCGGCTCCTGAGGGCCAGACCTACGAGCAGACACTAGGCCAACACTGCCAGCCGAGGACTGGTCATTGGAAGAAACAAGGAATTCAGCGTGCACCCCCAGTGCCAAAGGGCAGGAATCAATGGAAAGTGAAATGTGGCAGCGGCCTTCTGGGATCCCCCGGGGGCCTGAGGAAGAGATGCCCAGGGACACTGCTCATTGTCTCGGCACCAGGGCAGGTGGGAACCACCGTCCGCAGCCCCTCATCCACTCGAGCTGAACCAAGGATGTCTCCACTCACTAGGGATGGGGCTCTTGTCCTATTTGGGGCCACGGACCCCTTTGAGAATGTCGCGCACTCCCACCTCACCTCTCAGGACCAGATGTAAATAAAAATTAGGGCCAGATTTGGCCCCCAAGTGACATCCATCCCTTGGCCCAAGACTGTGACGTGAATGACAAATTCACAGAAGAAGCCAAGAGACCATCCTGTCCAAAGGGCTTGCGCCCTGACCAGGCTCCCAGGGGCGCGGCTCCTGACGGGTCGCCGTTCTACCTACTAGCTGGTTCTCAGGAGGGACGGGTGCTGGGGAGGAGCTCTCCCGGGCCTGCCCAGCTTGGGTTGGCGAGGCTTCGGTGTGGTGCCAGCTCGCTGACCCCAGGCTCCTGGCAGAGGGGACCGCTCCCCAGCTGCACTGAGCCCTTTCCCCCGCAGGGAGCAGCCAGCCCTGGCTCGGAGCAAGGCCTCAGCCCTCACTCCAGAGGCAGACGCTAAGCTGCTTATTATTTGAATTTAAATTAGCATAATGAGTTCAAGAGGCCCGATTACTCCAGACACAGAAAATGAAATTAGTGAGCAGAGACCCCTGCAATTGTATGCTAATTTCATCCTCCGGCTGAGGAAGGTCAGGGGAGGGAGGCCGCCAGATCCCGGGGCTGGGTCTAAGCCCCTGGCTCTCACCACAGTCCGGGCTGTGGGCAGAAGAGGACAGCGGTGGCTCGGGGGTGAGCCCCCCACCCCAAGAGCGGAAGATGGGCCGGGGTTGGCAAGACACAGCTGGGACCCCTTCACTCTCCCACATCCCCCCGAAGACAGGAGGTGTGGGCGGCGGGAACTGCGCAGTGCGATGACGTTGGGTTCCCAGGTTCAAACCCTGGCTTAGCCACTTACAAGCTATGTCACCTCACTCCGTAAAGATGACGGGCAAAAGAGTCTGTGGAGCCCTTTTCTCTGACAGACCCCCCTCACTCCCTCCATAAAATCCAGATCGTCATCCCCATCTCAAAGGATTGTGGCAAGGATTAAATACGCTAACGTTGACGAGAATGACCAGCCCAGTATTGGACAGAAGGCGACCCACAATAATGTTCTTTACGGAAACGTGTTCACGTTCATTCCTTTATT
The DNA here is from genome assembly GCA_028534135.1 of Potos flavus. Taxonomy (NCBI): domain Eukaryota; kingdom Metazoa; phylum Chordata; class Mammalia; order Carnivora; family Procyonidae; genus Potos; species Potos flavus. Next base: position 5,435,619 of record CM052885.1, on the reverse strand, counting down.
CCTTTCTTAACTTCTGCACTCTCTTATTTACAATAAAAAGGCCATGGGGCGCCTGGGTGGCTCAGTGGGTTAAAGCCTCTGCCTTCGGCTCAGGTCGTGGTCTCAGGGTCCTGGGATCGAGCCCCGCATCGGGCTCTCTGCTCAGCGGGGAGCCTGCTTCCCCCTCTCTCTCTCTGCCTGCCTCTCTGCCTACTTGTGATCTCTCTCTCTGTCAAATAAATAAATAAAATCTTAAAAAAAAAAAAGCCCACAGAAAAATAAATAAATAAAAAATAAAATAAAATAAAAGGGCCAGCCGGGGCGCCTGAGAATCCGACAGCAAACACCATTAGGCCGTGGCTTTGCGGTCCCCGTTAAAACACAGCGTCGCCAGCACTCTCCTCTCCCCCATGCCACGCCCACTCCCAGCCCGGCAAGGTGGTCTGCAGAGTGAGGAGGAGAGGTGGGCATCGGCCCCTCTACCGGGATTATTCGTAATTGTCCAAATGGAAACAGCATGTTTGGCAGGCGGGAGCCGAATGAATGGACTGTGGCGTTTTTGTACAATGGAATGCTCTCTCCAACAGCAGAGAGGACGGCTTATGGTGGCGACAGGGAGGAGTCCACAGGCTTGACACTGAGCCCAAGGAGCCGGATTTCCCAGGATTCCCTTCGTCCCCAGTACCGACCCGGGCAAGACCACCTCGGGCGACGGGGTGGGGACACAGCCAGCCGCCGGTGACGTCCAGAGGGGCAGGAGGGGGTTTCTTCTTGGTCTGGGAACCCCAAGCACATTCACTTCGTGGACGGGCATCAAGCTGTGCCCGTACAGCACATGCATTTTTCTGTTTTATGAAATCTGGTTAAAAAAAAAATGTCTATTAGGTATCCCAGTGGGGCGTTCTATAGACAGGGGTCTGGGTCACGGTGAGGGTGGGAAGAAAGGAGGCAGGGCGGAGCCCTGGGGTCTGTTCCAAGGTCAAGAAGGGAAGAGTACCCAGCAGAGAAAACAGAGAAGGGGGCCTGGTGATGCTGGTGGGAACCGGATGCCATAAAGGCTTCCAGGAGCACGTGCCGCGGGGACCAGAGAAGACAGAGGACCGGCCTTTAGGTCTGACAACATGAAGGTCACTTGCTAAGAACGTTTTGGAGGTGAAGAGGGGGACAAAAGCAGACTCCTGAGAAAAAGGAGGTGAAGAAAGAGGATAAGACCCAATGAATCCTTCCAAGCTTTCCAGGCCCAGCTCATGTCACCGCCTCCAGGAAGCCTTCCCTATGGCCCTCTTCCTCTCAAGGCCACTTCACTTTATAGTCACATAAAGCTGTCCCCACCATGTGAGCCTGGGCACCTCCCCAAGGCGGGGCTGCCCTCTGTCACCCCCTGTATCCTGGCCCCCCATGGGCACTTCAGAAATCTGAGCTCGCCTCTCCCTTCTCAGATCACAGAAGAAAATTCTGAAACTTCCCCCAAACTTTGTTCTCCCGTGCAGTGAACCATTGCTCCCCAACCAACTGTTGTTTGTGTATTGCTGGGAGCAGATTATTAGTATAATGATGAGAGCTGATATTGCATTAATGCAGTTGTTAGATTATTTGTATTGTCATAGTCATTAACTTGGTGATTACAATTTTGTTTCAATTTCAGCTAGCTCCTTGTGCATTCGGTCAAAACTTCCAGAAACAACGGAATCCAGAACCACATTTCATAACAGACTGAATATCCGATTTACAGAATTTATGGAAATCCGGCCTACAGTGACCACCCTCCACCAGGAGAAAAAACACAGAGAGCCAAGTACCGACAGGTGAGCACAGGGCAGGGCCAACCTCCCCACCCTCCCACACGGGGAGCCGGCTCTCAAGCACTCCCTCAGCCCCCTCTAGACCCCCAGGGCCTCAAGGCAAGAACTGGGTAGGATTCATCTCTCTGGCCCTCGCAGGGCTCAGGGCAATGTCCTGTGTTCAGAATAGCAGAACAAGCAGTGCAATGACCCAGCCCCTGGTGGCACTTTTTCCAGTACACGAGAGAGACAGCCTAGCTAATGGAGACCTTTCCCCAACCCATATCGTGACCCCCCACCCTATCCCAGGCTGCAAGGCTGGTGAAAAGCCTGAGTTAATGGAATTCTTCTGGCTTTTCATCGCTGGGCTTCATACTCTTTGTGCTGGGACTAAACACGAACAGCTACATTGCTGATGGCTGAAACTGGCTTGTTGACTGCAAAAGCCTCAGGAGACAGCATTTGAGGCTTTTGGCAGTTGAACCAACTCAGAAACCTCACTACGGTGCCGGGACCAGAGCACAGATTAGCTTATAGGGAAAACTCACATTAGCCAAGCTCACATGGCTGATGTATAACACCAGAAGCCATGTTTTTTCATTGACAATGAGCAACTGAGCGGTGACAAGGACAGGACTATTTTCTCCCAGAGATGCAGTCTTGCCTTCATCCACCACCCTGGGCCTCCCTCTGCACAGGATCCCAGGATCTTCGTGTCCTGAGGCACCAGGCCTCTGAGTAGCTCTCTTCCCCTGATCCCTGCAGCGGTGAGGCTGTCCTGGCCTCCCACACTACTGAAGCTCGGGCTCCACCTCCCATACTGTAGCCAAGTTCACTGCCTATCTGCTCTTGACTTCTACTGTAATCCCTTACCTTGGGGCTTTAGGGGAAATCCCGGTACAGACAATGGATTGAGCTCATAAATTCCCCTCATTTCACTTTTGCTTTTTACTGAATTCCAGAATTCAAAGCAGTCCCATTCCCATGGTCAAAGCTCAACGATCATTACTGAGGGAAGGGATGAATGAACCTGCCTGGCTTTGCCCCTCCATTCTCTCTTCCTGCAGGTAAACACTTCCCCAGGCGGCAAGCAGACCCTGGGGGGGTTGACAGCTCAGGTCCGCCTGCCCCCCGCCCCACCTTGGACCCCACGGCCAGCCTACCTTATCTTGGCTCAGCGCAGTCACTCCCTTCTTGTTAGGTCTTACAGGCCGGGGAGCTGTTCTCCCTCTAAGAAGACTGTGCATGTCTCTGTTCCATGATAAGCTGACTTGAAATTTAGCTCTGAGAGTGGTTATATTTCCAAAGTCCAGAGGGGCTCCTTGGTGTGCCTTCAGGTTCTGCCCCCAGACCCAGGAAGACCCTGGCCAGAACTGCCCAGTCCTTGGAAGGCAGTGTGGGGTGGGGGCTTTGGAGTCAGATGGCCTGGTTTAGAAGATAGCCTGTGTGACTTTGGACAAGATGAACAACCTCTCTGGGCCCAGCGTCCTTATCCTTAAAGCAGAGCCTATGTTGTGAGAACCTGGTGGTGTAATTACACCTCTCTGGAGGCATGATGGGGGTCATGTAATCCTGGCTCGGCATCGCTCCCGCAGCTGGGGGGGCTCTGGCTCTGGGAGAGCTCTCTGCACTGTCCTTGGGGAAACCCCACGTGCTGGAGAGGACGGGAAGGGAGAGGCCGGGCCCAAGGGCTGGCACACCAGTTCGGGCTGATTGCAGCCCGTGTCCTCTCCACTCCTCTGGGGCTGCCTCGTAGCTGACCGGCTGGACGGACGGAGGAAAGCCCACCTCCCATCTGCCGACCACAAACGCAGACACGAGAGAACCCGGCAGGTCTCACAGAGCCAGGCTGCAGTTTTACACCTGACGCTCAGCTGTGCAAAATATTTAGCTCATTTATTCCTCTCTAATTTATTTTACCATTTTCACAAGATCCACCCCATCGGAGAATGTAAACTCGCCGATTTAGAGAAACCCCATCGGATGGGGCCTTGCAGCTTGAACACGGCGGAGGAGCTGGAACCTTTTACTTCTTTCCGAGGCCAACGCAAGACAGCCACATGCAAAAAATAAACCATGGCTCGTACTTCACACCACATACGAAAATCAACCAAAAAATGGCTCATGAGCCTAATGTAAGACCTAAAACTACGAAGCTCCCAGGAGAAAACATGGGAGGAAACCCTCGTGGTCTTACAGTCGGGAAGGATCGCTCAGGACACACAAAAGCACTAATTATAGAAGGAAAACAAAGCAGTACATTGGACTTCAGTGAAATTAAAAACCTTTGTCTGCAAGATTTTCTGTGGAGAAAATGAAGAGGAAAGACATAGACTGGAGAAAATATTTACAAATCCTACTTACGCATCTAACAAAGGACTTGTATCCAGAATATACAAAAAATCCTTGCAATGCAACCTATTAAGACAAAAGATTTGTTGTCTGTGTGGAGAGGGGGGGGTGTATTTTTTTTAAGTAGGTTCTTTGCCCAGTGTGGAGCCCAAGAGATGGGCTGAGATCAAGAGTCGGACGCTTAACCAACTGTGCCACCCAGGTGCCCCAAGACAAAGCATTTGAGTAGACGGCCAACCAAAGATACACGTAAGAGAAGTAAGCACATGCAGAGACGCCCAATGTCATCAGTCATCAGCGAAATGTAAATTAAAACTCCAGGGGCTACACGGGATGCTAGGATGGTTAAAATTTAAAACACTGGCCACATGAGGATGTGAAGCAGCTAGAATTCTCCTGTTGCTCTCATGTGCTCATGGGCACGTAAATGGACCCATGACGGTTTGGAAATTTCCTCAAAAGTTAAACATACCCCTACTCTCTCACCAGCCCTTCTGCTCGTCGGTATTTACCCACGAGCAATGAAAGCAAACGTCCCTAAAGGACTTCTACAGGAATGCTCATAGTAGCTTTATTCATAAGAACCAAAAAGGGGGAGAACGCAAATGTCCACCAGCAGCTGAATGGATTAAGTAAATATGGCGCATCCGCGATACGGAATGCTACACAGCGATAGAAAGGGACGGACCCTGGTTTTACACGAGTAGATGGATTTCAACATAATTCCAACTGAAGGAAGCCAGACAAAAGAGAAAATAGGCTCTACGACTTTATTTTATTTTAAGGATTTTGTATTTGAGAGAGAGAGAGAGAGAGCAGGAGCAAGGGGGAGGAGCAGAGGGAGAGGGAGAAGCAGACTCCCCGCTGAGCAGGGCACCTGATGCAGGACTCGATCCCAGGATGTCGAGATTATGACCTGAGCCAAAGGCAGGCGCCCCTATAAGACCCCATTTAGATAAAATTCTAGCAAATGCAAACTAACCTACAGTGGCATAAAGCAACTCGGGGGTGGCCCCGGGACAGGATGAGGGTAAGGAGGGGCCCAAGGGAGAAATCACAAAGGGAGTGACGGAGACGGGCATTAGCTTGATTGTTGTGATGGTTTCGCAGCTGCAGACATATGTTAAAGCTTATTAAACAGCACGGTTAAACATGAACAGCTTATTGTAGATCATTTATATCATAATCAAGCTGAAAAAAAGGAAAAAGAAATCATTTCAGAAAATACAAGGAGAAAATCCCAATAAATTCCAAAAGGCAGCAACAATGGAAAACATTCTAGAATCACTGTGCAATTATATTAAGAATAAATGACAAAATCTGCAGGGGAAAGGTTACCATCTTAAGGCAGGAAAAGTCTTTAGCTCA
>CM052885.1:5380462-5429639 GCA_028534135.1 Potos flavus | reverse complement strand
AATACACTCAGGGCTGCCAGGCGTGGGCTACCAGGCCTGGGGAAGAGGGTCCCTCTCGCGCACCGGCTAAATGAGCAGACGGCCCGGCAGAGGCTGGCAGGGAAGGCGGACACAAAAGCCGCCCACACCCCTTCCCAGAGCAGTGGTCCCCAGTTAGCGGGACGTGAGGATTGCCAGGGAGCCCCAAACCTGCCAAGGCCCAAGCCCCTCCCCCAGGTACCCAGATTTGATCCGGGCACGTCTCTCAACTTTGCTCAGCCAGGTGCAAGAACCGGGAGCAACGGAGGAGACACAGCCCGGGACGCCCGAGGGAAGGTGGTTGTGGGGGCTGGTCTGGAGTTCAGACCCCGTCTCTGCCCCTTGCCGGCTATGCGACCTCAGACCCACACCTTGACCTCCCTGAGCCTCATCAAATACAACAAGTGTACCTTCCCAGAAGGTAGGTGGGGATCAGGGATAACATATGTGACTATTCGGCTCGGCACGGGTACCTGTGTGTGACAAAGAGGCGCTGTCATCACTGCCTTCTCGCCGCCCGCCCCCCCCCCCAGCTGCACTGATTCCTGCGGGCGGACTGGGCTCCGGGACTGCCTACCACATCTGGGGATTCAAGTGTGAGCTGGGGGGCGGGGGGAGGCGTGGACAGCCTGGCCGTGTAGACACGGCTGCCTTGTATCCACAGTCCCAGCTTCCACGAGACTATTCTGGGTCCAATTCAGAACGCCTGGCTCCTGGCTCAATGGGCTTTGTCCCAAAGATGTAATTTCTATTTTGATTCCATGCGACATTTAATGAAATGACTTTCAGGCACCACGCAGCATGTCTGAGTTATGAAAGCACAGCTTCTGGATCCCCAACACGACACCATCACGGGCCCCTCTGGTTGCTTCAAGGGCTGCCCCATATCTCATGAAGAGGGTACGCTGAGCTCGCGGGTTCGAGGCACTGCTGCGCACAGCCCAGGGGGGCCAGGGCCCGCCCCAATGAAAGCTTCCCTGTCTGCCCCAAGCCTGGCACTGCCACGGCCGCCGCTTCCCGGCTGGACAGAGACAGCAGCAGCCTCTGCCCAGGCTTCCTCTCTCCAATCCAGCACTGCTCACATTGCAGATCAAAAACATTCAGGGAGACGGGAAATCAATGTAGAGGGTTGCAAACGGCATTTTTAGAAAAACAAATGAAACAATAGAATAGAAAATTCTGGAATGCATTGCACACGGTTGGAGGGATTGTGCCCTGGCGTCCTGGAAGTGTGTACACGGGTCTCTGTAAAATGAAAGACTTGACATAACGCAGCTCTAATGCACTCCCTCCAACCTCTTGGAAACGCACATCTGATCTCCTTACCCCTCCGCTAAAACTCACTGAGGGCTCAGGGACAGAGTTCAGACCCCTCAGTGTGACACTGAAAGCCCCCACGATCTGCCCCCTGCCCACCCTCAGCCCCCGACACACCCAGGAGAAAGCAGGGCCAGCCGGGACCCGTCGGCGCTCAGCGGGCCTCGAGGACTGGACAGCCAGACCGAGGGAGCCGAGCGTGATGTCACGGCGGGCCGTCTCCTAGGTGATCCCACGCCACCTGCTGACCTCCTCTGGGCCGGGATGACTTCCTAGAGTCTATGGAAGCTAAAGTATAAATATTTCTGGAAGCCTTCTGTTCAAAAGGAAGTAGAAACCCTACAATTTCGCAACAACTTGGCTATTAAAAATAGGAATTCCGCCCACACGCTGGAACAGTTTGCCGGGGATCACCTATGGGCCAGAGTCACGAGGTCACTCACGTGCTTGGGGCCGAGGAAGCCGCCGGGCTCAAAAGCTAGACGCTGCAAGAAGGCAGGCAGCTCCATGTAGCTCATTTCCCACCACATCACGTAAACATCTGGACGAGCCCAGGTCCCCGGGAAAATTGAAAAAGAAATAAATTGTACATTAGCGAGTAGATGCGAGACCTCGTCTCTGACCTTGGGAGCACCCACAGAGATGTCCAGGGTGCCGGCTGCCGTCTCTGGCTTCTCCAAGTCCTCCGAAGGGAGCACAGCCCGGCCCAGAGCCAGCGACACGGGCGGAAGGAAGAGCCAGTGTGCCCTGAGGAGTCCACCTTCAGTTTGGGTTCTGGGCCCGGAAGGTTCGAGGCTCGGGGTTTCAGGACCGTCCCCAGAAGGCCCTGGGGAGGAGCGGCACCGGCAGGACGGACAGAACGGTCAGTTAGCCTCTGCAGCTGCTCCCGGGTTAGCCAGATGGCCAGGGGAGAGGAGGGGGTGCTGGGAGTGAGCCCCATGTACCAACCACCCTCGCAGGGGCCAGAGGCTCCAAAGCATCAACCTTTTTTTTTTTTTTAAGATTTCATTTATGTGAGAGAGAGAGAGAACAAGAACGTGCGTGCACAAGCAGGAGGAGGGGCAGAGGGAGAGGGAGAAGCAGGCTCCCCACAGAGCAGGGAGTCCGATGCGGGGTTCGATCCCAGGACTCTGAGATCATGACCCGAGCTGAAGGCAGATGCTTAACCCACTGAGCCCCCCAGGCACCCCAAGAACTATCTTTTAATCCCCACTGTGACCCTCCTGCTACAGACAGCAGCTCCCCCCCCCCCCCCAGCCGGGTCAGTCACTCACCTGCTCCCGCATTCACTCATTCATTCAATAAACATTTACGAAGAGAATCCAGAGGGCTGTGCCCATGTCAGGGGCCAGCTGAAGATCCTGTGGGGACAGGAGACCCTGTCCCTGGCCTCAGGGGGCTCACAACCTGGGGGGGAGCGGGGGGAGGGTCAGCAAAGAGGCAGACGGGTCCCGGTCCGCACAGCACACTCCGAGCAGGCACTGCTACGGGCCATGGGAGCACAGAGAGCGCCCCTAACCCAATGAGAGCCCGCTACATCAGGGGGGCAGGTAAAGGGGTCTCCAGGCTGAGACCCGCAAGTACAGAAGGTGGACGGGCAGCAAGGTCAGGCAAGGGAAGGGAGCCGCGGAAGCCGTGTGTCTGCAGCCCTGAGGCTCCGGGAGGGTCCGGGCACCGGCGGCAAGGCGAAGTGAAGTCAGCGGGGCACCTGGGCTGGGGCTGACGAGGGTTTCACCTTGAGGAGTCGGGGGCGCCCTGAGGGCTTTAGCAACACAGGGGCCCCACCTGATTTGCTTTCTGAAAGATCATTCTCCATGCTGTGTGGATAAGGGACTAGAGGAAGCCAGAGTGGGAGCGGGCAGCCTGACCACGAGTGTCGCCATAACTCAGGCGAGGTGGCCGTGGGATGTGCAGGGGGACAGGGCTGCACTGGGGCACCGGCTGGGAGTGGATCAGCGGGTGGTACTGGGGGTAGGGGGGTGCGGGCGAGGGAGAATGGAGGTGCGAGGCGCCCCCTCCTGACCACACATGGAACAGCAGAGCCCACACCTGGATCTCTGACCCAGCTCCTAGACGCTGGGGTGCCACTGGCCCAAGAGACTGCCAGCATATTTGGGGTGTAGTTTGGGGCAGTGTCCGTGGGGCACCCAAGTTGAGACGTTCAGCTGAATGGTCGGTCTGGAACTCAAAACCTACATTGAGGGGAGCTGCAATTCCACAGACAGGTGTGAAGAGGCCCCAGGGGAAAAGCCTGCAGGAGCAGAGGAGGGGGGAGCGGAGCAAGGCAGAGAGCGAAGACTGGGAAGGAGCCGCAGGGATAAGTATGGGATCCCGGAACCAGGGACCCGGTGAGAACCGAAGGGGGGCTGCGGCCACAAGGGGGCGGCACGACGGACAGAAAGGTTGAGAGCCACTCTGGAACCAGCCTGCCCCGCTGCCCAGGCTCAAGTACCAATTCCTCCCCTTAACTGGCTGTGTGACCTGGGGCAAGCACTCAACCTCTCTGTGCCTTTGGTCCCTCAACTGTGAAGGATTACCGTGAGGGTGAATGAGTCAGTATATGAAAAGGCCTTAGAAGAGCACACGGCGGGCACTACATAAATGCTGAGGGAAGAAGGAAAGCAAAGGTCTCAGGCTCTCAGGGACGCAGGGTAGGGGTGAGAGGGGGAGGAAGCCGCACACGGGAGCTAAGGTGTGAGGGGACACGGGCAGTGGTACTAGCTGCAGAGACGGAACAGGATGGGGAAACGGTGTCACCTCCCAAGGACGAAACACAGGAAGGATAGAGAAGCCTCGATGTGGGGTCTGGAAACCCTCCGAGGGGCCCCACCCCTGCGCCCCCCGCCCCTGCCTGGTATGCTGGCAGGACTGGCTGACTGGTTACGAATTCCGACCCTACTCACCTTCTCCCTTGTCCTCTCCCCCAGATAAAACCGCTCAGGCCCACACTGAGCTCATCCTTCAAGGACCCTTGGAGCCTCTGACTCCCTTCTCACACAGGCAACCCCCGATCCGATCCCGCCGGCTGTCTTTCCCACCCAGGCAGAACTCGGCCTGCTTGCCACCTCCACTCCTCTCCCTCACCACCCCTGCAAGTCTCCACCACCTCTCACCTGGACAGCTGCGACAGCCTCCGAGCAAGGCTCCTGCGTTCGCTGGTACACGCCGATGGCTAACTAACTGACAGAAACAGGAGTGAGCCTTTGAAAAGGTAAGACTAGTCCCAAACTTCCCATGCTTCTCAGTCCACTCAGAATGAAAGCCCAACCTGGGCCTATAAGGCCCGACAAGACCCACTGTGCGTGTGCGCACACACACACACTGATCAGACCCCACCCCCATCCCTCATTCTGCTCTCACCACACAAAAACAAAAATGTCCCTGCCGCAGGGCCTTTGCACTTGCAACACCAATGCATAAAACGAGCTTTCCTCTGCTAACCATGTGGTTTGTCCCCCCCCCCCGCCAGTTCCTCAGAGCTCTTCCTCGACTACCCACATGAAAGAGCATGAGCCCTTTGCCCGCCGCCTCCCCCCTACTTCCATTTCCTTCCCCTGACTTACCGCACATCAGTTAGTCGGCTGATTTCCTACATCCTCCATCAGTGCACAATCTCCACAAGGGCCTGAGCTTCATCCGCTTTGTGCTTCGTTGTCTCTCAGGCACCTGAACAGAGCAGACACGTGGTAGGGCTCTCCGCAAACACGTATCAATTAATGGCCTCTCAACCCCACGCCTCACCCTTCCTCCTATTTTCTGTCTTGCGTGCGCTACTGCTTCCGGCCCTAGAACAGTCTCACCCCCCCCCCCTTTCTTCCCAACAAGAACAGGTAGGAGGTTCTTCCCCTGCTCTCTGCCCCCTCCCTCCCTAGACCTAAGCACATCCTCCTCTGTGAGATCTTGGGACATAGGACCCTTAATCACATGCTGTCTTGACTCCAAGACCAGGCGTCAGACACCGGGCTCCCTTCATTCCGACACAAGCACATACCATCTCTACTCTGAGAGCTGCGGCCTCTGTGGCATAACCAGGAATGCAAAAGGCAAAGATGAGTCCTGCCCACAGGGGCTGACGGTCTCCCAGGGAAGGCCACACGAACAGAAGGGACGTCATCCCAGCGCAGCCTCACACCTGAGGTCCTGGCTTTGCCACCTGCAGACTTAACCCCTGGGCCCAGGAGACTGTCCCCTAAGCAGCAGAGCGGGACTTAGCTGGGTCTGCTGGGTTCCAAGGCCCAAGGTTTTCGGAACTGAAAGGGGCTTCAGAACTGGCCCCCTGGCCGGCCATTTTGGACGGAAGCAAGTGGCTCCCCGGTTTCCGGTGAGCTCCCCCGCCTCCCAAGCACCGTCCAGGGGCGACTGCAGAGGAGTGGGCGCACACATGAATCATCAGCACAGCCCGGTGAGGGGCCGTGACGTCCGTGTGACTCAGCCTGCACGCTGCAGGGCACTTCCGGGGACAACTCCAGGGCCAGCCCAGCCCTCCAGGCACTGGGGGGCAGGGGCGGTGGGGGAGGCCCCTGCCATCTGCCTGGGGAGCCACTGCCTGAGTTGCCACAACCGCTCTTCAGTATTTATTACAGGAAAATTAAAACAGAAAAACAGAATGGAAAGAAAAACTGCTGTCACTCCCACCTCCCTGAGACAACTGTTTTCATTTCTCCGTTTGCGATACCTCCTGTTTTTATCCATATGTACACGTATTTTTATGTCATTGTAAACACCGGACACATAGAATTTATGTTCTGCTATTTTCATTTACTGGTATTCTGTGAGGGGCTCTCCATGTGGCTACCATTTATTTACCATTTATTTATTTATTCATTTATTTATTTATTTATTTGAGAGACAGAGATAGTGAGAGAGAGCACAAGCGAGGAGGAGAGGGAGGAGGAGGAGAGGGAGGAGGAGGAGAGGGAGAAACAGTCTCCCCATCGAGCAGGGAGCCCAGCGTGGGACTTGATCCCAGGACCCTGGGATCATGACCTGAGCCGAAGACAGACACTTAACCGACTGAGCCACCCAGGCGCCCCTATTTACCATTTATAATGATGGGTTAGTGCGCCCTTGTAGAGATAGGACATGATTCGCACACCATTCCCCTCTGCTCGGCATTCAGATTATTTCCAGCTCTAACTTGAACTGGAGATAGAAAGCTGAGTCTCCTTCTAAAGACTGCAAAATGAATGGGGTGATGCAGCCATTCAGCGAGCATTGGTGGGAGAAGCTTCCACCAGCGGGGGGCCCAGACAGAGCAAGTCATGGCGCCTCGCATGCACACCCCACACACGGGCACAAGCAGAAACCACTGACAGCCAGTGGTCCACTCGCCACCTGTCCTTGCCCCCGCGCCCAGCTCCTAGTCCTTCCATGGCTCCCTGCGGCTCCCAGGTCAGGTAGAGGCTCTTCAGCATGGCACCCCAGGCCCTGCCCAACCACCCTTCCCCAGTCCCTTTGATTCCCACCAGCTGACTCCTGCACCATTGTCCCCATCCCCAGGTACAGGCTGCCCTCTCTTGTCTCGGGGCTGTGCAAACCTAGCTTACCGCTCTTCCCCCACCTGTGACTCACCCTCCAAGGTGCCACTTGGCATCCCCTGGTCTGAGAAACCTTTCCTGCCTCCCCGGGGCCTGCCATCCTCCTCTGTACTCCCCAGGGCCCAGGCTGACCGTCTCAGGCCTTGGTGTCCTGCACCCATGGTGTCTATAAATGCTTAACGACCAGCTCTCCAGAGAGGGACCCTGAGTGTGGAGCAGTCAGTCATTCCCATGGTGTAAATACTCCCGCCAAAGCTGATGCCGGGCCACCAAATGCTCAGTAGCACACCGTTCTCTAGTTGTTTCTGCCATATGGGACATGCTTATTTCTACCGTACAGACCTGACGGGCATGAATGGCCTCAGGGGCGCAGATCATGGTAATGCGCGGCGAGACGGGGTTTGGGCATTTCCCATATTTCTCTTTAATATAATGTATTTACTCCTCGGCTTACATAATTTCCTTTTTAATAGTGGCCGTATTTAACAACCAGCTCACTGTTATGGGCTGAATTGTGTCCCCCTAAAATTCACATGCTCAAGTCCCAACCCCCAATACCTCAGAATGGGACTGGTTTTGGAGATAAGGTGTGTAAGGAGGTAATTAAAGTGAAATAAACTCGTAAGGGTGGGCGCTGATCCAATATGACCAGCGTCCTTGTAAGAGATCAGGATAGAAAGGCGGAGGGGTGACCGTGTGAGGACACAGGCGACAACCGTCTGCAAGCCAAGCAGAGAGGCCTCGGAGAAACCAACCCTGCCCGCACCTTGATCTTGGATTTCCAGCCTGCAGAACCGTAAGGAAATAAATTTCTGTTGTTGAAGCAGCCCGGTCTGTGGTAGTTCTTTATGGCAATCCTAGCAAGCTAATAGGCTCCCAAAATTCCTAAAAATTTAGTAATTTGCTCTCCGGCCCGTGCTTCCTGGCTCCTGCCTGTTATTGATCATCGACCACTTTCCCTTTTCCTGACTTGATGGTGGATCCTCAAGAACAAGGTCACGGCTCACTTAGAAGTCACCAAGCGCCTTCTGGAAAGGTCCAAATAGAAAATATTTTAGCTCTACCTAAATACAGCATGTCGCCCCATTTCCACTCCGCTGTGTCAGCGTCAAAGCAGCCAGGGCGGAGCGTATGCGAGCGTGCCTATGTCCCAGGGAAACCACCCGTGAGTGCTGAAATGTGGGTTCGTGTCATTTAAACACGTCACGAAATATTCTGTTGATGTATCTTTAAAAATTCTTAGCCAGAGTCCACACAAAAACAGGCGGTGGACCAGATGGGGCTCCTGGGCCTAGCTTTGTGAGCTGTGGTCCTCCGTCTGTCCCCTCCAGACCCCCCGCCCCCCAGCACAGGGCCAGGCACAGAAGGAGAAAAGGGAAGTTAGTGTTTGATGATCTGGGAATGAAGAAGCAAAGGTCAGCCAGCCAGCTCACAGGCTCTCCAATTCAGCTAGCAAAGACCACTCCCAGGCAATGTCATGAATCTTTTTTTAATGCAGAATTTTTTTCTAATATGCAAGGGAAAAAAAGAGCTTTCTGAAACATAAGTCAAATCTCTCCCTGCCAAGGCAGACCCATCACCTCTTTGTTGCCTCTAACCTTCTAAATGATGTCTCGGAAAGAAACATCTAGCACTTCTGCCATTAATAACTTCTATTTATTGAGCATCTCAAAATGTGCTAAATCAAGCCTACGGAGACAGAACTTTCTGATCAGTGGTTGCCACGGGCTGGGAAGGGGTAGGGGGGACGGGGAGGGACTGCTGATGGGTGCGGGGTCTCTTTCTGAAGGTAGGAAAGTGTTCTAAAGTTGATCGTGGTGGTGGTCACACAACTCTGAATATACGAAAGCCAATGAAATGTGCACTCTGAATGGGTGGATTGGTCTGTAATTATACCTCAACGAAGCTGTTTAGAAACACACGCCAGGCATCAGTCACCTGATTCTCGCAATGACAATTTTTTTTAAGATTTTATTTTTTCAGTAATCTCTACACCCAACGTGGGGCTTGAACCCACAGCCCCGAGATCATGTGTGGCAGACTCCACCGACTAAGCCAGCCAGCGCCCCTCATGGTGACAATTTCTAAGGTTGGCCTTTTGGCCGCCGTCCCTGCACCAACAGAAACAAACAGACCCACTGTGTATGGGAATACAGCTCAGCAATGGAAACTCCAATCGGCCCCAGGGAGGCCAGGCCGGCCCTCGATAGGCACCTGTTTGCACACCTTCCAAAGCAAACATGTCCTGGGCCCCTGCAGGGGAGGCTGCCCCCGTCCCCCAAGTAGAAGGGAGGCCCAGTGCAAGACCTCACACAGGCAGCTAGCTAGCCCCCAGGCTGCTTCTGGAAACAGCTGGAACCTTCCTGTTTTCCATTTTTAAGTTCAGTTATTGCTCCCCATCTCATTACTAAGCCTGTGAGTCCAAACAGCTGCGTGATGCATGACCCCTCTTCAGCCTTCATAGGGCAGCGTGGCCTCCGCAGGCCCACCGTCCCATCTGAGAGTCGCACGCAGAAGCAGGTTGGGAGTGGCTCCCTGGGTCCAAATCCTGGGCCAGTGAGGACAGGGGAGACTCCTGCCCAGACAGGCCATCCGGCCTCGGTGACAGCGGCAAGGCAGGGCAGGACAAGGGGGCTGAGGACACGATCCCTGCTGAGCAGAAGCCGTTTCTTCGGGACTGGAGCAGAGGCCTAGGGCGCCTGTTCTCTCATAAAGGGCTGTAGGTAGTAATAAGAACGTGGCCATGGGGCCAGGACACCCGAGTTCCAGTCCTGGTTGCCCACTGTGTTTCTACCTGCAGTCCTCAGCAAGGCCCATGGCCTCCTGGAGCCTCAGCCTCCTGGACACATCTGTGAGATGGGGCTAGTCATCCATAGGCCTCCACCCAGAGTGGTGGTGGACCCAGTGAATTCAGGGCTAGGGGTTCTGTTCGGGTAGGACTTCGTTGCATGTGGCACAAACATCCTGATTCTACTGGGACTTTATTGGCTTACTTAAGTGAAAAGTTAGGAGGGAGTGGAATTCAGGCATGGCTGGATCCAGAAAATGAACAAGGTTACAAAGACCCCGTCTTCTCTGAAGACCCACAGAACAGCTCTCCCATCCTGAGTGTGGGCTCCTCTCTTGACAGGCCTGCCTTTCTGGCCGTAAGGTAGCCGCAGCGGCCCCCTCCCCTCTATACCATGAAACTCCAAAGCCAGGGGTAAAAACAGCTGCCCCCTCCCCCTCAGGCTGGGAGGAACAGAGCCCTCATTGCATGGAGCCTGGAACAGCAGGGGCTGTGGCCAGGGAGCTTTGCACGGAGGGCAAAAGAGGGCAGTCAGTGGCCTCTGACGGAAAAACAAGGCTTCCCAAAGCCCTTTCCACTCCTGAAGCATCTAGTCAAGCCGGGAGAGACAATAGCTCCCCTCCCACCACCTCCAGCCAATTCAGAGTACAGAATGAAAGGCCTTCTCTGGGGCGCCTGGGGGGCTCATTGGTGAAGCGTCCAACTCTTGGTTTTGGCTCAGGTCATGATCTCAGGGTCGTGAGACTGAGCCCTGTTTCAGGCTCCGCGCTCAGCGGGGAGTCTGCTTGAAGATTCTCCTTCTGCCCCTCCTCTCACTCTCACATGCTCTTTCTCTCTCAAATAAGTAAATCTTAAAAAGAGAGAGAGAAAAGGCCTTCTCTGGTCACAGGCCGCCTTGGCCCTGCTCCTGGCAAACTCTCAGGTCAGGCCACAGCCTGCAAGGCTCAGCCTGCCCCAAACTGGCCTGACGTCCCCACTCGGCAAGTCTTGCCACCTGCCACCATCCAGGCCCCAACTCCTTGCCTTGTTCATCCCACTAGTGTGGCCAAGTGGTGTCAGTCGCAACGTTCATGCTGTGAATGGCCAACCGGTTACACCTGCCCAGCCTACACTGGGCCCCAGAAGCCCCCCCTCCCCGCCCCCCGTGGTCCTGCCTGGACATAGGAGGACCAGGCACCTTCTCATGTCTGGCAGGAACTCGAAGGAGACAGTCGATAAAGTCTGGGCTCCAGGTTTGAGAGTCTAACCAACTGCATATGGACTCAGAGGACTCTGGATTTGGCATAAAAGCAAACACAGGGACAATGCAAAGCACTAGGGAAGATAAAAAAACCAGACCGTGACTCAAGGGGATTAGATTAGAACCACAAGACATTTCCCTTTGGCCACCATGTCCAGCCGCCATCTGCCCCTGGGAGGCAAGATAAGGCAATGCCCAAAGACCCTGCAGACAGAGAAGCCATGTGGTCAAGTGCAAAGTTACAACTGCTTCTCCCCAGATCATCCCTCAGGTCCGAACGCCTATTTCCAGTAAGCCCCTTCTGCCTTAAAGTCCTTTTTTCTTAGAACACAGTGACACAGTGTCGCCTGGGGCTTTCCCCACCCTCCCCACCCCTCTGCGTCATGTGTGTAACTTTCAGAAATAGCTTCTAGCTAGAGTTCTTCTCATCAAATCTTGAGCTTGTCATTTTTAATTCGTTAGTCTACCCACATTTACTGGGCTTATCGATCTCATCAGGCTTTCCATTTACCACTCTCTGCTTTTTCTCATCTTTTCTGCCTATTAGACCGATCACCCGTTCAATTCCTTCTCTGCCACCGCTTTGAAAGTGACACACTCCGGTGTGTTCTTGTAAGGACCGTAGACTCTTCCCGTGTCTGGTGAGCCCACTAGCCCGCTGACTTACAGCGCGAGGACTTGCCCCCACTACCCCCCCCCCACTACATTGTCCAGTATTCTGGGCCCACTTGATTTTATCCGTGCTTAGATTCACCGCATGCTGACCAATTCCTTTGCTCACTACCCTCCTTTCTTTTGGTTGCAATTTTCTCCTTAAAGTGTATTCTTTAGTCCTTCTTTTGAAGAGGGAGTATTAATGAACTTCAGCTGAAGTCTCTCTTACTGCTGAATAAGTTTAATTATTTTCTCAGCATCTCAAGATTTGCTTCCATAACCTTTTGGCTTCGACTGTAGCGCTGTTGAAAATTTCAGCCTAATTATTCCTCCTTTATAGATCGACTGTTCCTGTAAACTCGAATGACCTTTGTCCATGTGCTCTGCAGATTCACTACGAAAGAGTCTAGGTATGGATTTATTTTCATTTATTTGACTTGGGATTCCTTGCACTTCCTGATTGAGTCACTTCTAGATTATCAGTCATTATCTCTATAAACATTAGCTATCCAGTCCCTCATGAAGACTTCCTTTAAAAATAGTATGCACCCCCTTCCATTCTCCACATCTCTCTCCCATCTATTTCTTGATAATTCAGGTCCCTTCCCATCAAGCAATTCACCATTAGCTCTGTCTCCCCTTACTAACCATTTTTTAAGTTCCAAAACCTTTCATTCCAGTAGTTTTGCTGTATTCCTAGAAACTGTACCAAGTTTTTTAAAAAATCTGCCCATTTCTTTAGAATACTCTGTTCTTTGGGTTTTCATTTTTTCCCCTCTGATCTATTATATCATCTATCATCATAACTGGAAGTTATTGGATTAATATATATATATATATATTTTTTTTTTTTTTTTTTTGAGAGTGTGATCAGGGGAAGGAACAGAGGAAGAGAATCCCAAGCAGACTCTCCATGGAGCTGGATGAGGGGCTTGATCTCAGGACCCAAGATCATGACCTGAGCAGAAATCAACCCACCCAGGTGCCCCAGTTCTTGGATTTTTATACCCGTTATTCCTACAATCATGTGGTTCCCTCCAGTGTTTCACACACCCAGGTTGGGGTTCCATTCCTGGACTACAAACTTGTGACAGGTGCAGGCCTAGGGTTTTGATTTTTGGAATCCAGAAAGATGAACAAGCTTATCTTCCCCCACCCCACCAGTGGGGTTATCTCCTAGCCCCATTTCACTGGGGGCTCCTCCCCTCCCCAGGTCATTCCCTCCCCTCCAGATCCAAGGGGGTATTTGGTCCCTCACCCCCCAATTTCTTGAGGACGTGAATAACCACGCCCAGGGCTGCAATGAGCCCAAGCTTTCCCAGTCCGTCTTTGTTCCCAGCATCTGAAAATAGCCCTTTCTTAGGAAATCAATACGCACTTAACTTTTGTGATCACTGGCGGGTGTTGGAAGCTGGGAGGGCGTTTGGGTCACCTCAGTCTGCTCTCTTGCTGGAACCTCGTCCTTAGAGCCAGGCCAAGGGGACTGTGGTCCCTGAACCTTACCCCTGCAGTGGGTTCAGCCACTCTCATCAGAAAACATCCTGATGTGAGAATCCCCTCCCAGGAATGACAGGGGCCATCACTGATCACACTCTTTCCCAAGTACCCGGAGTACGGCTGTACTCGATAGGTCGCTCAGGAGCCAGCCAGCTCCGGGACCTGATGGCCTCACGAATACCCCTCCAGGCCCAGCTGTGCAAGGAGCCAGCTCAGGTCGCATCACAGGCCCCGGCTCCGTGACCTAACCAGACTTAACTGATGCAGGTCTTCTAAGTCAAGTACGGGAAGGGTGCTCTAGAGCGGGCAGCTGGCCTAGGTGGACGGCAGGTGAAGAAGGACTGTAGGAAGCTGTTCGGAGTGGATCCTGAGAGCGCGGCTGCTCCAACTCCCCCAGTGGGTCTGCCACCAACCTCACATTACAAAGCAAATGACATTCAGAGTGCCCTTGGGTATAAAGGCAAAGATCTCTGCTAAGTTCCTCCCAGACACAGAACACACCCGTTCCCAAGACATTACCCCCCCCCCTCCCAAACTACTCAGCTCCAGTTAATTTCCTCATTCACCAGGGCCTGATCCTCAGAGGCCTCATGCTATGACAGAGGGACGGACAGGGGGACGTGCCTTCCGCGTGAACCTTTACAGGAAGAGCAGGGAGGGAATCTGGATTAGTCCCCGTGCCCCTCCTCCCACAGGGAGAAACAAGGTCACCCCCAGCACGCACACACCTCTCCTAAATGCTCCCATCCACCTCCGGTTCTCTGCTGCTCCTGCCCTGGCTACCGTCTAACAGGTTCTTGCGCATCAGCTTCCCCCTCGAGAAGTGTAAGCTTCACAGGGAGGGCTAGGCCCCCAGCCGGGCCTCCGACCCCAGAACAGTGCGCCGGGCAGCTGTCGTCACAGACACCTGCATACTGAAAGCGTCAGGACAGATACGAGAGGTCAGGATTTCAAAATGGCTTTAGGAAAGTGGGCCAGCAAAGCCGGGAAGACCTTTAGCCTCATCCGGTCCCACCCCCATCATTTAACAGCTGGCAAAACGGCAGCGGCTCACCCCGGGGTGTTGGGAAGCTAAACCCCCGCGATCCTGGCTTACGAATTCCACGAGTAGCTTGGGCAACGCTTTTGACCGTGACCTCTCAGGCACACATGTCTGCTATAGACCCTGTGCCAGAACACGCATTAGGGCAGTCCCCTCCCCCAGACAGATGAGAAGCAAACGAACGCATAAGCCTTCATGAAAAATACTTCCGTTTTTTTTTCCTAAACTGAAATGCAAACTCATTTATCAAGGAACGGACGTAAGAACAGTTCATTTAAGCCCTGGGCAAGCATTCAATTTTGAGACTTCGAAATGCTTGACTAAAATCTGCTTCCCTTTCAACAGATCAGGAAACAGAATCGGGAGTTGGCAGAAATGAACCCTTCGCCGAATCCTAAAATCGACTTCCAACTTCCACCTGCACCTGACATGTGAGGCAAAAACGTTTATTCACTTTTGTGTTGTACAAGTTTAAGAACCCACATAATCGGGACTGACTTCAGGTAACAATAATTTATGAGAAAGCCCCTGTTACACAGAAATGCTTCAACTATTTGACAGTTTATACAATAAATGAAAAAACTGACACCAGAATGGGCCAGTGCAGCCAACACGGCCAAAGGATCGGTGCGTATCGTCCAGCTTCCACCCAACACCCCGGCTGGGCTTTCTGGGGGGCGAGGGGGGAAGGCAGGGGGAAGCAAAGGCAGTCGATTCGAACTAGCCCTATGAAGTATATTATTTTATACTCTCAACCTAAACGGACAATGTGAATAGAGCGTGTGTCAATATCGCTCACGTGACTCGAGTTTTCTCCCAAAGGTCAGGAACCCAACACGGTAAATGATCAGATTGAGGAAGACGCTGGAAATAACTCCACTGAACACTATCTGCGTCCACCATGAACCGCACTCTCTGGGCAATTATTTCAAACTATGAGCCACAGATATAAAAGGACATACACAATTAAAAAAATAAAATAAAATCGAATTAAAAAACATGTAGTAAATACAAAATGGATTAGGTCAACAGTACCTACTTATAAATTCAACCAAATCGGAATACATCCTCAACTTCTCGGGGAGCCTACTTCAGTCCTGGTTTTGCCATTAACTGGAGCAAGATCCTCAGCGGGGCATTTCGCGCAAGGACAATTGGAAAATCAATTTACGATATCATCTCAGATCCCAGAGCTAAGGATCTAAGGATCTTCTGTAAGAGCTTGAGGTTGGGGGGAAATACGATTTGAGGATGAAGAGGCTGCTGCCCCTCGCATGCCCCCAGGTGGCCAGCAGACAGCCTGCATCCCACTTCGAGCTCGAATGATTTAAGTCAGAAGCTCCTTTCCCTTCGCTCTCATCCCACAACACTTGACCTGACCTCCGAAATACAAACCACCACCTGTCTTCTTTGTGGCCCCAGCTGGCTAATACCTAGGTATGTACAGGACTGACTCTGAAGCTGATCAAAGAGCACATCCTTTCAGTCTAGAAAATAAAGAACAGAAAGAACGTGCTTGATCTGCACAGGATTGACGGACTTCGGTCACCTAGGAAATTCCAGACTGGCTCCCATTAGTGGTCAATAGAAGGCTCTGCATTTGGGCTAGAAACCAAATTAGGTTAAATCAGGTCTTTATTTCAACAGTACAAACTCTTTATTTGTGTGTAAAGTGCCAGTTTTATATACAAATCGGTAAGTAAACTTTAAAATCTGCTTTGAAGCACCACAGCTGATGCCTCCCAAGGACCTTGGAGTAAATGATCAATCCTGCCGGATCAGACTCACTCCAGGGGCCCCCACACTTTGGGCCCTGACTGCTGCTAGGAGCCACAGTGAACTCACGGACAGCCAGCCTGCCTGCAAAAGCCGAACACGGCAAAGGTCTTTCCTAAGAATCCGAGTAGCTTTTGTCTACGCTGCTTTCTAGGTGAGATGACTAGCATCACTAATCAACAAGCTTGCTTCTGAGGTAGCTACACAGTTTTAACAACACTATTAATGAACATAATGGGTAATTCATGGTGTAGCCAGTTTGATACACTTCAAGTAGCTGATTTTTTTTTTTTTTTTTTTTTTTGATGAGAAAGGGGGGAAAAAAAAAAATCAGCAAAATAAGAGCACATCTTCGTTCACTTAGAAGTCAGCATCCAAGGTAAAAGAATTCTCTGTTGGACTTGACATCACTCCCATCCTCTGATACTCGCCTACTCTCTTCTCAAAGAAGTTAGTCTTCCCTTCCAGTGAAATATTCTCCATAAAGTCAAATGGATTTTCTACTCTGAAAACCTGAAAAGGTTCACAGCAGAATTTAAATACGGAACTCCAGTTTCAGAAGAACCAGAAGGCTATAAACAATACTTTACCTTGCCAAAACCTAGCTCCAGCATAAGCCGGTCTGCCACAAACTCAATGTACTGCTTCATTAACGTGCAATTCATCCCAATGAGCTTCACGGGCAAGGCCTCCGTGAGGAACTCCTAGGGACCGAAACAGAGCTTCTCAATAAAACGAAGCATCAAGACATCTTCTAACCGGAACGAGAGACCCTGACGCGTCACCCACCTGCTCTATCTGAACGGCATTGAGAATTATCTCCTTCACTCTCTGCTCGGAAGGTTTATGGACCAGGTGTTTGAACATCAGGCAGGCAAAGTCACAGTGCAAACCCTAGAAGAAAAGGTTTAAGATCACTATGAAATCAGACTTTCATCATTAACGTGAAACAGGAAATGGCCTTCCCCTTTTATGCATTCTCCTCCTCCAACTCGTGTGGCCAAGCTGTATGCACTTCGGCTGTCAAAGGGAAGAGGGCTTCAAATCCCATCTGCTCTGCGAAGGTCACGGCAGGTTCAGCTGCACCCAAGACCCTCAATCCTGCTCCCCGGGGAGTAACAGTAGGCCAGGTCTGGTCCCCGCTGCCCCTCGCAGGAGCAAAGGCTCGGGTGGGACTTCTGCTCAAAGCATTCTTCCTACATCTGGGAGCTCCCATTTTGCCACTATGCCCAGCAGGAAAGGCAAAACTCAGTGACAAGCCTAGCTAGTTGTGAGATTTACAGCCTAAAACTTAGGGAATCAGTAACGCAATTTCCAGCGAACGGAGTCGAGTCTTAGTGCCAAGTAACCCTGATCTGCCTATACCGGAGGGATGAGCTTCTTACAAAGCAAGACCAACTCATCGGCCCACGGGGCTCCAAGTATGGCAGGGTTCACGGCCCTGGCCTGCCTTGCCAACTGGGATTAAATTAGAACATCTGGACATCTTCACCTTCCCCTCCGGTTTAATCCAAGTGCACTCAAAGACATACACTGGACCAGAATGGATTCTCACTTCATCGGGAGGCTTATCAACCAACTTTCAAGGACAGCAGGATCATAGAGAACACGCGGGCAAAAGAATAAAACACCCCATCACCTAGCGTGCAACAAACATATAAAGGTATGGAGAACCCAAGTACTCTCAGTAAATTAAAGTATTTCATTTTCTGCCAAGTACAGACATGGCTAAACTCACATGTTAAGTGGGATATCAGGCAATCTTTTATCTTGAGTTCCCGTCAGTGAACCCAAGAGTTGTGCACGTTAACCTATAATGTGAATTAGACTCACTTCATCTCTGCTGATAAGTTCATTGGAAAACGTGAGGCCAGGCATCAGGCCGCGTTTCTTGAGCCAGAATATCGACGCAAAAGAACCGGAAAAGAAGATTCCTTCCACGGCAGCAAAGGCCACAACCCGTTCTCCTGAGAAGAGTTAACAGCGACATAGTCCCAGTGAGCAACCAAGCACAGGAGAGGCCACAGACCAGGGACGGCAAGAGGCTGAAGCTCAGGCAGACATGGCCAGAGGTATCCTTACCATAGGTGGCCTCCTTGTCCCCAATCCAACGCAAGGCCCAATCTGCCTTCTTCTTTACACAAGGCATCGTCTCGATGGCGTTGAAGAGAAATTCCCTAGTAGACACCCAGAGAGTCAGCAATTACAGCAAAGACCGCCTATCACCAACGTCCAGAGAACACTGGGGCCAAGGCCAAACCAAGACTCAAACTAAAACGTTTTCTCATTACTGTTTTTGTTTTTCCCTCAGTGTTCTTTTTAAAATCTCAACATTCATTCATTCTTTGGTTCACAGGGAGCCCGAGATCTACTAACATTAAAAGTCTTAGCCCATTATACCAAGAGCGTTTATCAACTTAATTATATCAAGGTCATGACATTATATGAGGTCATGACAAAGTTCACAGGTCCTATCTCTAAACTTGAGAAGCCATAAAACCTTAACTGCTAAGACTACTTAAGCTATGCTGACCATTATCTTCCCACCAGATAGCACTTTCCTCACCAGACTATATTATCAGGCCACTTACATGGGCCCCAATTGCCATATGTATATAATAAAATAATTAAAGCCAATAAACTGAATAACCTGAGTTTGCTTCCTACTATAATTCTATACTACACTGATGGTCCCAGATCAGGAAAGCAAATCAACTGGCCCCCCACTTACCTGGGTCTTCCTTATTACCCTCTTCCGCCTCCAATGTATCCCCAGTCTGCAGATTCCCCAGCCTGTTCCTTATCAGACAACCTTGTTCTCCGAAGCCAAGGTCATCAGACCATATGGCTCCCTTCATTCTCTTGCCATGTCAACATCCTGAGACCGTGGTCTGCCTCTCCTTAGCTTCTGAAGCTTAACCACACCTTCCTGATTCTGACCCTTCTGGTTATTTATCCGAGTCAAGCCTATCTTTATCTTTCCTCATTTCTGCCTACAAATGTCTTCAAATCTTCCTACCCACCCCCCCCAGAGAGTCTCCCCAATGGTGCCAGCCCAAGCCACCACTCATTTCCCCTCTTCACAGTCTTCCAGGTGACCCACAGGAGGCCTACCTTCCAGCCCTACCACTTCTGTTCCAGGCAAGACTCATCCTGAAGCTGACCTCAGTAACTAGAGCACTCAGACACCCATTTCTAACGTTCTCCTCCTCTCTAATCTTGAACACGTAAAATGGGTCTTAGGCTATCTTTATTTCTCCTGTGATCCCACGATGCAAACCATCTCTTCACACAGTCCTGTGCCTAAATTCATCTAGCTAACAGCAAACTGCTGCCCCTGCTTTATTATGGGCTTCCTCTCACTTATACTTCTGGGTCTGATTTTCTGTACTGTGTTACGAGCTCTTCAAGAGGGGAGTAATGTTTTACTCAGGTGCACCCTCCAGTCCCCTCCGCTTGACCCCAGCTTCCCGCTGCAGGTTAACAGATCTACACGAGTAGAAACTATCAGACCTAGGATTTAGTTCATCGTACACGTACTCTTTGGGTGTGTTTTGCTTTGTTTTCAAAGAAAGGCATTAGATTGAATGACTAACAGTATACTTCTACCTCTAAAAATGGAGTAGCCTCAGAACTTTGTTTTTAAGTGACTGGCTAATTGAGTGTAGGCCTCTTCCTCTGAGCAGACAGGACCACAGGCAGTAGAAACTGCTTTGTGTGCTTAGTCACTTAAGAGTCATTCTTCTACTCCCACGTGAACTCGAACCTTGAAATAACGTGTAACAATTAGCGAGTCCCAAACGTGTTGGCAGACCACCCAAACACTCACCTTTCTTTGGAATCTTTAATGTAAGTGTCAATGAGGAGACTGTACATCTCCGAATGGATGTTTTCCATGGCAATTTGGAAGCCATAGAAACAGCGGGCTTCTGTGATCTGAACTTCTTGGCTAAACCGCTCCACCTAGTGGTAAAACACATCACCGTTCAGCGCCAGGAGCAACCACTCAGGGAGGGGATGCTGGATACATCACACTCCCTTGGTACCATTATAGGATTTGCTTCTATTTTTAGAAACAATACTTCTTCATTATTCTGCAGTAAAGTTGGGTATTTTATGCCATCAATTTGCAGATCAGGAAATAGGTACCGTCTATTTTATAGGGATCCTGTGAACACTCATCAATTCATTTTTTCCCAATTCACTGCACGAAGGATCCACTCACAATAGGATGTATATGGAATCAAATTATTAAAACAGCAAAACCACAAAAAGGAAAGCAATGTCATAGCCACAAAGAGTAAACCCATTACTACCACTTAACGTTGTCTTTGAGCCAGTGGCGGGGAGGGGGAAATTAACCATAAGGAAGAAACTGCAAAGGATATTATAAAGCAAGAAACACCATATAACAGAACTACTAGCTTACAACTATATAACTTAAAAGATGTGGCAAGAGAATTAATTTTCTCTTTTACCTTGAAGTGAATGAAAGCAGATGATTTTTGGAAACTCACCAAGTTTTCATTTACTATGCCATCACTGGCGGCAAAGAAAGCCAGAACATGGGATATAAAGTATCTCTCCTCGGGCTTCAGGGATTCCCAGTGCTGAATGTCCTTGGAAAGATCCACCTGAAGTTTTTAAGTTCACAAGGGACGTTAAGCATGCAGGGCCTCACACATATACCTAATTCTTAATTAAACCTTTAAAAGAACATCCCTCCCATGCATAGCTTCCCTTGGCCAGTTAGAACATCTCGCATCCTCCCTGGGGGCAACCATCCCCAAGAAGAACAAGTGTATTTCAAGCGAGTTACAACCACCCCTGCAGGGGGCTTCCTCCAGAGCTGGGGGCAATGCTTAAACTCCCTAAGTCTCTAGCTCCTGACTCTGATTACCTCTTCGGCCGTCCAAAAGGAAGCTTCAGCTTTCTTATACATCTGCCAAATATCATGGTACTCGATAGGGAAGATGACAAAGCGACGAGGGTTTTCTCGCAGTAGTGGCTCGTCCTCCACGCTTGGGACAAGTCCCTTGATTTTCTGTCGGGCGAGAAAGTAATGAAAATGCTAATGATAGGGCGAATCACATGAAATTGCCATTTTCTAGGGCCCAGTGCCTTCAATTACCGGCAATCCCAGGTGGCTCAGTGTGTGAGCGTCAGCTGTCACACACGTATCCTACAGAGGACAGAACCCGGGTGTAACAGAGGAACAGGAGGCCATCCGCGGAAGTGTAGAGAAGGACAGGGAGGGAATGCCTTGGCGGGAAAGAAGCGCGGGCCCGGGGAGTGGCTAGGGTTTGAAACCCTAGAGGAGACAATGGGGCTTTGGCGCCAAGGGGCTGCTGGCGCCCCCTGCCGGCAGCGTCCCGCCCCCACAGGCCGCTTCCCCGCCGGCCGCCCGCGCCACTCACCGGCTCGGCGGGCTCCTGGAAGATCCTCCTGGCGGTCTTGCTGGCCAGCACGCGGGTCCCGCTGAGACTCGGGGGCTGCGGGGAGACGCGCGGTGAGGGGCAGGCCCCCGACCCACAGGCCCCCCGCCGCCCCGGCCCGGCGCGCGCGCGCCCTCACCGTGTTCTCCTTGTCCGCCAGGCTGAGCCCCTTGAGGGGCGAGAGCTGGAGCTGCTGCTGCTGCTGGGGGTCCACGATGGTGGCGAGCGGGACGCGGACGGAGAGCATGGCGGCGGCGAGACGGTAGGGCAGCTGAGGCGGCGCGCAGGTCCTGGGAGGCCCCGCGCCGCCCCGCCGGCCTTTAAAAGCCCACCGCGGAGGGGCGCGCGCGGTGGGCGTGGCCAGACGCCGCCTTCCCATTGGATGCCCCGGCCGGACGTGCGTGATTCGAGAGCCGCACGGGAGCGCCGGCCGCCCGCCGCCCGGTAACCCCCGGGACTCCCCGGGACCCCTCCCCTGGCCCGCGGACAGGGCTAGGGGAGCCGCCGCCCCGGCCACTGCGGGCGTCCCCCTCCCCGGGCAAGGGCTGCAGCCCCCGCGCGACTCGGTGGCCGTGGCCCGCGCGGGACTCGCTTATCCGGGAACCGCTCGGGATTGAATACAGCAACGCGATTGGAGGCCGCCCCGGAGCGGGAGAGGATTCCCCCACCCCCGAACCGTTGTCGCGCGTTGGGGCAAGTGGTTTTGCAAATGAGTTGGTGCAAATGCCTGGGAACTCCCCTGGCTGCGAGAGAAGCGCGGGGTTGCGACCGTTTAGATACGTGGACCTGGGTCGGGGGTGAGGGGTCCTCGAGTTCCGGCAGAGCTATGGGAGGATCGGTGACCGCGGTGATGCCTAACAGTTAGGGGCAGTGGCTACTGAGTCCCGCAGTGCAGTTGCTGTATCATTTGGACATGTCACCCGGCTAAAAGATTCAGTGCCCTCCTTGGGAAAATGGGACTTGTCGCCATACCTAACCTGTGGGACGATTAATGAGATCGATGCGATAAAGCTGAGTTAAGTAAATGCCAGAGACGGCTTTTGGTGCAGTATCCCACTGAACTTGTGTCTGCTGTCAGGCCACTGTCCCCTATGTCAGCATTCTTTAAAATTAGAAACGGAGCAAAAAAAATCCTGAGAAAGATTGAAGAACTGGGTATCCATTTACTGCTTATTGGGCATCAAGTAGCCTGAAGAGGAGATTGAAAACCTGCACTGTTATGAGGGAGACATGACTTTAATAGCAATTTTCGTTTTACTTTGTATTTGGTTTTTCAGATTTACCACAGGAATGAAGAGAAAGCAATGTTGGGATCCAAGAAAGAAATTATTCACCTGGGAAAGTTCCAATATCTGCAAACACTCTTGGGGATGTCGCTAAAAGAAACACTGAACTTTTTACAGTTTTCTCTAGATATAATAAAGATGTCGGAGATAGGGACGATCCCCTCAGTTGGGTCTGTTTCTTCCATTTCTTAGTACCACATACATACTATGTTTAATGTATTCTCAAGCCTCCGAGAAAGATTAAATGACAATCATTTCTCTTAGACAAAGCAACGACAAAACTTCGGTCTAGCATCCTTAATTTTAAAGCAACTCCCAGACGTGATCAATTCCACCTTCCTTCAGCATCCAGGTCCAGAAAATGGATATTTTTAGTGGTGATTATCACGTCTAAGAAAATGATCAAGGATTCCTTGGTATCCTCTAATACCCAATTCACATTCCAATTTCACATCAATAACCGAAGTGCTCCTTTCGGTTGCTCTCTCAGGCACCACGTGCTTTTTTTTAGCTCCTGTTATGCTCTGTACAGGAACCATAAAGGATTACTCCGTGAGCTGGCCAGAATTCGTGACTTCATGTCCAGCTTCATTTCTTCCTACCAAAATAACCCATGTGCGCTGTAGAGAACTTGGAAAAACGAGTAGTACCACGAGGCAGAAAGAAAGGTCGCCATTCTCCTCTTCACTGCCTCCCAACTCTGAGTCATTTGGGCATGTCCCGTCCTGCCTCCTACGGGTTTTTACTGATCTCACTTTACAGGAGGAAACGGGGGCAGAAAGCTACGTGGCTCTGCCCAGAGGTCACGCCCAGAGAGACCGCCTAGCGGGGCTTCTGGCCCGCAGTGCCTCCTCTCTCGCCCTGGGGACCGGACAGAGAAGGGCGCGCGACCAGACCAGGCGGCCCAAGTCCGCTGGAGAGGATGCCGCCGGAGCAGCCAGGAGCCCGCTTACCTGCGGTTCTTTCTCCTTTCCCTTCCGCGCCCATTTTGACATCTGCTCCACGATTGGTCCGCCAGACAGAGGCTCCGCCCTCCGGCTTCCGAGTGGCCACACTCCTGTGGCCTGGAGCTCCCACGCCCGCCCACCTGCAGGCCCCGCCCCCGCTTCCGTGGCCCGCGCTCCTGCTGCCAGGCTCCGAGCGGCTGCGCCTGTGCCCGTCCCCCGCTGGCAAGGTGAGGTGGCCACCAAGGGGCCGCTTCTCCATCCGCCTCCCCAGGCAGAGAAACCGGCCGCGGAGCTCGAGGGGTTTTCCCAAAGCCACTGCTCACTCTTCCAGATAACCCCCTAGGGACTGTCTGTCAACACTAATGACCACTGCCCCACAGCCACTGGGCCCCTGAGCCAGGCGCTTCGGGCTTTCAATCCAGACAACTGTGTCGGGTATTTTTGGCCCTGTGCTTCAGCCGAAGGAAGTAAGGCCAGGGAGGCGAGGAGACTGCCCAAGGTCGCACAGCTTAAACTGCACAGCTGAACTTTTCTCCCCCAAACTTTTTTTTTTTTTTAGTTTCGAAGGTAGAATTTAGTGGCTCATCACTTGCATATAACACCCCGTGTTCATTCCATCAAGTGCCCTCATTAATGCCCATCCTCCAGTTACCCCATCCCCTCACCCCCTCCCCTCCAACAACCCTCAGTTCGTTTTCTAGAGTTCAGTGTCTCTTATGGTTCGCCTTCCTCTCAATTATCTTATTTTTCCTTCCCTTCCCCTATGTTCATCTGTTTTATTTCTTAAATTTTGTGTATGAGTGAAATCGTATGGTATTTTTCTTTCTCTGACTTATTTTACTTAGCATAATCCTCTCCCGTTCCGTTGCAGGTGGCAAGGTTTCATCCTTTTTGATGGCTGAGTAGTATTCCTTTGTAGGTATATACCATGGTTTTTTTGTTTGTTTGTTTTAAGATTTTTATTTATTCATTTGCAAGAGAGAGAGAGATCACAAGCAGGCAGGGGGCCAGAGGGAAAGGGAGAGGCAGACTCCCTGCTGAGCAGGGCGCCTGACCTGGGGCTGGATCCCAGGACCCCAGAATCATGACCTGAGCCAAAGGCAGACACCTAAAAGACTGAGCCACCCAGGCACCCCTTCCACATCTTCTTTATCCACTCATCTGTCAATGGACATCTGGGCTCTTTCCATAGTTTGGCTTTAGTGGACATTGCTGCTCTAAACAATGGGGTTGTGCAGTTTGCATTCCCACCAGCAGTGTAAGAGGGTTCCCCTTTCTCTACATCCTCTCCAGCATTGGTTGTTTCCTGACTCGTTAATTTTAGCCATTCTCTCCCCTAGCTTTTTATTAGGAATATTTCAACAGACACAAAAATGGAAAGAATTCTCCAGTGTTCATCCACCACCTAGGATTCAATGGTCGTTTCCATTTTGCCATATTTGTTTTCTCCCCTTCGATGGGCGTGTGAGGCTTTTGTTTTTTCTGAATCATTTGAAAGTGGGTTGCAGATGCTATGCCTCTTCACCCCCAGATTTTTCAGTTATATTTCGGCAGGTAGCTCCTGAAACTAAGGACATTCTCTAACAACCACGGTAGTGTAGTCACACATAGGAAAACTAACATTAATTCCCTAATATTACCTAATATCTAGCCCATAATCAAATTTTCCCAGCCATTTCAAATATGTCTTTTAAGTTTCTCTGTTTAAAGTGCACACATTACATTTGGTTATTGTGTCTTTTTATTCTCCTTTATTTAAAAACAATTCTTGTATTTTTTTTCCCCCACAACGTTGACTTTTTGAAGTTCAGGCCAGTTTTCTTGCAGAATGTCCCACATTCTACACTGGCCTCAGTGGGTCTTCATAGTGTCATTCAACTTGTTTTGCTAACCCCTGTATTTACTGCAAAATGGGAGTTTTAAAGGCTTTACTTTAGATCAAACTCTAAAAAAGATTTAGCTTTTTTTTTTTTTGTATTGTCCAAAGATATACATAAGCCAAGATTTACCATTTGAACCATTTTCAAGGTGCAAACCGGTGCCACTTAAGTACCCTACACCATTGTGCAGCCATCAGTCACCACCATCCATCTCCAGAGCTTCTGCCTCGTCCCAAACTGAAACTCTGTTCCCATTAAACACTAGCTCCCCACCTACCCCCCCCCCAATCGGCCTCTCATAACCACCATCTTTAGTGGTTTGTCTTTATGAACTTGACTAAGTACCCAGGTAAGTGGAATCTTACAATATTTGTCCCTTCCTGACTGGCTTATTTCACTTAGCACAACATCTTCAAGGCTCCTCTGTGTTGTGGCATGTGTCAGGATTTCATTCATTTTTAAGGCTGGATAATATTCGGTCCTATAGATATGCCGAATTCTGTGTATGAGATTTCCTTTCTACAACCCACCTGCCCCTTCTGTCCGTGGACACGTTCTTTTGTTTCCCAACTACTGGGCAGCAAGGTCGGCCCTTCTCAAAACTGTGCTCCACTCCCCGTGTGGCTCCAGAGCTTCCCCTTCCTCCCTTTGAACTTGACATTCCTCTTTCACATCTTCAGGATGCTCAGAACCCTCTGTTGCGGAAAATGCATCTGAGGGAAGCCGGAAAACTGAATACTCCATCCCAAGTGTGACTCATTAGCTGTGGAACTTCTAGAGTGGGGCAGTGGGCTGATGGTGGGGTTGGGTAAGCCTCTGTCTGCCCTCTGGTCCTCTGCCAACCACAGAAAACCTGACACGGGACCTCCCCCTCCACAGGTCTCTTGTGAAAACGCTCCGCACCCCTCACCCCAGCCCAGCTTACCCCAGGGCCCTATCTCCCCCTCCCTCTTTGGGGCCTGACCACCAGGGCCTTCCCCAGCCATCCTCCAAGTCCTTGCTCTGAACTTCCAGCTTCCAGGCCAAGCCCCACCCTCGAAGGCTGCATATCCGCCCTGTCCAGGCTCTGTCTGAAAGAGGATTTCCCAAGGGTTGACTTGAAAAAGAAAGAAAACTAAGAATGTAAGGGCACAGTTACGCAGGCCCAGGATAAGTTTATTTCCTCACAACCAAACTCAGCTTCCTGTTGGCTTATTACCGGTCATTTCTTCTTAATAGCCTCCTTCCCTGGATAAGGGGCCACATGATTGACTTCTTTCTAAGTACAGTGGTGCGCATGCGTGGTATGTTTGCGGGGAGGGGGGACAGCAGCTTTGAATGGCATTCTGAACAGGCCGACTTAGAGCAACCTATGCAAAGAGGTTTGCAAGTAGGAGCCAATCCTGCTATTTGTGAGGAGGGTGGGCTGGGAGGGGAAGGAGGGGCGGCCAAGTCAGCGAGAAGAATCCTGGCAGGTCACACTCACCACTCATGCATTTGAGCTAAATAATAGCTTCATGGGGGGGGAAGGGCAGAGCCCGGGTAAATCAATCCTCCACAGCTCTGAGGAGTCACTTGCTACAAGTTCAGCTGCCTTTAGACTAAGTGCGGTGGAGTGAAGGGACCAACCCTAGATTAAAATCTGAATTCCAGCCTCGCTTCTTATTTATTAGATGACCTTGGACGAGCCGCTGGATATTTCTAGGTCTGTTGCTTTACTGATAAAATGGGCACGATAATTCCTACCACACGGGGTTCTTCTAAGGATTGAAGGGTGCTTTCCTGAAAGGGTGCTTTCCTGAAAGGTGCTTTCTGGAAGTCCAGTCCTTTCCATGTACTAGACTTGCTGACCTCTCTCAGTCTCCTGAAATACGAAACCGAAGCTAGCCCAATGTGGTTTTCCCCGTTTCCTACTTCAGTTCATTTCCGGGTCACTGGGTCCTTCTTCCGGTTCCTCTGACCCCAGCTCTCTTCTGTCTCCATCCCCACCGCCACGGTAGTCTTTGGTGCAGGCCAGCAAAGTAGAAATGGTGCCTCCTGCTCAAACCAGAGGGCCTGACCGCACCTCCAGCCATCACGAGGGGGGCAAGGCTTCCTCCAAGGAATGGAAGCAGTGTCTCACGAGGAAGAGGGCCCAGCCTCGAGTGTCTCCACTCCCCCAAAGCCCCCCACGTCCTCCGGCCTAATTCCTACTCCCACGAAGCATCGGGCCCCCTGGTCAGTCACGTGAGGCTGATCTGAGGCCTGCCAGGGCTGGTCCCGTCCACGCTCAGTGGCATCTCCTCCCGAGGCCATCTACGCCATTGTGGGCCTGGCCCAGGCTGGGACCTCAACTGCTTTCTCCATGCCCTGTGCTGCAAATGTGTTCCAGGGTTGCCTCGTTATCCTCCCTGGCATTGTGTGCCCTGTTTGGAGAGGCCTCCTAGGCGGTCAGGTAGGGTGTGGGGGTGGGGAGGAAGGAGGCAGCCCCCCGGGGAGCAGACACTGGTTGAATGACATGAATGAGGAAGACGAGGCATCATGGCGGCGCGGTCATGAGCCTGGATCGCGAATCCCAGCTGCGCCAGGAACCAGCTGCAGAGAACTCGCACACATCGGCCTTCCCAGCTTGGGTTAAACATGGCCTTGCACCAGATTCAAGCACCACCTTGACCCAGAAGACTGCAGACAGGCTAGAGCAGCTTGGGTCAAAAGCCCAGACTTTCTCGTATTTAGTGGGCAGGAGGATATCTTTGCAATTCACTTTTTCATTGTTCTAAGGATACTGGCATTTGATTCGATGTTAGCTCTTTAAAATTTGTTTTTGTATGGACGGCTGTGACCAAGAAAAACACAGGCCCCAAATGGAGTCCCTCCTATTAAGATCCCCAGGTCAGTCAACCAAGACTTAATACCTAACCCAAATGCAGTTTCAACATTCCCCCGCAAACCCGGAATGTAACCTTTAACCAGTACATCTGGAAAATACTAGCCAGCACTAGGAAAGTCACAGATAGAGCCTTTCAGTTCCTTACCCTTAGGAGGAGACCTTTCCTGAAACATCAGATTCTTTGCTACTAATTTTTTTCTGCTGCCGGATTCATGAATCAACTAATAAAGCCAATTAGGGGCAGCTGGGTGGCTCAGTGGGTTAAGCATCTGCCTTTGGCTCAGGTCCTGATCTTCATTCAGGTCCTGGGATCAAGCAGAGAGTCTGTTTCGCCGTCTGCCCCTCCCGTCGCTTGTGCTCTCTCTCTCCTTCTGTCAAATAAATAAATAAAATCTTTAAAAAGATTAAAAAAAATCTGAATTAGTATTTAAAACACATAATTCCTTATCCAAAAAAGAAAAAAAAATAAGCCACAACTTGATTTATCTCAAAAGATTTTAGGATGAAAGAATGTCTGAGATTAATTTTTTTTTAGAATTTTAAAAATTTATTTAAATTCCATTAATTAACTTATAGGGTATTACTAGTTTCAGAGGTAGAGGTCAGTGATTCATCAGTTTTATGTAACACCCAGGGCTCATTCCATCACCTGCCCTCCACAGTGCCCATCACCCAGTTACCCCCTCCCCCCTTTCCCCGCCCCCCCCCCCCAGCGACCCTCTGTTTCCTATGATTAAGAGTCTCTTCTGTTATGCTTATTTTAAATTCTTGGCTTGTCTTTTCTAATCTCTAGTTTTTGATGGTATTTGGAATCCAGTTTGTTGTTTTTCTTTTGAAGTCGTTTTACTTTGGCCTGTGATCTCCTGCTCCCCTAGGGCCATATCAGGTGCTCAGGGAAGGGCCAGCCCCAGAGAGGCCTGAAGAGGGCGGCCCACCACCTACCCTGAGCTAGTACCTTCCACTGGGCCAGGAGATTTCACCTTCACCTCGAGGAGAAGGGCCCCACCCTGAGGGGAGACCCTCCCACAGCGGAGGGGGTGGGGAGTTGGAGCAAGAGCCTAGTGTTCCTAACTGGTGTCTCCCTCTCTCTCTCTCTCTTTCTCTCTCTCTCTCTCCCCCTCTCTCACTCTGCTCTCACCCTCTCTCCCTTCTCCTCTCTCTCTCTCTCTCCCCTCTTAAATTTTTGGTCAGTCTCTAAATCTCCTTATGATCTCTCCAATTATAAAAACAATACATTTTGTATTGTAAGAAAGTCAAGCAGGGACCCCTGGGTGGCTCAGTTGGTTGGGTATCTGCCTTCGGCTCAGGTCATGATCCCAGGGTCCTGGGATCGAGCCCCACATCAGGCTCCCTGCTCAGTGGGGCGTTTGCTTCTCCCTCTACCTCTGTGTACACTCTCTCTCTCCCTCTCTCTCAAGTAAATAAATAAATAAAATCTTTAAAAAAAAAAGTCAAGCAATATAAAAATATATAAACAAAAGGTAAAGTTTTCCCATAATAGCTAGCCCCAAAGATAACGTCAGAACTTTCTTTTTATATCCGCGCTGTTTTCTGGGATGCTCTTGTATATACCGATTTTCTCACTTAATACGCTTGCACATCCCTCCACATTAGTGCCTGGGAAGGTGGTATTTGGTTAAGGGTATGAGTTCCAGACCCAGGCTGCCTGGGTGTAAATCCCGGCTTCCCCATTTGCTAATGACCGTGTTTCCCCCATTGTGAAATGAGCCTAACACTGCCTAGAACCTACTTCCTAGGATTATTGTGAGGATGAAACGAATCGATACATGTAAAGCACTGAAGAAAGTTCCTGGAACGTCAAAAGCACCAGATAAATATTCGTGGCCATTATTGTATTTTTGTCTAACCAGTCACCTGTTAAGGAACGTTTCGGTCATCTCTGATTTTTCACTATTAGTAGCAATGCTGCAGTGTACAACTTCGTGTTTCCTGGAAGTAGGATTTCTCAGTCAAATGGTGTAAATATTTAACATTGGGGTCGGTGCCATCAAGCTGCCTGTTAGAATGTTGGCCAATTTACACTGACAGTGAATGGGAGTGTGCCCCTGTCTATACGCTGCCATCAGTCTCATATGGCTGGAAACTGATATCTGCTTATTGTCTTCCTCTGAATTTATTTAATTATTAGTGAGATTGAATATGGATACATGGATTTTTAAAAATTTCTTTAAAGATTTTATTTATTTATTGAATGAGAAAGAGAGTGCTCATGCGAGGGGGGCGAGGGGCAGAGGGAAAGAGAATCTCAAGCGGATACCCCGCTGAGTGTGGAGCCTGATGTGGGGCTCGATCTCATGACCCCAAGATCATGACCTGAGGCAAAATCAAGAGCTGGTAGCTTAACTGACTGAGCGACCCAGGCACCTCAATACATGGATAATTATCTAATGTCCATTTATATTTCTCCTCTGAATTTCCTGATATTTGTTGCCACATTGATTGGGTTATTCATCGATTTCTTATTGATTTATAGGGGCTCTATTTGTTTTGGATGGTACCTTTTTTTCTACTATATATACAGTAGTCATATTTTCCTGGTTTTTCATGTATATCTTTTTTAAAATGAGAATTTTTTAATTTTGAAATAATTTAAGACACACAAGAAGTTGCAAAATTAGTACAGAGTTCTGGTGTACCCTTCACCCAGGTTCCCTTAATATGTTACGTAACCATAGTGGATTGTCAAAATCAGGAAATTGTCATTGGTGCAATACCATTAAGGAAATTTTGAAGCTTATCTGGATTTGTCCAGTCACTTTCTTTTCCTTTTTTAAGATTTTATTTATTATCCATTTGAGAGAGAGAGCGAGAGCACACAAGCTGGAGTGGGGACGGGAAGAGGGAGATGGACAAGCAGACTTCCCACTGACCAAGGAGCCCGCCCCATGGGGCTCCATCCCAGGACCCCCGGGGGGGGTCATGACCTTAGCGGAAGGCAGATGCTAAACCCAACTGAATCACCCAGGGGCCCCGGATTTCACCAGTTTCTACGTGCACTTCTGGGAGTGTCTGTGTGTCCTCGGTTCTTGGAAATTGGTCACAGGTGTAGACTTAAGTAACCATCACCAAATCAGGATGCAGAAGTATTCCATCACCACAAAGAAAGTCCCTGTGTTAATCCTTAATAGTCCCAACTACCCCCATCCCCAACTCCTGGCAATCACCGGTCTGTCTCCATCACCATAATTTGTCACTTCGAGATACGATATAAATGGAATCCTGCAGCGTGCACCCCTTGGAGACTGGCTTTTTGCACTCAGCATAATGAGCCCAGGGTGGATCCCTGTTGCTCAGCCTGTGGGTAGAATATTCCTTTTTATTTCTGAGTGGTGTCCCACGGTGTGGTTGTGCCACCGTGTGTTTAACCCTTCCCCCGGGGTAGGACATCTGAGGTTTTTTCTAGTTTGGGCTGTTACAAATAAAGCTGTGGCGAATACTCATATGTAGATTTTTGTGTGACTATATGCTTTCATTTCTCTAGGATAAATACTCAAGAGTGTAATTGTGTGGATCATACGCCAAGTGTCTGTTTACCGTTATAAGAAACTGCCAAACTGTTTTGGAGAGTGGTTGCACCGTTTACATTTGCGCTAGCAAGGAATGCGAGTTCCCGTGGCTCCACATCCTCGCAAGCACTTGATATCGTTGGTAGTTTCCATGTCAGCGTTCTAGTAGGTGTATAATAATGAATTAATGGAGCTTTAGTTGGCATTTCCCTCCTGGCTCATGATATCGAACTTCTTTTCACATGTGCTTACTTTCAACTCACACATCTTCCCCATCAAAGTGTCTGTTCGGGTCTTTCGCTCATTTTCTAGTTCAGTGGTCCTCAACTGGGCGTGATTTTGAACCCCCAGGGGCATTTGGCAATGTCCGGTGATGTTTTGGGTTGTTTTCTTGCTGTCGAGTTTAGAGAGTTCTTTATTATATTTTAGATGCAAGTCCTTTGTCAGGCTGGTGGTTTGTAAGTATTTTCTCCCTGTCTGTGGCTTGTTCATTTATCTTTTAAGGTCATTTATGATGTCTTTTACCATTCAGAGGTTTGTAAGTGTTTATGTGGTGAGGCCGTTAAAAATTTCCTTTTCTGGTTTCGGTTTTGCTGTCCTGCTAACACACCACACAAAGATACATTTTCCTACAGGACATTGATGACTTACTTGTACACTTGAATCTCTGATCTGCTGAATAAGGTTGAGCTCTACTCTACTTTTTAGTAGCTGAGTGTCCTTTTTTTTTTTAATATTTTATTTTTAAGTAAACTCAACACCCAATGAGGAACTTGAAAGCACAACACCAAGATCTAGAGCCTCAGGCTCCATGGACAGAACTAGCCAGGTGCCCCTGAGCTCTACTTTTTTAAGTTGATAGGTCATTGTTCCAATACCCTTACTGAATAATCCACTTATCCTTTCTATACTAATTTTAGTTGGCAAGGATTTTTTGTTTTGTTTTTTAAGTAGCTATACTTAGCCCAAAGTAGGGCTCGAACTCAGCACCTGGGGATTAAGAGTTGCATGCTCCACTGACTGAGCCAGCCAGCTGCCCTTTTTTCTATTTTTTTTTTTTAAGATTTTATTTATTTATTTGACAGAGAGCGAGACAGTGAGAGAGGGAACACAAGCCAGGGGGAGCGGGAGAAGGAGAAGCAGGCTTCCCCGCTGAGCAGGGAGCCCGAATAACTTTTTCACATCCTTCTATGGGGTATATATAGCCGATATTTCTATCTGCATTTCAGTGAGGGGTCATTCGAGAATAGCAGAAACTACTGTAGCCAATTTAAGCAGAAAAGGGTCGACTAGGGGGAGTCAGTGCTTACAAAATTATTGAAAGTTCTAGAGGGCTGGGCTCTGGGGGGAGCTTCCAGGAGCAACTTTCAGAACACTGCGGACCTGGCCCCCCAAGGAGCTGCCACCAGTGCCATGACCAGAGGACTGGGATCGAGAGGTCAAGGCCCCCGTGCAGGGGTCAAGTCCACACTGCTCAGCCAGGATCCTTGCCACCGACTGGATGCTCTGTGCCTTTCCTCTCAACCCCCGTGTAGCTATCAGCTGCTCTATTTCTTTGAACTTTTAATTTTGAAATAATTTTAGCTTTATAGAAAAATTGCAAATATATTATAGAATATTCCCATGTACCCTTCATTAACTTCCCCTAATAATGCCATCTTACCTTTGTTAAAAGTGAAAAAATTAACATTGGTACCAAATTATTGACTACAGACTTTATTCTGATTCTACCAGATTTCTCACTAAGGTCCTCTCTGTTCTAGGATCCAATCCAAGATCCCACGTTGCGTTTAGCATGTTTGTTTTGTTTCTTTGTTTTTTAATGAAATCATTAATGCCCTTGTATGTTCTTTTGAGTATATTTTGGCCAAATTCCACAGGTTTTAATGGGTGTGATCTCATTTTGCAATCTTTCTGAATTTTTGGTTTTGATTTCCACCCTGATCTGAGTGATTTAGAAAGTCAAAAATGTTAATTATCCATACAATTTGATTTCAATTTTAGATATCTTTTCATTCCCACTCTGTTTCTCACATAGTTTGGAATCCAAGTGGCTTCATTAGAATAAAATTAAGAAACTTCACATATTTTCTTTGCTGTGATATAGTTTGCCAGAAAATGTGGCATGTACTTTTTCCTTCCTTTGTCATTTTTTAAAAACTAAAAAAATGCAGAGAATAATGTAATTTTTAGTTTTTTGAGGTCGGACGGACCTCGTCTGCTGCCCTCTGCCACATCCCATGGGGGAACTGAGCAAGCTGCCTCTTCCTCCAGCCTTACCTCCCTCAACGAGAAAATGGGGCGTTAATATTTCAGCAGGACGTGTGAGGCTTCAGTGAAAGAATTTATGGCGTCTAGTGCAGCACCTGGCATTCGGTAGTCCTCATAAATTGGTAGCTATTATGAGGATTAGGAGTTTTGTTCCAGGGGCACCTGGGTGGCTCAGTGGGTTAAAACCTCTGCCTTCAGCTCAGGTCATGATCTCAAGGTCCTGGGATCGAGCCCCGCATCAGGCTCTCTGCCCAGCAGGGAGCCTGCTTCCCCCTCTCCTTCTGCCTGCCTCTCTGCCTACTTGTGGTTTCTCTCTCTGTCAAATAAATAAATAAAATCTTTAAAAAAAAAAAAAAAGGAGTTTTGCTCCCGAATTTTCCAAGCCCCGCCTCCCTCCCTGGACCCACCATCCAAAAGCCCCACTGCATGGCCTAATGAGGCCCAGGAAGGGTGGCACTGTTCTTTCTCGCTGGTGCCTGATGGGCAGGCCCTGGAAGGCTTATCTAGGCTTGGCCCACGGCTGAGGACAGCAGTGTGGGGAGATTACGGAGGTTCGAGATGGGGCCTGCCAGATGGGCAGATTCAAAACCTGCAGAATCACACTTCGGGCGGGGTTAATATAACCCAAAGTGTCCAGAAGGTGCTCCCAGAGGTAGAGGACCAGGATGCCTGGATTGCACACCCAGTGTGGGCCTGATCACGCTGACTTCACTCGTCCCGTCTCGTGCAAGCCGACAGCCAAGTCCTCGCAAGGCCCTCGAGGCCCACGGGTCTGCTTCCCACTTTCCTCCTGGCCCCCAAAGGTGCAGGGGAGGGACACGACCCTGGCAATTTCTCGGCTCTTACCTCACTAGGAATAGGTAACCAACTCAAGCCTTGGGCTTAATTTAGGAGCCCAATTTCAGGCCAGTTGCTGGCCACGGGCAGAAAGAGAAGCTCCAACTTGCTGCTGCATTTGGAGCTCGAGACAATGAAGCCTGAGACTTGAAAGCACAGAATGGAAGGCGGACTCGAGGCAGAGCCAAGCAGAGCGAACCGGGAAGGGGACTCGGGACTCTACTGGTTCAAGTGATAAGACACTTGAGCAAAAAGGGTGTTTATTGATTTAGGTGCCTGAAAAGCCCAGAGTAGCTGTCCCACCCTGCCCACCCCTCCCCCCCAGCACCCAGCAGTGCCATCAGTCTGGAGGGCGCCCTCTACCTCTGCCGGATCTCTGACGTCATCGTTCCGCCCTGCTCACGTGCCCCGTGCCTGCTCGTTCCCCGGCATCTTCTCACACGCGGCCCGCCTTTCTTGCCCTCCTGCTCCTTCTAAGACCAGAGGGGCTGCGCGTGTGAGAGATTCTCTGATTCTGTGTTAACAGTTCAAGGAGAGCTAAAGAAAGCACAGAAAGAGGTCTAAGCATTACTTAATGTTACTTTAAAAAAAAATCCTACTGATAATTTAGTTCTTTAAAATCTGAACTTTTTACTGACTTTTTTACTTATTTCCTCACAGAGACTGGCGATTAATTTAGGGCCTGACAACAAAAGACGTGTCTCTGGACATAAGACAATATTCCCTTAAAAATAGGTACACACACACACACACACACACACACACACACACACACACACTTTCTCCCAGCCCTTCCGGATCGCACAGCTCAGGCATCATTCCTAGGAAACCACCTCTTGTCCTCCTCTTCCCAGTAGCGGGCTCTGGCCAGCTTGGTTCTTCGAGGTGACACCACTTGGCCCTGGGCTGAATTCAGAAGCACCAAGGACAGCTGCCATCCCGGTGGGCTGTATCGGGTCCCCACAAAGCCATGGGGACTCCAGCTCTTCCTCTGAAAACTTATCCCTAAGAGATAGTCCTTGACGAAGGCTCTGGGAAATGGTACCCTCCCCCCATCTCCTTCCCAGAGGCCAGGTCAGCAGGCTGGAGACCCGAGACGTCCTGCAGGGAAGACCCTGTTAGCCTCAGGGACCTGCGCAGGTGGCCTGCATCCCCACCCCCGCTGCTGGACGCTGCGCCCATCACCTGGCCTCCAGCCCCTGATCTTCCTCAGCTTTAGGAGGAGGTGTGGGAAATAAGACCCCACTCCACTCTCGCCCGCCTTTCCAGGAAGAGAGAGAAGCCCTTTAAGCTCAAGCTCTTTTTTCCGAGCGCCGTGGGCTCACTAAGAGCGCGGAAGCATTTGAACCAAAGCGGATATATGCAGACACCCTTAATTCCACCCTTTATCTGCCACTCCGGGACCCCGAGTCCATTTACGCTGACCAGTGCTGAAGATGATGAGCCCTACCGTTTAAGGAGCGTGCACGGTGTCCCGCGTTGGCGAGCCCGTCTCACAGTCGAGGCTGCTCCCCGTGACTGCCTTTGAACAACCGCAGAGCACACTCCTCGGCGCCCGTTAGGGGCTGCGCTTTGTCTTCTGAGTTCACGTAAAGATCTTATTCATCTCCATACTTCCTGCCGCTCTGAGCACAATGCCTTGCACGTGGTAGGACAGGCTAGATATTACATTTAGTCAAGTGCCATTGAAGGACCGAGTTGGTGATGGTGTGGGGTGTTGGGGGTGCGCGGGTGGGGCGTGTCTCCCAAGCCCTCCTCAAACGAACAGCTCACCCAAATCGAACAGTGCGCGTCGCAGAGGCTATAGGTCAAGTCCCACGGCCAGTGTCACACCCTCAACTTAAGGGCAGATGACCGCCCCTCAGCCCTGCTCGTAAAGAGAAGTTCTGGGGACCCCCCCCATTTAGCTCCAGCTGCGATTGGAGTCCTGGAAGAGCGGTACCACTCATGGTCGGCAGGGGGCGCGCCGGGTGCTACGTGGGTCGCAGGTTATTGGCCTCCAGGCTGGAAGCAAAAAACAAAACAAAACAAAACAAAACAAAAAAAACGGGGAGCTCTCCCTGCTGCCTAGACCCGAGAAAAGCTGATGGAAAACATGTCCTCAAGGAGGCGCTGGAGGAGGGAGCTCAGCTTCACGATGGCCTGAGAGCTGTGACACAGTAGTTCATTATATAGAAGACGCTGGGACACATCTGTTTTGCAAAGGAGACATTTTTACTTCATCTAATAGTTATTGATACAGTCATGTTGAACATCAAAAGGAACACGACTTTGGACAGGAGCAGCTGTGTGAGCCTGGGCGAGTTCTTTACACCCTCTCCCGGCCTCAGCTTGCCCACCTGGAAAGATGGGCATGTAAGTGTCCTTTGAGTGCTGACAACTGATTTCTACGCCACTTGATGAGTCCAGCGCCAGAACGTAAACAAAGTTGTGCCCTGCTTAAGAAGTCAGTGCTGCCTGTCCTGGGCACAGTGGACAAGTACTTTTCTAGGTGCTGGGAGCATAGCTGGGAACAATACAGAAAAAAATCCCCGCCCCCGGGAGTGTACATTCTAGCAGGAGGAAAATAGAAGCAAACAATAAACATAATAAGTATAGTAAATTATATATTAGAAGGAGAAAGAGCTATGGAAAGAAAATAGAGCAAAATAAAGGGGGTCTGAAGTGTAGGGTGCGGGTCGATTTAAAATAGGCCTCCCTATATGATGAAATGGGACTGAAATGGGACGTGAGCTGTGCAGCTTTCTGAAGGAGGGACACAGGTGCAGTCAGTGCAAAGGCCCTGGAGTGTGCGTGTGTCTGGCGTGATCGGGGATGGGCATGGAGAGCAGGGAGGCTGGCCAGGAATGAGAGGGCCGTGGAGGTGGTCAGAAGCGGCCAGATTCCGGCTCTGTCATCGGAAGGCCAAAGCAAGGGAACTACCCATGTTTGAAGGTGTGATGAGAGAGGAGTCGAGGATGACCCCAAGGTTTTTGGCCTGAGTAACTGGAGCAGTGAAGATTTTAGGAAGACGCCGTAGCATTAAGAAGAGGTCAGCTACTCTTTCCTCTGTTTCCCCGCAGCCTCTTGGGCCTTTGCCCCATGGCCTCGGTGACACGCCTGGGTCACAGGGGGAGGGACAAAGAAATAAGGCAGGCTGGCAAAATGAGTTTAGGAGGTCCCAAGATATGAAAGGCAGTACCTCCTTTTACTCTCCCGAGGGAAAACACACGATTTTTAAACATTTTATTTTGAAATAATCTTCGGCCTATGGAAGAGTTGCCAAGACAGAACAGGGTGTTTCCACAGAGCCCCCAGCCCCCCGACCCCCTACTGACACGTGGTATCACTGTAGTAGGGTCACAGCCAGGACCCTGACTGTGGTACCTCCCATACTATTCACGTTCCTGCAGCTCGATTCCAAGTTCCCGGAGTTTCCCCTCCTGTCATTTTTGGGGTGCAGGCCCCCCCCCGGTGTTGTGTGGTCATGTCTCCTGACTCTCCAACCCGAGACCGTTTCTCCGTCTCCTTGCTAACTGCCTGGCACGTCTCTTCTTTCCCGCTGGTCCCCAGGTCTGGGCAACGCTCTGGGGTGGCCACGTGGAGCCCCCGCCACAGGCCCAGGCAGCCAGCACCAAGAGAGGAGCAGCCGCAGCGGGACTGTCTCCCTGGCCTGGCCCACCACCCTGGTCCCCTGCTTGCGGCCTCTCTTGGCCTCGGGACCTCCCATCCCTGGATGCCAGGGCCACTTCCGATCCGCACCGCTGGGGGGTGCCTGGCCGGCTCAGTTGGTGGAGCGCGTGACTCTTGATCTTGGAGTTGTGAGTTCCGGCCCCTTATGGGGTGTAGAGATTACTTAAAAAAAAAAAAAATCTTAAAGAAAAAAAACAAAGAAACAGAAGCTGAGTCTGGGAGGCAGCAACACCCCCCCACACTTGGCGATGACTGTTCCCCCAGCAAAACACGGACGGCTAAGGACAGGCTCTCCTGAATTCCGCCAGGATCAAAGTACTGACTCGGGGTTTGCTCCCGAGGCTGAAGAACGCTGCCGCCGGTAAGGAGAGCCTCCCTGCCCCTCCTTGCCCCACCTCATCCCCTCGGGGGACCCCCCCACACACCCAGAGTTCGGCAGCCTGCAGCCAGAGGCGTAGGACTAGCTCACTGAGCGCTGGGTGTTAGAGATAAGACCAAGGGTCGCTGGCACTGTTCAAGCAGGAAGAGGCGATGGCCCGGTTACCATGACGACCAAAGTTTGCTTTAAGAGCAGCTGGTGCTCACATCTCATCGGGACAGGAGAGAGACTTAGAGACGCATGCTGTCCCGATGGTGTAGGCTCCGAATGCATTGGATAACTCTCCTCGGCAGACTGCCACTAGAGGTGGGCGTGGGAGCGCCAGGCTTTGCAAACTGAAGATGGACTGGGATCTTCCCAGGGGGTGGAAGATCCTGGTACAGCCTCGGTCTGGGAGAGAGGCTCCTCAGGGGACAGGGGCACACGCTGTGTCAATGTCACCAAAGCAGCCTGCGCTCCCGTCTGCTGGTCTGCTGGCTGGGGTGGCTCGCTGG
Organism: Potos flavus; assembly: GCA_028534135.1. NCBI lineage: Eukaryota > Metazoa > Chordata > Mammalia > Carnivora > Procyonidae > Potos > Potos flavus. Next base: position 5,390,194 of record CM052885.1, on the reverse strand, counting down.
TGATGGAGGGCACAGCTGGGGACCAGGACATGTGGCCCTAGTGTCAGGACAGGGGTTAGGGGAGCATGGGCTTAGTAGCAAGACCACGTGAGGCTCCGGCACTGCTGAGCTGTGTGACTGTGGGCAGGTGTCTTGGGCTCTCTGAGCTTCAGTGCCTTGGCTATCAAATGGGGGGACCTCAGGATCTACCCCATAATGCTGCTATGGGTCAAACCATCAGAATCTTACAGATGGCCAGGGCCCCGGAGCTCTCAACACGTAGTAGCTCTGAAATCCTGGCCACAGGACCTTGGGCAAGTCCCTCTTCCTTCTTCGAGACTCTGTTCGGAGCGTGTGTTACCCAGGCTCCTTCCAGGGCCGACTCCACGCCCCCGTGTGTGCGGTGTGGCATCCTCGCCGTGGCCGCCAAGAACACAGCACGAGCAGGGGACCGTGAGGGTCATGCTCCAAATGACAGAATGACATCCGTGCTGGGAACGGGAGATGGGCTGGGGTGGTGAGAAGCCTTTCTTTACTCAAAGATCTCATTTCATTCCAAGCGCAGGGTTCTATTTAAAAATCAGGCTGTTTTCCCCACTAGAGCAGTTAGCTAAGAGCCCTTGAGGGCATTCGAAGGAAGGCAGCAGCTCTCTCTGCCCTCACTCCCAAGCCTCCGAACGCCCAGTGCCTTCACCTCTTCTTTCGCAAACTTATCTTCTGCTCCTCTTTTAAAACCCAGCCCGATGTTTGCCCCGTGACGCTTTTCTGACCGCTCTCGGAGATATTAACTCATGTTAATCCTCCTTCCTCTATATTTTGTATCTGTTATTTCCCATTTCTCCCTTTATTTTAATCACTTAGCACAGCTATTTATTAGTAAATAAAAATTATTTATTTCATTATTTAACACAGAAAAGTAATCATTTCTCCCTTTATTTTAATTATTTAACTCCCCCACTGGTCCCCAAATTCCCCGAGGGTAGGGATTATGGATCATTTGCTTATTCCCCAGGTTTACCATTATGTGCTTTACAAATGTTTGTAGAGTTAATCAGATTGAATATATGTGGGGTATAAACTTGTCCAAACGGATTGAGTTTCTTTTCTGATGATTTCATTTTGGTCTAAGTTTGCTTTTAGTTTAAGGAATCAAAACATAATTGGATATGGATTCTTAAATGGTTCAAATAACTTTTAATACATCGCTAGTGTTGATGCTTACAAAACTGGAAATCAAAAAGATTTTTCCCTTTATCTGTGTGTGAATCAGAGAATGGGGGGACAGAAATGCTCTCAACATTTCATCTATAAGGAAAAAAAAACTGGTAGAAGTAGAGACAGAAGAATGATTGGCAGATCTAGTTTCTGGCTCCTACAAAAGAAGGACTTTAAAAATTGAGAAGGCAGGTTTGTCTGTGAGAACGTTTAACTTTGAATTTCACAGCTCAGCAAGCTCACCCGAGGCCCCGGGTGAGAACGCTAAGTTAGGTATGAAAGCAGAAATAAGTTACTAAAAATCGCAGGTGGTTAATATTAACTTCCTTTTGTTTCATGAATAAGCTAGATCATCCGGAACAACTGGGTGAAACACGGGGGCCTTTCAACTAAGCTGGGAATTGGCACACTTTTCTGGGAAGGACCAAGTGGTAAATATTTTCGGCTTTGCAGGACAAAGGGCCTCTGGGGCAAATACTCAACCCTTTGGACTGATGTAAGACCAGCGGGAGACCGCACATGAACGGGGGCATGGCTGTGTCCAAGAAAACTTTCTTTACAACAGGTGGGGGGTGGATTTGGCTTACTGGCCATAGGCTGGAACCCTTCCTTACCCACACCCCGCCCCACTGTCTTTGAGGTCCGAGGTTTCAGGGCTGCTGGCTGTGCTGATCTATCGCAGGCTGGGGAGAGCACGCAACTATGCAGACAAAGCCCCACACCGGCCCCAAACGGAAGTGTTAACTTTTAATCAACATAGGAAAATAACTTTGCTTTTTTTGATTACTCAGAGATTCTACGTGACTTACTATATTAGCCAGGGTTCTCCAGAGAAACAGGAGCGATAGGATCTTCAGAGTGGGGTACATGTAAGAGGAGACTTACTACAGCAATGGGCTCAGGGGGGGCTGTGGAGGCTGAGAAGTCCCACTATCTTCCATCGGCAAGCTGGGAACCCCGGGAAGCTGGTGGGAGAATTCAGTCTGCGCCCAGAGGCCTGAGACTGAGGAGCACTGATGCCCAAGAGCCTGAGAACACGGGAGTCCCAGCGCCGGCAGAAGATTCGGGGCGCCTGGGCGGCTCAGTGGGTTAAAGCCTCTGCCTTCGGCTCAGGGTCCTGGGATCGAGCCCCGCATCGGGCTCTCTGCTCAGCAGGGAGCCTGCTTCCCCCTCTCTCTCTGCCTGCCTCTCTGCCTGCTTGTGCTCTCTCTCTCTGACAAATAAATAAAATCTTAAAAAAAAAGGGGGGGTTAAAAAATCCTAGTTTCTAAGAATACATTTAGAACAAACCCTATTCTTAAACTTCTGTTTAACGACCCCAATGAGACAGAATAGGATTGTCTTTGGAAACTGCCCACTTGACTCTACTACTCCCCAGAGCCCTCCACATAGCTCACAGAATCACGTGTCCATTTTTTCACCATGGAGGGCAGTGGGGCTAGTTTACGCCACATCGAGAAACAGCCCTGGCGCAGGACTGGCTTACAGCAGCAAATATTCATGGCTCCATGCCCATCACAAGTTGGCCAGGGCGTCTGTTCAGTGACCGCCCTCTCTAGGACCCTGGGTGACAGCCAGCACCATCGCAAACATTGAGGGTCACTGTGGCGGAAAGAGAATTTGAGATCTCCCAGCAGGCTTGATGGTTGTAGTCCAAAAGGGACACACTCAATTTTGCTCAGGAATCATTGGCTAGAGAGAGAGTCTCAGGACCACCCAGCCCCAAAGTGGAAAGTGCATTCCTACCATTTTTCCAGGAGGAAATGTTTGCTGTCAGACACAACATTCTAGATCTACCATATTCCTCCAGTTCATCAGTGATGGGACTCGTTTGTAAGAACATGAGTAAGAACTTGTGCTTTGATCCTATGTGTGCGTGTGTGTGCGTGTGTGTGTGTGTGTAGGGATTTGGAGAAATTCACCAGCCAGAGAGGGTAAAAAGGTCAGTGTGAAATGAAAACATTACCTGAATCACTCAGCTAACTCAGACTTCGGGGTTAATACCGTCAGAGGAATTGGTGGGACCCTAGCAAGTGTCAGAAAGCAAGAATTCCTGTCCCCTTCGAGGGTCCTTCTAGCTGGACTAAGATTCAGATAGACATGAGACAGACGAGCAGAAAATCAGATTTAAGAACGTGCGTACAGGGAATCCACACAGACATGGAAATTCCAAAGACAGGCAAAATCAGGTATTTCTGCCATTCTGAACTAAGGAGATGGGGCCAGGGGGGTCTCGGACTTCAAAGGGAAGGGATGTAATTCACAGGAAGATGAAAAAGAGCACATGTTTGGTCAACGGAGGCTTGCCCCGTATAGACGGGTCACTCCCACAAAATTTATCTGTGGAAGTATCCCTTATCCGGGAAAGATCCTCGGATTTAGATTCTCCTATGTAGTTAAGGGAGAAGCCGAAGTTTCTCTTGAGACTATAGGGTCTGGATTGCCTTTAGCGCTAAAGAATCTGCATGTCCGGGGCGCCTGGGTGGCTCAGTGGGTTAAAGCCTCTGCCTTCGGCTCAGGTCATGATCTCAGGGTCCTGGGATCGAGCCCCGCATCGGGCTCTCTGCTCAGCAGGGAGCCTGCTTCCCCCTCTCTCTCTGCCTGCCTCTCTGCCTGCTTGTGACCTCTCTCTCTCTGTGAAATAAAATCTTAAAAAAAAAAGAATCTGCATGTCCAAGTGGCTCATCTCGGGGCAGCCTGTCCTCGCACCATGCTAGCTCATTCTGCACTTCCCGGGGTGGGGCGGGGGGGGGCACAGCCCTGATGCACAGGGGAGAGAGCCTGGCCGAATCGCAGCCTCTACTTGCTCCGTGGTCAGGCACTTTTGTTCCGTCAATAAAATCTGTACAATCCTACACATAGGGCGACAGACTCGTTGGCTGAAAATCCCACAACCCAGGCATACCCTCAGTCCTGGACAAACAGAAATGTTTAGTCCCCCTGCCTACATAGTAGCCCCGGGTACCGGGGCGGTAGCTCCTTCTATGGAGCTCGGTTTGTCTATTCTGCTAGGTTTCTCAATATTTGGCAGAGCGAGTGTAACGAAAAGACCATGGGGACCAGGTGCACTTGGGTTCAAGTCCCTTCTTTGCTACTTCAAGGCTTCGAGACCTTAGGTGAGTCTCAGCTCCTCTGAGCCTCAGCTTTGCCGCCCATAAAAAGGACGGAGGTAATATCTGCCTTAGGAGGTTGCTGAGAGGCTCCTTTGAGGAGCCCAGGTCTGTAGCGGGACCAGGAAGTGCTTCCTAACCTCCCTGGGTGGTGGCTGATTGCATCGCACAGGGCACGTGGTCCTTCCCAGCAGGAGGACCTGCACAAACAATTCGCGGGCATCCGTCCGTATGAGGAGGCTGAGACTTGGGTGCCACTTAACAAGTTAAAACACTGTGAACGAAAAGGCCAGCAAACTTAAGATTTAACCTGAACTTCAACTGGAGACATCTCTGTTCCTTTAGGTGATGGGTTCCCTGGGGGGGTTCTCAGGTCTCCCAGGAGGAGGAGGAATGTGAGCATCTCCCCAGCTCTCCGGGACCACGCGCTGGTCCTGTGCAGAAGCGACCAGAACAGGGCAGTTTCCACACTGCAGAGTCTCCCGTTCACAGCGGGGCGGTTTGAGCTTGATGTTGGACAGCTTGTGTTGGACGCACGCTGTTTAGCCAGTGGTAGTGCGAAGGTTCGCCTCCATAATCCAAACGTATTAAGGCCAAGTTCGCACCCGCTTCACTGCCCCCTCCCCTCACTGCTGCCCTCTCCCCTCTGCCCTCCTGCTACATGACTTCCTCGAGGTGAAAAGTAACTCTAACCCAGCCTAGAGTCTAAGTATGCTTTGAGCGGCTTCCAAATCTCCAACTCGAAACTGTGTTTCTGGAAAGGGGAGTGAGCCCACAGCTGTCTGTGCAGCGCGCCTGCTAGGAGATCAGGTTCACGGAGGCCGGCAACCGCGGATGCCAGCGTACTGGACAGTCCTGATGCTTCTGCTGTCCCCAGCCCCCCGGGAGGGGACGGTCCCGCCGCCTGGGCCAGCACCGTAGCTCGGCGGGCCAGGAGTGGGCGCCCGAACCTGCAGTAGGCCAACTGCAGAGTGGGCTGCTTCCCGCCCACCACTAAACACCCCATCCCAACCAGGGCGCCCCACTCCCGGTAAAACCTCGTCAGGAAAAGACTGCGCAGCCGCAACCCAATCCTTTCTCCCGACACGTGAACTGGGCGAGCGGGAGGCTGATGTTGTCCATATGCAGACCTTCCATCGGTCCTCGGGTTCGCGCGCCTACTTCTCGCTCCCACCTTCGTTCGTACCTGCTGCCCGAGTCCCCGAGCCTCCCTGTCGGAAGACTGACTTCTGTTTCCCCTTCAGCCCCTGACATCATACCACAGGCTGTAATTCCTCTTCCTGTTTCAGCTGGAAACCCTCCATGATCAGCTTTGCATCTTCCAGAAATGTGCTGAAATCTCATCTTTCTACCTTTTGTTTAAACGGGGTAGAAGTCATCTTTTTGTTCTACTGCCTACGGTCAGAACTTTTTACAACGTTACAGAATGGAAAAAAAAAACATTACAGAATGGGCCAAATCCATCACGATTTGTACATGCCAATGCTGAGGACTTCAGATTTCTTATTTGACTAAATACTGCAGAAGAGTTCTATAATTCCTTAATTATCCTTAACGAGTAGTATCTACTCTTCCTTACATTTCTCTCCACCCCTCTCAGTGGGGGAAGCCATGAAACTAAATGCAAAAGCGTGGACGCTTTGCAGGGAGACAATAGCAATTATACGAGATTACTGCCGTCCAAATGTATCAGCAATAATTGATAGCACCGTGGCTCTCTCAAGTTACTGAGTACACATTAAAAATAGAAACACGACTCGCCTGTGTTTCAAATGCTGTCTCATTTTTCCTCTGAATATAAATACTATTTTTTGGTATATTCATAATAACCGGGACCTACACAGTCTATCTCTCCTACGTAATCGCTAGTGATGTGTTGGGAGTGGTGGGCGATTATAGAGGTCCGGAGCAGGGAAAGTAGATCTGGAGAGTCCCTGAAGGAGGGCACCTGAGTGGGGCTTTAAGGGGGAGGGGGTCCTTGGGCTCTGATAAGAAGAGCACCTGCCTCATCTCCAGATGCCAGGCTAATCCTATTGCCAAGGAAAACATCACTCGGGACACATCTGCTAAAAGTATCAACAATGAAATGCCAGCTCTCTCCCAAAGTTTAATGTGCTCACTGCAAGGAAATTATTTTCCAGGAGTTAAGCAGACGGCTTTCGAGCTGGGTCTCATCTTCCGTCTCCCTCACCAGCCACCACCGCGGTCACTGCATAAAGAAGTCCTTTAGCTGGAGAGACATGACTGCCAAGATGCCCCCATTTTCAATGTCCCAATATTCATGGGATTTTGCTAACCCCGTGGGACAGAGAGATTCTTGTTTATTTCTAGAGATGATCTTAGGAGGCATTAGTCATGTGGGAAAACTTAGGTTGTTTGCTTATTATGGGAAACTTCTAATAAAATCAATCTGGGTTTTTAGCCTCTTTGATGGAAGGCAGGTCTCCAAATACAGCTGATTTTAAATGGATTCTAACAAGAGTGGAAAGACTATAGGCTTTGGCATTACTGTCACTGAAGCCAAGCGAGCTAGACAAGTCTGGGGAAACCAGATTGGGATCTAGAGTGGTCAGAAACATTAATTGCCCTGAAAGGTGAACACAGGGAACTCTGGTTATATTTAAACTATGAATCACATGACTAGACTCTACTTGGGCAGAAGTAAAACATGTTTTCCTTTAAATGATTAAACTTAGTTGAACTTAGTTCAAGAAAAATGTCTTTTCCTTCTGAATGTTTTCTTCCCCCAGGCTTAAAGAGTTTCAAGATGAGATTTGTTTTGTTAAAGAGAAAACATATATCAATAGCTTCCAAATTAGACACATCTATAGACTTGGGACACCCAGATGACTGCAAATAATGTGTCTGGCCCATCTCCTACATCTGGATGGTTAAAACTGCAGGTCAAAAAGAGAGAGAGGAAGGAAGGAAGTTAGAAAGCTTTCCTTGTCTGTTGATGGAAATGGACTTGAATCCCATGTTTATCCCATTTTCTCCAGCATAAAATTTTTAATCCCTACTCCTGGAGTGATAAAACAGTAACATTTCAAGTCCATGGTTGGAAAAGGTTAGCCAACATTTCACCTGACCAGCTGTTCTGAAACTCATTCAGGATTCTGGTGAATGCCAAATCGAGATGGGTGAGACTCACGGTGTTGGCATTGCCTTACTTTGGAAAAGTTGGGTTTTTAATTAAGTGGGGAAAAAGAGAGGAAGAAATCAAGTCTAAGCACAATACAGGCAAGACCAACAATAACATCCCTCGGGTTGAAGGAGACAGCTTCGAGGAGCCTCCTGTCCTTATTTGGGGGTTAGTTCACTTAAAATAATAAACGTTTTTCTTTTACTATCCAATGACCCAAAGCTAGAATTATGATTAGTACCTATTGGTATTTCCTTTGCTTTTTTTCGGGGGGGGGGGGATGCTTTCTCTGTTCCCTCTTTTTATAATTTTTCTTTTCTAACAGTGATTACTTTTTATGATGAGGGTTTTGGGTGAGCACAGCCTTGGGTCTCAGGTGGGGCGGGCAGGGGTCGGAGGACCAAAGGAGGGTCAGCCCCTTTCCGCTGCCGCTGCCGCTCCCCCAAAGGCTGGAGGGGCTGTCCTCGCGGAAGGTCGTCCCTCCCTGGCGCGGGAGGGAGAGGGGCGGCAATCTGAGGCTGGGGGGCCACTGAGGTGTGAGGCCCCGCACGTTATCTTACTCAATCCTCAGCTGTTTGTACCCCATCGGAGGAATGGGAGGCTCGCAGAGGCGACGTCGCCCACCGCCCACCCAGCCCGCTGGGGGCAAGGCTGTGATATCACCTCCCTACTCTCATCACGTCCTCACACAGTGTTTTCCATAAATAAACAAGCCCAGCCGAGGTCGCCCCAAGGCCTGTCGGCGCCCGGGGGGTTTCAGTTCCAGGCGGCGGGGACCTGGCTGACCCGAGGGGTCGCGGAGCCAGAGCCGGGCAGGCGGGCCCGCAAAGGGGTCCCCACCCCAGGAGGGGAGGAGGAGACGGGGAATACGACTGAGGAGGGGACGTCCCGCCCCAATGTCCCCAACCCCCATCCCAGTGCCCCGCACGCAGCGCTCGCTCCCCGCACCACCTTCCACAGGCTGGGGGCGCGCCCCCGCCTCCCGGCCGCCCCTGGCCCTGGCCCTCGCCCTCGCCCTCGCCTCTGGACCCCTCACCCCTCCGCCCGGGTCCGCACCCCAAACCCCGGCCGCGCCCCTCCCCCCCCCCGGCCATCTCGACCCGTCACCCTTCAGGCCCGGACCGCACCCGTGCATCTCTTTAGCGCCCCGACCCCCCTCCACCGCCAGCCAAACCCGGGTCTGCGTCCCGGTCCCCCGGGCGCCCCTCCCTCTAGCGCCCTCGCCGCTCCCACCCCCGCCCGGGCGGGGATCCGCACCCCAACCCCCGGCTGCGCCCGGTCCTGCGGCCCTGCCCCGCGATCGCGTCCGCCCAACCTCCCCGGCCCGGGTCCGCACCCCCGCCCCGGCCGCGCCCCCTCCGCGTCCCCGCCCCGGCCGCGCTCCCGCCCCGGGGCCGCGCTCGGGCGGCGAGACCCGCCTGCTGGGCGGGCGGCGGGGGCGCCATGGGCAGCGGCAGCAGCCGGAGCGGCCGGGCCCTGCGGCGGCTGCGCGGCCCCGACAGCCGGCCGGCGGGGTCCGGCGGGGCAGCCTCGGAGGGCGGGACGCGGCCCCTGGTCTCGGCGACGCCGGCGGCCGCCCGGGAGGAGGCCGGGAAGGCGGAGGCGGCTGAGGGGGTGGCCGAGCCCGACCCCGGCCCCGCGGCGCCCCCCGACGGCGGGGACGAGACCCTGCGCCTGCTGGACCAGCTGCTGGCCGAGTCGGCGGCCTGGGGCCCGGGGGAACTCGCCCCGCGGGGCCCGGCGCGGCCCCGACCCGCAGCCGGCGCCGGGAGCCCGGTGAGTGTGGGAGCCCGCGGAGCCGTTGGGGCCGCGCCCTGTCCCCCAGCCCCCACCCCAGCCCCCCAGCCGCGTGCTTCCTCCCACCCGCCTCCGCGCACCCCCCCCCCCCCAGGTTCCCTGGGCCTGAGCGGCGCCCGTCCCCCTCTGCCCCGAGTGTCACCCACCGTCTCTGGGTCTCCGAATGCCTCCAAGGTGTCCTGCGGATCACGCGGCCTCTCCTTCCCCAGCACCCCCTTTGATTTCCTCCCTGTCTGCCCCTTCTGGGTGCTGGTCTCACTGCCTCGAGTTTGGGGTGACAGTGCTGGGAGCAGCCTGGAAAAGTAGGGGGGGACACACATCCCTTGGCAGAAAGGTATCTCCCGGGCTGTCCTCTGGCCAGAGCTCTCCTTTCTTTCCTCCTAGAACTGTGTGTTCACGCTCAAAGCACAGCAGCATCCCAGAGCCCTTCCCCGCGAGGTGGGAGCTGGCGGGGGGGGGGGGGGGGGGGGGGGGGGGGGGGGGGGGGGG
>CM052885.1:5362091-5380362 GCA_028534135.1 Potos flavus | reverse complement strand
GTCCCGTTGTTCTAGAAAAACAATAAAAATGAGCGCTCCGGTTTGGCAACAGTCTTCTCTCCAGCAGAGCAGAAGGAACACGATCTTTGCTCTCAGATCGTGGGCTTGGGGAGGACGCCAGAGGCAGCACCCCCTTTTCTGGAGCCCCACAGGCCTGGCTTAACTGCCGGGACCCAGGGAAGCGTCTTCTGGGGGCAGCCACCAAGCAGGAGAATCCTGAAAAGGCCTCCCTGAGAGGGGTGGGGAGGAGAAGTGGCTCCAATCAGACAGTGCAGTGTGCCTCAGGTCCCCCCCGCCCTGCCCCGTCCTCCTGCCTGTCCCTGTGCCCTGCCACCCTCCCAGAGTGAGCCGCAGTGAGTACTACTGAATCCGTTCACAAGATTCCTTCAAGACTACGTCACCATTCAGTTATATAACACTAAAATAGATAAACACTTGAGAAATTTGGGGGAAATTCTCAGAGAGCATGGAAGCAAATCATCCCAGTTTCAAGCGCCTTGGAAACTCTCAAAGTAAAAACGAGAGTGAAAGAGAAAGAATGGATTTCCCCCTGATATGTTGAACGGGAGCAGGGCTGCCTTACTCACTGTCCCAGTCATTTCTGCGAGCCCGGCACCCCGCTAGGTGCTAAGACGAACACAGATGGCACGCGCTCCTTGTCCAAAAGCAATTCAGGTCTAGCTGGGGGAGAGAGGCCCGCAGACAAAAAGCAGAATGCAGTGTGCTAAGAGACAGACCTGCATAGAGCCCACAGGAGGAGGGACCGATCCCCTGGAGAAGTCAGGGACGCACTCGAGAAGGACAGCCCTTGACCTGAATCTGGAAGGATCTGTGGCCTTAGCCAGGCAAACAAGCAGGGAAAAGCATTTGTGCAGAAGGAACCCCGCATGCGCGGACAAAGGGACTGGGGCGCCGTCTACGGTGCCCGGGCTGTGGGTGGGGACGTCCTGGGTGGAAGACGCCGGTGGGGGGTGTGCGTGCCATGCTGTCAGGTCATTCTGGGAGTTTCCCCACGTTACGGAGTTTGGGCTTTATCCTAAAAGCTGTGGCTATCTCTGAAGGGCTGTGGGGCGCCGCGTTTTGTGTTTTAGGAAGAGGACACCAACAGCTGTGGGAGGACGGGCTGGGCCAAGTAAGCGGGGGGCCAAGATGGCCCGCTGGGGGCTGCTTCGGTGGTCTGGGTGAGCAGGAGCTGAATGAAGCAGGACAGTTAGAGGGCCGAAGGGGAGGTGGAAGTACCCGGGAGGGGGAACCGGCCAGCCGAGGGGGTTCTTCTGGAGGTGGATTGTATGTACTCTCTGTGCCATAAGTATTTCTCGAGTGCGTCCTAGAATCTTCGATTATTAGATCTGTAAGAAAGCTCCTCGAGTCCCAGTTATTTTCAGGTGTGGGGAGACGGGTCAGCCGGCCAGAGGTCCGTGGAGCCCGGAGGCTCTGCTCACAGAGCAGCGGGTTGGGCGGTGTGGCTGCAGTGGAGAGGGCAAGGTCAGGGTAGTGGGGGACAGGCTGGTGGCCAGGATGGGGGCCCGGTGTCTAGGCGGAGCATCATGGTCCTTCGGCCACTGTTAGGCCTTTGCCCTGTGGGCACAGAGGTCTTTGTACGTGCTTGTGCTCAGGGGAGAGGTTGCGGCTGGAGCTGTGAGCGTGGGAGCCAGCAGAACGGACGAGCATGGAGCATGGAGGGTCGACCAGAACCCCAGCAACGGCGACGCCAGCTAACACCCGCCCGCGTGCCGGGCAAGCACCGCTGCGGGGGTGCTTGTGGGTGAACTCGCATGAGAGGAGCGAGGACCCAGCCCTGCTGTGTTCGCGCGTGGGGAAGATGAGGGGACGTGCCAAAGGGGACAACCCGTAACGGCGGGGGGGGGGGGGCACCAAGAGGATGCCATGTCTGGAAGCCAAGGGAGGAAAGTGTTTCAAGAAGGGAGAGGTGAGCAGCTCTTGTCAACGCTGCTTGCTGGGGGGAGTAGGATGAAGCCAGGGAAATGACCACCGACCTTAGCAGCTTGGAGGTCCCTCGAGCTCTCGGCAAGAGCAGTGGTGGAAGCCCGACCGGCCGGGGTTCACGGAGAATGAGGGGCAAGGAACCAGAGTGTAGTCAACGCTTTTGGGAAGGTTCTTTTTCCAGCGCAGTGGTAGTGGATAGCGAGGATGGCCCTGGTAGGTGCCGAATTAACCATAAAATCTCAGTCCCAGAACGGGCTGGTTAAACAAAGGTTTAAGAGATTAAGTGCACTAGTAAAGTGCAAGGGCGGTCTTAAAGAGGAAGTTTTGATACCATCCAATAAACACAAATTCTGCATCTTTACTACCATCCAATAAACACAAATTCAGACTTTGTCCCCCCTCCAGCCTAATAAATCTGGGCTGATCAAAATCTAGGGAAGTTCGGTTTCTGGGAAGGTTTTTGTTTTTTGTTTTTGTAAGGTTTTATTTGTTTTTATTTTTTAAAGAGTTATTTTATTTATGTTCGAGAGAGAAAGAAAAAGAGAGAGAGCATGTGAGTGAGGGGGGAGGGGCAGAGGAAGAGATTCTCAAGCAGACCCCGCTGAGTGCGGAGCCTGAGGACCCAGGATCCCAGGACCCTGAGATCACGACCTGAGTGAAATCAGGTGTCCAATGCTTAACCAACTGAGCCATGCAGATGCGCCTAAAGATGTTTTTGTTTTTTTTTAAGATTTTATTTATTTATTTGACAGAGAGAGACAGCGAGAGAGGGAACACAAGCAGGAGGAGTGGGAGAGGGAGAAGCAGCCTCCCCGCTGAGCAAGGAGCCCGATGTGGGGCTCGATCCTAGGACCCTGGGATCATGACCTGAGCCAAAGGCAGACGCTTAACGACTGAGCCATCCAGGCAGCGCTAAAGATCTTATTTTTAAGTAATCTCTACACCCAACTCGGGACTTGAACTCACAACCCCAACACCAAGAATCACACGCTCTACTGACTGAGCCAGCGAGGCGCCTCTCATTTCCTGGGAACTTTATTGTTGCTGCAAAAGTAGCAATTTTTTTTTTTTTTTTTACAAGAAGGTCTAGGCCAATCATGTCTTCTAGTTAGGCGGAATGAATCCACCTTCCAGCATTTTTACAAAGGTTCCACTTTGCTCTAGCAGAGGAGGACTGGGATAACTCTTGTGTGTTCCCATCAGCCAGGACTTTGGAGAAGTCCTTGTTCACAGCTGCGGGGGGATGTGAAGGTGAAAACAGCAGTAAAATTGATTGCGTGGCTGGAAAGCAGATCACCAGAGAGACTTAAACGCGATGGGTAATATGAAGGACTTTTGGCAAAAAAACAAAAAACACTGTTTTGAAGAGAGTTACTGTCCGTCTGCATTCAGATGTGATCTATAGCAAAGCACACAAATCCGAGTGGGAGTACGTGGTGTTTGAGCAATCTAGGAAACACAGAAGAGTAAAATGTAATGCTGACCCCCAAGAAGCTCCTAGCTGTGTTGCGGAGGGTTGTGTAAAAGCACATTTGCCATTCAGCACGGAAGCCCCGCAGTAGAGGTGTGTAGGAAGTGTTACACACCCAAAGAGCTGAATGGTCCCATCGGAGGCAGACGTCTTCCCGGTGGACCTGACGTCTGAGTTGGTTCTAAAGGATCGGTTGAGTTTTCCGGCGGTGGGAAAAGGACGGAGCATTTGGTGCAGAGGGAGCAGCATGTGGAAAAGCCCAGAGGGATGAAAGTGCTTTAGGAGAACAGCACACACCCGTTGCGGCCCGACAGCCAGGTGATGATGGATAGAGCGCAAAAGGCAAGCGGATCGCTTGCGTCCTGGTTTCCCAGCCCTCTAGGCTAAGGGGTGGAACTTCAGCCTACAGGCAGCGGGGAGCTCGTAGAAGTTGTCTGTGTTTATTATACTTAAATGTTGATTTTAAAGTCAGAAGAGGTAATAGACACGCACAGGAGAGAAGATGTGAAAGATGCCCTGAAAAGAAATTGTCCCTTCCACCGTCCCCACCTTTCCCCAGGTCCCTTCCCCGGAGCCACCACCTTATTTCTCGTGCCCGCTCTCCTGGCCAGCCTCCCTTTCGGAAGGTCAGAGGTGGCAGGGGGGAGGGAATGAGCGGGGACTGTGCAGGATGCTCGGGTAGGAGGGTACTGCACTGATCCAGGGCAGAGAAGGTGGGAGGAGACCAGGTGACAGGTGGGTGTGGCAAGCAAAGGAAGGCGAGTTTCTAGAAAGACGCCAGGGCTTCTTGCTCGTGTAGTTGAGCCAATGATCATGCTCAGTGCCTTACACGTCGGGTCTGGGGTGGGAGGCGGACAAGTTCCGGGGGCTGTCCGAAATTCACGTCCACTGTAGAGAGTGGTTCGTGAACATCAGCCTGCGGACGGATGGGCTGGCAGGGAGGGGGGAGGAGAAGGCTAAGCCTGGAGAAGATCAAACGCTGAAGGCAGATCCTCTCCTCAGGGGACCTATAAACACAGTGAGACTGCCAACTGTGAGATGCTCAGTGCCTGGAGATGCCGGTCTGCCGGTGACCTCAGAGGGCTCCCTCCCTCCGCGGTTGCAGGGGGGCAGCCGTGCGCACGGGGTGAGAGCCCAGACACCCGGGCCTCGGGCCTCGGCAGTGGCTACTGAGCCCTGGGTGGAGAGGCGAAGGAGCGAAGGCGGGGCGGGGGTCGCTGTCGCATGCGTCCCATCCAGCGGTGCTGGTGAAGACTTTCTGGGCCCGGGAGCTCTAGTTCCCACAGGGGCTGGGACAAGCGGAGCCTGGACTAGGGCGAGGGGCCAGCAGGGGTCTGGGCAGACCCGAGGTTCTCACCTCCCTCAGGGCCAGGAGCCCGATACCAGCAAGGAAGGTACCTCCCAGCCCAAGGCCACCAGTTCAGGTGCCCGCTGGGTTCTGCCTCCCAGCAGCCCGTGTCCGGGAACCCGGTGGTCTCTTTCCAGAGAAAGAGAATCCCGGAGAATTAGATCGTTAGCCCCGAAGGGATCCGAGGCCACGAGGGCCTTTGGGGCTCAGCAGGGGGAGCTGCCCCAGGGCTGGGCGGGCCCGGGAGCCACACCGGGTCATCTCCCTCCCCATGCAAGGGCACGTGCCCCCAGATTGGGGCCGCCCCCGGGGTGGGCAACAGCCCGCCTGCAGCCCGTCCATGAGTCCAGCTGAGTCCCCAGTGTCTATAACGGTGTGGAGATGAATGTGAATGTGCTTTACAAGGTGAGAAAACACTATATAAATGCAATTGATTGTCCTTTTCCTGCAATCCCACCCTTTTTCGCTTCTCCAGGCCTTCACTCTTCACTCTGTTTGGAAACACTTTCCTGAAGGTGTGGCCTTGTGAAGGGAGGTGGGGGCTCCACGACCGGTGGTCTCACAGTCAGAGCCGACCAGAAAAGTCTGGTTGTTATTTTATTAACGCAGAACCGCTCTCCCCGCAGAGCCCTGGGAGGCCTTGGAGTGGGGCTGTGTGGGGACAGGAGCGCCCCCTGGCGGCCGGAGGGCTGCGCCTGAAGGCACAGCAGGGGACGGCGGAGGCGGGGAGGCCAGGTACCAGGAGCGCCCTCACGCTGTTCTCTCCGCAGTGTGTTCAAATATCCGCAGTGACGCATAAGGAAACATGAAACCCCCAACCAACCGAACCATCCTGGGCTTCCAAGAAGGATAATTCTTTAATAATGAAGAAGGAGGACGCCTTCCCAGGACGTGGAATATTATTACCGGGCAGTAAAAGGGAGTACACTACTGGGATGCCTGGTGGGCTCCGTGGGTGGAGCACGCGACTGTTGATCCTGGGGTCGTGAGTTCGAGCCCCACGCTGGGCGCAGTGAACTGTCGCTAAACACAACGTGGATGGATCTCAGAGTCCTTACACTGAGGGAAAGAAGCCAGGAAAAGGGTGCACGCTGTACGATTCCGCGGGTCTTGGCTTCCAGAGAGACCCCGCGAATCTGCAGGGACCGGAAGCAGATCAGTGCTTGCCTGGAGGCAGGATCATGGCCGAGGGTCACAGGGAGGACCACGGAGGGGGCTGGCGGCCGGGGTGATTTAACAGGCCCATGCATGCCTGGAAGCCTACCAAATTGGATTCCTTACACGTCTGTGGCTTGTTCTGTGGCAATTCTCCGTATCATTGATATGCATACATGTGTGTGTGTGTGTGTGTGTGTGTGTGTGTGTGTGTAAAGCTGTTGAATATGAAGGGTTAAAGTTCTTCTCTAAATAGAACAAACAGAATAGAGACATTTTGGTAAGTGAAAGATGCAGTGGATTTCCTAAAAATTAACCACTGATACTTCACTTTTTTCAAAGCAGCCTAGTAAATGAAAGGATCATCTGTTTCACTTCCTCCCCCTCTCCTCCGCGGCTCCTTCATCTCTGCTGAGTTCTTCAAAGCCTGCATGGGATCTGGAGTGATGACACATTCCCCCACCCACCCGTACACACTCACGCGCTCCCTGAGCTCAGCCTGGTTCCCACAGTCGGCCCCAGCCCAGGCGCCACAGCCCCCGTCCCGGTGTCTGTCTGGCCCAGAGGTGGCCGGCCGCCAGCTGGCAGGTGGCTGGAACGTGCGTCCGCTCTAGGCCAGGAGCCGCCGGCAGGGGCTGCTGGATCTTCGCTTTTCATCCAAGCTCCCTTTGCTGCTTTAGCAGCGAGCTGTGTCTCTGGGAGGGCGTCTACACATTCCACGTCTGACAAAGTCAAGTGAAAGGCTGAAACGCATTGACAAGGAAAGGACCACGCATTCCGACCTCAGGCACGGAAAGAAACCTCAGTAAACGTGGGGCAGATGTAACAAGGCTGGGCCATCAGGGAAATTAGAAAAGCAAGAGCACAGCGTCCCTTCCGAACCCCACTGTAAGGTGCACGGTTCACGCTGGTGATGGTGTGCCCGGTCCTGGCTGGCCCGCAAGGCCGGCAGTGTGTCCCCGTTAGCTGCAGGGAAAGCAGCGAGGCAGTGGAGACAGGCTGATCCTGCGAAGCTCTGACTCTCCTGCTGGGAGAAACTGTATTTGTGACAACCTTCACAGTCTGGTGATGAGGGGTCTAGCCAAAGTAGGTGACGACAAAAGCTGCTTCCGGCCGAAACTGACAAGAGGGCACAAGGGTGCAGATAGGATGTCCTCGAAAAAGCAGTCGGGATTGGCTGGGTAAACTACTGCTTTTCTTCTCTGGAGCTCCTGGGAATGCAGGCAGGCCCAGTGACCGAAAGCTGTCGGGAGGCAGGTTGGTGGCCGTGTAAGCGAGGACTTTCGTGGGTACCTGAGAGAATTGAAAGCAGGGTCCCAGAGAGATCTCTGTCCACCCCTGTTCACAAGAGTGGTATTCACAGCAGCCAAAAGGTGCAAGCAACCTGACAGACGAATGGGGAAAGAGAATGTGGTCCATACACACAAGAGGATATTAGCCAGCCTTAAAAGGGAAGGACATTCTAACACCTGCTCCAACATGGATGAACCCCAGAGATATGTCAGCCAGATGCAAGAGGACAAATACTATAGGTTTCCTCTTAGACAAGGTGGTCAGACTCATAGAGCCAGTAGGAGGGGGCTTGGGGTGGGGGGTGCACAGGACGGGGAGTTGTTCAGTGGGGACAGAGTTTTTGTTTTGCAAGAAGGAAGGAGCTCTTGAGATCGGTTGCACAACAATATGAATGTACTTAATATTGAAATGTACACTTCAAAATGGTTAAGATGGTGAAGTTTAGGCTATGTGTATTTTATTACGGGATTTCGTTTTTATTTTATTTTTTAAAGGATTTTATTTATTTATTTGACAGAGAGAGAGAGCACAGAAAGTGGAGCAGCAGGCAGAGGGAGAAGCAGGCTCGCCGAGCAGGAAGCCCGATGTGGGGCTCGATCTCAGGACCGTAGGATCATGACCTGAGCCGAAGACAGACGCTTAATGACTAAGCCACTCAGGCACCCCAGGATTTTGTTTTTAATTAAAAAGAACATTCAGGGGCACCTGGGTAGCTTAGTTGGCTAAGCGCCTGACTCTTGATCTCAGGTGTCATGAGTTCAAGCCCTGCATTGGGCTCCATGCCTAGTGTGGAGCCTACTTTAAAAATGTTTTTAAAAAAGACATTCACATCGTCTGAGCTGCTCTGAGATGGGATGGGTGGCCTCAAGAGGCCGTGGGGGTAAGTGTGTGTGTGCGTTACTTCCCATCTTCTTTCTTCACTCTATCCCCACTCTCTGTCCCTCTTCCTATTGCGAATTCCTTGCTGGCTTGGGGTTCATCTCCTCTTCATCTTTATACTCCCCAAAGGCAAGAATGAGCGTTCAAAGAAATGCGCCATGATATTAAGTCCCCCGGGAAAGGTCACTAGGCACCAGCAGCCACGGTCAGCTCTTGGGGGTACCGCCGGGACGGGGTTGCGAATCCTTGCCATGTGGCCAGCCTCCACTCGCAGCGTTGGGCAGGCAAGAACGACCTTTACGGGACAGCGCGGTGAGGCTGGCTGGCCCTCCCCCGCCCATCCCCACGGGGCCGGCACCGGCAGGGCACGCCCAGTGTGTGCTTGCTTCCGCTTCCCATCACGAACGTTTCCCAAGAAACACATCAGAGCTAATTTCTCAGGGAAGAGTATATTGTGCAGGAACCTCTGCTTATGCCTCGAAGACCATGGCCAAGTTCCCGGGACTGACCTCATCACGCGTTCTGGTTTCCTTCCCCTGGGGCTTCGTCAGAGGTTACCCCAGATTGGACGTTGGTTCGGATGCTTCCAATGGTGTTTATCAGTCACCTGCAGGGCGGCTGTTACGCTAAGGATGAGCCCGATGCATAATCTCTCATCTCACAGCAGCCCTGGGGGCTAAGACCCCATTACACAGATGGGTAAACTGAGGCTCAGAGAGCCTGACCATCCACCCAAAGGCATATCATTATTAAATGGCACAACTGGGATTCTAACCCTTTTCTCTATTATGCTATTTTTACTCTACTATGCCAACTGCTATGTAGACTTTAAACTCAAGATTATAACAACCCAGCAACTTGACATTCAACTTAA
This sequence comes from Potos flavus, assembly GCA_028534135.1. Lineage (NCBI taxonomy): Eukaryota > Metazoa > Chordata > Mammalia > Carnivora > Procyonidae > Potos > Potos flavus. Next base: position 5,371,395 of record CM052885.1, on the reverse strand, counting down.
TTTGGAAAATACTCCGTGTTTGTCCTGTGCCCAGCCTGGAGAGCTGTAAGCTCAGGAGAAGTGGCACTCTTGTTGGGGAGGACTAACTAACACTGGCGGGTTAATAACTAGAAGACAGCATGGTCTACAGCATCGGTCCGATGATAATAGAAACACTAACGGATAATGTTTACTGAGAACTTATTAAGTGCCAGGCACTTTGGAACGACTTTAAAGTATCTCCCAGTAAACTTGCTTTGCATACAAGGAAACCACTGCTTAGTGGTCAAGGTCAAGACAACCTCCCCGAACCGCAGAGCTGGTAGGCCAGGGTTTGGACTATCTCTCTTTCGAAACTCACGCTTCTGACTACCATACTGCCCACCTTCTCCAATTGCACATTTTATGGCAACATTCCCCCCTCCTCCAACTCTGTGCTCTTACACATCTGGCTGTTTAGTGTGTTTAAGACTTACTTCTCCGGTGACATTTCCGGCAGCTCGAGAGCGTAGAGCGCACGTCTGCACAGCATCTGATAGAGCGCTGGGTGTGCTGGGGTGCTGGGTGAAGGGCTGGTGAGCGATTGACCCATGTGATTACATCTCCGAGTCAGAGGATGGAGGAGCGCCTGAGAACAGAATTTGGAGCGGACGTAAGCAGCTTCCTACGGGGGCAAAAAAGCCCAGTTCTCCCTATTGGCTGTGTAGGATCATGGAATGAGGAACGCAATTGCTCCACTATGAAAAGGAAAAAAAAAACCTTTAAAACTCCCCATTGTCTGCAGAATAAGGAAGGTCCCTATATCAGACCTGAATGCATAGATTTAATTTCAAATGGTCCCAGACTGGAAGTGCCCCCGAGATCCCTGGAAAAAAGTCATCTTCCTCTTAGGCCTTGGAGAATACTCACAAAGAAGTTTCCAAGGACAACGAGCAGCGCACAACAGGAAATAACCAACTATGGAAGGAACCCAGTAAAAACCAGAAGAAAACATAGTCACAAAAATAGATGAGTAAAGGGGGCGCCTGGTTGGCTCAATTGGTTAAGCGTCCAACTTTAGATTTCAGCTCAGGTCATGATCTCAGGGTCCTGGGCTGGAGCCCTGCCTCAGGCTTCACGATCAGTGGGGAATCTGCTTGACGTTCTCTCCCTCCCTCTCCTTCTGCCCCTCCCCCCTCCGAAATAGACCAGTGAACACTTGGGTTGTTTGGATTACCAGGAACAGATTATAATCAATTTATGTTTCTTGTGTTTAAAGAAAATACCTGCAAAGGACAAGGGCCTAGAGAAAGTGACCTGATGTATTTGAAAAAGAACCAAACAGAACTTGTAGAAATGGAAACTAGAGTAAACAAAGTCAAAGATTCCAATGGTGTGGGTTCGCAGGCGATTAGAGATGAAGAGATCAGCACATTGGAAGACAGAGTTGGAGAAATGACCCAGCCCATAGCACCCAGACGAGGCTCTGATCCAGGATGCTTGAGAAAAAACCCACAGCAAACATTAAGCTGTGAAACAGTAGAAACTTTCCCTTTTGCTAAGGGAGCAAGACAAAGATGTCTGTTATCATCATTTCTTTTGATGTAGCACCAGAAGTGCGGAGAGCTTAGGGGGAAATCAAATGGCCGTTATTCCCAGAGAATGTGAATGAGAACAAAAATAATACAAAAAGAATCTCTAAATAAATTATTAGGGCCAATACAAGAGTTGGTAAATTCACCAACCCTCTAAATATGTATATATTTCAGTTATAGTTCCGCAACAAGAGATATAAAATAAAATTTTATTAAAAGGGCTATGGTGGGGTGTCTGGGTGGCTCAGTCGATTAAGTGTCTGCCTTCGGCTCAGGTTATGATCCCAGGGTCCTGGGATCGAGTCTCACATTGGGATCCCTGCTCAGCGGGGAGTCTGCTTCTCTCTTTCTCCCTGTGCTGTTTGTGCTCTCTCTCTCTCTTTCAAATAAGTAAATAAAATCTTTTAAAAAATAAAAATTTAAAAAAGATGGCAGTGATAATAGCATTGCAAATACCAAGTATCTAGGAACTGATCTAAAAAGAGACATCCAGGGCGCCTGGAGGCTCGGTCAGTTAAGCGTCTGTTTTAGCTCAGGTCATGATCTCAGAGTCCTGGGACTGAGCCCCACGTCGGGCCACCTGCTCAGCGGGAAGGCTGTTTCTGCCTCTCCCTCTGCCCCTCTTCCCCCCACCCCCGCCCCGCCCAGTTCATTCTCTCTCTCAAATCCATAAATAAAGACCTAAAAAAAAAGACATTAAAGAACGCCTGAATGAAGGAGAAACAGTCCCCATTTATAAATCAAAAGGCTGATTATTATAAAGATATCAATTCCTCCTAAATGATCTGTGGTTTAATACCACCCCAACAAAATCCCCAAGATTTTTGTCTCCTGTGGAATAGCCCAATCTGATTCCAATTCCTATGTGGGGGAATGCAAAGAACAGAGCGTACTCAAGACTTTTTTTTTTTTTAAAAGGTGGGAGGACATGCTTTACCAGATGTCAAGGTTCATGCTAAAGCCGTGGTCCCCGGGGCAGGCTGGCGCGGGCCCAGGGCTCGGCGCCGACCACCGGAAAAGCCACAGACAGACGTGTTCTCCATCCCCACACCCTCGTCTGGGGCAGAGCAAGCTTGGCAGAGCCGAGGGGAAGGCCGGGAGGTGAGAGAGGTGCGACCGGTCGCCTGCCACAAGGCAGGGAGTTGCTTGTGTGAGCTTTGTAAAGTCACTCGTCGCCCCAGCTTCAGCCTTCCCACCCGGGAAGTAAGCAGAAGGAGCTGGAAAGCCAGAGGGAGCCTTTCCGGCTGCGGTTTATCTAGTCCCGGGGGGACTGTGAGGACCGTGGTGGCCTCGTCTGCCGGCAGAAACCTGGGGCATTAGGCAGGATGCACCCCGACAACCTTCTGATGCTTCTTTTGTCCTTCTCAAGGTGTCCTCAAAAGAGAGCGGCGACGAGCACCCAGAGAGCGGGAGAGTCTCCAGGTGAGCGTGAGCGCGAGGCTGGGGTGAGCACGTTTCCTCCGCCAGAGGCCACAGCTTCTGGTGTGCCCCGCCCCGGCTCCCCTGCCGGATGCAGCTCCCTGCTTCCAGGGAAGGGCCCTGCGGCCGCAGGAGTATGCAGAGGCCCTCCAGTCTCACGGCCGCCGTGATCTTCCCCCAGAGAGAGGCTCTGACCCAGGTCTTCAGGGGTCTTGCCGGGCTCCCTCGTTCACTCAGAAACTATGCTGGGGGCCATCCGCCGGCCAGCCGTCCAGAGTTGACAGCCCGGAGGGATGGCAGATGGGGCCCCTGTAATCCCGTTACAATTTTATCAGGAAAATGCTTTTAAAACCCTTGGGAAGTGTCAGCTAGGGACCCCGGGCCCAGAGACCGGGCTCTGTCCGCTGCAGGCCATTCCGCACGGCTCTGGGCCGCGTGGGGGTTTCAGCCCGGCCTGAGGTTCGGCTGGGATGACCACGGGCCCCTGGCCTGTTCTCGCTCACCGTAGCTTCCTTGCAGTCGTCTGCCCTGTCCCCGGGATGTGCGTGACTCTGGCATTTGAGACCGTGGGTGTGAACAGGTGTAAAATTCTAGCGTAATAGCTGTTTTGTGACCCTTTCCTTATGGTTGCAAGGCAAGAAGCTGGCTGGTTTCTCTTATGGAGCACACATTTGCGGGGTCCTTCCCTGAGCGGCTTGGTCTCTTCACAAGTGCAGGCAGTGGGGTCCGGGGAGCTCAGAGACGGGACAGGAGTGGCCTGAGGGCTCCCGGAGGAGCTGGTCTGAAGGCCATGTGGGAGGTCACAGAGGACGCCGGAAGGAGGAGCGCCGGGCAGCACCTCCAGCTGAGGACGCTGGGTGCCGGCAGGTGGCGGTTAGCACAGGGCCCTGGAGCTCACGGAGAGCCGGAAGCTCCCCCAGGGAGAGACGGTGCCAAGTGTCAAGCTGCGGCCACTGGCCACTGCGCCCAAGCGGGAGCAGGCTGGGGCCCCGGGAAGTGGGAACGCTCACACCCACTGGCACCAGCGGCCGGGCCCAGAGCCCTCGTCACACAGTGGAGAGCCCCGGTCCTCCCTCAGACCCTCCTCCCCGCGTACAGACTGGGGGTGGGCTTGGCACTCGGCACCTGGGGGCGGTCTCGGGCGCGAGGGGGGACACGGGGTCCCACGGCAGCGACCATGCCAGGGGCCCCAGCCGGCTCTGCCGGGCCGACCCAGACGCCCAGGCCTGCGGCTCCATGCTGGGGACTGGGGACACGCCTGCCTGTGGGCCCCAGCTCAGCTCTGGCTGAATGTTTCCACTGATTTTAAAGAGAATTAGCGTGACTTTTCCAGCTTTCGTCAACCTGAGGAGTTTAGAAGGGCTAAATTCTACTTGGAATCAATTAGCTCTTTCTTCTGCTCTTTAACCGAGGGGGCCCCTTCCGCTCCCTGCGCACTCCCGGAGTCGCCGCCCTCCCCGGGAGTCCACTCCCTCCCTCGCTCGCTCCCTCACCTGCTTTCATGGGAGGCTGGGTCAGGCTCCGTCAGCCCTGCTGCCGAGGGAAGGAGGAGAGGGACACGGAGGCAAGCTCTGAGGGCGAGTAGTCCTCCCCAGGGTTAGGACGGGAGTGGCCTTCCTCTGGTCCCCAAACTTGGGCTCTGCGGCCCCTAAGGAGAGCCTCTGCGGGGCGGGAGCAGCAAGTCTCCTGCCCCACATCTGCCGTGGCTCCCCCACGCCTTCGGGCCCTCCGTGGCCCTTCTCCCTGCACCCCCCACGCAGCTCTCAGAGGCAGCGGCCCCCCTTCCCTCCCGGCCTCGTCCCCCAGCCCCGGCTCTGCTGTCAGAAGCCGGCAGAGCAGCATTTCTGGGAGAAATGTCCTAACACCTGCAGTTTACTTTGAAATACCTCCAGAAATCAGATGAAGGAGATGTGTGATAAAGTAAATACAGTTAAAAAAAAATGTATTTACTTCATCGTTGAATCTCCAATTTCAACCTTCCTGGATGCTTGGAAGTCTTTGTAATAAAATGCTGAAGAGAAAAATCCTTCAAAGCCCAGTTAAAATATCTTCCCCCAAACTCTCGCCCCTGACCCCATCCTCGTCAAGCTGGGGTCTGTCCCTCCTTTGTGGGCACCCAGGCTCCGCACTCGTGACCTGTAAGGCAGGAGGCTCCCGTCCTCACTCGGCCCCCGAAGGCAGCACGCGCGCCTGACCCACGTCTGGTCCCTCACAGCGCCGGGCACATAGTCGGTGTCTCCTAGACGCTTGTTGGAAGGAGCGTTTGACGTGAACCTGGGCCACGTGGGCCTCGACCCCCCAGTCCTGATCATCCTTGATGACATCTGCGTCTTTCTACCGAGGGACGTGGTAGCAGCAGGGCTGAGCCGGTCGGGCGGGCTTTGAGGACAGGGCTGGCCTGACCTGAGGCCCCAGGATTGGGTAACAGAAGCTGAGGGCGCATGGAGGGGAAGCCTGGCGACTCCGGTGGCTCCCGTCCCCACCCGCCGCCGAGGATCTCCCAGCCCGGCTCCCGGAGTTCACAGGGGCAAGTGGCCCCAGCTGTCTGACCGGCAGAGCCGTGCGGGCTCCTTCTGTAGACGGCAGAGCAGGCCGGGGAGGGGGGAGCTTGCTGTCCCCCAGCTGGCGGCCGGCAGCTCCGGGCTGCGGAGCTCGTGTCCCCTCCGGACACAGCCTGACCCACGCCACGCCCTCCCACCCGTCAGAGGTTCCGGCGAGGCCGAGGCCAGTGGCAGACAACACTCCCATGGAGCAGCCTGAAAGAAAGGGAAATTTGGGGTACAGGGAACACCACCCAAAAGTCCCTGTGATGTCCAGAAAGTCGGAGAGGGGATGGGCCACCAGGTGCACGCTGGTGGGAACCGCTTTCTGGAGCCCCGGGAACAGGAGCGGGGGTGTGGCTCTGGTCACTTTGTCACGCCCGGTCCTGTCCTGCGGCAGTTCTGTTCAGCCCCCACCCCCCACCCCCAAGGGTGCCGGCGCCGTGAGTAATTCAGGCGAACAGGTATCTCGCAATGCCCCTCACATTTGCTCAGGGCTGTGCCGCGTGCAGGGCTCGGTGTCAGGAGCTCTCGGTGTCACGTGCTCTCAGTGCGTTATCTTATTTATGCTCCAGAATGGGTTTAGAATACAGTTCCACTTAGAGGGGGAAGAAAACCAGCCGATGCTCAGAGATGCAAATGGCTTGTCCAAGGTCGCAGCCCTAGTAAGTGGCAGAGCTGGGATTTGAACTCAGGCCCTGACCCTGAAACGCCCCAGGGCCTGGCTTCCTGCCAGGGTATGTAAGGTCTTGGCGGACAAGGTCATAGGCAATGAAGCAAGAGAAATAGGCAGAGTCCCGCTCCGGTGAAAGATTAAGAAGGTAACCCCAGGGCAAAGGTTTTCGGGTTTTGGTTTTAGGATGGATCAGAAGTCTCCGAAGGGGCAGACCATCGTAGAGATGACGAGTTTGAAGGTGACATCTTGTCTCCTGACACCGCTGTCTGTGTTTCTGGCCCCCAGAGCCCCGGGCAGCAGCCACAGGAGCCCCGAGAGGCAGTCGGGCATCTCGGCCATCTCGTACGACTACTCGGAAGAGGAGCTGATGGCCAGCATCGAGCAGGAGTATTGTCGCTGAGGCCGCCTGAGCGGCCCTGAGGCCCCTCCCCCAGCCAGCCGGACGCTGCTCCCCTGCCCTCCCCCACCAGACTGGGGCTGCACCCCGGCCTCCCCCAGCCCCGCCCCCTGCCCAGGCTCTGGCTGGAGCTGAGCCCCCTCCAACATGCAGTTACCCCTGGTTCTTTGGAAAGATCCAGCTTCAAGCTTGCTGGTAAGGGGTGGTCAGCCGCAGACCCAGGCGCGAAGGCAGGCGCAGGTGCTGCCCCCAGGTGCGCGCGCAGGCGCTCTCCCAGCGGCTCCTCTCGCAGTCCCTGGGGGGGCGGGGCTTGTCTGCGGCTCTCCTGGAGCCTGAAATGTGCCCCTGTCGGGTGGCCCTCTCTGCGCCGGGACTGGGGACAGCCCCTCAGTGAGTGGGGCCCGGACCGCCTCCCCTGGGGCCTCTAACACGAGCTGCCTGGAGATGCGGATGTGCGAATTATGGATCTGTGGGTCTGGGGCGGGGCCGGAAGTCTGCATTTCTAACCAGCCCCCGGGGGAGACCCCTGCTCCTGGACCCCAGCCGCGGTCGGGGTGGGAAGGATTGAGTCTAAGCTTTAGGCCTTATCTGACTCTTCCTTCCGGGCGCTGGGGCTGCTGAGAGCCACAGCCTGCCTAGCTCCGTGGAGAGAGGCCTGCTCCCGGCCTCGGCAGGTGTGACGGCCGGAGCGCGCAGGGCTGGGAGCTGGAGCCCTCGGTTCTGATCCCGAACGTGCAGCCACTTTCACCCTGTGGGCCTCAGTTTCCCTCTCTAGAAACTGACCCCTGGAGGCTCTTCCAGGCAATGTGGGATCAGGCAGTTCCAGGCTTCCTTGATCTCTGCTGTCCTGCCACCCCCCGGGGCACAGAGCTGCCTCTGCAGCTGTGGGGGCGCGGAGGGAGGGCAGAACCCCGGCCCCACCTGGAGGAGGTCCTGAGAACACGTGCTCTCACCAGCCTGATGGGACCGGTTTACTCTCTTCCCACCTGGGAGAGGCACAGAGTTACCGCGGTGAGGCCCGAAGAGCCCGAGAACGTTCCGGTCTGACAGATGAGGACGCCGATTTGCCGGGGGAGGGGGGGCCAGGGCTGACTGGACGGCAGGACCCCTGTGGGGGCACAGGCACAGCCGGCCCTGGAAGAAGGCTCTGGCTGGCGTGCGGTTCGGGGTCCAGGTGGCAGGTCCCTTTGGAGCAGCTGGGAGGGCGTCAGAACAAAGGCGCACAGGGGTGTGACGTCAGCTTTTGCCAGAAGAGGTCTCGGCTTGTCACAGTTACCACCAACACCGGCAGCCTCCCCGGCGTCGCTGGCAGGACGCAAGAGCTTCTCGGACACAGACGCACGGCCCCTTGGCACTGTCCCCAGACCCACAGACCTGCTGCCGTCACAGGCGAATGGGTGTTTCCACGACTTTTATTACTTGGCAAGACAGCCTTTGGTCAGATGTTCCATCGCTGGGAGAGTCGTACCCCCGAGCCAGAGGACGGTGCGTGGGGCCTTCCGACAGCCCCGAGGGAGTGGCTTCGAGCCCCCCCCCAAGTGAGAGCTCCTCCCTATCCAAGCCCAAATCATTTCTTTTGATCAAAGATGAAAGCCATTACTATTTTAATAATAGATATTTCTCCTAAAAGTGGTTAATATTTTCTTTCTCACCAGCAGACACCAGACGTAAAATGTTTACAGTTTTACATTGTTATTTTGTTAAGATGGAACATATTCAGCCAGTTTCCTGCATTTTCCGGTGGAAACTTCACACAACCTTTCATGAGATGAAAGTGTTCAGAGAAAGAAGGCTTCCTCCTGGGGTTACTACGGTCTGTGTCAATGTCAAAGTGAGAGCACGTCATCAAAGCGAAGCAGTTGTTCTCAGGTCTTTTTTTTTTTTTTTTTAATTCCCTGAATTCAGGAAAGTGTCTTCTGAACAGTGGCCAGCCAAATAAAGCCATGTGTCCCAGCCGTGAGGTGGAAGGTAGCCGGGTAGGCCCAGTGGGGAGCTGGCCCAGGGGGCGGCGGGGAAGGCCCGGGGGCCTCCACGGAGGCGGGGGGTGAGGGTGGCTGACCGCCGCTCGCTGCTCCAGCCCTTCCCGGGGCAGCTCCGTGCGCCTCCGGAGCCCCAGCCCCCTGCTCCTGCTCCAGAGCTGAGTGCGGGTCCTGCTCACAGACGGGGAGGAAGGCGGCTCAACGAGAGGCAGGAAGAGAAAGGTCTCAGGGTTGAGAGTGACAACGACACGTGTCGAGGTCGGGACGGTCTGAGCGCAAGTGAGTCTCCTGGTTTCTGTGGTGGGCATGCTCCTCTGAGAGGCTGCAGAGGGCCAGGAATCCAGGAAACACACTCCATTCCCGACTCTGAGAAACGTCGTGGCTCTCTCCCTGTGAAGGAGCAGAGCCACGCCGTCACCTCCTTCTGCCAACGCCCGGGCCGCTCCTCTCTCTGGCCCCCGGGGTCCCAGCCTCATCCACGCACCCTCCTCCTCACTGTGAGATGAGCTTTCCTGAGGCTGCCCTTCGATGGGCCAAAGTCTCTCTCTCTCTTTTTTTTAAGATTTATTTATTTATTTGAGAGAGAGAGAGGGAGGGAGAGAGGAGGAGCAGAGGGAGAGAATCTCAAGCAGATTCCCCACTGAGCGTGGAGCCCGACGCAGGGCTCGATCTCACGACCCAGAGATCATGACCTGAGCTGAAATCAAGAGTCAGACACTTTACTGGCTGAGCCCCCCGGG
>CM052885.1:5339378-5361591 GCA_028534135.1 Potos flavus | reverse complement strand
CCCCCCCCCCCCCCCCCCCCCCCCCCCCCCCCCAAGAATGTCATTTACAGAAGGTATTTCTAAATCTGATCAGGAAATGGAAATATAAACCAAAACCATCCTAACACATCTGTTCTTCAGAAAGGACACTGCTCGGAGAATGAGCTTTAATGTGACAAGTAATCCAATACTCAAAGACCTCGTATCATCCACCAGAACATTAGTCGGACTTCCATTATTTGGCATAATTAAGAAAAATGTCCAAATGTAACGCCATTTAACAGCATAGACGCAGGAGTGTCTCTGTTGATTTAAGACAGAAGTGGGGGAAGAGACTGGGTGGTGGGGAGCCATGAACTATACACATTTAATTACGGTTCTCTTGCAACGATGCTGTCTGATGGGCTGCAGGAAAAGTCAACTATAAAGTGTCCAAAAACACGGAAGCCACCTACACCCACGGCCAGCACCCCGCCGTGTGGGTCATGAGCAGCTGATAGCAAAGGGCGACTTACTGGGTCTCGAGTAACTAACACACAGTGACCGACCGGGTGACAATTACCAGACTAAAAGGACCCGAACATAAAAGCTGATCACATTTATTCAATATATCACCTTACCATCATTTTAATAAAAGTAAATGCCAATAACTAAGAGCCGGAGACAAAACCTAAATACATACAGCACACAAAAAAAATAAACCCTTCCCAGGCTCGTGTTGCCTGGATTTCTGCCGCCGCCCAACACGGGCGAGCTCAGCGGCGGCCCGGACCCCACAGCGCGGCCTCTGGAGAATTAGGACCTGAGATCACCCGGGTTCAAAGTGGTGCCCTGGGTCTATTTTTCTAAGCGGGCTGCAAAACACCCCATTCCAAGTCATTCTGTTTGATCAACTTCCTGCAAATAAAATGAACGAAAGGAAAGCGCAGTAGCATGACCGGCTTGAACGCAACTTGCTTTTCTCCTGCGGTTCGTCACGTTTAGCCGTCGGGGGAACGGGAATCTCGGAGCCGGGCCATCTGCACATGCGCCTCACCTCGGCTAGACTATACTTCGATGGAAAGTTCCTCCAACCACTAAGGACCTTTTCTTCTCTAGGAAGTTACTCTACCCACAAAATACTCTAAGGCCACAGCAAAAGAAGGCAACAGACAAGTAACAAAGCGGCGGGTGTGAGTGCTCACGCGAGCCTGGTTTTGGTGTCTGAGGTACGAACAGGAAACAGGAGTAGGTTGCTGTCAGCAGAGCAATGGCCCCAAAGACACAGACGCTCAGATCCTACAGCTCGCCGCTCGCCGGGTCTCCATCTCTGTTTTAAATGATCCTCTGGGGTACGCTCTTTACAAGCCACACCACGGACACAGGCAAATGACTAGATCTACTTAACCAAAATTTTAACTCCTTAGGCTACAGCCTCAAAGGAATCGTTGCCGGGAATTTCTCGTGAAAATGCTATGAAAAAGCCAAACGGAAGTTCTTCCCCTCTTTCCCCCTATTTAAGAAGCCCCTATTCGACCAGTTCTGGTTCTAAAAAATTCGCAGATCTAAAAGGCCTGCTGACAGACTTGTGGTTTTTTCTCTTTGTTTTGGTTTTTTTTCCTGTGGCTGAATAATGTGCCAAATTTACTAAAAGTAGAGTTATTATGAAAACCATTGTTGAACACTGAAAAGAAGACTGTAAAATCACCTATCTCGACATTGGTGGTTGGAACACCAACAATATAAATATTTTAATAAAAAACAGTATAAAAATTAGTACCCTGTCTCGGTTCTACAAAACATGAATAGAAAGGTTGTAAAAATCCAGATTTTGTAAACTTTACTGCCGAGATGCCGGTTTGACTGCTGGTGATTCAGATGATCCAATTTTCTTCCGTTTCCTCAAAAAAACACTTCTGAAACCACGAAAGAGACGGAACAGGGTCCCAACCAAAAAGGAAAAGTTTAAGCTACTTTCCTCAGAACGAGCCCCCACGTTCTCCTACCCCATTTTTTTTTTTTTTTTTTTTGGCGAGAAAACCATCAGTTCCATTCCGGAAACATGCCTTCCGAAACTCCGCCGGGCGGCTCCCCGGCTGCCGTCTCACGCAGAGGCCGGCACGCCCCCCGGCGGGCCCCCCGGCTTCTCGGCCGCGGCGATTCTGTTCAGCTTGCCCACCTCCGCCTGCCAGCCCGGGACCCTCCGGGTCGCCATGTGCCGCCGGGCGTGCTTGGTCAGGTGGTCGCTGCGCATGAAGCGGCGGTCGCACGCGGGGCACGCGAACTTCTTCTCCCCGGTGTGAGTTCTGCGGTGGCGGGAGAGTTCGTCGGAGCGGGCAAATTTCTTGTCGCAGCCGTCCCAGTTACAGTTAAAAGGCTTCTCTCCTGAGAGGGCGGAAAACACACATTAAAGAAAACGTGAACACTCGGCACCTTACCGAGCTGCTTAACTCACGTCGTTTTTACATTTTATTCATCAAAATCTAAGAAAGTAGTATCTTGTTAGTATCTTGTTAGTCTGGTATTGAGTTACTCGAAGTCTAGAAATCCTCCATTTCTTGTTACCACACCGAAGATGTACGGCAGGGCCCAAAGATGTCACACTCATCTCACATTTCAAAAGATGTGTATGTATTCAGGGCGCCTGGGTGGCTCAGTTGGTTAAGCGCCTGCCCTCGGCTCAGGTCATGATCTCAGGGTCCTGGGATCGAGCCCCACATCGGGCTCCCTGCTCTGCGGGGGAGCCTGCTTCTCTCTCTCCCTCTGCCTGCCGCTCCCCCTGCTTGTGTTAAATAAAATCAATCTTTAAAAAAAAAAAAGATGTATATATATTTTTAAAGATTTACCCATTTGAGGGAGAGTGCGAGCGTGCAGGGGGGAGGGGCAGAATCTCAAGCAGGTTCTGTGTTGAGTGTGGAGTCTGACGTGAGGCTTGATCTCACGACCCCAAGATCATGACCCGAGTCGAAACCAAGAGCTCGATGCCCAAAAGACTGTGCCACCCGGGTGCACCTCGGAAGGTATTTTTACTTTTTTTAAAGTATTTATTTATTTGACAGAGAGAGAGAGACAAAGAGAGGGAACACAAGCAGGTGGAGTGAGAGAGGGAGAAGCGGATTCCCCACTGAGCAGGGATGCCCAACTCGGGGCTCGATCCCAGGACCCTGGGATCATGACCTGAGCCAAAGGCAGATGCTTAACGACTGAGCCACCTAGGTGCCCCTCAAAAAGTATTTTTAAATAAAAATAAACCTCTCGTTGTTATACCTTGGGGTTGGTGGAAGATTCTTCAAAGGAATAATTCCTTCCCTCAAAAGCAGAGTCCCTTAGGGGCACCTGGGCTCAGCTCATGGTCCTGGAGTCCCGGGATCGAGTCCCGCATCGGGCTCCCTGCTTGGCGGGGAGTCTGCTTCTCCCTCTCACCTTTCCCCTCTCATTCTTGCTTGCTCTCTCATTCTCTCCCTCTCAAATAAATAAGTGAAATTAAAAAAAAAATCTTTAGAGCTATAATGAGCTCTAAGCACCAATGTGAAATGCATTTTGGAAGACAAAACAATAGGAATTCCTTCCAGTTCAGCCCTTCCTACACTGTACTCAACTCACTGCTGTCCTCCGGGCCACTGGCAGACATTCTGGTGGGAGGGGGTCCCACGATCAAGAGTTTACGAGACACGTCTTCACTGCAGACTGTGTGACCCACTACTGTGCTTATGCTTATGCACGTGTGTGAACCTCTGACCGGCGAGTTTCACAGACTATTTAAACACAGGAGTCTTAAAAACAAAACAGCAGAACATTCGCTCAAAGAACAAGAGTGCCGCAGAACATCTGGACTATTCTAACCCAATCTACGCGAGCAGAAGGTCTACCAGACCTCGGTCAAACCCGGCAGCCACCAGTCCCCGGTAGCTGCGGCAAGGTAAACTTAACGAAAACGAGAAAGTTACTTCCTTAGTCACACTGTCCACGTTTCAAGCACATACAGCCAGTGGCCACCTTAACTGGACAGGGAATATTTCTATCATTGCCGAAAACTCTCTTGGACCAGGCTGACGAGATAAGAAAAGTATCACTAAGTCATTCTAGTTTCCTGGATGACTTCTCCTTCTGAATTAAAAACAATATATTCCCAACATAAGAAAACTTGGCATCCCCTTAAAGTTCACACACTTTCGAATTCAAACTTTCCCATGCTTTAGAGACCTTTCCCTACAGTGAACCCAAATAAGTTACGCTGATGTTTATTGACTGTGAAATGTACGTTTTCTAAAACGCACAAAGACTGAGGGATCTACTGCAACGTAAAGAAAAAGGGGCAACAGGAGCATCACCCTAAAAACCTATCAAAGGGACCACAATCCTAGAACAATACTACATTTTATCTACTGGGATGAGCTGATGGCATGTTCTAGAAAAACCAATGACGGCTGCTCTACCGTTAACCCCAATCCCTGTAAGACCAGGAAGGCCTTCCGGAACCAAAGAAGAACACCAGCCTTCCGCCTTCTCCAGGGGTTCTCGGGCTCCCTCCCGCCCCAGGAAGGCTGGGCGTGTGGCCCTCCGCAGAAGGCTCTGAGGCTCTTCTGCCCGGCCCGCCTTCCTACTCACCTGTGTGCGTGCGAAGATGAGCCTTGAGGTGGGAACTTTTGAAGTAGGTTTTCCGGCAGCCTGGGAAGTTGCAAACATAATTTCTCCTTCGGGAAAAGTCTACCTGAGGGGCACAGTTCTGACCGGAGGCAATGAACACCGGGGCAGGGGCGAGGGGCAGGAACTTGCTGTTCCCCACAGCCACGACGCTGGACGCCGGGGCGGCAGGCTGCGGGAGGGCCGCCTGGGGCAGGACCAGCATCACAGCTCCCTGAGGCACAGGCGGTCCCACGAACACAGGCTGGGGCGCGGGAGCAGCGTGGGGTAGGATGGGTTTGACGGTCCCCGCAGACGCCTGGGGAGGAGGCTTCAGAAAAGCTGAGAACACGCCCCTCTGTCCAGTCACAGGGATCATTTGGCAAAAGACAGGGGAACTGGGGACAGGGACAGAAATCATAGGGGTGGCTTTCCTTGGCAAGTCACTTTCGTAATTCTTTGGTGAGCAGGTCTGAATTGCGACAGGCCACCCTGCCTGCTGGCCTTTGTCAACGGGGACCAGGCCGCCAGAGTTGTGCAAGCAAGGCTGACACGACACTGCGTGAGCGTTCACTAGACTGTCTGTGGGTCGTGCGCCCAGCGAAGCTTCAGCATGTCCCGGAAACCGTGCTTCTCCTTCTCTGTTCACGGAAAGTTGGCATTCTGGAATCTGGGCAGTAGGAATGTGACCACTCCCCCCGGTGTGGCGGATGACACTTGTCACCATGGGCCTGCAGGGGGCGCTGGGGGCCGGCTCCAGTGGCTCTGTCTTCAACCCAGGAAGGCCCCTCTGCGCCGTCCTGCTCAGCACCTTGGCTGCCGCAGCAGAGGCTGCGGGGATGGCTGTGACCACGCAGGCTTCGGAATCGGTTACTTGGGGAGGAACAAGTGTCCCTGCCGATGGCTCCACAAGATCAGGGCTCTGAGGAGGAGTCATGCACTTAAAAAAAAAAAAATACTGTTTGAAAAGGTTGTTGCGGTTAAATTTTAAAAGGGACTTACTTTGATCACCATGCCCCTAATGCCTTTTAAAAAGTATCTAGGAAAGACTCATCTACGCGTGCTCACGACAGCACGCAGTGGATTTCGAGACCACACGAAGTACGGTACTTTCTAGGCTTCTCCCCACTTCCTGACCGCTCCTGAACTAATCCACTTGCTTAGTTTAAAGAATGTCAGTGCCACTCCCGGGCGTCCAGTTACTGAAACGAACAATTGAAGTATAAGGACCCCAAATGAGAAAGCAAATTTATATTCAAAATAAGAGCTTTTCACAATAGCTTTTGATCCTTATTTTTTTTAATCCCTGTGCTAATCACTTAACACACACTTATCCAGTGCCTGCTGGATGCCAGGTAAAAACCCGTCAGAATGATCCCCCAACGGCCATGCTCTAACCAGCGGCTCTAAGTGAACCAGGCCTCTCCTGCTCCCCCTTATTGTCAGCCTCCCTGTGGGAGAGCTCAGAGCCAAGTGACTCTGCCAGGCGCTTGTGGCCGCTACTGGTACAACTCTCCCCCCGCCCACGAGTCCCTTCTCCTCCCTCTTCCCAAGGCTGCTTTCCACACTCTCCCTCCAGTGCGAGCCTCCAGCCCGAGACAATCAGACTCCAGTTTTCACATCTGTTAGCCCGTTCTCGATTTCTCCAAGTGGAGGAGCACTCTCTCCCAACGGCTTCTGTAGCTCGAGCAAGTTAAGAAAACAAAAACAAAAAGACCGTGCTGCACTGCCCTCAGCTCACACAGGTAAGAAGTGGGGCGCTCCGGGGAGGCAGAGGCCAGGACTGCGACCCGACTAATTATGGCTGATGCCAAAGCACAGGCCACTTCTAGCTGCCACCCGCGTATCCCGAGCCCACGCTGGGTCACCTGGGGGAAGCCAGGCCCCCACCCTGCAGGTCCCCAGGGAAGCGAGTACATTTCACTCTCTCACATCAATCTGTAGCTTTCCCCCATGAACATTTCAACCTTGGGGCTGCAAACTATGATCTACCAACAGAAAGAACACATTTTCGAGAAGTAAGAGACTTCTTAGGACCCACCAAGAGGAGGTTATGCACTTGGCCTCCCAGCATCCCAAAGAATCTACCTGTAAGTTCTTCAGCACGTTTATTTAACATACTCTAATCGCTGCACAAAATGCTCTTCTCCCTACTTCTTACCAGAGTGGATAAAGAGTCGAAGTCCTTTGGTAGCTCAGGCGTGGCTGCGTCCACATGCACAGTGCTGGTGACGTCCCCAGGGTCAGAGACGGGTGTGAGAGGTCTTATCTTTAAGAGGTCGCCTTTCCGGGATCTTTGACCCCAGGAGCTCATGCAAACAAGAGCCTCAACTGCTTCGATGTCATTCTGCTCCAAGATGCTGCATGTAGACCTTTCGCTATCATGCCTTTTCCTCTCCAGGATTGACTCGCAGATGTCCATGATGTCCACCTAAAGGCGACACAACACGATGGCTTCTCAGTCCAGGGAAAACAGACAGGGTAACCCTGATGGGCACGTGGGTACGTACACCAAGCGCTGGCAGTAGGCACGTAACACACACACGACACTCAACACACAACATGCTCTGTGTTCTAGGAAAACACTCCAACAGAACACTGACAACAATTTCACTTTTAAGCCAACGTTCAGAAGAGTGAAGATGACTGGACTTGGCTGGCAAGCAGTTTCCACAGAAAACCCTGATTCTTAAGAAAAGTTAAGTTCATGTTTTCCTTCGGTAATGATTGGTAAGACTTCAATCCTGGAGGTACAAGCAAAGTGGCCAGTGTGACACTGTCCAGCTGGGAGGAGAAACGGACACCAGCTCTAAGCCTTCAGTTGGCTGAGAGGACACATGGCTCTTCAGAGTTGGCAAAGCTAGCAGAAAAGTGTCCCTACAGATGCATTTTTGGCAACTCTCTGAAGCACTGAGCACAGCCTTCTCAAGTCAGGGCATCACCATGGGCAGAACTTTCCAGTGGCTCAACTCCATGGGCACCAGGAAGGGGGAGCCCATGCTGCCTGAGCCTTGTTCCTTAGACTCAGGAACACTCAGTCACCCCTTACTGCCACAAGGCTAGCCAGGAGATAAGAAGAATTTTAAAAATCTAGCACAGCCCAAGAGACAGATGTCCCTCCTGTGTGTCATACCAGTCTTTTTCAGCGGGGGTGGGAGGGGTGGGAAGAGAAATGACTGGAATCAACCGATCTCTTTCCAAAGACCTTTTACATCTATAAAGATCTATGTTTCCACTCGGCTTGCCCTAGAGAGCACCAAATCCCTCTGTCCTGCCAGGTCCCCCCGCAGGGTACGCTGGTAAAGTGGCCGCCTTTGCAAGCGCCACTGTGGCCCAGCTTTGTCCGCAGCCCGGGCATCGGAACCATGAGGTCACAGACATGGGGCTGCCACCTGCTGGCTCGGCCGCCACGGGTGGGAGGTCTGGAGGCGCGCAGGGCTCCCACACCTCTCTCGGAGGCCCACAGGGTCCTCCAGTCTCGACGACCAAAGTCCTGGGTCTAGCCAGCCAACTAACTCCCCGTGACCCTCAGGCCCCGACACCAGGGGGCCACGGCCAAGAACAGTGCCTTACCTGGCCCCCTGACACTGACCCCCGCGTGCAACTTCCCGCCAACTTTTGCCCCGCCCCTGCCCCAACACACCCCCTTCCCAGCTTTGCCCCGCCCCCTACATAAGGCCTTCCACCGAGCTCTGCCCCACCCCCTGCCCCGCCTTCTCTCCAGCTTGGCCCCGCCCCTGCCTCCATCCTTCGCGTGTGGCCTTCCCGCCACCTTGGCCCCGCCCCCCGCCGCGCCTCCGGCCAGCATTTGCCCCACCCCTACCCCGCCCCCTCCCGCGTGCCACCTTCCCGCCACCTTTTGCCCCACCTCCTCTCCCTTTCCACCGCCCGCTCGCGACACCCCCGCCGCCGGCGTGTCGCGTTCCCGACAGCCGCGCCCCGCCCAAAGGCCGCCTCCTCACAGGGCCTGGTGACGTCATGGCTGGAAATAGCCCCGCGCCGGGAGCCGGCGGCCGCTGCGGAAACGCCAGACAAAGCTATGCGTAGGGCGGCGCGGGGCACACGCCCCCGGGCGGCCGGACGCATCCCCCGCCCCTCCCATCTCCGGGGCCCTCTCGGGCCCCGCACCGCGCGGCCGCCGCAAAACCCCGTGCATTTCTGCCCTCCTCCCCGCCCAGGGCCCGCACAGGCGGCACGTCCCCGCCTCGCCCCTCGCTCAGATGGGCGTCCACTCACCGCACGCGCGTCGCCCGGGCCCACGGAGCCCGGAGTGTGCATGGTGCCGGCGGCCCGCAGGCAACAAAGCAGCTGCGGGCCGGGAGCTCGGCGCACGGCTGCAGACGCACGTGCGCCGCGTGAGGCGGCGACCCGGAGCTCCTGCAGCCGGCGGGAGCCTCCGCCCGCCCGCGCCGCTCTGTCCCCGCGCGGCCCTCGCGGTGCGGGAGGGGCGGGGCGGCCGCGGAGGGAGCGGCCGTGGGGGCGTGGCGCGAAGGCAAACCAAAATACACCGCGCCCCGCTGGGGCGGGGCCAGACGCCCGCCAGCCAATCCTCGCCCGGGCTTTGCGCCGCCGGCCAATGGGCGCCGCGGGGAGCCGCGTGATCGGGGCCTGGCCGCGGCGTGATCTGGCAGGGCGGGATGTGGCACGTGTTTTGGTTGGAGTGAGGGGCGGGGCCTGAGGCCCTGGAAAGTAGGGGAAAGGTCCCGGCGGCTGCGGCGGCTGCTCCAGGAGGGAAGGGCGGTGCCCACGGGGCCGAAGAAGTCCCTGGGCTGGGCGGGCTTGGGCGGGCTTGGGCGGGGGAGTGGCGTACTTAAAGGGGTCCCGCCCGCGACCTGCCCAAGTGCAGGCCCCCATAGAGTGAATTCGTTCCGTACAGGGAACCCACCAGGTTCTGCTTACTTGTTTTTTGTTTTTATTTTTGATTTTTCCATTTTTCTCCCGTTGGCTCCTAGGAGTGCATCCTGATGGAAAGCTGGCTGGCTCCAGGTGATGGTTCTGCATCCATGGCTACTTTCTGCAAGCATCCGGAGCCCAAGCTTCTAGACGTGGGTCCGCCTTTGACCTCCCTTCCCAGGCATCTCTGGGCCCCATTGTCCACTCTTTTAAGTGGGGGTAGGGTGAACCAAGATCTGAAAGGTGCCTGGTGACACCCTCCCATTCTTCCCAACTCCGTGGAAGCATCACCTCCTCCAGGAAGTCCTCTGGCTTGAATGAGAGAGATACCCGCTGGCATCTTTCTTCCCAGCATACTTGGGTTGCCCCGGCCTCTGGGTGTGGTTTACCCCCTTCTGCAGCTCCCAAGCTCTTGAAGATCAGGGACCTGGCTGTGTTTGTGTGTACCCCTCCAGCCTGCAGCTCAACGTGGGACAACCCTTCATCCACCCACACGGCCCCCGGTGGCTGAGCTGTGATATGGGTGGGTGCAGCTGAGCATCAGAGGCCACGGTGAGGATTCCTCCACCCTAAAAGCGAACTGCAGTAGAAAGTAGAGGATCCGTGCCTGCACTGTGGGGGCTGTGCTCCGGGCTAGAGAAGCCCTGGGCTCAAGGGACGGGCACAAGAGCATGCAGGGTCTCCTGGTAAGGCAGCAGAGGAGGCCCAGGGGTCAGGCCACTGCTCCTCCCTGCGGTTCTGCTCTGGTTGGGTCGACGGGAGTAAGCTGACCAACTACTCTCCATTTCTTTTTCAGTTCCACCCTGGCACCTTTCAGGACCTGTTATTTTTCTATTTCTTTAAGTTATTTGTTAATTGTCTCCCCTCCCTAGGTTCAGGAGCTTGTCCAAGTCACTGCAAACCCCCAGTGCCTGGCTCACTGCAGGCACTCAGTAACCATCTGTTGAATGAATGAATGAAGGCAAACACCTACTGCCCCCCCCAACTTGGACATTCTGCAGACGCCTCTAATTCTGGGTCCTTGAGACGAACTCACAGTCTACCCAGATCTGGATTTCTCATCTCTGGGCAGGGCATCACCGGATGCCCCGAGACTTCACCCAGAGAGCGGAGTCACCTGGGACCCTTCTCTTTCCTGCACTTGGTTCCTTTGCCAATTACTTCATGCCCTTCTTCCTAAATCTCTCGCAGATTGCTAGCTTGCCCTCATCACCCACTCGCGCCCCGCCCAGGCCACCGTCCTCTGTCCCCTGAGTTGTTGCCACTGCCTCCCAGCAGGTCTCCCTGCCTCCAGCCTCACTGCCTACCATCCGCCCTTCATCTCACTGCTAGAGTGAGGTGTCTGCAAGGAGAGACGGTACCAAACCAGTATGCAGACTCGCAGCTGGGAGCCAAGTAGCTACAGCACTGAACCTCGCTCCGTAGGCAAGAGTCCACGATGCTGCCCAACCAGCCTGGGCCAGAGCTTCCTGCATCGTGCCGACCAATTCCCCGAGTCCCTTTTGTTCTTGCTGTCCCGCCTCCACTGCCCAGATACACAACTCTGTGCGTGCAACCCCCGCCCCCCAGCAACGTTGGCTCCATCACTCTCTCCGGCTTTGCGTATGGCCTGCCTTCTGCACGGAACACGGCGCCCCTTCTCCGCTTCGGCTCTGTAGGACTGTGTGACTCCTCAGGGATGCCCTCTCTGACTCCCATACAGCCGGAGAGCTCAGCAGAAGGCTAAGGGCAGGGCTTGGGAGTCAGACTTGGATGCAAATCCCAGCCGGACCAGGGGGGCCCCGTCACGTGGCCGGCCGTGTCTCTGTCCAACGAGATGGCAGCTGCTGGCCGCGAGGGTGGCGCGTGAGCTTCTCCCACATCAGGCTCGGTGCCCGCTCCCTGGACGGCAGGAATCCCCGGGAACTTGGACGGCAGGCCGGCTCGGGGCTCCTCAAGCAGGAGAACCTAGCCTTCCCTTGTCTAGCCCAGGTTGCAGACAGACACACAAGTCCTGGCTCCTGCTGGTTCCTCCTTCTTTCTCCCTCCCTTCTACCCAGATCCTGCTTCTCCGTGAAGCTGTCCTCGAGGCTGTGCTTTACTCCTGGTTAAATCAGCGGGGGGTTCAGGCTATTTCCAGCGTGCCAGGGTGATCAAGCATCATTTGCCTATGAGCGAGGACACCTACGGGATCATCTCCTACGAATGGGGTTGCCGGGTCAGCTGCCCTTGCATTTCTTTTCTGTCCTTTTTCCTTTTGGTAAATGTCAGTGAGGCACGGGACAGATCCAGGAGAACGTGGAAACGTAAGGGTACCACTCACTGAATCTGCACAAGGCAGACGCTTGATGTCACGGGCGCCCGGATCAAGAAGCAGAACACAGTGTCCCGGTGGCCCCACCCTGAGCCCAGCCAGGATAACCCCGATCGTGGCTTCTGGGACCAGAGGAGACTTCTGCATGTACTGAAACCTGTATCGAGAGAATCCTACAGTTCTCTTTGGGGTCGAGCACGTAGTCATTTGTAGTCAGAAGTAACTCATTCTCCCTGCCGTGCACGCCGTGAGGCACTGGCCCCGTCATCGGTGGATGGACATCAGGATTGTTTCCAGCCCGGGGCCGCCACAAGCGCAGCTGCCTGGATGCTTCTCATACGTGAGACGTGCATTTTAAATTGAGAAAGATTGTCACGTTTTCCTCCAAACATGAACTTCTGCAGATTTATCCCAAGGGACTGCAAAGCCAGTTGCCTGTTTCTTCACTAATGCTGGGCCTTCTCAAATTTTCTGACCTTGGGGTGCCTGGGTGCCTCAGTGGGTTAAAGCCTCTGCTTTGGCTCAGGTTATGATCTCAGGGTCCTGGGATCGAGCCCCACATCGGGCTCTCTGCTCAGCAGGGAGCCTGCTTCCCCCTCTCTCTCTGCCTGCCTCTCTGCCTACTTGTGATCTCTCTCTGTCAAATAAATAAATAAAATCTTCAAAAAAAATTTTTTTCTGACCTTTACCCAGCTGAGTGCAAAAAGTGAGAACTCATTATATTGCATTTCTCTGATGGAGTTTCCTTCAGAGTTTTTTGTGTGTTTGAAAGCCATCTTGATTTCTTTTTCTTTGAACTTTGGAAAGAATGTTTTTTCTTCAAAGATTTTATTTGTTTATTTGAGAGAGAGAGAGCACACGCGCTCAAGCTGGGGGAGCAGCAGGCAGAGGGAGAAGCAGCGTCCCCACTGAGCAGGGAGCCCGATGTGGGGCTCGATCCCAGGACCCCAGGATCATGACCTGGGCTGAAGGCAGACGCTTAACCGACTGAGCCACCCAGGCCCCCTGGAAGGAATTTTAAATAAGAGTACAGAAACTTGAGCATGTTTATATGCTAGAGACAAGGGGCCAGTGGAGAAAAGTGAATGATGCAAGACAGAGGTGGGGGGCCGAGGGGAAGGGGGAGTGAGGGGGGAAAGTGTGTGTTGGGGAGCATGGGGGGCACACAACAGGGAGGTTGGCTCTGCGCAGGAGGGAGGGCTTGCCTTGTGGGAGAACATGGGAAGGGAGAGAAAATGGCTGGAGATCCAGGAAGATTCTGGGTTGGAGAGGAAGGAAGGCCAATGTGTTTTTATGGTCCCCCTTCTTGGTGATGTGGGAGCCATCCACGGGGGAGCGGGCCCTGGTGGGATGAGAAGATTTGGAGCCGACTCAGCCAGGGACAGTGACGGCGAGTGACTGCAACACTGAGGGCCCAGCCTTAATGTTGGAGTGACCCTAGACCAAGAATTAGGCTCTCGTCCTAGCTCCGGGGAATAAAGTGCTGGGTCACCCGGGGTGGGCCTCCTTCTCATCTTTGAGCTCAGTTTTCTGACTTTGCTCTCCGATTCTAATCAATCCCGAACTACGATCGAGTTTGTTGTCATGGTTTTGTTGCATTTTCCCCCCCATGTAGTTAAGTACAATTTAACGACAGTACAATTTATTACAGAGATTAGATCCTCTTCATTTTTTTTCGTTAGAATGGCGTGTGTTTTAGGAAGAGGTAGTGATGGCAGATGGTACAGAATGCCGCGACCTGTGAAAACGGAACATTGGCAGCCCCCCAGATTTGCTCTGAAACTCTGTGGTCAGTGAAATGCCCAAATCTGGGACTCTCTGGATGTTTCTAGAGGCCCATTCCATCTCTGAGAGCCGTGATTCTACAGGGCTGGCTGGGCTCCTTTCCACTGTTGAACTGGGAGGAGCGGATTTCTTTTTTGTTTTGTTTTCTTTTTTTTAAAGGGAGTAAATGGCAGAGAACTAGAACCCAGATTTCCGATGAGGAGCTGATTTCAGCGTCAGAAACAGATGGCCGGAGGCGATTCCTCGGCACCCTGGCCCGGGGCCTGGCCGCGCCCGGGAGGCAAGGACCCAGGGCAAGCGCTGTCGGTCCTCCTCCTGACCCTCAGCACCCCTCCCCCAGGTCACTGACCGTCTGTCCCAGGCATTTGCCAGCTCTTGAGTGTTTCGGCCTTGGCCAGAGCCCCGCTGTGGAACTGAGAGCTTCGAAGCAGAACCGGCTGGGGGAGGGGCAGCAGAGGTCTTCAAACCTTCCAAGGGGGAGAACCACTTTGCATCGAGGGGTCAGGCCCCCAGGCTCCGGGAGAAAGGTCACATGGGCCTCACGCTGGAACCTTTCCCAAAGGAAAGCTTCGGGATGGGCCCCTGGAGGCTTCTGGAGGGGGCAGGTACTTGGTAGGGGACCTTGAGAGCCCAGGCAGGACGGGAAGGAGACCCCCGCTGTGTGCTGGGTGCTCCGGGACCACGGGGGACTAAGACCAACCCCGTGGCCTTCAGGTCCCAGTCGGCGGGAGAAACCGATCCACAGACAGGGGATGGTGCTGTACACAGGTGCGGAGGGAGCAGAGGGCACCTGACTCCCTCCGACTACGGAGCTGGTGGAGAGTGGCCTGGGGCCATTGCCCGCAGGAGCTGGCACTGGAACTAGCATTGAGGACAAGTGGGTGGTCGGCATCCAGGGAACGGAGGAGACGTCTCAGAGCTGACGACGCACCGTATCCACATGGCACACACAGCGGGCGCCGAGAGCGCGAAATAGCTTCGGGAAAAGACCTACGAGAGGATCCAGGCCAGCAGTTCTCACACCGGGCAGCATCCGAGTTCCCGGGGGAGGGGCGCGGGTTAGAACACAGACCGCTGGGCGCAGTAGGTCTCGGACGGGGGTCTGAGAATTTGTGTTTCTAACAGTTCCCAGACACCATTGACACCGCCGGGCCAGGGACCACGCGGTGAGAACCACGGATACGGTCCCACCGCCTGGTTTCAGGGGAAGAGAAACAGACCCAGAGAACAGAAGCAGCTTGTCCAAATCACCCTCCGAGGGTGCACGGAGAAGCTACTAGAACCCACACCTCCAGACTGACTCCCAGCTCGGTGCCCTGGACGGTGGTGACACGCTCCCCACTCCCCGGGCTGCTCTCCCGGGAAAAGCCCAGGAGAAAGCCTTTGGAGGCCAGCGTGGTCCTGGACACCAGCGGAAACGGCCCGCTGGCCTGGGAGGGCAGCGTTCCACGTATCCCCGGGGCCACCCAGCCCGTCCGGCCCTCTGCCCTGAGCCGGCTTTCCTCCCAGCCTGGCTTCCGCGGCCACCCAGAGCCGCGCTGGCAGCGGCCCCGACGGGCAGCAGGGCCAGCAGCGGCCCAGGGCGTTGGCAGTGCGGCCCGTGGGAGACTGGCGAGCGCCCTGCAGGGGCCCGAGCCTGGCTGTGACCTGTCTGGCTTCTTGCTCCTGCCCTCCGGGGCTCGCCAGGCTGGGCCTCCCTCAGGTTGACCTGTTCCTGTGGCTCCCCGCGCCGGCCGGCCCCCCGACTCAGCATAGGAACGAATTTTAGCTCCTTACAGGAGATGCCCTGTCTACACAGGCCAGACACGGCACAGCAGGGCCAGGGGGAGCCGCCCAGCTTTGCCGAGTGCCTGGCCCGCTGCCAGAGGCTTCCCCGGGCACCGCGGGACGGCCGGGTGGAGGCCCCTGCGAGCTGTGATTGCCCCTCTGCCCAGCGTGCCGTCGGTGTCCCTCGTCGGTGTCCCCACGTGGCCTCTCTTCGGTCACACTGATCGCAGTTACCGTCTCCCCTTTGTCTCCCCCTTGAACGGGGAGCTCCAGCCGCTTTGACCGTAGAGAGGTCGAGTGTTGACCTGGCTCACTCTTCCCCAAGAAGTTAGCGAACCGCCGAGCCAGGATGAGCTTAGGGAACGCCGCGTGCCCTGATTTGTCCTGAGCGCCCTTCCCGAACGCCTTCCTTGGGTCGCTCTCTGGGCCCGGCCGCTCTGGCCAGCAGTGGAGCTGGGGGGAACAGGGGCTCAGTGCCCCGGGTCTCGGAGTGGCTTCACTGCCTTTCCCTCGGCCTCCTGCCAGGTGGGGACTCGGGGGATGGCGGGGGCAAGAGTGACGCCTCTGCTGCTGCTGCTGGCCACTGCAAGGGCTCTAGGAAGCTCCGGGCAGGAAGGCGGGAGGTGCTTGACTGAGGCAGTTCTCAAGAGAGCAGCCTGGGGTTTTGCCGTTCTTGTTGCAAAGCAAGCATGCTCCTGATGAAGCCTGGTACTCCGCTAGCCACTGGGGCGACATGGGTGTGACACGGTTCCTGCCCTCCTGGAGGTCACTCACTGCCTGCGTGACCTTGGGCAGGTTGCTTAACCTCTCTGAGCCTGTCTCCTCATCTGTCAAATGGGGATAGGAAAAATATCTACTTAAAAGTATGTCGTGGGGATTAAATGAGTTGATGCTCATATAAATTGTTGGCAAAGGTGTCACTATATACCGAGTACTCAAGAAACGATGATGAGAAACCTGTCCTGGGATCGGGAGGTTCACAAGGAAGGTAATATGATGATGAGGTCTGACAGGTGCAACAGGACAGCAAAGTATGGTGGGCAGAGCTGTTTGAGCCGCTCAGCTCCGAGGTTCTCAAAGAGAAGATAAGCCAAACGCGTTGTAGTTAAGCAAACACGAGGGAAGGGACCACTGTCTGGTACCGAAGAATCCCGGTAATACACAGAGAGAGTCCCCCCTAGGGAGTGGAGCTTCGGTCTGCTCCCCGGAGCGAGGGCTGGATTGGTGACTCGCTTCTAGCGCAGTACAGAAAGGGCAAAGGGCAACCTCACGGTGCAGAGAGCTCGTAAACGTGACCAAGCCGGGGCCAGGCGGGGGCTTCCCTCACTGCTGCTCAGTCCTGTTAATGTAATGGACCCCCAAGGAGAGGTGAGCAGGGCGTTTTAGCTCTGTGTTATTTTTCCTAAATTCCGTAACCCTGGTCGAATCATGAGCATTGTTGGACCACTCAAATCAAAGGACACTCCGCAAAATGCCAGGATTCTTGAGAGGAATCAAAGTCACAACATTCAAGGAGAGACTGAGGAACCATCCCAGATGGGAGGAGCCTAAGGAGACACGAGGACTAACTGTGCTGTGGCCCCTGGACGGGACCCAGGAATCCTGAAAGGGCATTGGTGGGAAAACTAGCGGACTCCGAATAAAGTCGGTTTAGTCTGTAGTACTGTCTCGATGTTGGTTTCTGAGTTCTGAGGAGCGGACCTGGTCATGTAAGATGCTAGCGCTGGGGAAGCTGGGTGGAGGGCATGCCGGAACTCTCTGCACTATCTTGGCAAAATGGTTACCAAAAAAGTTTTTAGATAATGTGCTGTGAGAAATGACTTAGAACAGGCTTTCCAGGCAGCGCATGTGTGTGCACACGTGTGTGCAGGTGTGGATGAGGGGGTGGTATGTGCATGCTGGGTGGCTGGAGGGGAGGCCGTGGGGGTCCGGGGGGAGCCAGGAGCGTGGCTGGGTCCGAGCGTGGGGGGGGCTGAGAGACAGGCACTGCTGTTAGGGCTGTGGGCTCTGGTAAGCCGCAGTGAGGAGATTGGATTTCCAGGAAAGGGGATGTGTTGTGCCAGCCAGAGCTGACCCCCATCTCTCAGGGGACCCAGGCGGATACCAGATTTGTTCTATCAGCAGCCCTCAAGTCCCGCAGCCCATGGAGGACCCCCAGGGCCACGTCTCTCCCTTCATGACCAGCTCTGAGAACCTGCTTGTGCACATTTCTTCCCCTCTCCGCATCACCTGGGCCTGGAGTGCCCTTGGATGAGCCTGACCCTTCACAGCCAAGTGCATGAACACCTTGCCTCAAGGTCACACTGGAGAAGGAGAAGCAAGTGAAGACTTAACACAAAGCAGAACGTCCCTGTTGTAAAAGCCCGAGTCCTCGGGACACCTGGGGGGCTCAGTCGGTTAAGCATCCGACTCTTGATTTCAGCTCAGGTCATGATCTCGGGGTCGAGGGATCGAGCCCTCCGTCAGGCTCCCTGCTCAGTGAGGAGTCTGCTTAAGATTCTCTCTCCCTCTCCCTCTGCTCCTCCCCTAGCTCGTGCACACACTCTCGCTCAAATTAAAAAAAAAAAAAGCCAAGTCCTCTGTCCTCCGCGTGCAGTGCCCCCCGTCTCTCCGGCCCGGCTGCCTCACCCCCACCCTGTGAACTCTGCCCCTCTCCAGCCCCATAGTGGTCAGGCCCTGGGGGCTCTCTTTCTACAGTGAGTGACCCACAGACCTGGGCAGCTCTCTCTTCCAAGAAGAGTTCTGCCTCTGGCTCTCAGACGACCTTTGCTCCCTCTGTACCAGCAGCGAAGAGGGCCATGTGACGGGAAGTGCCCGGACCGCCGCCCGAGGGGCGCGCCCCCCAGCGTGAGGTATCCGAGCCCGCCTGGGCAGAAGGTCAGGACCGTGAGGGTTCCTGCCTTGGGCGGGCTGGCTGCAGAGGTTCTGGAGGCTCATGGCCGCACGCCCACTCCAGAGCCTTGGGCAGCTCTCGCCGGAATGGGAGAGGGCCACCCCCGGCACCCGGCAGCCTGCTCCCGCCGGAGCAACAACCCCCACGGCCGCAGTTGCCCGGGCCGCCTGCCGTAAGCCTCGTGCCACGAGTCCTGGCTGGGACCCCCCCTCCCAGCATTTACCCCAACCCCGCGAGCGCAGGGCCTGCCAGGGAGTCGCTTGGAAGCTCGTGGGCTCACGTCAACCGTCTACCAAGATGGCAGCCCTGAAGGCCGGCCGAGGCTCCAGGGACGAGGGCCCAGAGTCCCCGTCGTCCGTAAAAACACTTGGGTCTTTTCTCGCCATGTTCGTCAGCACGCGCGGTCCCCAGTCCTCTCCCGCGCTGGGAAGCCACCTCACCTGGCTCATGCGGGGCTTAAACCCCCAGAGAAATAAACCCCAGCAGGAAATCCCAACGTGTCACCAGCCTCCCCCGGGCCTTCCTCGCTCCCCCACTTCTGGGCGGCCCGGGGCACGCGTTTCTCCCTGGGCTCCTTTACCACGAGGGACCCTGAGGAGGGCACGGGTGTGATGAGCCCTGGGTGTTGTAGGAAACTAATGAATCACTGACCTCTACCTCTGAAACGAATCCTACGCTGTATGGTAATTAATGGGTTTTACATTTTTATAAAAAATGTGAAAAAAAAAATCTTCCCTAGCTGAGTTGCTTTGAGAATTAGAGGTTTTGTTCCACAAAACACGGCCCTGAGAGTCATCACAGGGCCCTGAGAGCCATCACACGGCCCCCCACCCCAGAACAGGTCGTTTCTTTGGTGTCCCGGGGACCCAGCTTTCCCCTCGTGTCAGGACCGGTGTGTGCGTGATGTTGGGGGGATGGAGCTCTTTATTTTCTGTCCCCAGGGAGAAGGGGACAGTCGTGGGATTGCGTTGGCTGCCTTGGATGTGGGACCCCAAGAAACCCTGGGGGGGCTGGGCCTGGAGTCCCGTAGGAGGGGGCGGCACCTCGGGAGCTCCGGGTCAGAAAACAAGGTCCCTGAGTTTGCACCGTCCCCCCCTGCCGGCTGGCAGGCTGGCCCCGACTGCGTGGTCCCAGGGGACTCTCGGGGAGCACACTCGCCCACAGCCAGGCCTTGGAGTGTTTTCGGACCCAATGTCACACTTGGCTGCTCAGATCCTTCAGTGCAGGGCGTGGGGACCATTCCAGCTCCCAACCCTCCCCCCACCCCCAGCTCCAGTTCACAAAGCTCTGGGGGGAGTGGAGGAAGGGAGGGGACGAGGGTGTCACAGGCCCAGGGCATTCTTCTGGGTGGAGGCAGGTTGGAAGGGGTGCTGGGAGCTCCAGGTCCCACAGGGTCCCCCTGAGGGCTTTGTCTGGGATGCAGGGAGCAGGAAACTCCCCACCCTGGGGAAATTCCTCCCGACACGTGGGCGGGTGGGCCCGGCCACCACTTCCCCTCCGGAGGGATACACCCAGGCTGATTGCTCAGCAGCCACTGGGGAGGGGTTGTGGGGGGGGTTGGGATCCTCTCTGCCCCAGACTCAGTTTCCCCTTCCGGCTACGAGAGGACGCTGTTAGGATGGTGGCAAAGGACCAGCAGAGGGGCGGATAAAACAGCCCGCGTCTCTGGATTCCAGCAAATGCCTGGGCTCCGGATGTCCCGGCGTCCAGATCGGATTTGTTCCCCAGATTGCCCTGTTCGTGTGTGTCTCCCACTCCTCATACAGAGGGCACGAACGGGCTAAATGCCCCCCACGCCCAGGAAGGAGGCATACTATCCATCCAGACCCCTGCTACTGGCCTGAGACAGCAGCTTTGCTGCCCTCCCAGGATATACACGCAGTGCGGGGGAGGGCAGGGGGACACAGGGGTGACCAGGCACGGGGCGTGGGGCCAGGGGAACTGGGTGAGGAGGGGGGAGCCGGAGGCAGACAGGTGGGGAAATTCTGGGTGGGAACACTGTCTCTGGCCTGTGCGAGCTGAGCTCCAAAGAGAAAGGGGAAAAAGGAAGAGAAAAGGGGTGTGTGTGTGTGTGTGTGTGTGTGTGTGTGTGTGTGTGCTGGGGGGTGGGGCACAGAGAGCCAGAGGAAAGGGAGAAGATCATTAACGCCTGACTTGCTCTCCGCGCCCCCACCCCAGGGTGGGTGGGAGTGGGCGACGAGGCCCGTTTGTAAGGCCAGAGTACTGAGCAATCGCGTTTGCACTTTAGAACCGCGCTTG
Organism: Potos flavus; assembly: GCA_028534135.1. Classification (NCBI taxonomy): domain Eukaryota; kingdom Metazoa; phylum Chordata; class Mammalia; order Carnivora; family Procyonidae; genus Potos; species Potos flavus. The sequence goes on along the minus strand of CM052885.1, from coordinate 5,341,120 downwards.
TGCCCACGGCGCGGAGAGCGGACCGGGCTGGAACCGGGTGAGGCTGGAGGCTGGGACGGCTCTGCCAGCGCCGGGGCGGGTTAGTGCTTCACGGCGTGTGACAAATTACAACAAACTCAGAGGCCGAAAACTACACGCATTTGTTACCTCCGTTTCTGTGAGCTAATAAAAGCGCAATCTAGACGTGGCTTCTCTAGGTCTTCGTCCCAAGGTCTCGGTGATCCACACCCAAGGTCGCATTGGGGCTGTGCTCTTACCTGGAGGCTCGACTGGGGGAGACTGTGTGTCTGTGTGCTCTCTGGCCATGGGCACAATTCCTGCCCTTGCTGCCGCAGGCTGAGGGCCGGGCTTCCCACCGGCCAGCTGCTTAGGTCTTCCAGGCCGTCCGCGGTCACCGGCCGCAGTCCCCTGTCTTGGCAGCACACAAACCACAAGCCAGCGCGGGGCAGCCTACCCTTGTATTTTCCTCCCAGCACCCCACTTTCTCCCCCCTATTCCTCCCACCTCCTTGCTCCCCATTCAAGGTGGTGGCTCTGGGCCCTTGCCTGGGGGAGAACCACCTAGGGCGGCACACGGAGTGAGCTCACGAGGCTTTCCTCAGCTCCGGCTTCCAGAAGCCTGACGCGGGACACCGCTGGGGCACTGCTGGGGCTCTGAGTAGACAGTTCGGAAATCCACGGGGTGAGCGGCAGGCCGGACCCTCTCGGGCAGGCCCGTCGCCCCAATCCACAGACAGAATGTCTTCCTCTCCTTCAGGGAAACCTCAGTTGTGCCATCAGGGCCTTTGCGGGTGGGGGTGGGGCCACAGTGATCGCGTGGACGGCATCCCTTCCCAGCAAGCTCTAGCTTCCTGTGGGTTGATTAACGGGGGGCGAGAGCCTGGCCGTGCTGACACGTGAGACTGGCCCTCACACCGAGCTCACAGAGCTGCTGAAAGATGAGTAGGGTCAGACGGGCACCAGAGTCTCCGCCTGGGGGACCATCACTTTCGGGGGCCACCAGCCCCATCCTTGCTGTCGCCCGCGGTTCTGCCCTCCCGCTCTGACCCTTCACCCTTCGGCTTCCTGTGGCTGCTGTGCGCGCGCGCGTGTGTGTGTGCACGTGCGTGTGGGGGTGCAAAGGGGACACCCGGGGCTACAGAGCAGGCTACCCTGTCCCCAGGGCTCAGGACGCGGGGACGACTTCCGGTCAAGCCTGGGGGCTGAGCTAACAGTAAGATCTCAGACCCCCCTCTCCGCCGAGCAGCTGGGCTCGAGGGGACGAGAAGAGGAGACCCCAGTGTGCTTTCCACCCTAGCAGCCGCCCTGAAGATGAGGCTGAACCCTGAACTCTGTGCTCTGAGGAGAAATGCTTCTACCCCACACACGGCGCCGACCTGGAGCTCCCCCCCCCGTCTGAGCTCCCGAGCCCCGACTCTGTGGATCACGCACGCTGGAGCCAGCTCGCACTGGCCCACTGCACAGGGTCCCCCCCACCCTCACCCCCCGCCGCCCTGTGATCCCCATCTGTAATCAGCCACGAAGGGAGTATTTACACCGCAGAAACCAGCAAACATTGCCAATGAGTTCCTGGTGCTTCAGGGTAGAGCGTCCCTCCGGGCAGAAGGACGCTTCTGCTGTCCCCAGGTGCACCCGCTCTAGGAACCACAGCCCTGCTGTTCCCCCCAGGGCTCCATGGAACCTACACGTCATGTAGTGATGCGCGGCGGCAAGCGAAGTCTGATGTCCATTGTGCTTCTATGG